>OX465282.1:2152040-2861810 GCA_949987705.1 Thereva unica | reverse complement strand
AAGTTGTATCTTTATCTTCTGATGTCGAACATTCAGAGCTATAGCCATTAAAAGAAAATACTGTGACTAATTTTGGTGTTCTAAGGCTTATAACTTCTTAATTATTAAATTTACCCAAAAATATCTTGCTAATATATTGTAGATAATTTAATTATAAACAAAAAATGCCCTTGCAAATTTTCTGTAAGATGTACTGTTACGGAGATATATAATGGAAAAACCATTTGCGCACCTTTTCCAAGATGGCGGCCAAATTGGGGGGGGAGTGGGTTAGAATCCCGAAAACTCAGATTTAAGCTCACACTGACACTGACCCCCCCTACACATCCCAAAAATAAAACCTTGTCCCGCATTTTTGCAATATTGAAGTACCATTTCCATGGGCTAGTGCTGGACGTACATATGTGACCCCTTAAAACACGGAGGGGCAATTTTGGGCAGCGGATTTTTTTTGGAGGTGAAGGAATACACCTTTACCAACAACGCCCAGCAAGTTTTCCAGTGGAGCAGAGTGGAGCAATATTACTTTTTGTCCAATATATATCGCATTCTTACAATCCTAATTCATAAAAAGCACGTGTAATAGATGCTTACTGTGTATTATATACTTGCTTAATGGGTATAGTGCAATTTTTTTTATACTCTACATACCTTCCAAAGAAAATTCCACTTTACACGACCACGATTGCTTGGTTACTTAATTTTTTATAGCGTTTTGAAAACGTTAACCTTTTTTCACGATATTAACGTTTAAAAATAAGCAAAAAGAGTAAAGTAGCAACTACAATTTCTCAGTCCGTAGAAAAAAATCTAACCTTCCGTGACTGATTGCTCACTATTGGAAGTGTCCTCGAATCATCCCCCCCAAAAAAAACCGCAATCTATAAACTTTTTTTTTAGACTTTTGGCCAGCTTTTTTGGATTTGGTCCCACTGTGCGGCGGCCGCCTGCGAGAGAATTTCCCATACATTTTATTTTTCCGTATCGCCTCTCCATTATGTCAGCAAATATGGTGGTCCGTGTATTTTAAGGTTTTTCCAGTCACCAATCTGTTTGTGCCTTCAAAGTTTTCGTTGAGGCCATGCACTTGTATTAACAGCCTGCTATGCTAAACTGTCGTCTTGGCTCCTGTGTGTCTGTAGGAAATCATGGCGTTACCTGCACTGCACGCCACGGCTTGTCAGGCGGATACCTGAAGTCCTCATCCCCCAGCCAGACTGAGTATTGTTTGCCTTCATCGGGCCGTGCCTGCGGACCTGTCCTGGCGGCGGCCTGTAAGTGAATGCAGGTCGTTAGTGGAGATGGCATGTTTTACTTAATTTAAACCAGTTTTCTAGCAATTTTACACTGTTTCTTGAGGGAAAAAATTACGTGATGTGTCCTGAATACGATGAACACGTGTGCTGGAAGCAAAACACTTTAAAAAGGCACTAGGAGGCCAGAACGTGGGGTCCAAACGCTTTTCAGCGATATTGGACGATTCAGCCGGAATAAAAAATGCAACCAGTTTAGAAACATTGCTAAATATAGGAATATACATTCATCTATCTAACTTGAACACTCAAAATTTGTCTCAAATAAACATCAACAATTAGCCGCAATTTATCTCCATGAAGACACCAAACTTTCCAAAACTTCATTAACTCGCATAGGATGTGCACCATTTACCACCTTATTAAAATGTTCTGGAAATAATAAATAATTACGAAATATTGCGCAACTGTCAACAAACACAGTACGACCGCCACATGGTTTGAATCGCATGTCCAGATTTTAATAACTTAAACTGTTTTAGTGGCCGTATTTCGTGTAAATATTATTTTTGGACAGTTTCACAAATTGCAATAAAATCCCCGACTTCCAAAAATCGTTAAAGTGCATTTCTATGCATTTGCTTCTTCGATGCAAAATTGCACGAGAATATTCGAAATTTAATTGCATGAAAAACCGAAAATAATTCTGTATTTGTTTTTTTTTTTTTGGTTCTATATAATTTTGAAAATTAACAAAAATAGAAAATCGGAAAAATTCTCAAAATCGCAGAAGAGTGACTGCGAAATTGACATTTTGTTTGTTCTGGAAATGGTTTATAGAGACGCGATGTCGGTGTTTATTTAATATTTTTCACTGGTTTTTCTGGTGGAGGAAGGAGTGAATTTCTTGGATAAATACTGTGCGCTGTTCACGCAGTTCATTCTATTTTTTTTTCGGGGTGCTATCCTACATCCACAGTGTTTACAACTTCTTTTCGTTAAATACTCGAAATCTTGAGAAGATAACGAACGGCAACGATCGACGCAAAGTGTGTCGACGGGAATTAAGGCAAATTTATTTAAAGTGTTCATTTTCGGTTCTTGGTCTGTTTGTCAAAAAAGTTCGTGTTTGCACAGTTGAATTTGAACATTACTTTTCGTCAGTATTTTTTTGAGAAAAAAATAAAAGATATGTGAAAAATTTTTTTGGTTTTTTTTTGGGTGATATGATTATGAAATTTTGCTTGAAATATTTTAAGTGTATCCAAATAATTTGAGTGCGGGTATTTCTGTGGGATAGGTATTTCGCTTTGATGGTCGATTGTGTGCTTTTTTTAGACATCAAACGATTGATATGATCACACGCAATCTGTGTTTGCTGACATTGAACCATATTTTGATCGGCAGCTTTATTGATCAAGTTGAAATTCAAGGCATGAGTCTGGTAGACCAATTTGAGAAATCATTTTGGGTTCATGACTAAATAGTTATTTAAGGAATATTTTAGTGTATTCCGGAATAACCCGGGCTATAAGTGCTCTGGGTTTTAGGAAACTAAGTTATTCGTTGGGCACTATCGCACAAATTTATGTATTTTTGAGAATCATGATATTTGTCATTGAATCGATTTGTGAGTAACTTCGGCAGCCAACCCAGATGGCACCGCTGAGGACCGTGGTTCGTTTCCACCCAGCGCCATGTTGTGTTCAGAGCTTGGGTAAAGGGCGCGAACAGCAGAAGATGTTCTAGACTTTGTGTAACAAGGACGAAGGGTAAAGTGGTTTGATGCAGAATGCGCCCAGGTGTCAATGGAGAAAAACCGAGCAGAACAAGAAACTCTAAAGAGGAGTATAAGGAAAAGAGGCGAGCTGAGAATAGAATGCACAAAGCGAAAAAAGACAGTACTGGGAAGAACAAATGAAAAAAATAGAGGAATCAGCAAGATTAGCAAGAAACTTCTACAAAAACGAAAAGAATTTAAGCCTAGAGTGCCAATGTACAAGGAAATGAAGGAAAGAACGGAGACTCATTGCGGAGTTCCGTATTGTTGTGGAAAGCTAAGTTAAACCGGAGGTCCTCTAGAACATGTTGTCTATCGTTGGTAATATGTACATTCACGCAGTACCATTTATCCCTTCAGCGCGATTGCTGTACACCATGAGATTGCGGGTTTAATCGAGCATGGCCTCTCAGCTTGATGACCACCCACCGGCTCATGCAGCATTGCAAAGACCCTCGAGTAGAATGTGGCCAGAGGTCATAAAGTTAGGAAGGGTCGAGAAAATAGCAACAATAGGGGCAGCATATGCTATGAGAATATGCTCCACCAGCGCTCTCGATGTGCTCTGGCACCTGCTCCCTTCTGCCCTACCCTATGGTGACAGCAAAATCTTGGATTTGCTACCCGAGGATATGGTCGCCACAATCACAGACTACCTTGACCTTAGATTGACCTTCAGGAAGGACTTCGCCGTCAAAGCACCTTCAAGAAGAGAGTGGAGCAATGGAGACGTACTGAAGAAGTTTGATTCACCGACGACGGCTGGAAGACCTTATAGGGCGTCGTGCCAGGGATCTATCTAGAGCAGTGATTCTCAACCTTTTTTTTCTTGCGGCACACTTTTAACAAGTTGAAAATTTGGCGGCACACTAACAATACAATAAATTTAAAAGAATTTTACTTATAAACCGTCAGCTAGTGACCGATTTAGATGCCCCATTTTGTCATGCTAGCCTCGAAGAAGGTTGAAAGGTGGATCGATGTTGAGTTGGATAAAGTTAAATTAAGGTGCCGCTCCTGGCGATAACGTAACGTATTTTTCGTAACAGAAATAAGAGGCATATGTATCTCGCCCATATATTCACGCTAATATCTTTATAGGAATTGTAACGATGAATATGTCCACACTTTCGATGGGCTTGTGTTAGAAAATCGGTTAAATTCTGGATTTATTATGACGCCCTTGTTTCCATCCTTTAGCCATCAATTACGCTCAAGCCTTCACTTTTTGGGGAGCCAGTCTCCATTCAAAAATCATGTAGTAAACTTCGCTAGCGCGCTAGCAAATGGGGGGCATTCCGAAAGAGTTTCCCCAAAAATACCACTCCAAAAAAGACTAAAGTGAGGTATGCATTATCAGTGTTTTTATAATAGCCCAAGTAGTCAAACCTTATTTCAAATTAAGTGGGGCGATATCTGCCTTACATATTCAGAAAACGTTTTGAAAACCTTCAAAAAAAAAAAAAAATAGCCCGGCTTCACCGGCTGAAAAAGCAAATTGGCGAACTGAACTTCTAACCTCAGTGCAGTTCGCATATAGTTTAAACATATTCAACTGAGGAAAAATAAACCTCAGTTCGCACAACGGGTCCCGAACTGAAGTTGAATGTAAAAGATAGTAATCAACTAGAATAGTGGAATGCCATTCCAGTGGGCTTTCGCATTTCTGACTTCTGGCGAAAAAGCAATAATTTGCACGAACTGAACAGAAACTGGACTTTAGCCGGTGAAGCCACTTACGTGGATTGAACTGAACATTGTTGAACTGAGGTCGGTGAAGCCGGGCCATTAAGCTTTAGTTTAACTCGTACAAAGCTTTAGTTTTTGTTTCAGGCAGGCACGGTTGGTGACGGTGAAGGGTTACTCAATAGACCAGTTCTGGTTCGATTACAGGGGTTAAGCAGCATTGGACGTAATTAGTAGTCAGTTGGGAGACCGTATTGGTCAAACGATACTTGCGTTTAAAAATATAAAGTTTTCGACACAGGCGCAGTTATTATTCACATATCCACGCCGAACCTCTCAAACTTTTCGGAATCCCTTTTCCACTCGGAATCGAGGAGCAATGATTTTTTTCTCCGGGGGGGGGGGGGGGCAAATGAGGGATTTCCGTATGACGAGCTGCGAATGAGGCAAGGGATAAGATACTCGGTGTGGGCCTTATAGGGCAATCTACTCGGGGTCCACATGGGACGATCGGGCTAGGCTGCTCTTTCTAACGCTACATATGCTTCCTTCGCTGCAGTCATTGATCTGCCTATGACAACTGTAACATCTGCATATGCCATTAGCTGAATGGACTTGTTTAGAATTTGCTCCGTATTCTCACTCTGTTTATTATTCGACTCAATGAGGTTTTAGTGATTTGAATTAATTGGTCTGGAAAGTTCAGTTCCACCATTATTGCTTCGTAGATTTTTGAACTTAGTGCAAGATCATATACTGTCTTAAACTCAATGAAAAAGAGGTGGGTCTCTTTATTGCACTCTTTCGTCTTTTCAATTGCCGGTCTCAATGCGAATATGCGATCGATTGTGGACTTTTGTTTCCTGAATCCGCAGTGGTTATTTCCAATTGCTTTTTCATACTAGTGCAATAATCGAATATGCAGGATATACAAGAATATTTTAAATGCTATATTCAGTAACATAGTTCCTCTGTAGTTGGAACAAACAAGTTGGTCCCCTTTTTTTGTGTAGTAAATCTAAGAAAAATTACCGCCGGTATAGCGGTATGTTAGATTCGGCTCGGCAGAATAATTGAGTCGGCATAACAATAAAGACGAGGACACGCTGTAATGATTGCGGCAAAAATATTTTTCCCGTCGCGTTCTTGTTCCAATAATTTATACAAACAAAATAATTTGTGTTGTTTGCATTTCTAAAATTTGGCGGCACATTTCAGGAATTTGGCGGCACACAAAAGTGCCGCGGCACAATGGTTGAGAATCACTGATCTAGAGACTACCAACCAGGCGGATCCAGAAACAATTCTTGGAAGGGGGAGAGATGAACGAACCATCTATAATCTATTAATACTGTTGGCCTAAATGTTGAATGGGATGAACTGCAATTTCCAGAAACTGTAGGACGTGCAAAACATTGCCCCGTCCAAAAAGTGCTGAAATTCGTGATGTTTGTAAAGGTTAACGTAATTTTTGCACGGTTTTCGAAGAGTGCTCGGACTTTAACAAGTGATGTCTTTGTAGTCTTTGCTGTCGCTCTGCTGAATACAGAAAAGGAAACTTCATTTAGAACGGATTTCATTCCAACGATTTTATTTGGTATTAGAAGAACTAATCAATTTAAGCGGACCCTAAGCCAAAGCATTTTAACTTTAACCAAAAATGGCTGGACCGAATGTTATGAAATTTTTTTCAGGGAACGTTTTCATTAATATGCTTCGATCAGCACCTCAAAGAAGTCGATATCATTTCGGTTTACGCCATATCGTGCAGGTACAAAGAAAAAAAAAACGTCTCAACCGAACTTTATGAACATCTTTTCAAATCATATTTCTTTTAATACCCATCGAATGGCACCTCAAAGATATTGCGCGATGTCGTACAGGAAAAAATGAAATTCGTTTACGGGCAACAGTACTCTCTTATAGCGTTTGACCACGGTAAGAGTCACAGCAGTGATTGAGAATAAATGAGTGGGTGATTTGGTTTTTTTTTTAAATAAACAGCTTGACGTTGGGCGTTTTTCTTTTGGAATTTACTTTTTAAGGTGGGGACTTGAGACTCACACTGGGCGACTTCGAGTTTTCTTTCTTTCCCGGTGAGCCCTCTATTCTCGGTTTATGCAGCAGTTGAATGTTTATTTGGATCTGGACTATGCGGTATGTCAACGCGTCACATCAATATCAAATGGACTGAACGTGTTAAAATGAATGTGTCCCTTGAGATTCGTGGGTTGGGTTTGGGTGAGTGATGTTGCAGGTATATACGCTCATATCAAAGTAGGACAACATTTGTGAAGTTGGACATTTAAAAAATTGAGGCCTCGGTACAATTTACCGCCGTGTAAGGGAGAAATGTACTGCCTCGCATAAGAGGAAAAATCCCTAATTTAATTGCTTTCACTCGACATTTTTTTTTTCAGAACTAAAGCAATCCATAAATCAAATGAGCTCTTGGGGGGAGGTGTCCCTCATTTCGCCCCTTGTATCCAGCACTGCAACAGTTCACCGTTTCGGCACCTTCTGCGGCATGTTAGTAACTTTCAAACAAGATACTGATCCTACATGCCTGCTTATGTAAGAGTTATATGTTCAGTAATCAGGCGTTCCCAGATGGTGAAGCAAATCTGAGCTTAGTTTGATAGTGTTAGGTAGAAAGCATAACATAACTCGCGGACATAGGAATATAGATGAGAATGAAAAAGCATATCCAAGCTAGTGGTGAGCAAGACTGGTCCTGCAGTTTTGCCTAGTCTTGCAAATTTAGCAAGACCGAAGAAGACCAAGACAAGACAGGACAAGACAAGACTGCAAGATCAAGATATCAAGACTTTTTGCTCATCACTAAGTGCTGAAAATCTTGCAGTGATGAGCAAAAAGTCTTGCAGAAAATCTTGCAGTCTTGCTAAATGTGGGACCTGTCTTGCTTATCACTAGTCCCAGCAAGAAGCAAACACTACTTAACCGGGGCTCGAAGATCGAGATAGTTGGCAGCTTAATAGCCGGAGTTAAAATCAGCTCCTTTGGCTGACTGGCAGCATAATGATCAGCAAATACCTGCTGCCAGGCAACCAAAGGAAGAACGCACTGGAGACCTGCATTATCCCTAGGACGATTTGAACTACTTACAACAAAGGAAGAAAAATATTGGCAGATATAGCCAGATTTAAATGTAGAGACTGAAAGGGAAGACTTAAAAGTAGATCTCAGGAATGAGGGTCGGGACATTGATAAACTCCTTTAACTGAACATGATAGCTGTAAACATCCACCACAGTCTCTCCAACCTAATAACTACAGAACTCTAAAAATATATTGCCTAATGAACTATCTCTTCAGGCGTTGACTCATTCATTTTTGCTGCTTAACTTCCTAAAAGAAGCATCCATTATCCATTCCATTAGAATGTGGTTAACTCTTTAAAACGAAAACCAGTCCATGAAGGAAGTTTTTGTTTTTAAGAACTTTGCAAAATTCTAAACATTCATAAAATTCTTTCTTAAATCGCCTCAAGCGCGACAAGCCATTGAATGGAGAAGAACGACGAACGTTTATATTTAGCTGAGAACTTCATGTTCCATGTCATGGTTTATAGTTAGAGTTATATAATAGAGAAGTATATGTATGCATATATAGCATGTGCACAGGAGAGCACTCTCAACTGCTAGTTACAGCTGCATTCACTTCTTATTCATTCAATTCAAAACATTCTCTCTCAACAAGAAGTTGCAAATATTATTCAAATCTTAAGAGCTGCGTTTTAAGTAGGAAAACTACTTTGGTGCATACCAAAAAAGAAGGCGGTGTGTTAAAAAAACGTTATAGCTGCTCGTACATTTTATCATGTGTCTGTGTGTTTGTATAAAGCCTCCTTGAAAACAAAACAAAAACACAAAAAGGAAATGTTAGGGAGACAAGTTAAAGTGTCCTACTTAGCATATAACTGGCATGACTGAGTGAAATGCACCTTTTTTTTAGGTTCCATAGTAGGTTGCACGAACAACAACGCCATCTACACGAAAAAACACGGTGTCCAACAACGAAACCCTTTTTTTGGAATTGACTTCTACAGCAAATAAACGAAGTCCTTTTTCTTGTTCCTAGATCCTAGAAAAACACTGAGTAGGTGATTTCCATACCAACACATGCACATTTTTAGCGAATCGAAATATCTGAGAGTTGCCCAACGGTTGGTGGTGGTAGACCATGGTGGAAAGTTTTTTGTTGTTGAATAAAAAAAGGGTTGGTTTCTTGTGCACAAAAACGATGTTCCCGGAAACTAACCCACCATCAATAACATCTAAACCTTGTAGTAGAATGCACACAAACTTTCATATCCTTTCACTCATGTTTACCCTTGACTATAGGCCTATGCCAATCTGTCGTAGTGTATATAGGTTTTCGCTGTTCTATGGGGGGTTGGGTTTGAAAAGTAAGGGGATGGATGGTTGCGTGACATAAAAGTGTAGAACCTGTTGATGAGTGGGTCGAAGACGGACAGGAGAAGAAAGGTTTTCAGTGTTACGGACATGTTTTATCGACTTTCATTTCGAAGGACGAACATTGCAAAACTTTTTCACAAAAAAAAAATACCTGTAAAGGAAAAAGGATACGAGTATAAAAACAACCTTCGGGAAAGTTTAATGATGTCAGAAGGTGCAGTTAAATACTCTTTAATGACTCTCGATAGTCGTGGGGCAGCATTAGTCAAACCTCAGAGTTAACCCTAACCCAACTCTTTCTTCTTTTTAACGAGGTCGAGATTTTCCTTGATTAAAGCTGATCAAAATTTTTCACAAAAATTTTCCCGAAACGTTTTCTGCCTCGTTGTTGTTGAAACTCGTATTAAACTCGACACAATTCCGTTTTTTTTGTGGACGGGGTTTTTCCATTGAGGTTTATTGACATAATTAAAAATCATAAAATTCAGATTAATATCCTTATTATCCCCTCCAACAACCGAAATCAGTTTTTTAATCACATTTTTGCACTCTTTGATGAAGAACGCACATTATATCATGAAGATGAAGGGATAATCGTAATGTCAAGGATACTTGAGTAATTGGATGAACGATGTGATGACTAGACAGAAAAAAAGGCATTATGGGTGATGGTAATATGTGTATGGGGTGGGGGTACGTCTCTTATGTTGTTAATGTTTTCTCTTTAAATAAGTCAAAATAAAACTTTTATGGACGTGTGTGTATGCATTCATAAAGTTAGAACTCATAAAAGCGAGGTTTTATGTTGAAAAATGAAACATTGTAATTTTCTAGTAGATGAAGGTAAGTCATGTAAGGGTGAGTTGCCATAAAACACATTCAACAGTACATTTGGTGCAGATTCTGTTTTTGGCTCCAATTTGCCGTCGTTTGCCAGTTTGTACAGCTCGCCGTAACCCATTAAAAATTCTACGGCCATCATATGCCCCTCTAAAAAGCCAAGCGGCCTGTATTCGCCCGTTGTAAGGCAATTTTTTTATTTTGCCGTCGTTTGCCCGTTTGTACAGCTCAGTACTCCGTCAGTTAAATCTTTTGGTCGAATTTGGCCATCGTTAAATATTCTACGGCCATAATATGCCCCTTAAAAAGCCAAGCGGCCTGTATTCGCCCGCTGTAAGACTATTTTTTATATTTACTCGGGGATAGAATAAAATCCTTTGCATCTCGCTTTTGTTATACCTACCATAACACCCCAATAGATCATCTGCGCAAACTAAGGAACAACTGGGAATGCTAGTGAGAAACCAAGATAAGGCAACCAGAGGATTAGCAGTTGACTGTGATGCCAATGCAGATAAACAGTTTGGTTATTATAAATATAGCAATTGAACTGACTATCGTCAATGCCTCTAAACGATCATTTAAACGTATTATTAATTTTAGACAAATGAAATTTCAGCTTTCAACAACAAAGACTGTAATTTCAACTTTGCGAGCTGGATGCCCTTACAGCTGACTCTCCAGTTTACGTAAACGAAAGCCCAGCGCCGGCCCTAGGGTAGAGCGAATCCAGCGGTGGCTCTAGGCGCCAGGTAGTAAGGGGCGCCAAAATGAATGCGAAAAACTATTTCGAGCAAAAAATAAAATTTTGATGGCACTTTTTGAGTGCGTTGTTTGTAGCTAGCCAAGTCTATGTACTCATCAATATGACTCGAACACGGCACAAGCAGGGAGCACAGACTCCAAGACCGATCGTACATGGCCTTAGGCCACATCCTGCTTGAGATCTATGGAGCAGACTGAATACGGCGGATCTAAACTCGATAAAAACCGCAATCGTAATGTGTAAACAATGGTCCAGAAGTTATGAATGGTACTGCGTGAATGTACTACTAACGATGGACTACGGATACCAGGCAAACTTCGATTTGAATTAGCCTTCCATTGGTGATACGGAGCTCTGCCATGGGCGACCGTCCTTTCTCGCCGAGCTCGTGGTATCAATATAAAATTACCTTAAAAAAACTTTTGAAGATGGAACACTTCTTAACGCTCCAAACATTTCTGGGTCTCCCACAGCTCCCAAAAGAACGACCTACAAGGCCAGTTAGATATTTTTGGATCCATACTTCAAGGTATCGAATGTGGTTCCAGTGTAGGAAAGTTTTTGGGGTTCTTCTTCAGGGGGGGGGGGGGCAGTCTGAGCCCGTAAACCCAGGGATGGAGTACGTTGAGAACACTTCTTCATTGGGAGATCTCCTGAGATCTCCTGCGGAAGTAAGGGCACCTAATCGGAGAGGCGACTCGAAAAAACGACCACTGTCAGAAGACGGGGTGGCGCAGCCCGAAAATGTTTTACGTGATATCTGGAAGCCGGCTACTCCCATGTAGAGGCTGGTAGGGTCTGCGTGGCCTCCGAGAAAGAAAGGGATACCGATTTTCTTAATAATAAAAGGGTTAGATCATCTGGATGTTCTCTAAGGCATAATAACCCGGCGAAAACGGCGAAGGCTTTGGCCATACGGTTTGAAACCCCAAAGTCGGACGCACCCATAATGAAATCTAGAACGACTCCAAAGCCGACCCTCTTTCAAATAGCGGAAAGTGTCAGAATTGGCGTGCTTGCGACTAACAATCCGGAGACTCTTCTGATCACGAAACAACTAGTTACCGTGCAAGGAAGCCTTCTGGAGGCGGTAGGCGAATTGGCTCAGGGCTCAGAATAGCCCAGGTCAGTAGGGGTCTCTTTTAACGAGAAGGTAACTCTACCCCACCATCTCAACCTACTTCCTCTATTGCCGCTACAGCCGGAACTGTGACCCTAAACCCACCATCGAAATCCTTATGGGCCCCCCTGGCCATAAAGGCTTGCAAAAGGGGAGATATAATCCCGTAAGGAAATGGCAGGCCGGCAATACTCGAAAAAGGTTTTATCTAGGACAACTGGAAATACAATTTATGTGAAGTGAAAGCGTCGAACAAAGGGCGCCGAAAGACAATCTCGCTCCACCCTCAACAAGCGCTAGGGCTGCGACCAACAGCAATCTATTGCCGGAAGCTTTAAAACTTCGTAAGCTTCGATTTCTATACTCTGTCTCCACGGCCTCGTCCATATCAGGAATAAAAAGGATGGTCCTTTTGTCATCGTACGAGATGCCTCCCAGCTCATCTATTGAAGCAAGCACTGGAGTCACGTGCTGCTAGCGTTTAATAAGAACAACAGTCCCAGACACAAATGCAACAGAGGATGTGTTGACAGAGTGGCTGCAATTGCAGTACCGCTTTACAGGGACTACAAAAACTAAAAGGCAAAATGTCTAAGTTCTTACAGATGAACTTTGGGCAGATTTGCGGTGTCTCTGATAATCTGCAGGGCTCTAGTCAAAACCTGCCAATCGGAGCTGTCTTCCTTGCTGAGGAGGTTAGTGTGGGTTAGGTTTTAGGTTGCCTCCACTACGAATGAAGATCCAATTATTGTTTTGCAATGACATTTTGATCCCCCAGCTCTTGTACCTAAAGTTAAGTCGTTGTTTAACCGGCTATAGTGAATGTATCATTTGAAATAAAGCAAGCTTATGAGCTCCCCGATCCTTAGTCTAGAGATTTTCTAAGCCTTTCAAACATTAGTAAAACATTAATTACTTGCCTTAATATTTTCACATATTTCCTTGCATGTCTTGATGATCTTGCACCAGATGAGTCCATGTCTTCTATTTTTTTACAATTTCTACGAAAGGTTGCGGTCTGGAGAATAGTAATGCTAATGCAGAATAATAAGAATAATATGTTTCATAATTTGTGACTGTTGATGTGCTCAGTTATGCTTAAATATCGTGTTCGATCATGCGAAAACAGCACGGGTAAACGTATTAAAGATGTAGCGTCTCTGTGGTCCAGTCCGGCGACTCTGCATACTTTCTGGATTAACCTAAAAAAAGTATTTATATTTCTAAAATTGTATACTTTCAGGGGAATTATGGTTAACTTAATTTTGCATACTTTTAGGATCATTTTAATTTTATTTAATTCTGCACATTTTTAGGAGAATTTTGATTTTATTTATAATTTTAAGGGTGGATTTGTAAAGAGAAAAGGGAATTTGAATTTCTAGTAATGAAGAATACTTTAAACAACCAACTTTTGATAGCAATGTAGAACGCAAAATCGAAGCAGATGATAATAAAATTTCTAACCAACTAAAATATAAACAAACCTTCAATAATAATCTTGAAAATCATTGAAAGTTTTCAAGGATTTTCCAATTATTAACATAATCATAACACTACTAAATAATAATCCTTTCGACTTCACCTTCAGTTTCAATTAATCTGAACAAGAAAACAATAACCTGAAGCAACAATCGTCTGGCTTGAAGCGGAAACAATAATTTATGATGTGGAAAACAGCATTACTTTCTAATCCCCCTTCCACCCGCAGAATAAATTCGAATTTTACCAAGCGAATTCGCCATAAATCTCAAATTGAATAAACCACAGGAGAAGGACGAACTCACATGCCCTAGTTATGGAACCTTTTTTGGGGTTGGAGGAATGTATTAAAGTTTTATTTCAAAGAAGGACATCAGAAGGATATTTTGTGGATGGAACGAAAATTCATGCTGGCGCTGCAGATAGATGTCCTTGGGGGATTTTGGGGTAGATGTGTTTTCACAAGAAGCCATCAGTGGAATGCAATTTTCCAGTAGTGGTCATTCTAGATTTTGTTTATTCCCTTTTTATTAATCAGAATGGAATTGAAAAGATAGATTGGATTTTAAACGAAGTATGAGGAAGGAAGGAGTCGAAGGTAGGGTTGTGACTGTAGCCGAAACCAATCTGCGGTGGTGTAGGGGCTGCTTTTGTTACTTTTGTTTTTGTGAAGGTGAAAATAAAGTGCACTAGTATATTCGACAATAAATCGAGTTATGTCAGTAGCCACGAATGTCTGAATAAACGCCCGCAAACCATCCTGTTCCTCCAAACACCAGACGAAAGAGGGTCACAAGGAAGACCTAGGTAGAGATTCAATGATGACATAGAAAAAACGTGCGCACAATTACCAACTGAAGATTAAGATTACCAACTGAAAAAGAGAGACCAAGGACACAGTTTGGAAGAAATTTCTTGAGCAGGCCAGGGTTCTCTTTCGCTCATTTGTCTAACCTATCCAAGCCAAAATCAATGGGTAACACAATCCTCAATCATACCCCTGGGGCTTGAGTAATAAAGCTGCACACCATCAGCATACATATGAACGTTAGCAAAGTGAGTTACAATATCATTTATAAATTACGAAAATAATAGCGGTCCAAAAATAGAACCCTGAGGCACACCGCTAGTGACTATTGTTGATTAGTACTGACGAGTTGCCATTTGTTTGGATAATTTGCTGACGATCAGTGCGATAACTAAAAAGAAACCTAAGTGCAGTTCGATGAAAACCAAAGTAATCAAAAAGTTTCCTGCATAGCAACTCATGGTCCACTGTATCAAAAGCCTTGGAAAAGTTAAAAAGCGACAGAATTGTGATATTGTTAATGTCAAGCGGTATGCGAATGTCGTCAATTACCTTTATGAATGCAGCTGTAGGATTGAACGAAAGCCAGATTGTACTGTAGATAAAAGATTCGCTGCACTAATGTAAGATAGTATTTGCTTACACATCAGCTTTTCAAGTACTTTAGAAAATCACGATAAAATGTAAATAGGTCTGAAGTCTTCGACTTTAGAGAGAACTTTCACTTTAGGAAGTTACGAGAAAACGAGCACGAATTGAAAAAGTGGCTGATAACAGCAACGCACGAAGGAGCAATGAGTTTAAGAAAACGAATTTCGACATTATCAAGACCAACAGCATTAAATGAGATAGAGTAAATTGCTCTCATTACTTCGTTCTATTCAATATTCCTAAAAGATAAAGCATTAGGCCGTACTTCATCGAATACCTCGCTGATATCAAAACTAGCCCGTTTGGGCATAAATACAGAAGAAGAAGAGGTATTCAGTACATTCGCGTCAAATTTAGAGGGAGCAGAAACAACATATTAACGATTCCTAAGTTACGAACATTACTCCATAGCTTTCTAGAGGGTAGAGATGCATCAAGAAGTTTGCTGAAGTATTCTTGCTTTGACTTCTTAATTACTGCATTGACTTTATTTCACAGTTTTTTGTAGCTAAGCTCTAAGATAACAAATTTGCATTTCTTCCATAAACTGTGCAAATAATCACTTCGTTCAATAAATGTCGTAATCTCATTAGACCACCGGCTATATCTTTGTTTTTTACTGCCATACGTTTTAAGTGGAACTGGACGTTCATAACAGCCGTGCGAAAGTAGTTTTAATGTTTCATCAATGTCAGAAATATCATAAACTGGATTCCAATTAACCAGTGACATATTAAGCAATAACCTGATTTCTGACGAAGCCATCGAAAATATCAACACGGCTGGTAGAAAAACCACAGCTGCCCATCATATTCATGTAGTTAATATTTTTCGCATTATTTATTTAAAAATAATACCACATAGGCTGCACCATCGAAACTCCATCGCATTTAATTTTTATGATATACCAAAATGTTTAAAATATACATGGACGAGTATTTTCATCCACCAAAAAATTATAAATCGGATTAAGTCGGCAAAGTGAATCAAGATAACACTTTGTATTGAAGCATTTTCATATTAAAACACTTTTAAATAAAAGTAAAACGTTTCAATTTAATTGAATTCAATAAATCATAAATAAATCTCTTATCTTTATCCTTGTCTATTAAAAAAAAATTCAGAAGGAAAAAAACTCAACTTTCCATCAAATCATCATAAATTAAACATTTAAATTTCTATTTAATCTAGTAACGACGTAGCTTCCCTGTGGGCCTGTTAATATTTTGATTGCATACTTTTAGGTACGATTTAAAAAATAATAATTTTGCATACTTTTAGGATATTTTTTTTTAAATTATTTTTTTAAATGAAAGAAAATTTATGTTTTTTTCTTTATTTTGTTAATCTGTAAGAACAATTCAAGTTCACTCCCAAAATTATGCATTTCATCTTACTAAGTACATAAAATTATGATTTAATTCTGGTTAATGAAGCAATCTAAATTGAAAAGATCAATACTTGCAGCTTGTCTAACTAGATAGATACATATACCACTGTTTACAACACGCAAATCATTATCTTTACTCAGTCTTCCAAATAACCAATTCTCAATGGAAATAGCTTTCGCCCCAATCTAGGCTCGTTCAGCACTACTACACCATCTAACCCTCCCTATTCATTGGCATTGATTATGTGCAGTGGACCAGCAAATTAACCTAATCACAAAAATGGCTGAGCGATATCTACGCTTCAAGTTTGTGCTTATTACCAAAATTCTTCGATTAACATTTTCGAAATTTTCATTTTGTCAGTTTTATGGTTTCAAGATATCGAAAACAAGGAGGAGTTTTGAAAAGTTTTGAAACATTATTTATTCCTTTATAAACTTAACCAGTTTTCGACCACCATCAGCAGAAAAAAGGAGTCCTTTTCTAGTGAATAGTCATAATCCTTGAGGGTTTTGTTGTATAGTATATTTTTTTTAAATGAAACTTTTGAGGTTCCACCCATGAAGTTAAGTTTATATTATCAGGTTCCACACAGCTTTAAATTTCCCGAAGCTGCACCCACTAACCACAAAAACACAAAAATTCCTTTTGCATAAGAAATTTTTAATTAAAAAAAAAAATTGTTTGGGCTTAAATCTTTTTTAAAACACTCGAGGCGGCCAGAGAGTCCTTGACAATTTGCATATTCGACATTTTCGCCAGGACTAACATCCCATGGCCGACCTACTTAACAATAAGGAGGCGACAGGTTCCTTAACCTTACCATCAGGACCTTTGTTGTCCCGGAGAGAGGGGTGGAATGCGGCTACTACTTCAGGATTTTCCTTAATACCAATACCACCATCACAACTACTACAACTACTGCTATAAGTGTGTCCATCTGTGCTTGGCTCAGGATCATAAACATTCTTTCTCATGTACTAAATTAAATAAGTGATAGCCGGGGACGTTGCTTTATCCCTCGGAAATCGATATCCTCGTCGGCTATACATGGAAAAATGTCATAATTTTCCTTAAACGGAGTCAAGTGAAAATGTTGTTTTGTTTGTGTGGTTGTATGTGTGTGAAAGGAGGAAAATTTTCGTATTTTCGCGATCCTTAAACATTTTTATTTTTCCTTTCTTCCTAATAAATATCACAAGTCGTGTTTGTGTGAAGCAGGAAATTTATAGAGCACTAAAGTTTATCGCCGAAAGGAGTGAAAATGTTTTAACAGTGCCGGCGCGGAAGTTGTGCAAGGATGAATGTGTTGCGTTTTTGTGAGAGAAATTGTAAATTGGTTGGAAATTTTTTAAACATGTTCTTTAATACATTTAATAATAACAATTTGTTTTTGAAGATTTTTTTTATAATGTTACACTAGTGTGTCATAAAAAGGACGACATTTTGTCGGATATAGCTTATAGACCCTTATCTATCCCATAAGTAAAAGACAAAGAGCACAGAACTTGAGTAACCTAGATCGAACGTTCGGTTTCAACTGCTAGAAAGACTAGGTCAAAGTGTAACAAAACAAGCACCGCTGTAAACCAAAACAAAAGCACCACCGCTGTCAACAAAAGACAAAACCGCTGTAAGGCACAATACGAAAAATAACAGCGACGCGCAGCAGTATAAAGCCCCGGTACATGCCTGCGGAAACCAGTTGTAATCAGACAGTGGAAGAGTTGATTCTTCTGCCTGATGACTGGACGGATTCATAGAAGCGTTGATCCAATGGTATCCTAACTATACAGTATACCAGGTATACAGACTAACAGAACCGACAAGCCCCGGAGTATTGATTTAGTGGTGCAGACCGACGATAAACCGAGAAGCTTTGGAGAGTTAATCCGGAAGTACACCAACGAAAATAGACAATACACCAGACGGGTTACCACGGGAGCGTAGATCCAGGGGTGACCGACTCTGTATTTCCTCTCTTTACCCTCCCACGATAATTATACTTGTATAATATAAAATTTCTAGTATTAAAAATAGAAAAAACGTAACAGGAGTTTTTATTGATAGCTTGGGCATCTCTCAGATTCACTCGCCATGTTACAAGAGACAAACGAGAAGGTCAGACCATCTTTAGATTAACTTTAGATTTTTTAGATTCCTCTTATCATTAAAAGGGAACCTGTCGCACATCCTCCAAGTAAAGAGTCCCATGATAGTTGCCGTTCGCTTAGACAGCCGGAAATTGACACATAATATGCGAGGCCATCTTGGTTTCATTTAGACACGGTCAACAGGTATCATCTTCAAAATTCCCCATTCTTTTCAGCTGACACCTAAAACTTCTGTCTTCAGTGTGAGCCCATTGCCTTATTCCCATTCCCATTCTTCTTCTTTAACGGCTCTACAACTGGAATCCGGTCCTGGCGTCTCGCAACTGTTCTCTCCACCGGTCCCGATTCTGATTTTAGTGAGATATTTAATCTTGGTTCACATACACACACTACTAGACTAATTTGGGCGTTGACAGGGGCCTTCCAGGTGTTTTCTTTAACACGAAGCTTCCAAGTCATCTGAGAGTTCAGATATACTTCTAGATACATTTGACTGTCCGAGTTACGTCGATCTCCGATCCAAAGAACGTCTCCACTGACCACCATTTAGTGATGCCACTAGTTTTCTTTCTAACATTTACGGCGAGAGCTTGCTCTGTGCCCGACTATTCTACCACTCCTAATGATTTCTGCCGCGTAACATATTTTCTAAAGTCTGTAAACCTCCGATAAGCACTTCGGCTCCAAACCCTCAAAGTCGTTGGGGTAGGGGTTCCCCTATAGACTGAAAGTTCATTATCTTGGGACGTGGGACGAACACTAGTATTTTTCAAGCGGAGGTAATTTGTGATCCTGCTTGACAATGACCCTTGACCTATACAACGATGTATAATTGGAATTTCGATAGATATCCAAACCTCTATAAGACCTCTACATTCACTGATTTGCCCTAAATGCTAGTGGAATTCATAACGTGAAGGCATTTAGTTAGGAGCAATAAAGATAGAAGAAAAGGAATAGAAGAGTTAGGGGAGCCTTGGAAATACCTAAAGTATCAAAGCGATGTATTCTTTGGTCGAGGTGCTCTGTTAGATAGACGCTTGTTAGTATGGAAAATAAGAGCTTTAAGGGCCACGTACGAAACCATATCCTCTCATCTCAAACCAGTGTATTGTTGTTCTAATTTACAAAAAAGTTCTCACATTGCTCATTCGATTTTACATATGGTGAACACGTTGTAAGGTTATAATATTACCCCCAACTTTGGATTTTATGCCAAGTGACTTATGTTAACGTTCATGTTAAAACTTACAATTTACGGTTATCTTCGTTGATGTATACCCTAGGCAACACACACTGAGATGGTGAGAAATTGGGAGACGGTGTGATGACTATACATCTGGATTTCAATTGTATTTCTTGGTTATGTAGCCAGATGACCCTTCTACCTTTCCCTGTGGTATTTAAGGCGGTTTATTGTTGCGTTCTTACATCTTATAGGTCCAGCAACCAGCTTTTCGTAGCATCAGAAACGAGCATGCTGCTTTAATGCCTGGTGCAAGGATCTGATCACTACAGATCCGGAATAATGTTCAGGACTACATTGAAACTTGTACACAAAGCCCCTAGCTGTGGCAGAATTACTACTGTGTAAGATCCATCACATCATATGTGTAGCTTTAAACCCTATTTCTAGTCGAATTGTGTACCACTACATAACCTATGTCTCTAGTTGATGTTGCAAGCTAACACGAGCTTGTTAATACCTGATAGTGCCCAGCTAGGAATAGGGCTTTCTTGTGGACCACCTAGCTTTCACAACTATGGCTTCAGTATCCCATGGATATTGTTACTGGATCGTTAGTAGCGTGATTTACGAATGAGAATATCTAGGTTGGAAAATTAGGAAAGGAAAGGAACATGCAAAGGAGTAGATTCGAACCCCGCACCTCTTGGATGGGAGTCGACGACTGTCATAACCCCGGGGCCTTCTTTTATCAGTCAATATTCCACAATATCTCTCCGGGGTCCCGAGTTCTGTTTTTTTCTCCGTTTTTACAGCCTCCAACCGCAGTCCTGCCTTCGGTCTGTTCGGAAGGAATTTAAAAAAGCGTATGCTTCGTGGGATCCCCAATTCTACTCCAGCCCTGCTTGCCTTGGCCCTTTAGTGAGTCCAGAACCGTAGGGCAAAACAGCGGCGGTTTAGGTCTGCTTGTTGTAGGAGGGTAATTGCGATCGCATCCTTGTTTTTTTACTTCTGGGGCCCTGCTTCCGTCGATGATGGGAACGTTCCTCCTAGATTATATGACAAGTCCAGAAACTTTGGGCAGAGCGGCCGCTGTCTAGGTCTGCTTCTTGCCTACCCTGGCTTTGGCCTGTAGGCCAGGAGCTCACAAAAGCGGGGCTCGAGTGTGCTTCATGGGGCTATCCGACTCCATTCCAGCCCTTCTTGGCTTGCTCCTCTCAAGCTTAAGTCCCATGCGTTTGTTAGAAAGTGGATCGTCCATCCTGAGAGGGTCTACATACAGACAAGGGCATTATACAACTGGATGCGCCCAGTGTCCAAATGAGAGTGTTAAACGACAGTGCAAAACCAACCCACTGCCATGCAGCCCTCGACACGATAACTTGACATCTTGGTTTGTTAGGCCCGAACATATTAGCCAGCCACCACGAGAAGCTTATGATCGCACTTCCACCAATCCGAAAAGTTTCAATACACTACATGTTGCTCCCCCTATCTCGCTGGTGGCTGACTGAATTTGGTAGTTCCAAATAGCCGTTTTCATCCCATCTATTGTGGAACTAACCACCAGAGAGTCTTCCGTTTCTGCTTTCTGGTTCCAATCTCTGCATATGCCATATTGTTTCGAAAATTTGTAATGTCAATGAAATAAAATGTCAAAAATCCCACAATTATCATGATTACCACGAATGCGACAAATAAGCAAAACTCACGGATAAAATTACCAGTTGCACTCCTAGAAACTAGTTTTCCTGATTAAAAATCTCACAAATAGTGTCTGGCTAGATGAATTTCACGATATTCAGCACGCACATGGCTGCACGAAAATTTTGCAAAGGAATGTTTATTTGGCATTGAGCTTCCACGTTTACCGTCCATCATTAATCAAAATTCTAGAGCTCCGAGAAGTCTGTTTAACATTAAAATCATTTTCCAACCAAGAAAGATGCGAGTGTAACGTATAAATGAAGTTTTCAGATAAGACCAGAGAAACTATAAACATTTCCTGTGATAACCTTCCTCCATATTACATACGCTATTTTCGTAAATACGCACGATTAAATGATTCACCGAGAACGCCTCTAAAATCCCCAATGGATCCTCTCAATAAAAAAAAGCCCTGGTTGACATATATAAAGTAATTTATATGGTATCTAAAGCAGGCACAGTTAACCACCACCACCCCCAAAACCAACAGTGCGTCGTTTATTCGAGAGACAGAATCTTGAATGTGGTCTTTACGTAGTTATCTTTATGACGTCACGATAAGAGTATGTTAGTACATTGACAAAAAAAAATAGAACAAGAACCCCCGACGAATTTTATACGCACGCACGACGGATCTTATCGCAAGCTCTAATAAAAAGAAATAAACCGCCCCCGGGGGTATCATAAACATTCGTCACCCGAAACCCGTCACCCTTGCCCGTCACAAAGAAGCCGACGGGGAAAAATATAATATAAAATCTCCCCCCACTTTGAGATGAATAAAGGCTAACGGGTTATTTATAGCTCTCAAGTGCCATAATGAGGAGAGGTTACTGCAATTCAAGTATGAAATAACACCGGCCCAAGATGGGATGCCACACATGCTCCAGATTTATCTGGCAATTGGTCTCCGGATGCCTCATTGTGATTTCGTCTTGTTCCCAACATTACAATCACGAAAAGTGGGGATCCGGGGGTGATTCGTCTTGTATGTTGGGGCTTTGGATTTGGGCTTGTTGGAGGTTTTTAGTGGATCAAACTTGACTATTTGTCAATTTGACAATTTTACAATTATACAATTACAATTTTACAATTTCACAATTTTACAATTTCACAATTTTACAATTTCACAATTTTACAATTTCACAAATTTACAATTTTACAATTCCACAATTTTACAATTGCTCCTTTGTAAGTTGAGTGTATCGATTGTGTAACACCATTGGCCGAGAGAAGGGGGTCTACTATACCACGCATACTTGAATAACAACCTGGATAATTTGTGGACTTGGGGGACAAGGTTGACTGTGAGTGAGTGTACGCAATTTGACCTCACTTACCGTGAAGGGCTGCTGATGGTCTATTTTTGGGGGCGGCTTTTTGAAATTATTATATGCTTGAACGAAAATTTATTTTTTCATTGATGGATATTAATAAAATTTTCATGTGGTCAATATTTGGATATCGATTATTAAATTCGAAGCTGATTTTGGTGTGATAGCGAACAACTGTTATGATAAGATGATGAAGAAAGGGGATATTGTGTTGAAGGAGAAGACTTTAAATGGATGGAAATTTTTAGTTATAGAAAATTGGATAGGATTGCAGGATATATACATAGGTATAGCTTTAATATAATAATTTTTTTTATAGCAACTTAATAATTCCATCGATCCACCAGTAAAAATTTATTCCATTCCTAATATTACATGTTCAACGTCTGGCCTTGCATGCATAATATTTCTTTCGTTTTATGCAATTTTGTATCGAATCGAATAGTCAGTCGGTAATTGCTGGGTTGCATGAATACTGTGGATATAGTAAGATATTTACGTGCCAAGTCCTGCTCAAGCAAGACTCTTAAACGCAAAACAATTCTGTTCTCTGTACAATGTAGTGTGTAAATCACTCGTAATAGATGTTTGCTCTTATCATTGTGATAAGCATTAATTTGAAATGGATAAATTCATTGATATGACATCAAATATAAATCATCATAAAATTCTTTATTTTGTTGTAATATTTCGTAACGACATCGGTGAATGAGCATTTTTTTTTGTGAAATCCATAAGTAGCCTAACCACCGCAAGCTCTTACTTAATATAGTCCTTTCAAAACCTGGGGATTGTGGTTAAGAGACCTTAAGGACTACGTGGACGCCAAGACCAAGCAGGTAGTGTGATACTTGGACCTGGGAAATTTTTTCCAACCTTGTAACTAGAGCTTACTCACCTGTCAGCGCATTAATCAATCAAGAAGAATCGGAAGGACCAACGCTCGGTAAAAGCGCACTTTCTTTTTGATGGTAATATTTGTTCGTTTCCACTTGAGCGAGGTGAATGTTGTTGTTGCCTGGCCGATACGGCTGAGAAGGTTAGTCGTCAATGTCACTTTCGTTTCCTCAACCAATGATCCCAAATATTTGAACATCGGAAGCTGTTCGATTTGGGTCTCACCGAGGTGAACACTGGCCCTCGATCCGTCAGTTGAACTTTCGTCTTCGTCCGTTGACTTTGGTCTTTTCGACATTGATTTTTAACCCGTATATGCAGCAAATGTCGTATAAGATATCTCTTGCTTCGGCATTCCCGTCCGTGGTTACGAAGTTGTTGTCGTCGTATAGAAATCCGCGTCGTCCACTGAATGCTTCACGCATAATCGCGTCGGTGTTGAAGAGAAGTGGCGAAGCGACGTCTGCTTTTCGGACACCCGATTGAATCGGGAACTCCTCGGATAATCGCTTCGAATACGAACGCTGCTGGTTGAGGCATCGTACGACACTTGGAGAAGTTGGATGATTTTCAATAGCACGTGTTCGGTTTCGGCCCTCCACAAGCTATTTCAATCGATGCAATCGAAAGCGGATTTGAAATCGATGAAAACGACGACAGTTCCGGCTTCGGTCAACTCGCCGGTTACTTGGTCTATTCTTAGCGCTTTTCCATTTTTCAGCGATTTTATTACCGTCTTCATCTCGATAATTGTCGGTTCGGTATCGAGAAACTGATTCGTCGGCTGCTCGATAATTTGGGGTTCGGGGGCTGGACCTTGTGGGGGACCATGGTTGTACAGCTGGTGGACGAATTCTCGCTACCGCTGCAGGCGCCCATGTGGAGAGGTCACGAAAATGTTGTTTTGCGGCCTAACCCCCTGCATTGTCTGGTACAACGTCCGGTACTCGTGCCTCGACACCGCCCCTTCCATCTCGACCTCAACGATATTCCAGTTCGTTTCCCGTTCCTATTTCATTTTCTGTCGAACTTCTTTGTTCAACACGTCGACGTGTTTCATTCGTTTCCGTTCATCGACGAGGTACAGACAGCTGTCCGAGATCCATGGATGGCACCGTTTACGGGGATAGGTGAACACAACTCCATTGCACACCCCACAATAGACTCCGACACTTGCCTTTCTTCTACATCGATATCGTCCGGTATTGCGAGCGGTGCGAATTTGAAACTCTCGTCGTTTGTAGTTTCGCTCCAACAAGATAATGGCTCGATCCCCAATCGGGCCACGCAGTGCACGTACGTCTTTGAGCATCGATCGGAATCTTGCGTTGATCAAAACGTAGTCTAACCTCGCCGAGTTGTTGCCGGATGGATTTCGCCAGGTGAGTTGGTGTTTGAGTGGTTGGCGGAAGATTGGGCAAAGTTCAAATTGTTTAACCCGGGTGCAGTAGCATTATTCCATTATTTTAGTTAGTTCGTGTGTTCATACGGTTTCTTGCCTAGTTTCTTCGGTTTCCCGATTCTAGTAAATTAAGCAGGTCGACCACCCTGCTTTCACACCCTGGATTTGGGACCTGGCGATAGCGGAGTTTTATTTAGTACTCGATAATAGTGAAGTATTTAGATGCATGATACTCCACCAGACCATTTCATTGTTTCTAGGTAGTTGCTTAATGTAGAGCCAATGTAGGTAATGGTACTAGGCTAGACTGTTAGAGGGAAAAAATGACGGCTGCAATCTAATCGTCTTCAACACATGCTGTGCACATATCAGTCCAAATTGCCTGGGGCCATGTGCATGCCAAATGAATGGATGAGCCTGGTTATATCTAGATGGGAAGAGTTTTATAATCCATAGCGGTGCGGGTGCAGACTCATACCGAATGTAGAAAAGTGGATCACAAGGCAGTGTGCTGTAGTGAACCGAGGAGGATAGAAGAGTATAGTATATGGTAGGCCTAGTAGGTGCGCATAAGACTGCAGCGTTACGGAATGAGGCATGCGTGCTGATCTTCTATTGTGGGGAAAATGTTCTGGTGTAAACTGGATGTTCTTATGTTATTATTGGTAATATCGATAAAATTTAGGTAGGGCTGCTACATTCGTACGTTAGTGGTCAATGAGTGTATGAAGAAGCTAAAGCTGGCATTGCCTGAAGGGGGAAATTGAGTCTCTTAAGAAAACTCAGAGATTGGAATGCTTCGTTGGCAATTTGGACTATGTGGTCATACCTTCTCCGATGCTGTTCCATGATACATAAGTCAATGAACTGATCAATTCTAACTGTCCAAGATATATGGTACCTTGCGAAAACTGTGGCTGTTCGCGGATCTGCTTTCACCTTCTATCCGTGCCAAGCTAGTGAAATCACTTATTCTGCCGCATTTTCTCTACGGCGCCCTTGTTTATTTGTCTCTTGATTCGTCCTGTCATCATCGACTCAGGATCGCATTCAATGATTGTCTGAGATTTGTTTTTTACCTCCGTAGATCTGATCATGTGTCGGACGTGCAAAATTCACTATTGGGGTGTGGGATCTTTCATTTTCTCAATGTCATGGCACTAACTCTTCTCCATAAAATTTTGTATTCTAAATGTCCTTGCTACCTCGCTGACTTCCTTATCCCCATGCAGTCCTTGAGGTCATTCAAGCTGCTTATCCCTTTCCATCGTTCCTTGGTTGGTAGTCGTTCCTTCTTTGTGCATGCGATTAGACTTTGGAATAGACTTCCTCTATCCATCCAAAAAATCAGCACAGCCACGATGTTCAAAAAGCAGGCATCTATTTTTTTAGCTTCTCTTCCAGCTCCACAGTAGTACTACTACTCTACTGTCCTTACCTATTTCTTTCGTTTCTTCTTTCTTCTCTTTTACTTCTTTCAAATTCTTCGCTCTTCTATCTTAAGCTAGTTGTAAGAATTTAGGATTATTTACCATTTGTTAAATGTACTCTAAAAGATTGTAATCTTGTGTACTCTACCAAATATATAAATAAAATAAAATAAAATAAATAAATAAAAACTGCCAATTGTTAGTTAATAGGCCAACGAAAGGAGTAGGTACTGGGGTACTTTGGCGTGGGAAACAACGGGGTTTACGGGTAGCTCAGTCATTAGAATTGCACCGTCCACTGAGGAGAAAGTAGGGTCAGAACAGGTGTTATTAAAGATATTACTTTGTTTTGAAGACGTCTAATTCGACATGGTTTGTGCTGTTCCAATTAAGAATAAGTGTAATGTTTTGTTGATAGAGTTTAACACGAGCTCACAGTTTAAAGCAAGGTCCAGAGCTTGCTAGGTTTACATTATCCATAGAATAACGCAGAGAGAATTGAACATAGGTCATTAACAAAAATAAGGAAAAGTTCTGATGATAGAATTGACTCCTGGGAAATACACCGGCAGAGATCGTGTTCGGCTTCGATTCGACCCCCCCCCAAACAAGCTTGATTGAACGGTCAGAAATGAAGCTAGAAATTTAGAGGTGGGTGCTACATTCTGTCAAATGCCTTGGAGACAACTAGGGATGTGTTTAATAAATTCATTAGTTCCACTTATCTTGTTACAATTCTACATAAATCAATGGATACTGAAGTGAAATGCTTAATTAGTTCAGTGTGATATAATTGAATTGTTTGTGAGGAGAAGCACGTATTTAAGAATGCCCTCAACTCGAGCTACAGTGTGAATGGGTCACTACTACTAATTACTATAATAGCTCATAAATTCAATAATCCCCCTTCTAATTGCCCCGGTCTTATCATGCATGTCTACAATCTAATTTTCACTCATAATTCATCATATCAATCGAACCTGACAATATTGCGTCAATAAAACAAGAAACTTTAATTGCTTTAACAGAGACAAAATTTAAGTGTGTCGGCGCTATTTCCACGAAATTGAAGCCGAACAATCGCCGCCCACCAATCGAGAGACAACATATGTATCGACAAATGACAAATTCAATATATTGACAACAACAACTGTGTCTCGTGCTTATCGGGGGATGGGGTGGATAAAACACAAATATCTGCAGATATCAATCAACAGCGTAATTAGTCTAAGCCATAATAATTACCGCAGGTGATCGAATCTAACACAAATTATCGAATGCCACAGGTGTACTTGTTGTGAGTCCTTCAAAAAAAAAGGGCGACAATCGATGTTTGATGGCGCGTTTATGGATTGATGTCCCTTGCACCACAGCTAAACGTGCCGCCATTAATCATGGAGCGAACGTTTCGAGGAACAATCAATGGTAATATGCAGAGCAGAAATGTTTTTGGGGATTATTGGTTTTGTTTACAATCGGACGTCCAAAGTGATTAATTGAGGCGTTATTGATAGATAGTCTTGATAATTAATAGTTTTGTTTGGACTGTGGATAGTGGGTGATGGGGCCTGCTCATATGACAGAGTGTTCGGCGAGTGTAGAGTGTTCGGCAATCTGGTGGTTATTTACTGGACATCTTTGTGAGACTCTTCTTGATAACTCTTAAAATATTTAAACTCCTTAAAAACTGACTCAGGTTTCTAGAGTTTCTTGGGAGGTTATTCGTACTGACATTAAGATTAAATGGAGGCTGTATTAGGACAGTGCTCTACATCGCATGAATATTGCATATTGCAGCCTAGTGATAATATCAAGGCTTTGGAAATATCCTAGGACCGACGATTGTTCATCCCTACTTGGTAAGATCATAGCTTATAGGAGATTTTTCAAGTGATCAAGTGCGAGGATCAGTTCCCAAAAGAATTTCAGGAGCCAGGATAATTTCAGGAGCGACTTCGACTTCCAAGGCCGGCTAACTTCAGTTTAGGTCCCATTTGGCAGAACCATTATAATAACTGTTCTACCAGTGATGGCGCCTTATTGGGCCTACCCCGTCCAAGTGTATTTTAAAGTTGATCTTTCTGTCGATCTTCACTTCGATAATTTGTTTGCCTTGTTCCCCATAGTTCACTCCTTTCGTCTTACGCTAATCAGCAGCAGCATTTCCTAGCGATTCTTCAATTTCTAAGATCGTCGCATTGATGTATAGTCCAGTCATTTCGCGGCGTCTTTCTAACACTGCTTCACTGATTTGAACTATGAAATCTATAGCGCACGTAATTTCAGTACTCTGTCATATATTTTTATCAACAGGAGAGTATCAAGGATGGATGTCTGTGGAGCACCGCAGGTTATCCAGTATATTTTTGGTTCGTCGTCTGATTTACAATAGCCTCGATTAATTTTTGTACGTCGAACTATTTGCTTCTTGATTATTCTGCTCCAACTAACGAACTCGAAGGCATTTTTGAGATCGAGGCTATACTCAGGACATATTTTTTTCAATTGCGGACTAAGCCACCTTCGTGAGGATATTGCCCGTGGTGATCGTTGATCTGCACCTTAGTAAGCCAAACATTTTATCTGATAGCCTGTTTTGATCAAGGCGGTGGTCACAAAATGCCTGGGCTATTCCTTGCTGGTGCCGTCATCACATATTTCTCTGTTGCCCAAATCTTTCGCCTATGCGTTGAAGCTACTTGCTACTAGCTTCGGATTGTTGTAGCTGACATTGCAGGCGCGCTTGTTCACCATGGCGTAGCGTCGTATTCTTCTAACAGCAGGTTTGGACTTGGGTAGGTGTGTACGCTGCCTATCTTTGGTTATATGTAGCCTTTCTTTGGGCTTCTCATCTCTTCTTATATATGTAGCTCGGATTTCAAATGTCTCTCTTCGGCATCATCATTCTAAAGATTCAATCATCTTAGACCTATGGTAGGTAGGGTATGTAATGCAGAAGCGGCTGTCCCATTCAGGCCGATGGTTGGACCTCTATGTTTTGCAGCAGCGCTAGTGAAAAGCTTTTGCGTGAAAGGAGTCGTAAATTAGGAGGAATTTTATATCCATCCCGGGATATTTAAGTACCGGATCAAATCTCCTTTTTTGAGTATCGAAACATCCCCCAAATCTTTTAAGAAGAAGCTTTCAAATACTAGGTATATGATATAGGCTAAAGCCGGACATCCGCAGAGAGAGTGTTTGGTTGTCTCACTGGCCTGTTCCTTTCCGCACCGCCAGTGGATATTATGCGGAATTCTCAATCTGGCTACATTCTGCCCAATTGGCCCGTGTCCCGTTATTATCTACACGATTCTATCGAAATCCGTGCGCGTCATCACAAAGAGGTCTCATGTTTTCTGTTAGTTGTGACAAGGCAAGTCTAAGTAGACTTGGCATATTATGATAGGCTCCTCCATCTTGAGCTAGCTACTGAGAAAAAGCATATGAAGATGCCTCTCTTCAGGACGCACAGAGGCCTTTGTACATTCTCTACTGTTGTGTCTGCGAGAGTTGTCCAGAGTCTGAACAATTCATCTGCCTTCTGGCTGCGCTCGATGTCCTGCCCAGTGGGTACAGCTAGGTAGGCTGAGGCGACAAAAAAATTCCACCCCCTCCCATCTTTACTGGCCTATACCTCTACCATTGGTTATCAGACATGCTTGTGTTTCTTTACTAGAACACAAGATCTAGGCTTACCACAGTCCTGTTTGTTATAGAAGATGTTGTCTCTGCGGGAGACTCTTAATGATCGATTACCTGATCCAGGGCTCCTTCACAAGAACTATGTCGAAGTCTCCCTCGCGGGGGAAACCTGCAGATTATCCGAAGAACAGCGACTGTGCTTAAGATTGATCTGTAGACGCAGGGCTAGGACGTCCCTGATAGTCGCTACCGTTTGTCGACCTCGATGACTGGTAGTACTGGAGCACTTTGCGTGGCTCTGCTTTAAGTTTTGGGAGCCAGATCCTTGTCCTCGGCCTTTTGGGGATATATTTTACCGGAATGAGGCGCCCTCCCCTTTCGTCGCTTAGATTAGACAACCAGCGCACATTTCCAGGACTTATTTTGAGAAGTGACACCTAATCACTCGGAAACCTCTAATACTTTACTGAGGAATCAAAGGAACGCAACGGCCCTTCAAACTCTAGCCCTTGCTCTTGCCACATCGCGAACTCCATGACCAGCTCCCATATTTTGGCCTCGACGTCGGCCCAGAGAAGGTCCGGTAGTCTACCGGTATTATGGTTGGCATCGGTTAATGCCACTAGAAAGTTGTTCTTCACTAGTTTGCTCATTGGTCTGTTACCCTTTGAGCTTGGTTCGTCACTATGGCTGGCCATAAGAGTTGTTTCCTTTTTGGGGCATTATTTGAAGGCGCTGAGTTGCTCTTCCGGGATCTCTTCCTTTTCGTACCGGAAGCTACTGGTACTGGAGCGCTTTCCACTCCTCAAAGAATGCTTGGTATTTAGATTTGTTGGTCTTGTTCCTCTCCGAAGTAGTACTGGCGGCCACATTCTCTGCAGTTTTGCCAAGAACAAAGAGGGCGCGATTGTACCTTCTCTGGCGGATAGACACCTGTGCTCTTTGTTTCTCAAAACGACCATGGTCACGGTGGCTGGTGACCCCTGGAGCCCCTATGGTTATATTTTTTTTTTTTTTTTTTTTATGTGATAGTCTAAGCTTAGGTGTCATCCTTTGTACTACTAGTCCGTCATGTCGTACACGTCATGGTGCAATGTCTAGTAGTAAGCTTAGCTCGAAGGATAGAGAGAGAGATAGGATAGATTAGGGGGAGTCGGGTGGGTGTTGGAGGAGATGGTGGTGAACCTTGCGCTTGAACTCTTGGGTGTTGTATGAGTTCGGGAATATTGACTGGGGTAAGTTGTTCCACAGTCGTGTTGTTCTTGTTATAAACGAATTTCTAAATCGGAGTGTGCGCGAACATAAGGGCTGTAGACTATAAGGGTGAGCCGAGCGGGCAAGTCTAGTGTTGCGGGAGAAAAGTTGCCGTGGAGGCATGAGGTTACTTATTTCAGAAGAGCAATCGTTGTGGTAAAATCGGTAAAATTTTGTAAGGGCTGCTACATTCTATTGCCTGACTTAGGAGTTCTTTGGTTGGCACTCATAAAGCCTTAGCTGGCGATTGCCTCATTGTCCAGCTAAGACTCCCCCGAGGCTCACAGTCTGGTGTCGAGGTCTTGGCACGTTATTGTGTCCGGTCCTTTCTTTTTATTATTAATTTTGTTCATAAGTAAAGCTAGAACAGCACTCCGAGAAGTTCAAAGATGGTGTACCAAGGAGGGTCTGTCATCCAACCCAAATAAGGCTGTCCTGGTACCTTTCTCCAAATGCTACAAAGTGGACCTAGGTCCTATCTGTATCCAGGGTATCACAGTTGAGTACTCAGACTCAGTCAAATATTTGGGAGTAAATTTAGACAAGAGACTGACTGGAACGCTCAACTTAACTACGTTACCAGCAAAGTCACAAGGGCCATATGGGCCTGCAAAAGGCTTCTGGGTAAGACATGGGTCTTACACCACAAATGATGTACTGGATGTACAATACGATCGTTAAAGCTGTTGTCACTTATGCTGCTATAGTTTGGTGGTCCAAGACTAAACAGGTTACGTCGATCCTCAAGTGCAGCAAACTGCAACGGCTTTTTTTTATGTGACACACTAGAAACTTAGGGAAGGCCCCTTTGTACTGTCGACTATGTATTTATTTTTTGAAATGTCGAACAGCAGCTCTAGTCGGAAGATAGAGAGAGAAGTGAAGGAAAGAACTGTCACAACCTAGCTGCGGTATTTTTTTATTTCACTTACTCCCAACCATTTCGCGACTCTGACATCGGGGCATCGAGAACAGCTCGCTGGAGTGTTATGCCTAATGAAACGAGTTGAATCTCATCAACCAACCGATGACATGCGCTTGGTGGAGCGGGGCAGAACTAGTGAAGGCTATGACAGAAGGAATCTGGAATGCAAAGAAGGAAGAAGAAAGAAGGAAAGTTATATAGGTGGGAAATTGGGGAAGGCTAGGACCGTGGCACCGCCGGGAATCGAACCCGGGACCTCTGGGATAGTAGTCAGGCGCCTTACCGAGACTACCGAGGCCCTTGGTTGCCTATCCATTACCGGAGCTATGCGGACCTGTTCCACAGCTGCAATTGGATTGGATTGACTCCTTTGCATCTCTTCATATGGAAATCCGCCGCCATAAGTGCTTTAAGACTTCAGAACTCATTCAACTGGCCCTATACGGTCAAAGGACACATGGATATCCTTAATAATATCCCAAACAATTCCATTTGCCGCGTATCCGACCTTATGGTTAGTCAACTGCGGTTCCAAAGGAAATTCAGAGCGATTATCCCAGATCGTTCTGAGTGGGAGGAATTTATTCTTCCTGAGGATCCAAAATATCTCCACTGGCTTACTGACGGGTCAAAGATGGGACATGCCACAGCGGCTGGTGTCGCAGGACCCAACTCCAAGGTCTCGATTGCAATGGGTAAGTGGCCCTCTGTTTTCCAGACTGAAATACATGACATTGCGACCTGCGCTAGGCTCAACCTTGAGAAAGGTCTGAAAGGCGCCAACATTAAAATCTTTTCTGACAGCCAGGCTGCCATCAAGGCACTCTCAACGTGGAAGTTTTCTTCCAAAATAGTAGCAGGGTGTTTTGAAGTACTCCAGAGCCTGGCGAGAAAAAATTAGGTCTCGCTCTGCTGGGTCCCAGGACACTGTGGTATTGAGGGGAATGAGGCTGCAGACAGCCTCGCGAGGGAGTGGCCTGAGGCGTTGCTCCAGGGCCCAGAACCTTTCTGTGGCATCTCTTGGTCCACCTCCAAGTCCTTGATAGATTAGTGGATTAAGGGAATCAACCTAGCCTATTGGGAGTCAGTCCCAAGTCTTAGTCTAAGATCTTATAAGACCCTTTGCCCTAAGCGACATTATCACTTTAAACAGAGCGAACCTAAGGCTGTTGGTGGGTTATCTCACTGGCCATGTAGGACTGCGGTACCACCTCCACAACCTAGGACTGTCTCAAGAGATAGAATGCCGACTCTGTTTGTAAGGCGTCGAGACTTCCACACATATTCTTTGTGAATGTCCTGCTCTGATCTGGCTTAGAAGAAGAACGTTTATCAGAGAGTCCGATCCGATCTTTATCAATTAAAGACCTTCTTGCCTTCATCCGGAGTCTGTTCCGCTAGTGGGGTACGTACACAATAGGCCTGATTTGGCCGCAGTGTTCATCATGTGGGTTGCCCCCTCATTCCTTAAAAAAAAGCTAGAAGATAACTTCGCCCTGGAAGAGCTGCAGACTAGGGTAAGGCACTTGTACACACCGACCTTGCTTGGGCATCGCTAGGAACCGTTCGCAACCAGCCGGTTTATATCCACTGGTTGGCACGGTGCCTTGGCTTCAAAGTAAGGGTTTTAGAGTTTGGAGTGGGAAGGGAATAGGTGTAAAGGGGGAGGAGGTAAGGTGCGTACCTAGCTTAGTCTGACCTATTCGGTAAGGGAAGCCCCTCTGACATGGCCAAGCGTTTCACAGAGACACAAAAGTCCCGCCGCCACAACAAGATGTAGGTAAAGGTGAGGATCTTAGACCAATACTTTGTAATGTATGTTTGCGAATGTTTAGCTTTAAACGAGTTTTTGCCGAATGTCGGCCCGTCCACGCGACACAACCAGATTTGTTCCCTTGTCCTTCTTCCCTTGTTCTTGTTTGAATTTTTTGTAATTTTTCAGGGGCGCCAGCCTAAGGATGTCACGAAAAGATTTTCGCAAATATTGTCGTGTGTGCGGGCCATAACGAAGCAAGTCGGACGTTCAACAAGTTCGCCGCTTTTCTTCGTCTATCAATCGACGAATAAAGATTATTCTTTGTATTTAAATGGAATACTCTAGCACGTATAATTTTATTCAAAACACAATAGGCTGATGGTTGAACGTCGTCGAAAAAGTTTGACTATTGACACTAGGATTGAACCAACAGTTCGTCATTCTCTCTAAGCTAGCTTAGATTATAAAATAACTAGTACTTAGCACTTATAACGGTTTTTAGTAAGAACGATTGAAAACTTCGTTTAAAAACAAATCTCACACTAAGTCCACAAGTAATTACCATATGAATATCAAACATTGTGCCAACTCACGACTAATGTCCCGCTCAACATCTGGGTATTTTACATCTTCCTGGGTTTCCTTCAGTAAGGACGAACATTTTCAATTCCATTTCAGAAAAATTCCTTAATAATTCATTTTAAAAACTCATCAATCTTTTTTTTTCTGTTACAGCTGAAAATTCTCATCATCTCGACGATCTCTACACCAGGTACCGTCAACGATTAAGGAAATCACTCTTCATTTCGGGCTTGTCAATATCACTGGTAGCATGTGTGGCAGCGACAATATTGAGTGCAATCAAGGACCAGGTAAGTTGATTGAACACACGTGTGAAGGGGGCGAATTCAATTAAGGGTCTTGTCCACTTTTCCGGGGTAGGTGGTCCTCAATTTGGTCCTATTGATTATAGCAGCGGTAGTGTCTGGAAGTATCCTAACCGCCCTCCAGTTTCCTGCCGTACTCAGTTCACCATTCGCAGCGCTGGCGTTTGCTGCAATAGCGACATTCTCGCTGGGGACCATTGCTGTTATAACTGGAGGAACCTTGGCACCACTTCCACTGTTTGCGATATTTTTAGTGAGTATCAAAAATCGTTTAAGGATTTTTTTTTACATTTTCATTTCACCATTTTTTTATTGCAGGGGATTCACACAATGCTTCCAATATCCTGGCCAGTGTCCTTGGTGTTGGCTGTGTTCATGACGGTTATCCACATCGTTTACAAAATTGGAACGAGTCCAGACTTCTCCCCGAATCTTCAACTGGTGGGTACCTAACGATCTCCAGGTTATTGGTTTTTCGTTTTGTGAAGTGATTTTCATCTGTCGTATGTTTTTTCTTCTTCTTCTTCCTACCCCGAAAATGTTTTCTTTGCAGCTTGTGGCGGAGATAATAATGCTGGCAACTGCTTCCGTATCTGGATTATACTATAGGATAATGTCGGATGCTGCTCACAATCGAACTGTGGATGGTACACGTACTGGAATTGAACAGCGCGTTAAGTTGGAGTGTGAACGTGAGCAACAGGAGCAGCTTTTGCTGAGCGTTATACCAGCTTATATAGCAGCTGAGGTTAGTGATTAGGAAGTAAGGAGATGTGTTTTTTTATTTTGGTGGTTAAACTTTTTTAAGAGACGAGGACGTATGTATCATGGTACGATAATACAAGGTAAGCCCATAAGGAAAAGCTCTGTTACTATCTTGTAAAGCTTTTACACTTTTTACATTAGAAATGGCCTGAGTCACTTCAAGAAAATGCTTTTTTACCCTTGTGAGCTAATATCACAGTGACGTCACGAAAGCTTTATGAGCTTACCTTATAATTACATACTAGCAAAAAACCCGCGTGCGTTGCAACGCCTTTAAATAAAAAAAGACTATGTGTGCACAGTCCACGGTAGGAAAAAAGTATAAAGAGGTAAAAGAACAAATCGTCAAAAATTTATTAATATAGGTATTAAAATACTTTTTTCAAAATTTGATGTTAAGCGACTCCTATCGAAAGACGTACAATAGACAACTGGGCAAGCATATCAAACTGAAATTAGCCGGCGTGGACCGGACTTAACCGAAATTAATTTTTTATAATTTTTCAAAATTGCTCTTATAACAACACTTTTATTTTAATGCCTCTCTATAGACAATGTTCTGCGTTTTATTGTTTGGGGCATAAATTATTAAATTTGTTGAGTTGCTGACTCGAGAGCATACAACGTATAGTTGTCCATGAGTAAAGCAATTTTTACTTAAATCAATTCCCACTTTTCCTAATGTTTGGCCCTGAGACTTATTAATCGTCATCGCGAAACATAAGGTAACAGGGAATTGTAAGCGTTTGAATTTAAAGGGATAATTACTCGGAATTATAGGTATCCTAGGTATAACCACATTTTTGCCTTTCCCGCAACCCGTTAAAATTGTAGCTTCAATTAAATTCTTGTGTAATGCGACAATTCTCAATCTAGTACCATTGCACAATTTTGGTGGATTTAAATTACGGAGTAAAAGAACGGGTACATTCACTTTAAGATGTATTTCATGTGCAGGAAGACCAGGGACTGTTATACTATTTAAAAACTCCACAGGATAATGTACTGCATCGTCCAGTACACAGACCGAGTCTATTGAGCTATATGTAGTTAGAGCACCAGGAATTTTGTCTAAAATTATTTTGTTAAGGAGGGCTACTTCTTCAATTTTAAGAGCCAGAATGGCCCTTTCGCAGAACCACGAATCTTCTTTTGAATTAATGTCTTCTACATCTTCATAGATTTCTTTAATCAATGTTTCGGTATGCGTAAGGACTTCGCAAAGAGTAGGCGGAAATACGATTTCATGATTATTGTTTATTTCAGGAAATTTTCCCTCACCAAATTATGCAAAAAAAAAAACTTGCGATTTCGCCCTTTTCATAGGTTTTTATAAATCCGCTTCACTTGTTTCTGCTCCTTTTTTCCACTTTTCACTTTTAACCGTATATGTACTTAATACGTACTGAAAATTATGCAAAAAAGGAACAAAACTTGGGTTTTCGCCCTTTTCGAATGTTATTGAAGCTTTTTTAATAATCTACCGATCGAAAGATGGCCCTCTATTTGAGGTAAAATTAGCCATCAAACTTCTATTTCGAATTTGTCGCATCTTCCAAATTCTAAAGTGAATTATAATTTATTTTAATTTATGCCTTTTTCACTATTCTATTTTTATTTATTTGTTAAAAGTTTTCATGAATAATAACATATTCTTGTTCTTCTTTAGAGCAATTTGAGCAATTTTTGGTTATTGGTTAAAGTAATGAGCAACTTTTTGGTTACTATAGAGACTTGGGTAAAATATGAAACCTAATCTCACAACCGACTTTTCATATGTAAACAAAAATATTCCTCCACCAACCCCCTCGCCCACGAAGTAAAAGTTATTAATAATTTCTTTTCCATCCATCCATCCAATGGCGCTACAGCCCAAATCGAGCCTTGGCCTCCTCTAGGGCATTTCTCCAAGTTTGACGGTCCCTTGCAGCATGTCTCCAGTTCCGGATGTTGAGCATTGACTCTGCGTCAGCCGTCACAGAGTCTATCCATCTCCTCCTGGGTCTACCTACTGGCCTACTTCCCGAAATTTCTGATGCCATAAGCCGTTTTGGGATGCGATTGTCCTCCATCCTGATCACGTGGCCGGCTAGTCTCAGTCTGTTGATTTTTATTAAAGTTGAGAGTTGTGGGTCGTCAAAAATTTCATACAACTCGTTGTTGTATCTTCTTCGCCATATTCCATCCTCTCTGATTGGGCCTATTATGCATCTGAGAATTTTCCTCTCGAACCTGTTGACTCGTTCCTCTATGTCCTGGGTCATAGTCCAAGTCTCGCTACCATAACACAGTACTGGTCGTATTACTGTTTTGTAGAGTGAGAGTTTCGTTTTCCTGTGCACAAATCTTGAATGCAGGATTTGTTTTTGGGCATAAAAGGCTCTATTAGCCAGTAGTATTCGTCTAGTTATTTCTTCTTTTTCTTCGTTTCTTTTTGTGATAGTAGACCCAAGGTAGACTGTTTTATCGACTACTTCTAGGTTATGTTCGTCGATGGTTATATTTCTTCCCATTCTAAATCGTCCTGCTCTGGATTGTTGCATCACCTTCGTTTTTTCTTCGTTTATTTTCAGGCCTATGTCCTTTGCCGCCTCTTTTAATTCAACATAGACTTCTTTTGCTGCCAAAAAGGACCTTCCCACGATGTTTACGTCATCCGCATATCCAAGTAATTGTACCGACTGGGTAGCTATTGATGCACTTCGCTGGACTGACGTTTTTCTTATCACCCATTCTAGGGCCAGGTTGAAAAGCATGGGGGCCAGCCCATCTCCTTGTCTAAGCCCTTGACGTACTTCGAACTCCTCTGTTACAACATTTTGGATCCTTACTTTCGCTAGTGAGCTGTTTGTGGCGCATTTGATTAGTTGTACCAGCTTTGAGGGGACTCCTATTTCCGATAAGATCTCGTATAGCCTCTCTCTGTTTATTGAGTCATATGCCTGTTGAAAGTCGACAAATATCTGGTATACATCTACATTCCTTTCCCAGGTTTTCTCCAGAATTTGCCTTAAGGTCAGCAGTTGGTCCGATGTTGACCTGTTTGTCCTAAAACCAGCTTGATATTCTCCTATAAGGCTTTCCGCTATAGGTTCCAGTTTTTGTTTCACAAGGATTGTGAAGATTTTGTAGCTGGTGCTGAGGAGTGAGATGCCTCTGTAGTTTTTGCAGTTTAGTTTATCTCCTTTCTTGTATATTGGACATATAATGGCTTTCTTCCAGTCCTCTGGTATAACTTCTTCCTCCCAGATGGTGCATATGAGTTCGTGTAATGTTCGTAATAGTTGGGGTCCTCCTTCCTTTAGCAGCTCAGCTGCTATTCCATCGGCGCCAGGCGATTTGTTGCTGCTCTGCCTTTTTACAGCTTCCCGCACCTCATCCAGTGTTGGTGGTTCTATTGAGATGTTATCTTGGGGAATTACAAATGCCTCTGTCTCTGCATTCTCGTTTGATAGGGAGATAGGATTCAATAGGTCCTGAAAATACTCTCTCCACCTTTCCTTTATCCTATCAGGATCCGCCAACAAGTTCCCATCTATGTCCTTGCAGATGTCCGTTCTTGGCTGGAACTTATTGGTGATCTGGCGATGTCCTTTGTACGCTTGTCTAATTCTCCCTTCATTGAAGTCTTCCTGTATAAGTAGGATTTTCCTATTTAGATATTCCCTCTTCTTCTTTCTGCACAGCTTGTCTGCAATTTTCCTTTTTTCCTTGAAGACTTCCATCCTTGCTCTTGTTGGCCTTGTGATGTACTCTCGGTGGCTCTGGTTTCTTTCTTCAATTGCGGTTCTACAGTCTTGGTCGAACCAATCAATTCTAGTCTGTCTGGGGGCCCAGCCTAGTGCCTCTTCTGCTGCCCCCTTTATGCTGCTTTTGACCTGTTCCCATTTGTCGTTGATGTTGGGCTGCTCATCTACCTCTCTCAAGTTTTGTACGACAGCATGTTGGTAGGCATCTCTTATTTCTTCCCGTTTTAGCTTATCTATATCGTATTTTGGTTGAGTTTGCCCTCTATGCGTTTTAGTTGCTATCCGGGTTCTCAATTTCACTTTGACTAGATAGTGGTCCGAGCCACAGCACGCTCCTCTCATTGTTCTTACGTCCAGTATACTCGTGGCCCCTCTTCTTTCAATTAGGACGTGGTCAATTTGATTATTAGTTACTCCGTCTGGTGATTGCCACGTCATCTTATGTATATCTTTGTGCGGGAACATTGTTGAACTTATTACCATTGCGTTTGAGCTTGCGAAATCGATCAAGCGACTACCATTGTCATTGGTAACGTTGTGTAGGCTATGTTTTCCTATGACTCCTAGGAACTCCTCTTCTTTTCCTACTTTGGCATTCATATCTCCAAGCACCATTTTAATATCGTTTGACGGTATTAACCTGATGGTGTTTGTTAGCTCTTGGTAGAATTCCTCTTTCTCCTCATCCGTTTTCTCTTCTGTGGGCGCGTGGACGTTTATAAGACTAATGTTATGTAGCCTTGTTTTAATGCGAAGTGTGCATATTCTATTGCTGACTGGTTTGAAGTCCAGAATCAGAGATTTCATTTCCTTCTCTATGATGAATGCTACTCCGAACTCTCTTCTTCCATTTGATGATCCGCTGGAGAGTACCGTGTGGGTTTTTAGATCCATTATACCACTGTGGGTCCATTTTGTTTCTTGAAGGGCTGTGATCTTTATGTTATATTTTTTTAGAAGTAATAAAAGCGAACGCAGAGCGCCCGTTCTGTTGAGCGTCCTGACGTTCCATGTTCCAAAATCGAATTCCATATTCCGTTGCCTGAGTCGTTGCCGTTGAGTCCGTCCTGTCCGAGGCCTGCCTTGAGGATTCGTGACGGGTAGGTTTTTACGGTGGAAGGTTGTCAGCCTGCCGCCCAACCCCCAACCTGGAGGACCAGTCCGGTATTTGCTTCGTTTTGAGGCGCGAAGCACTCGCCTTTCACCCTCCTCAGTCTGTTACTCTTGTGTAGACAAGAGCATCCAGGGGACACCCGATGTAAAATCTACATCTTCGTGGAGGTTGAGGTAGGATTCGGTAGCATATCGGAAAATCTTAGATCGTGAAGACCTTAGATCGCAGGTGGCGTTACCCAGGATTTATCTCTTTGATGTACCGGCACCTTCAAAGGTCCCTGAGGCCATTGCTACCATTTGACCCCCTTTTCTCGTCTTTTAGGGACTAAATATTAGAAATTTAAATAGCCTATAATCTAAGTTAGGTTATTTTTGATATATTTGGAGAATATTAATATAATCAGTGCAGGACTTTTTGCGTTTATCCCGGACAAACAGACGGAATGACAGCGGGCTCTGCTTTATTTATATAGATTGTACCATGGTTCGCATCTCGATACAAAAGCGATACTAAAAATGCAAGGGAAATGCGAACATATATAAACTATTACCCAGTAGGAATAATAGGAAGGCCTTACTGATGGAGCACTGAAATAAGTAGTCATCTGGTGAGGAGTACCCCTTATTTTCTTGGTGTTAGATGAGCCCTTATATAACCCATTACAAGAGAAGGCAGATGGTTAGGGGTAATCCAGAATTTTTGTAATACCCCAGTAGGACCTGTAAGCTTACAGAAGTACTGAAATATGCACTTACTAGTAAGGAGTAGGCCTTACCATACCCTTTACAGATGAGCAGTTCTGTAAGTACTCTAAGGTAAATACTTATGTAACTGCTGTAAGGTAAGTAAGAAAGTAAGGCCTTACCTACTATGACATCGTGTGTAAAAATAAGCACTTCTATAAGGGGTATGGTAAGGCCTACCCATTACTAGTAAGTGCTTATTTCAGTACTTCTGTAAGCTTATAGGTCCTACTGGGTAGTAGCTCGAAGTTATGTTTGCGTTTGTGATAGTTCTTCTCCACAGCATAAATTTCTTAGTTTTGAAATTAAAGAAATTCTCGACCGATGCACGGAGCTCTCCACATCCAGTAGAAAAAAAGCTCTTTGGCATTTTAAACTTCGGCAAGCTTAAGGTGAAACCACAATGTACGCTTCCTTGTTTCGACTTGGACAGCTTTTCAGATTTTATATGTGAAAGCGAACATTGGGGTTTCATCTATGAGTATCCATGCAGAGTTTACCCTGAGTTTACTCAGATTAAGCACCCATGGAAACGAAGGTTGAGTAAAGTTTCGTTAAATCCAAGAAAACTCAACGAAACCAGTCCGGTAAAGCTGGGTTTTGTATATGTGTATGTGTTTTTTAGTATCCTCCCAGTGGGAAAAATTGGGAGCGCTGCTCAGGGGAGCTTATTTGGAGCACTGTTAAATATGCTCCCGAGGGAGCTTTACTGGAGCTTTCATAAATTTTATAGAAGAAAAAAAAAAACAAAAAAACAAGTAATTATTTTCGTGTCGATAAAGGGTGATATTAGCACACTTAAAGGACCGACTCTCGTTCGATACGGAGGGCAAACAGCTTTAGAAGTGGTTAGAATTTAGTTGGGGGACTGCTTTGGTAAAACCACTCTCTTGGCTTGGAAAGCTAAATGCAATTGCAAAAGATATGAACAAAATAAAACCCTTTCGATACCGGATCACATATCCACAGGCGACCATTCTATTTTTTGTTTGTTAAAAAGCTTTTTTATAGTGCTCCTAGAACGATTTTGGAGGAGCAAAAAAAGGTATGCTATGTGTATGGAATTGGTATGGGAACGGAAGCGCTGTAAGATTTTTGAGGAGTGCTCAAACATAGCTATTGGTAAAATCCCCTGTCATATCGTACTGGTCATTGTGCAATTACTAGTAGTAAACTTAGTTTGAAGGATAGAAGAGAATAGGGGGTTAAGAGTTGGCGACGAGCCTGAAGAAGTTCAAGTTGCTCTCTAATGCGTAGAGTAGGCGAAAAGGTAGGGTCTGAGAGTGAGTCAACCGGGCTAGACTTGGGAAAAAATTTCAGTGGTTCAGTCTCTTAAGTAATAGAGATCAAATTTTATCTAGGTGGTATCTCAATGAAGCTCTGAATGAGTAAAAAGTACCATAACCTAAGAGCGCGGCTGATAGAATTGAATCTTAGGGAACACCGGCAGATATGGTATGGGCCCTAGAGGCGACGCCATCCATACCTTGATTGAAAGGCCAGAAAATAAATGCTTAATCTAATTTTTTAGAATTAAGCCAACTCCAAATGGTTTGGAGTTTAGTCAGCAAACCAGGGTATCAAATCCTTGGAGGTATCTAGAGCAGCCAGATCAACCTCAAAAAAGCGAGGTATGATTTTGGGCTAGGGGCTCTTCCGTCAGGCATATAAAAAAGTCGTTAGAAGATTTTACTAGTCTAACTTGTGTACCTCGTGCTCAGTCGTTGTTTGGTCGGCTGTGACGGATGCCTGAAGCTATTTATTTAAAAAGCTTATCTGATATGAAATGGTCTGATCTCCAATATGCAGATCTCTTTTAAGTTCTCTAAAACGTAACTGACTAATGTGCGCCAACCATTTACATATGAAGTGAACAAGTGTTACGCTGTCGTTCGTCTGCCCACAGCTGCGACAGTAGACGTTGAAGGGGAGCCCAACTGGGCAGCGTGGTCTCCAATGGGCGTGATTATGGCAATATCTTGTCGGGGTCTGTTTAAGAAGCCCATTGCTATTTCTTTGTTGTAAGTTGGCCAAGTCGCTCTAAACATAGTGCAGGTCTCCAGTGCTCTCCTTTCACTTTTGGCTGGCTAGTAGTCAAAAATTGCGTTTTTAATACCGCCTATTTGTTCTTACGACGGAGCGGCACGAGGTTGAAGAAGCTCTCCAGGTCTGCTGTCGTTGATTTGATTCGGTGATTCAAAGGCAGGACATTCTTTGCCCATTCTTACACGAGCGACCATGGTTCTGGGAGCACGAGCTTCTTTTGGAGGGAGGTGTATGGGGACACTGGTGAGGCATGGCCTTTGAAACTGGCTTAATTTTGCATCAAAGTTGTTAATCTTGATTCTGCGCCACCTTTAAACTTTCGATTATGGTTATGGGCCTATTTTTGGTGGTGGACGCTAAGCTCTATGGCAGGTCCACAAAGATTTGCGAAGCTTGCTCAACAGATTGTCCATATGCGGAGTTTCGGAGGAGTTTCGCTTTTAATGTAATCCATAAATATTTTGCTTGTGACCTAAATCTTTTGTTCACAGGGATCAGGTCAGTCAATCCCGACGTTATTCGTTTCCTGGTGAATAATACCAAAACCATTTTATCAGGATAGTACGTATACATGTTGGGTTGAGCTTAGGTTGAACTATAACCAGCTATATTTAGACGCGAGTCGAGTGGAGTTAGGATAGACTGAACTCAACTCAGCACTGCTACCTGGGTTGACTTGAAATTATGCATATAAATGCGAGTTTTGTAGTTGAGTAGTTGAATTTAGTTTGCAGTAGCATCTCTGTGTTTTGTTTGTGATTTGTGACGCAAATCAAAAATTCAACTCAACTATTCTACTCGTCATGTATAGGTACTGCAAGAGAATTGCTGCATGTGCCTTGATCCGTTTTGCCAGTTACCACGAAAATAATCTCATTTGTAACTTTGGACCGCGAGTAGTAGAAGGAGCTCATCTTGTGCTATAGTGTTGTCCAGGAATCTTTGTAAGGGAGTGACCGTTAATTTGCGAGTTCTCAAAACAGGACCCACCCAGTCCCAAAAAGTGTTTCATGTACACCTCGTCGTCTTTGTTAGACCCTTGCTATAATGTCAAAGGATATATGGTCAAGGGCCCGTTCATTTGGGCAAAAGGTCGCCAGTGTGTAATCCTCTTGTTAAAAAAGCCAAACTTTGAGTAAACAGTTATACTTTTTATTTTGTGGACAAGTTTCTTAAGGATTTCTTTCTCGGGGTAAACACAAAAAGTTTCCACGAACACAGTCAAGTTGTGAACTTTTGTATTTCTCGTACACAGGGAATTAGTGTTTGGACATAAAAACAAGATACAGTCCTTTTCGGAGTAGAATGTATGTTAGAAAATAATTGAATGTTCCAGGAAGCATCTCATGCGGGTGTAGGAATAAATATCAATGATTTAAGGATTTATGTGATTAGGTAAGCGCCCACCCCGTTGAGGGATCAAGAATTTTGTTGTTTTTTTTTCTTTAAAGATTAAAGCCATTATTGCTTTAATTCTGTGTTTTAAATGTATTTTTACCAAACATCTGAAGATTTATTTATTTATTTATTTGCCAAACGAGGCACTTAACAAAAACAGTTACAGATAAAAAAAATACATATTAACATTAATAAGGAACATTGCGAGTATTTAATATTTAAATATTAACTAAGATCTAGGTCTATAATGTTAGTTAGAAGAGGACAATAGGGAAATTAGTTTTCTTTTATAGGAACTTTTGTTAATTGAGGGAGAGAAACAGGACGCGTAGGAATTGAAGGTAATGCAGCACCTGTTAACGGGCTCGTTTCTAGCATATTCAGTGCGATGCGGGTACTCTTTAAGCAGTTTGGAATGTCTTGTTTGTCGAGTCTCGTTAAATTTGATTGTGTCCGACAGGAACTGCACCTTGAGGTTATTGTTCAGGACATCCAGGGTAAAACAAGATATAAGCAATTTCCGTCTAAGGGATAGAGGCAAGAGATCAAGGATTTTGAGCCTGTCCTTATAGTGAGGAAGGTTGTGAAAATCCGAAGGATTATAGAGGTTCCTAAGCGCGAAAAGAAGGAACTTCTTTTGGACAGATTCTATTCGATTAATACTAATTTGAAATATAGGATCCCAGATCTGGCACGCATACTCAAGAATAGGACGGACCAATGAGCAAAACAAGGCTTTAGTAACCCAAACATTGTCGAATTCTTTAGCTCTTCTCTTGATAAAGCCCAACAGCTTGTTGGATCTAGCAATAATATTATCATAGTGTAAGTTAAAGTTTAACTTGCTGTCGAGGACAATGCCTAAATCAACAATGTGATCGACACGATCCAAGACATTGTCATTGAGATAATAATTTTGCAGCTGTTTGTTTCTTTTCCTGGAGAAGGTAATTACGTGGCACTTACTGGTGTTAAGAAGAAGATTGTTAGTGGTGCACCAGTCATGTAGTGCGTTAAGTTTCGACTGTAAAAAGGATACATCAGTTTGAGACCTTATAGCACTATAAATTTTTAAATCATCGGCGTAAAAGAGGTGCGGAATGCCATTTAATATTTCAGATAGATCGGAAATGAATATGTTAAATAGAAGTGGCCCTAGGTGGCTGCCTTGCGGTACACCTGAGGTTACATTGATTTCTTTTGAGAGGAAGCCCTGAAATCTTACCACCTGAGTTCTCCCGTTAAGATAGGATGTTATCCAATCCAGAAGGGGGCCGGATATCCCAAATCTTAATAATTTCATATATAGAATGTGGTGGTCTACTCGATCAAATGCCTTGCTGAAGTCAGTGTAGATAGCGTCAAACTGGTGGCCTTGTTCCATACCGCACAGTAGTTCGGATATCATTATCATAAGATTGGATGTGGTGGAACGACCTTTTCTGAAACCATGTTGCTGATCGTTCAGGTTCGGAACAATTAGAGGGGCAATCTTGTCATAGATAAGTTTTTCAAATAGTTTAGGGATAACAGATAGGATAGCAATGCCCCTATAGTTGTCCACCGCATGTTTATCACCTGACTTAAAGATTGGTGTGAGGAAGGATTTCTTCCATACCGATGCGAGATGCGATGATGCGGGATATAAACGCCTACGTTTAAACGAGGGTGTAAGTAGGCGTTTAGGGGTCCTTTTCTGAAGGTTGTTTTGTTTCGTCTTATTAGCATTGCGAGATTACTAATTTGTATTTGAAGTATCTTTGTAATGCTTATTTATGAGATGCAAATTTTTGGGTGCTCTTTTTTTATGTATGTAAGTTTTTTTTTTCATTACTTTAGTGAGATGGTTTTTTTTTTTTTTTTATGTGGTAAAGTCAAGCTTAGGAGTTACCCTTTGTACTACTAGTTTGTCATGTCGTTCGAGTCATGGCCAGTCTCTAGTAGTAAGCTTGCTTTGAAGGATAGAGGAGAAGGGATAGGTTAGGGGTCTGGAGGGTGCGTGAGTAGATGTCTATGAACCTTGCGTTTGAACTCTGAGATGTTATATGAGCTCGGAAACACTGACTGCGGGAGAGAGTTCCACAATCGAGTTGTTCTATTTATAAACGAACTACTAAAACGTAATGTGCGCGAAGGGGAGGGCTGAAGGGTGAAGGGGTGAGCCGAGTTGGCTAGTCTTGTGTTGCGGGAAAAAGATTGCCGTGTAGGCAGGAGGTTTCTAATTTCGGTGGAACACTCGCTATGGTAATAGCGGTAAAATTTGCTAAGTGCTGCAACATTCCTACGGTGGCTTAAAGAGTCGATGGAGGAGCAAAGGGTGCTATCGCCAATGAGTTTGATGGCGCGATTTTGCACCTTGTCCAGCCAAGCCAAGGTGGTTTTTGGGGCGCCCGCCCAAATATACGAATTGTATTCAAGGCGGGGCCGAATGTAGGACTTGTATATTGTAGCCAAAGCAGTTGACTGGAGGAGGAACTTGCATCTCTTGAGGAATCCCAGGCATTGGAAAGCTTGTTTGGCGATTTGGAATATGTGATTATTCCATCGCAGATCTGATGATAAGGTTACGCCTAGGATGTTAAGAGATGGGTCAGCCATTACATTCTTTTTGTCCACTGAGATAGAGGGACGGGTGGTGCAGGTTTTTGTAGAGATAAGACAGTACTTTATTTTGCTTGCGTTGAATTCGACACGATTCTTGCGGCCCCAAGCAAGAATGAGTTCAATGTCCTCGTTAATAGAATTGGACATGAGTTCACGGTCTACGAGACAAGGTCTGGCACGCGCTTGTCTTGCATTATCGAAGGTGTGGGAGTAACGCAGAGTACCGTCATCGGCGAAACTGTGAAGTGGGTTGGAGGGGATTGAGAGCAGGTCATTAATAAATATGAGAAAGAGTGTAGGTGATAGAATAGAGCCTTGGGGGACGCCGGCCGAGATGGAATGAGGTTTGGATTCGACGCCATCCAATACTACCTTGATTGAACGGCTAGAAAGAAAGCTCTCAATCCAGTTCTTTAGAACTGAGTCGATACCAATAGCTTGGAGTTTAGACAACAGAGCGGGATGCCATACTCTGTCGAAAGCCTTAGAAATATCTAGAGCAACAAGACCAGACTCACCGAAGTGATGGATGTTTTGGTTGAGGGCCTCAGTCAGACACACAAGCAGGTCGCCATGGTTGAATGGTTATTGTATATTCATCCTGATGTAATATTACCACCTTAGTTTAAGGGTTGTTTTTATCGCTTGAGCGTGTTATCAAAAATTTATTTGGTTTCAAATTGACAGGGGTATTCATAAAACATTCAACCGCACCCAAATTCCTACAAATGGTCCTTAGTAGGAAAAAGTAACAAACGAGCATAGAAATACAGATAAAACCTATACATGACAAGATCTGACATGCCAAAGGCGTGATAGCCTAGAAGTTAACGCGACCTGCTACCATTCTAATGGCTAGGGTTCGAACCATGCCATCTTTCATCAATAGCCTGAAGGATAAAAATGAGGGTGTCATTTCCTGATCGTACGTCACAGTTCACAGTCAGGGCTCTGTTGAGGTATTGTTACATAAGAGAATTGGAATTCTCCTTGGAATTCTTTCCTACTAGACCTTCCAGTTCGAAATTGCGTTACACGACAAAAATGACGCAAGCAACACAGAAGCAAAATAAACATTTGCCAGACTAAAATCGATACTTCTAAGGATCAGATACCGCAATGCCTTGAAAGTCGTTGCAGCATCGTACAGCGAGGTCAGAACGAAATTGGCAGAAAAAGATGCAATGAGACTTCAAAGGATTGAGTTAAAGTAGGTTTGAGATCGACCAGAAAGACACACGTCGTAGGTCAGCAGCAAGTTCCTCCTCAAATCTTTGAATTGGGCGCTGAGTTGCACATCATCAGCGTACATATGAATCTTAGACTGTGTTACTACCGAAGGATCTTCTCAGATAGTCAGGCGGCGCTGAAAGCCCTGCGCTCCTGCACAATCAGCTCTAGAACTACCTCTGAATGTCGCAGATCTCTTAACGACATGGCTCAACAACTCAGGACCCTTTTCGATCACCGAAATACAGAGGGAAATTGTAAAGCTGACGAACTGGCTAAGAATGGCACGACCGCTACTCTCCTTCCAGAAAAGGAAAGGGTTGGTATGCCTTGGGCCACCTTTAAACTCCGATGCAAGCAAGACACAATGCAATAAGCGAAAAAGCATTGGACGGATCTTATTAAATGCACTTTGGCCAAATTAACCTGGCCCTCTTATGTGAACCACCTCACTACTGAGCCTCGGGAGACAAGACCTCTCAGTTATAGTGGGAGTGCTGACCGGACACTGTCTGATAGGGATGCATGCGACCCGCTTAGGTCTTGAGACCTATGATTTCTGCAGAAGCTGTATGAATCTGGACGAGGCGGAAAGTGTACTACATCTTCTCTGTAACTGCCCAGCCGGGTCCTAAGCAGAATAAGGTTAACCACATTTGGCGAACCCTTTCTAAACACCCTTGCGGAAATCTCCAAGGTTGAGATCCCGCAACTTAGAAGATTCATTAATTCCTTGAGATGGTTTTAGCGAAGAAACGACACTTTAACATCAGGTTTAAAGTGGGATCGGCATCACAATGGGCCTATCCTTCTGGCCTAAGTGTATGAGCTTAAACCAACAGCTCAGCCATATCTAACCTAACCTAACCTACTACCGGAGGAAGATCATTAATAAAGATGCTAAATAAGAGAGGACCCAGGATGGAACCTTGGGATTCGCCAGGTTGAAGTGGAGCTATCAAGGATCTACAACCACCAAGTATAACTTTCTGAGAGCGGTTGGTTAAAGAGCTTTTCTGCAAAACCAGAGAGTAATTGACGCTACCAAAGTTAGTAGCAAAAGGCAGCAAGCGTGGTAAACGTCGAGAGAGTTTCGGATATCAGAGCGCGGTTTGGCAGCTGTGATGCTTGCAAAAGCAAGACTGCCACACATTTATGAGTCAAAGTCGATCGCAATACGCAAGGATTTCAGTTGCTATCAGCTTTTCAAGAACCTTAGCCAGAAATGGAAGATTACTAATTGGCCGAAAATTAGAAGAACAAGTAGGAGATGGGCATTTGGGTATTGATATAATTACAACAAGCTTCCAAGACGAGGGAAACTTAGATAATATATATATTTTTTTTTATATGAAAAAACCAAGCTTAGGTGTAACCCTTTGTACTACCAGTCCGTCATGTCGTTCAGTTCATGGTGCAATGTCTAGTAGTAAGCAAGGTTTGAAGAATAGAGGAGAATAGGAAAGGTTAAGGGGGGTCTGGAGGGTGTAGAAGAAAATGACGATGAACCTCTTGTTTGAACTCTAAGGTGTTGTACGAGTTCGGAAATACTGACTGCGGGAGATTATTCCACAGTCGAGTTGTTCTATTCATAAACGAACTTCTAAACCGTATTGTGCGTGAACGGGGGGGCTATAGGGTATGAGGGTGAGCCGAGCGGGCTAGTCTTGTGTTGCGGGAAAAGTATTGCCGTGCAGGCAGGAGGTCCTGAATTTCAGTGGAACAGTCGCCATGGTAATAGCGATAAAGTATGGAGAGGGCTGCTACATTCCTACGGTGGCTTAAGGTGTCTATGGAGGCGCGAAAGGGGCCATCACCAATGAGTTTGAGGGCACGATTTTGCACCTTGTCTAGACAAGCCAAGGTGGTTTTTGGGGCGCCTGCCCAGATATACGAGTTGTATTCGAGACGCGGCCGAATGTAGGATTTGTATATTGTAGCCAATGCGGCTGGCTGGAGGAGGAACTTGCTTCTCTTGAGAAATCCAAGGCATTGGGAGGCTTGTTTGGCGATTTGGAATATTTGATCATTCCATCGCAGATGCTCTGTTAAAGTTATCCCTAGGATGTTAAGAGTTGAGTCAGCCGTTAGATTCTCTTTATCCACTGAGATAGGAGAAAGGTCGGTACAATTTTTATTGGAGATCAGACAATACTTCGTTTTTGTGGCATTGAATTCGACGCGGTTCATTTCGCCCCAATGAAGAATCGATTCGATATCCCGGTTGATCGAAGTCGACATCAGTTGACGGTGGTAAAGACAAGGTCTGGCACGTGCTTGTCTTATATTGTCGAAGGAGTAAGAGAAATTCAGAGTACCGTCATCAGCGAAGCAGTGAAGTGGGTTGGAGGGGATTGAGAGCAGATCATTAATGAATATTAGAAAAAGTACGGGTGAGAGAATTGACCCCTGGGGAACTCCGGTCGAAATGACATGTGGGTTGGATTCGACGCCGTCCAATACTACCTTGATTGAACGGCCTAAAAGAAAGCTCTTAATCCAGTTCCTTAGAACTAAGTGTATACCAATAGCTTGGAGTTTATTCAACAGAGCTGGGTGCCATACTCTGTCAAAAGCCTTTGATATATCTAGAGCAACCAGACCAGACTCGCCAAAGCTGTGAATGCTTTGGTTGATACGCTCGGTTAAACACACAAGCAGATCGCCAGTAGACCGTTTAGGTCTGAAGCCGTATTGCCTGTCGTGTATAATTTGGTTGGATTCTAGATATTTCAAGATCAGCTTTTTATTGATTATTGTCTCCATGATTTTGGAGAGAACAGAAGTAATTGCTATTGGGCGGTAGTTTAAGGGGTCGCTGGCTTCACCTTTTCTTGGGATTGGCTGAACATGAGCTAGTTTCCAAGAGTCGGGATACACTCCGGAGAAGTAAGACAGGGCAAAAAGTTTGCGCAGAGGTTTAGCCAAAGGTGAGGCACATTTTTTAAGTACCATAGGGGGGATTTTGTCGGGACCAGTGGATTTATTGGCGTCGAGTTCTTTGAAACACCTAAATACCTCGCGTGTCTTGAAGTGAACTCCGTCCATTGAGTGGGTGGTATTCTCGAGAGTGGGGGGTGACATAGCAGCATCGGGTAAAGAAGAATTTTGCGGCGAACAGAGAAGCTAATAGGTCGGCCTTGGGTTTGCTTTCTGTTATCACTTCCTTGTTGTGAATAAAAGGGGGTGTTGAGGAGGAAGTAAAATTCTTCTTGATGGCGGTTACCAAGGATCAGAAGTTTTTGCTGCCTGTAGCGGAGTTAAGAATCTTACTTCTCAATCTATCATCAAATGATGATTTGACTTTCCTGATGATGGAGTTACAGGAGTTTCTCAGTTTGATGTACTCACGACGAAGTGGCTCATTAGGCGAACGTCTGTATGCTCTATAGGCGGCTTCTTTAGCTTTGATTGCGTTCATACATTCCCCATTGAACCATTTGTTCGGCCTAGGCTTCACAGATTTGGTAGAGTGAGGGATGAACAAGCGCATACCCGCTCGAATAATTTTGGTGACACAGAGGGCCGCATAGTTCGCATTGGCGTTACGGAAACACAAATCCCAGTCAGTGGCCATATGACAACAAACATGGAAGGAGCATATTTAGAAACCTAGGCGGGATTAGATTTATTTATCATACCAGTCGCTTTAGATTTAACAGAATTTAGGCTAAATTTAGCACAGTGAGCACTTCCAGCGAGTCCACACAACGAAAGCTGAAGCCATCACATGAGGGAGTGAAGGGGGTATTGGTCGGATCCGCCGAATGGTGAAATAAAAAAAGTTTTGGTTTAGGGTTGCAGCATAACGGTTGAGGACGGCGACTTCTTTTTTAGAACGATTACCCAAATTGCGCAAATTATGCCATGCAGTTATCAATGACAGGGAAGGATCAAGCCTACGATTGTAAAAATTCTTCTTTGCGTCCTTAATTTTAGCTACAACTATGCTCCTAATACGCTTATAATATCTTCTAACAGAATCACTGTTGACCTTTTGTGCCCAGTGGAAAAGAAACTAGCTTTCATGTCTTGGACATGTCTTAACTCCAATGTTTTCAGTAGTATAGCTATGGGGTAAAAGCACAGTGAACAGACGACACAGACCAGATAGAGCAGAGAAACCAGACAGATCAGATAGAGCTGACAGACTATATAAGATTGGGTAGATTGGTCTGCCTGGTATTCCTGGTCTGTGTAATCTATCGAAGTTCAACTAGTCTCACACAGATGGCGCTTACGCCAAAACTTCACCCCAAAAAGCTCACATACCAGATTCTTGTCCCGAATAAATTTCCCCTCGAGCCCACAACCAATGACGTCACTGTGCTGGTACCACCATAGCTATACTACTGTTTTCGTTTGCAATTATTTCTGCTTTAAGTTGCGGGTGAAACCGTTCGACCTTTGCGTTTATCCAAATTTAGCAAGTAGCGAGAAGTTTGACAACTTCGTTAAAGAAGTTAGATTTGAGTTGTGTACCTTGGCTTGATCTGCGACAAGTTTAAAGGGTACTGCGGATCATGGGACATATTCGGTAACGAAAACTTTTGTTGTAGTAGTCCCGTAAACGATAAGATACTTGGCTTGGTTGTTTGGTCGCTTGCTTCGTCTATCTGGTCAAACTCGTCCTTATACACTTGGAATATTTTGGGCTAGTCGTGACAGATGCCGCATTTAGCTTAAATTCATGATTTTCGAGAGCTCCAGGCTTTTATCGTTGACTAAAATAAGGAAGGACAAGTTGCTTTTCCATGCTGGGGTTAAGCTGGTCTTGTCCTCTTACCAAGTATTGATGGTCTGAGCAACACCGCTGCCAAGGAAATCAAAGGAGAACACTGATCCTCGCATTTGATAACCCTGTAGCCGCTGACTACTTCGGAGGAATCGATGCGTAGAAGAGGCGCTCCAGTGTTTCCAGAAGGTGGTCACAGATAGTTTGGCTTCTAGTAGCACCCTTAGTTTGGATGAAGACTTTCTTGCTCTCAGCGTTTTCGTCAATAACAGCTACCTTTAAGTGGCTTTTGACTATTTCACTTCACTTCTTCGGTGTAATTTTGATTTTAATAATGGCCTCCGTCTTGGCGACCTTTGCGGCATGATCTGGACTCATCTGAGGACCGGCTTCTTTTTGCTGGTCGGTGTTCAAACAGTCGCACAGCCCCGCTATATATGATTTCGTCTGACGCATCTCTTACAACCATTTTCTCCCCGGAATCATTCCGAGCGATAGGATTATAGGCCCCCTACAAGGTCTTAGATCATTTGGTTGATTTCTTTACCGAAGTCGTCGTCGTAGCCAAAACGTAGTTTGTAGAAGAAGCTCACGTATCTAAACCATAATTGCGGCTCTATAGAAATGTCTATTGCGGCTCTATCGAAACTACACTTAAATGAATTTTTGGTCACCGCAGTTTGTTTCCCAAGAGTCGAGATTAACTCATGCAGAATCTCACTTTAACCTCCTTAAATCTCACCAGAATCTGTGTTAACTCACTCACAAATTTCACCCAACTCACGTCTTTGGCAATAATCCAATCAGAAATTACTCAAAAGTTTATTCACCCCAACTGAAACCATATTTGCTAAGTACACCACGAAATCCTTTAACATAAGCAACTTGAAAGCCACTTTAAACTCCCCACCTCTGCACCTCCACAGGTGAAACGTAGCATAATGCTGAAAATGGCAGACGCATGCCAGCGTGCCGGAGGACAATCGACAAGGTTCCATGAACTGCATGTGCAGCGTCACAACAACGTGTCCATCCTGTATGCAGACATTGTCAACTTCACCCCCCTGTCGGAGCAGCTAACAGCTAGTGACCTTGTGAAGACCCTGAACGAACTGTTCGGCCGCTTCGATCAAATAGCACAGGTAAAGTTAACTCGGATCATCTGGACCACCAACAACAATTTAACTCTATTCAATTTCAGGAAAATCAATGTCTACGCATCAAGATCCTTGGCGACTGCTACTACTGTGTGTCAGGACTTCCGGTATCTAGGCCACAACACGCCGCGAATTGTGTCCATATGGGGCTGCAGATGATCGATGCTATTAGGTAAGCCAATTTTGATGGTCAATCAAAATCCTTGTAATATATCCTTTTATGTCCTTAAAGATTTGTCCGAGAAGCAACTGGATTCAATGTGGACATGCGGATCGGTATACACACCGGAAATGTCCTGTGCGGTGTCCTTGGCCTCCGCAAGTGGCAGTTCGATGTGTGGAGCGACGATGTAACACTTGCTAACCACATGGAAAGTGGTGGAGTGGCTGGGTAAGTTTTGCGGCTAGAAATTTCATGTTGAACAAGGACTTTATATACGAAAAGGACGAAAACTTTTCACTTTGTCGTCGAAGTTTCCAAAGGTGTTGTTTTGTGTTAAACAAGCATCAAATTGCAACAAACTACTCAGTCAATCTTGTCCTACATAACCAGCTCACAACGACCACACCAAAAGGCAAGGTGTCCTCCTGACTGTGTAAATCAAGGATCCTTTGGTGTAAGTGTAAACATTTACATGATCTGGTTCTGATCCTCCTCCGTACACGGCGGGCAAAAATAATAAACTTTATTACCTCGTCCACAACACGGAAGGGTAAGCAGGAGCGGGGGTCTAATTCTCTGCAAGCGAAGCTGCTTTTAAAATTCAAATTAAAATCCCGCTCCACCCGCACCCACCTCCATAGCTACAGGTAAATTGTGCACACGTACACGTTCATGTGTCAAAAATAATTATATTCCGTGTGATGCACCTTAAGTCGGGGGCGGCCAATTGGTGTTGGCTGCTGCCTGGTTAAGCTTGATACAAAATTGCAGGTGAGCTGTTCCCTGACCTGATTTCTGGTCCTGATGTTAAAATACCTTTAAGGTGTTTCAAATTTTTTTTGATTGTGCTTCCTGGAGATACGTTCATGATGTATGAGTTCATTTGCAGCTAGCAGGTATTTTAATTAAATTAATTCACAATTTCCTGCGGGTGAATTTTAGGTAAGAGAGGGATGCACGTTATGGAATTAAATGTGTTTCTATTTTTGAGAAACATTTTGATTTATTTTAAGGAGACTTAATTCAGTTACGTTATTACATCGTTAAATTATAATTTTAGTAAGTAGGTGAAGGATTTCTATTCAAATCTCACGCCAGAATGACGCTATACCCATGTTTCTGGTTGCGTATAATGTGCTGGACCATATGAAATCGTTACCAGGAATATAAACTCAAGCAGACTTCTCACATATTTTCTTTTTAGCAGATCATTCATGTTTCTTTCTTGCATGAGGTAACGGATTCACCATTTGTACATTATACTATTAACCAACCCAACTACCTAAGATTTGTAGGCCTATCGCTTGAACAGATTCACAACTCTGCCTCAAAGATTTATCACTCGGTTTTGTTTAGCTAAGCAAGGTCATGTCGAATCATGCGACCCGCCCCAGTCAAAATAATAAATGACCTTACAACGGGCGAACACCGGCCGCTTGGCTTTCTAAGGGGAATATGATGGCCGTAGAATTTTTAGCTATTTTTAATCGGAGTACATACGGCCTTACGATGGCCAAACTTGACCGAAAGATTTAAGTGGCCTAGCACTGAGCTGTACAAACGGACATGCGACAAGAAATTTGAGCCAAAAAAAGAATGCGCACCAATGTCACTGTTGAGTGTAGTTTGTGGAAGCTTGATCATTTTCGTTATGTATAATGGTTCTTTCGATTTATCCTACTTACAGATCTTCTTCTTTGATCCGGTAGCTGACGGTCCGAGCGGGACGTCCCCGCAACGGATACGCTGCTGTCCGTGCCGCTGGATCTCGAACTCTACGTCTCGAGCCTAGGTAACTGATAATCGTTGATTCGTTAGGTCACCCTCGATATTCTTTAGCCAGGTTTTCTTCGGTGCCGATCGCTGGATTTTCCAGTCTGCGGGACGGTCACCCCAGAGAAGTTTACTTGGCAAGCGGTCATCATCCATTCGGCAAACATGTCAAAACCACCGTAGTCGACGTTTTTGCATTTCTTCTACGATCAGTGTCTGCTGATCGCATCTTTGCCGAACCGTCTCGTTTCGAAGGCGATCGCGGAGTGAGACACCGAGGATCTGCCTCAAGCATCGCATTTGGATGACCTTGAGCTTCTTAACGTCCACTTTGAGCAGTGTCCAGGTTTCAGATCCATAAAGAAGAATAGGAAGGATCAACGTTCGGTAAAGGCGTACTTTTGTTTTGAGGGAAATATTTGTTCGTTTCCATATGCACCACTTTAGCGAGGCGAATGTTGCTGTAGCCTAGCCGATGCAGCTGTGAAAGTCGGCCGTCAATACCACTTTCGTTTCCTCAACCAATGATCCCAAATATTTTAACCTCGCAACCTTTTCGATTTGGGTTCCATCGAGGTGAACACTGGCCCTCGATCCGTCCGTTGTGAGCACTTTGGTCTTTTCCGCATTGATTTTTAACCCGTATGGCTGGGCGATGCGGGAAATGTCGTATAAGATGTCCATTGCTTCGGCATCTGTATCAGCGAAGACGGCGCTATCGTCGGAGACCATTAGGTCGGTTAGAAAGTTGTTGCCGTCGTATCGAACTCCGAGTCGTCCATCGAATGCTTCAAGCATAATCGCGTCGATCACGGCGTGTAGGAGAAGTGGCGAAACGACGTCTCTCGGTCGGACACCTGTTTTAATCGGGTACTCCTCGGATAGGTCGCTTCGAATACGAACGCTGCTGGGTGAGCCTTGAAGAAGTTGGATGATTCTCAATGGCACGTGTTCGGTTTCCAAGACTCTCCACAAGCTGTTCCAATCGATGCAATCGAAAGCGGATTTGAAATCGATGAAAACGACGACAGTTCGTGAACGAATTTTTTCTTCTATTAGCTGACGAAGTGCGAATATTTGATCAATGCATCCTCGATGTGGTCTAAATCCCGCTTGTTCTTTCCGGCTCGTTTGCTCTCGATGTTTCTGTAGCCTCGATTGTAATGATTTTCGTAAATACTTGGCCGACGATCGAAAGGGGGCTTAAACCGCAATAATTCTTGCATTCCCGACTGTCGACTTTCTTCAAGATTGGGACAACGATCGCTTTCTTCAATATCGAATTGTCGGTATCGAACAACTGATTCGTCGGCTGTTCAATAATCGGCGGTTCGGGTGCTGGACCTTGTGGCGAATCGTGGTTGTACAGCTGGTGGAAAAGTTATCTCCACCGCTGCAGGCGTTGTTCATGGGGAGAAGGGCCTTACAGATAATCGATGCACAAAACGAGTTCGTCAGTCGTCGGTTTCCTGTACGTGAAGTGTGTGGTGATTGTTGATTTATATTTTTGGTGGGAAATATTATTATTTAACCGCAAAAGAAAAAATGTTCGCCCGTTGTAAGGCCATATTTTATTTTTATTCGGATGATCCTAGCTATTGTAGTACAGCTGCAAAGAATTTTTGCTCCTAAAGGCAGAACCTGTAGGTTGGGTCCTGTGCCCTTCCGATCTTCCGTAGGTGTTAGGTAAAGAAATGATTGCAGCACCGTTTAAGGATCAAGAATATGGACAATTGACCCTGAAAAGCTACTATTTTGAAACTGCACTCGTGCACAAACGCCTTTACAAAAGGTCCATATATGCAGAGCCGTGCCCGAGTATACGGCGGCCTGGGTGCCACGGATATGACCGCCCCCAAGGTAAAGCAAAGGTAAATGTTTAGATTTTGGGGCTCCAGGCCAATTTTTGGGGTATTCAGAGTGATTTTTGAGTGCTTCAAGATTAATTTGAGATGGAGGAATTGAGGGTGCAGACCAAAATTGCTCTAAAAAATTTTAGATATCCAGAGTGATTTTTGAGTGCTGAAAAATTGAATGCTTATCCTCCTCTGCCCGCCGCTGACCTAGGCACAATACCAAAATATTTAATCATTCAATTTGCCAGCACACAAAAATCACTCTGAATATCTAAAATGTTTTTTGAAGTAATTTTGGTCTGCAGCCTCTCCCGAGTTGTGATAAAAAACCCCAGGCTTGAAATTACTATTGAAGCACTCAAAAATCACTCTGAATACCTAAAGCGATTTTCGCCTGGAGCCCCAACTTATCTATATCTATAAAAATCTCGTGTCACAGTGTTTGTTACCGTACTCCTCCGAAACGGGTTGACCAATTTGCATGAAATTTTTTGTGTATATTTGGTAGGTCTGAGAATAGGTCGTAGGCTATTTTTTATACCTTTAACCAAAAAAACAGCTGCAAAATCCAAACAAAAATGGTAATTTTAGGAATTTTCACTTCATTTTAGTTTCAATAGCTTCATGGCCTACCTATTGTTTGACAAATGTAAAATTGTCATTAAATTAAATCATTACACTTAATGAAAATTTCAAATTTACGCAGCTGTCAAACAATAGGTAGGCCATGACGCTATTGAAACTAAAATGATCCATGGCGGCCGTCTCAAGAGGGCGGTGTACCACTTTCTTCACAACCACCTCGACATGGGTATCAAATGAAAGGGTATGATAAGTAGAATACAATAAGCAATGTAGTATACAAAATATATCTTTAGATCCATGGCGGCCGTCTCAAGAGGGCGGGGTACCACTTTGTTCACAACCACCTCGACATGGGTATCAAATGAAAGGGTATGATAATTAGAATACAATAAGCAATGTAGTATACAAAATATATCTTTAGATCCATGGCGGCCGTCTCAAGAGGCCGGATTACCTCTTTCTTCACAACCACCTCAACATGGGTATCAAATGAAAGGGTATGTTAACTAGAATACAATAAGCAATGTTGTATACAAAATATATCTTTAGATCCATGGCGGCCGTCTCAAGAGGCCGGACTACCACTTTCTTCATAACCACCTCAACATGGGTATCAAATGAAAGGGTATGTTAAGGAGAATACAATAAGCAATGTAGTATACAAAATATATCTTTAGATCCATGGCGGCCGTCTCAAGAGGGCGGGGTACCACTTTCTTCACAACCACCTCGACATGGGTATCAAATGAAAGGGTATGATAAGTAGAATACAATAAGCAATGTTGTATACAAAATATATCTTTAGATCCATGGCGGCCGTCTCAAGAGGCCGGACTACCACTTTCTTCACAACCACCTCAACATGGGTATCAAATGAAAGGGTATGTTAAGGAGAATACAATAAGCAATGTAGTATACAAAATATATCTTTAGATCCATGGCGGCCGTCTCAAGAGGGCGGGGTACCACTTTCTTCACAACCACCTCGACATGGGTATCAAATGAAAGGGTATGATAAGTAGAATACAATAAGCAATGTTGTATACAAAATATATCTTTAGATCCATGGCGGCCGTCTCAAGAGGCCGGACTACCACTTTCTTCACAACCACCTCAACATGGGTATCAAATGAAAGGGTATGTTAAGGAGAATACAATAAGCAATGTAGTATACAAAATATATCTTTAGATCCATGGCGGCCGTCTCAAGAGGGCGGGGTACCACTTTCTTCACAACCACCTCGACATGGGTATCAAATGAAAGGGTATGATAAGTAGAATACAATAAGCAATGTAGTATACAAAATATATCTTTAGATCCATGGCGGCCGTCTAAAGAGGCCGGATTACCACTTTCTTCACAATCCTCTCAACATGGGTATCAAATGAAAGGGTATGATAAGTAGAATACAATAAGCAATGTAGTAGACTCAATATACCGATTCATGGCGGCCGACGCAAGACCCATGTTCTTTGAGGCATTTCATCTGTGTAAAATTCATATCTCGAAAAATATTAAGTCAATGGATGGTTTTTATTGTTTACTATTGACTTATGGGTGCAGCGTAGGCGCACCGGGTCCCAGCTAGTTTACCAATAAATGTGTATATTGCAATGTAGAACCTTTCCATATACGGCTGACTTATGTACTGCTGCTTTTTATTTTAACCGCCAGCGTGCTGCACATGCAATGAACGCTGGCCAGGCATGGCCCTGGGTATATGGCAGTGTGCTTGGAGTGAATTAAGATCAAGGATGTCAAATTCCGATACCGGATCAGACCTCCACCTGGGGCTTGCTATTGTGAGGAAGTACACGGTTTTATCTATCTTTGTCACACCCAACCATTTTGCAGCTTTCAGGCTAATTCCCACAGGATCCTGTTCCTTGTACTCAAACAAGAGAACTCCTTTCTTTGACAGCTTCTGACCACCTTGGGCAGAACATAGATTAGACATTATTGTGGCATTACTCTGGGTCCTGACTTTGGCTCGAAATTGTGCTAAGGCTGTGGCTGTGCAAGATAGCGCCACCTGCAACACAGCTCATGAAACAATAGCCAATCTCTGTTTAAAGTGACACCTTTTGTTGAAGATGTGAATCCACAGGCTCCGCGGCAGGCCGCTACATCAAACTATCTATGAGCTGGTTCCAACCTAGTATCACCCCAAGTAATTGCCTTGTTGTGAGAAGAATAGAGCTCTGTCTGTAATGTCCGCTTCCTGGAATATAGCACCAGAACACCTGATTAATACTTAGTCCTTCCTACACATAAGAAGGTAAATGCCTTAAGATGGTAAACTTTGTTTCCCTCATTAATACGATAACAACATTCTCTGCACAGAGCTGGGCAAGCAAGTTTTAGGCATTGAGAGGCTCGTGTGCAACTAGGCACTAAAAGAATGGATATATGCTAGTTTAAGATTAAGGATCAACAATTCAATTTTTTATCATCAAGGCTCCTTAAGTACAGATTTGTGGGATGACCTTTAAATTGCCTTTATAAGAAGACTAGCTGGGACCCGGTGCGCCTACGCTGCACCCATAAGTCAATAGTAAACAATAAAAACCATCCATTGACTTAATATTTTTCGAGATATGAATTTTACACAGATGAAATGCCTCAAAGAACATGGGTCTTGCGTCGGCCGCCATGAATCGGTATATTGAGTCTACTACATTGCTTATTGTATTCTACTTATCATACCCTTTCATTTGATACCCATGTTGAGAGGATTGTGAAGAAAGTGGTAATCCGGCCTCTTTAGACGGCCGCCATGGATCTAAAGATATATTTTGTATACTACATTGCTTATTGTATTCTACTTATCATACCCTTTCATTTGATACCCATGTCGAGGTGGTTGTGAAGAAAGTGGTACCCCGCCCTCTTGAGACGGCCGCCATGGATCTAAAGATATATTTTGTATACTACATTGCTTATTGTATTCTCCTTAACATACCCTTTCATTTGATACCCATGTTGAGGTGGTTGTGAAGAAAGTGGTAGTCCGGCCTCTTGAGACGGCCGCCATGGATCTAAAGATATATTTTGTATACAACATTGCTTATTGTATTCTACTTATCATACCCTTTCATTTGATACCCATGTCGAGGTGGTTGTGAAGAAAGTGGTACCCCGCCCTCTTGAGACGGCCGCCATGGATCTAAAGATATATTTTGTATACTACATTGCTTATTGTATTCTCCTTAACATACCCTTTCATTTGATACCCATGTTGAGGTGGTTGTGAAGAAAGTGGTAGTCCGGCCTCTTGAGACGGCCGCCATGGATCTAAAGATATATTTTGTATACAACATTGCTTATTGTATTCTACTTATCATACCCTTTCATTTGATACCCATGTCGAGGTGGTTGTGAAGAAAGTGGTACCCCGCCCTCTTGAGACGGCCGCCATGGATCTAAAGATATATTTTGTATACTACATTGCTTATTGTATTCTCCTTAACATACCCTTTCATTTGATACCCATGTTGAGGTGGTTATGAAGAAAGTGGTAGTCCGGCCTCTTGAGACGGCCGCCATGGATCTAAAGATATATTTTGTATACAACATTGCTTATTGTATTCTACTTATCATACCCTTTCATTTGATACCCATGTCGAGGTGGTTGTGAAGAAAGTGGTACCCCGCCCTCTTGAGACGGCTGCCATGGATCTAAAGATATATTTTGTATACAACATTGCTTATTGTATTCTAGTTAACATACCCTTTCATTTGATACCCATGTTGAGGTGGTTGTGAAGAAAGAGGTAATCCGGCCTCTTGAGACGGCCGCCATGGATCTAAAGATATATTTTGTATACTACATTGCTTATTGTATTCTAATTATCATACCCTTTCATTTGATACCCATGTCGAGGTGGTTGTGAACAAAGTGGTACCCCGCCCTCTTGAGACGGCCGCCATGGATCTAAAGATATATTTTGTATACTACATTGCTTATTGTATTCTACTTATCATACCCTTTCATTTGATACCCATGTCGAGGTGGTTGTGAAGAAAGTGGTACACCGCCCTCTTGAGACGGCCGCCATGGATCATTTTAGTTTCAATAGCGTCATGGCCTACCTATTGTTTGACAGCTGCGTAAATTTGAAATTTTCATTAAGTGTAATGATTTAATTTAATGACAATTTTACATTTGTCAAACAATAGGTAGGCCATGAAGCTATTGAAACTAAAATGAAGTGAAAATTCCTAAAATTACCATTTTTGTTTGGATTTTGCAGCTGTTTTTTTGGTTAAAGGTATAAAAAATAGCCTACGACCTATTCTCAGACCTACCAAATATACACAAAAAATTTCATGCAAATTGGTCAACCCGTTTCGGAGGAGTACGGTAACAAACACTGTGACACGAGATTTTTATAGATATAGATTGTCCTTAGTACAAATGAAGGTGTTAACATTATCATATCTCATATAAGAAGCACCCAAACATGCTCCTCAAAAAGTCCTTGATAATGATTTAATTGAAGAACACAATGGCTTCTACCAAGGATAAAGCATTTCATTGATTATTTTTTATAGTCATCCTTTTGTTACATCCACATAATATCCTGCACGTGTGGATCCATTTTATATAGGCGAAAATAAATATCATAATGTTACATCCTACATAATTTATGGTAGATGACACAATGTTAATATATATTAGCTTTTAAGTCTACATACGTGTGTGTACCAAGGATGCGGTTTCGGTTTTTACCCAAAACGTTTCTGTAATCCTTTTGGGAATACAAAAAATATAACATTATCCTAAAAGGTTGGCAAAAGGACATCTAAATCCCTCGGTTAAGTGTTTTTTGGTCACTTGATCTTCCTAATTCAAAAATTGTTATTTTTTTGGATGGTTGGTAAGGGAAAGGGGAGAAGGTTAATATCCAAAATGGTGTCAACATGCGTGATGTCAATGTATATCACATTTTAGATATATTTATATGGGTGAATGTAATAGGCAGTTAGCACATATGTTGAAAGAGGTTATTATAGAAACACATTTTATCTAGGGTGTTTTCTATGCGATTAGGTTCTATGCATGTTCGTATAGGTTCCATGAATAACTTCAACACATGATATGAATACCGGTTATAGTGGAAGATGATCGATTGGAGAACAACGTTACATTAAAAACGCCATTTTATTGTACAACATGATAAACAGAATAAAAACAACGAGAACTCTCCACGACATCTTCTTGTCGAAATACACCAAAACACTGCATGTGAGCCTCGAGGTTGTGTATGCTGCCAAAGATGTGGAAATTTCAGTTGAATTTCCTACAGGCAGAGACTGAGAAATCAATTTTAATGTTGTGCTTTCCTACACCTTAAACCTTAGTGGTGTAGAGGACTAGAGAAAGAAGGAGGTTAAATGGTCCTGTGGTGCAGCGACTCGTCTGCTTTGGAGAAAGGAGAATTACAAGACCAAGGAAACAGAAATGAAAAAAACTATAGGACGGTTGAAAAGAGAGTTCTCCTAGAATGGAGAGCATAAAGACGGAGGTTAGAAGACTTCATACATGATCTCCAAAGTTGAATTCGTACTTGATCAATCCGTGATCAAGATCCGGGAAGAAGCTAAATTTCCGTGCAGCTTTATTTCAGGTATTCGGCTGTGTGCATAATGCTATAAAAGTATCCTCTATGTAGAAGCCGCATGCGCATAAAGAAGACACGCTGGTGAGGACAAACTGATCACGCAAAACTACTGCAAACTACTTAAGAAATGGTTTCCAAGTAGTGGACCAGTACCGTAAGGAGTAAGGATTCACCATAAAAGTGAAGAAAACTTGTGTTTCGACTACTAACCCAAGGGGTTTGAAGCTTAAGCTCCAGATACTCATCGGATCTTTAAAAATTAACAGAATTTTATGGGCAAGACATGTCTACAGTAGACAGCCAGAAGTGCCCAAATACCAGGGATGGTCAAATACCTGGACGTATAACTGGCTTCGTGCCTGGCTATCTGAAACCATCAGGTTGAAGGAAAGATGAGATCGAAGCATATATGTAGCTTATACCTATACCTACATATATACATAGGTATATCATAAGGGTTTAACTATCTAGATCTCTCTTCGCCAAATGGTGGGCAGGGACTAAAAGAATGGTAACTCGGTTTTTAATTCCTGGCTTTTCAAAGACTTATTAGCAATAATAGACTAACCTGGATCTGGTAGACAAGACTTCATCGTTTTGGCTTAAAGTAGGCCCTTCTTAAGTTCTCGTAGATGCAACCAGTATAGAAAAATCAAATTCAAAATCAAATTCAAATTCAAATGCAAATTCAAATGCAAATTCAAATTCAAACTCAAACTCAAATTCAAATTCAAATTCAAATTCATTTTCAAATTCAAATTCAAATTGAATGACATGTGTGGAGGATCCACAAATATAACTACAATTCTGCGTTCTTAATCAACTTGCAGAGCACTCCGCTGGATGCTTAAGTTTACACATAACTTGGAAGGGAAATCCACCTACGAATAGCCTGGGCAAAAAAAGGACGCTCACCAAAGCGAGAATTACACCTTGGTATAAGCAGCTGAAGACCTCTGTTAGATCTCAAAAATACTAACTTTTCATGTAGGTAATCTGGGCTCTTAGCATGCATGTATTAGTTTATGAATAAGAGCAAGCGCACGCCTTGCACAATAAGTCTCAATGGATGTACCCACAAACGAATGCCATACGACTCCCCGCGAGCTTATCATACGAAAAGATAGGATATCATGCATGGTCACAAAAAGATTCAAATAAACGGCATACTCAGGAACCGAAGGTAGCATAACAGGTCTAGGAGGTGTGATTCTTGGTCTGTAAAGGACTCCCGTAATTCGATTTAGAACGTCATGTGTTGGTGTTTGCAAAGAGCTCGGATGGGAGAGGATCGGTATAGCATCAACTTCTACCGAGACGGCTGATATGATTCAGAATCGAACCAGAAACTAAGATGAGTTGCTTTCCTCCACCATCGGTTTGGTTGTTGATCATGCGGCCTGCGTTTAGAACCTACTAGGTGCACGATCTTGGCGTAAAAGTTGAGCTCGCAGTCCTGCAGTTCTAAACTGCACAAAAAAATAAATATACACAATACAATGCACAAATGAATAATTTATCCATCCAGCTTAAGTCTCATTTTCCTGGGGGTTAATTGAAAGAGTCAATCACAATAACAACAAATCCAACTTCATCACTTTCGTTAAGTAATGAAAACGAATGATGACAGTTTACCACCAACATGTCATTGGACATTTATGCTTCTACACTAATTGACTTTGCTACAGGATTTTATGAATGCATGTGTCCTTAATACCTCGAAAACACTCACAAACACTTTAGTACATACATACAAGAGACAATTTTCTTAACATCGCAACCACTCGTACAGAAACGTACCTTCATCAATAGTGCAGTGATCCCTTATCAATTAATGAACGAATGAGAAAGTCCAAGAAAAATCTGAAGTGATTTTCAGAAAAGTTGTTTTATCCTTTTGTGGGAACATCCTTACCTACACACCCCCAACAAAAAAAAACTCATACCAGATCTTGCAAGATTGCAAGACATTTTCATTAGACGAAAACTTACTCCGCAATCTCCTTCCACAAAATTTGTGTTATTTTCATTTCATTTTTCTTTTTCATATGCTTGCTGGAATTTTTTGCTCAACTCCTTGTCTTGTCTCTGTAGAATCTCAATTAAGGACCTCCAAATATTTTCAGAATTTTTCCCCTTTTTTTGTTTCTTGTTCCAAATATTGTTTTTATGCGTATAATTCCAACTTCAGTCAAGGTTTAATAATTATGTCTGGAGAAGTAATGATGATGACTACTTCAAGTGGGGTGCGTGCGTTGACCTTCATTGTTGTAAATTCAGGTATTATTATGATAATTGATGACGACTGCGACTGGAAGTTATTCGTGTATAAACTAATCGTTGTTAAATATTTGCTTTTGTGAAAAGGATTTATTCCATTTCGTTGTGACTTTTATGCATTTATCATTGGGTGTTTTTGGGCAGGTTCATTAAGGTCAAGGACTCGTTCATTTGTAGAAACAAATTGGGTTCCATTTTCACTAAGAGTTTTTCTTATATAATTCAACAATACTATTTAAAATTTAATGAAAAACTTTAATATTTTCATTTTCCAAATAAAATATATTTCAAAACAACACCATCTGTAAAATATAATCTATTAACACGACTTAGAGTCTCGGTGGACCGGTTATGTTCTTAACTAAAAATGTCTTGCATACATTTGGGCCAAGAGTTACATATGTATATAAACTATGAGCCCTAAAAGTATGCAGAATTTAATATAAACATTTGTATTTAAAATAGCATACTTTTAGGGGTAATTATAATTAATTTTGCATACTTTTAGGGCTAATATATTTTTATTTCTATTTCTAAAGCATGAAAATTTGTGAAGTGAACACATTTTTGAGAGTACTATCACTTTTCTTGTTAAGTAGAATAAAACCACATTTCGAAGAAAAATTAGGATACTATTAAGCAAGATTTAAAAACCCGGATAGACCATATATATGAAACGATCCGATGAAGACTACTCCAACCTTGGTATTGATGCAGGATTATCTAAGTACTCCATGAAATATTAAAGTGTACATTCAATTTTGCAAATTTTATTATGGGAATTTTATTATTAATAGTCTGGTTACCATCGCAGAGGTCCCGGGTTCGAATCCCGCCAGCCCAACGGTCCTTAGCCTTTTCCACTTTCCCTGCCTACATAACTTTCCTTCTTTCTTCTTCCCTCTTTACATTCCTGATTCCCCCTGTCATAGCCTTCCTTAGCCCTTCCCCGCTTCACAAAAAAAACGCATGTCGTCGGTTGGTTGATGCGATTCAACTCGTTTCAGGAGCCATAACACTCCAGCGAGTTGTTTCTCGATGCCCCGATGTCAAAGTCGCGATAGTAAGGGTTGGGAGTAGGTGGAATAAAAATATCGCGGCTATGTTGTGGCAGTTCCTTCCTCCTCGACTAGAGCTGCTGTTCGACATTGCACTCTATACGAACAAAATAGATTGACGACAGTATAAAGGGCCTCTCCTGAGCCTTAAGTCTTTCAAATAAAAAAAATGCCTTATCTTGATATGGAGGTTCTGTAAGGTTTATCTAGGTTTACTCCTCGGAGTTATATTAGCTAAGGCCTATATGGTGCCAGGCGAGACATTCATATCATGAAATGTTGGAACTCCAGGGAACATACAGCAGAAGAACAGCAACGATACAATAAGTAATTGAGTCTATGAATGGCTTGCTCAGGGGAAGGGGACTAAGATTGGACATACAACAAAAATAATGATAGGAACTGCACCTGATTTTTCCTTAAACTGGCTCAAATGTTAGTACTAATAAATGAGTACTTGAGATGCCTTCTCAATCGTTCACGTTCATGAAGAAATTCCATCTATGCAGCCATTAATCATTTTCGCTACTTCATCGAAGATGCCGATTTTTGGTCTACTCGGATATACTCTAATACTCGCCTTTTATACGAGCACCCTTGTAACACCAGACATCTCGATCTGATATCTCAAATTACCAAAGACAAAGACTCCGTCATCTTCGACTTACCCGCTTACATTAGCTGAGGTTTAAAGAGGTGACAAAGGGTTACAAGACCTCCAAGAGCACCCCTGCAAAGGCTCTAAACTAAAACTTGTACTCATACCTTTTATAAATCATTAGGTCTGCTGCGTGCGGACTGCCAAAAGAATAAAAGATTCATGCATGTTCGTATGAACGTAGTGGAACCCCTTCGCCTCCTCGTGGATGATCGTACACCCATACGATCGTAGATCGACTAATAGGAAGCTCAGAGCTTACTCAATATGGGATATGGCTGCTTCAATAGTGGGTAAATCACTCAATTTCAATCTAAACTATTCATCGAAGTTCCCAAGCTTCTTGGTACTCACCGAATTAGGACAACCGCCAAGTTAAAGCCGCCTGTATGGCAAGGGGCAATACCTCTCATTGAAATGAAGACTAATCCTTCGTACTGTTCGTCCATTCTCTGTTTGCTTGCAGTCCTGTTCACTGCTGCCCACACTGGCGCTGCCTATAGAAGGACTGAGCTAACCCCCCTCTCCATCAGAAGCGACGACTCGGTCTAAGGCCCCCAAAGTTGGCGTTTTTGTGAGAGCTGCGAGTGTGTGCTTTAAACATCGCGGACGTTTTATCTGCCATGCCCTCCAAGTGTGTTTTAAAGTTTATCCTCCCATCGGGCATCATTCCCAGGTACCTTAGAGCGGGCTGTAAGTGGATGATCTGTTCCGCTTGCTTGATCCTTACGGACAATGGCTTTCTCCGTTTGCTGATGATGCTACAGAACAGCAAACTTCAGGCCAGGGCTTACTACCCACGCTTATATCTCCACGATCGATTCGTTCGCGCACAGTTCGATCATTATCTAGGCGACATCCTACGACCACTACCCATTGCTTTTTTATGAGACGTAGCCTCAACACATCGTTATACATTGCGATCCACAGAAGTGGGCCCACCGCCGGTTGTCCTGAACACCTTTCGGGCCATCTCCCAAATCAAAATGAAGCGGACCACTACCACTAAAGTGATGCCATGGCAATCAAGTGATGCCATGCTACTTGCCAGATGCTACACCATCGCCACTACACCTCAATGTGCGCTACTTTATTTGATTTTACGGGAATAGATTTTTCCACTTGCCATTAGACCAACACGCTACTGCCATGTCACTGCCACACCACTTCAGTGGGCACCCGGCCTAAGATTCCCTTCTCACTTTTTTGAATGATTCTTCTATTTCGTCATCCGAAACTAATTTCGTTAAATTTTCCTCATCCATGCAAATTAATTAATAGCTATCATTCATGCAACTGATTAGACATCGTCTGAATTTACTTTTTTCCAGATTTTTGTTTTTAAATTTTCCTCACCCAAATATTTCTACTTCTTAGTATTTTAAATCGATAGTACTTATAATTCCCTCTACACCATATACCCAAGAGCCGACTACTTAACAACTTTTACCAACAAAAAAAAATAACTTCGCATTGTTCCACCAAAAATTCATTCTAATTTCCATTAATATTCAATGTCTATAATTCTTTTCTTGTTAGAGAGTATACGAACAAGTCTGTAACACCCACTCCCACTCTCTCTCTACATAACTTAACACCTCCTTAAGGAATAATTCTCTTAAAATTAATCTTCGAGAAAATTTTGTGAAAACACAAAAAGAAAAGAAAGAATAAAGAAACATTCTCTTGGGGAAACGCGATAAAAAAATAATAATAAAGAATTTCCATGATTACCTCCTGGTGAAAATGTTTACCACCCTTGGAACAAGTATTCTTTGTCACCGGAGAATTTTGCCAATTTTTCCCACCGCAATCAGAATTTTATTCAAAAAACGATGAAAAATAAAATGAAATGAAAAAAAAAAAAGATTTAGAAATTTTTATGAAAAAAATAGAAGAAAAAAGAAATGTTTTTGTGATTTACAAAAGGTGAAGGAGAAAGGAACCTTTTTTGTTTTCTTATTTTGATTGTAATTTAAAGAATATTAAAAATTCTTTCTTTCTGTTTTTAGTTTTTTTTTTTTTTTTTTTAGTTTTTAAAAAGCGTTTATTTGACTTAACAGCTATCCTAATATAAATTTAACTAAACGCTTAAAGTTAATTATTCTAACCTATTCTAATCTATCTAACTTACTGGCCCTCAGCACTTATCTAACTTACTGGCCCTCAGCAACTTAGATGCTATATTAACTATTTTGTAAAAAACTAAAGCTAACTTAGTCTACTCTACTAACTAACTTAACCCTAAGAAACCTATCTGGGCGGGGGGCAGCAGAGTTGAATGCTCGCGGGTGACCCCCGTCCAGGCGACGGGTCACCACGGGCTTGAGCTACAAGAAATAACAATATCTCGTGTTAGCTCGCACCACTAACCTAGACTTACTTAAATCTACCTTCATTACAAAGTAAAAACTAGAGCTAAACCTCATCTAGGTACTAAGCTAATCCTTTAAAACTAACGTGCATTAAAAAATATTCTATAACTTGATTAGAGAGGGCAAATACCCAACTATGGGGGTCCTACAGCCACCAGTACAAATTACTGGCATTGGAGGCCTCTTTTTTCTCTTTTTTCTGAGATTCGCGTGCTGAACCTCAAGAGATCCTGTATTTCTCTGTTTTCTTCAATAGCACGCACTCGTTTATCACATGCATTGCGATACATGTGATATAAGAGGGGCAGCCCCGAATCATCTTGAACTAATTTTTTGGAATCTAGGTAAATAAATGCTTCTGGGGGATAAACCCGCGTTCACAAGCTGCTTTGTGGTATTCAGAGTTCGGGTTGAACGCTCCTCGAATAAGGGGATTGTCGCTCTCCGTCGCTCTAACGACGTGACGTCGAATCAACTTGATTATGAAATTGTCGATCCTGTTAACAGATGTCTTATCAGGATATTGTTGGCGTGATATTTTACGAAGCTCGATTCGGGTGTTCGATACAAGCTTAGGCACGCCCTTAAGCATTGTCTTTCAAAAACCCGAAACTTTTCCATATAAGAAGGAGATATGTTGAACCATACAGGACAACCATAAGTTAACATTGGTCTGACCAAGGCTTGATAGCAGATCACCTTGACCCGTGGGCTTAGGTGTCTGCTGTAAAAAAGTCTTTTGGTCATATGGAACGCCTTGTTTGCCTTGGCCAGAGCAGCACTTACATTTCTATTGAAATATAGGTATTGGTCCATCCAAAGCCCAAGGTATTTCACTTCCAATTTATTTTCTAATGCTTGCCCAGCATCGTTCGAAATTTTGAGTGTTTTCCAGTTCCTCCGCACATCGCGAGAAGCTTTGTTTAGAGGAGTCCGGAAAAGGATCGATTCACATTTGCTAAAATTGATCTTCAACTTCCAATCATCACTATACCGTTCGATTGTTTCGAAGTCACGTTGTAAGAGCGTCTGGATCACTCCAATCTTCTGCCCCGTCCTGTACACGATCAGGTCATCCGCATACGCTAGTGCGAAGGGGAGTGAACTTATTAGGTCACTCGTAAAGATATTAAATAAGAGCGGCGAGTTTACTGCACCCTGTTGCAGACCATTTTTAATGTCAAAGACCCTACTTGATGTGAAGTTGCCACTTTTACCTTCTTTGAAATCATATTGTAAATCATGTATAGCTGAGGTCCAGTCATGCCGAGTCTGACCAATTTGTAGAGAAGACCGTCGATCCATACTGTATCGAACTGGTTATCGGGAATTACCATTTTGTCCTCAACCCATTTGACTGGAGATTGGCAGGGTTAGTTTTATCTATTCTTTCTTTCTGTTTATTTCTAGACGTGTTCACATAACCAGACAAACATTAGATTACCTTGGTGATAAATTTGAGGTGGAGCCAGGTAATGGAGGCTCCAGAGATCCATACCTGGCTGATCATAAAATCGAGACGTACCTAATTGTTCCACCAAAGGTGAGTCTTTAGTGAAAGTATATTTGTGTTCTTTCCCCCAGATTTGTGTCTTTAATTTTTTTATTGATTTTCCAGAAAACACCAAATCTCCCTCGAGTTGTTGAAATCCCATCGCCACCATCGCCGCAGGTTTCGGATCCACCAGACAGTCTCCAGGTGAATCAAATTTCCATTTCCGAAGCTGATGGTAGCCAAAAATCACCAAGCATCGGTGATAGCAATGTAACACCGACCGACGATAATAAGGTTAAGACATCACAGCTGACAGCAACAATAGCTGAAGAGAATAGCGGCGATACAAACAGCTCCAAGACGTCCCTGTCATTGCCCGTTGAAGGTGGCCCCGAACCGGGCGGTGTTCCAACGAAAACACGTAAACTATCTGTACAAGGTAATATTCTTTAGCAGGACTCGCTTTAATTGTCCTTGAAGAAGAAATATAGCGTTTCTGTTAGACTAGACTGCTCTCTTAACCCCAGCAAATTATCCCGTTCCACTAGCGTTTTTTTTAGTTATTTCTCAACCCTTTTCTAAATCATATTTAGTTTACACCTGCATAAAATCCCACCCGCTAGCAAATTACTACTAGAGTCTCGCTGACATCCGCTGTGCAACTACTCCCTGCAATCCTGTATATATTTTTTTTGGTTTTTGTGCTCTCTCTCTTTCTCTCTTTTTTTATATATTTTTTTCAAAGCTTTGGAAATGCCATTAACCAACTTGAGTTCACCTGGCGAGGTATTCTCGTTAAATAGTTTTATATAAAAGCCTTGTCTTTTGTTTTCTTCTTGTTACTCTACTTTCATATGTGGGATACCTTCACCTGCATATGTGGCACGTGCTGGTGCGGCTACCCAGGATTGATGGCATTTGCAGAACGTCGACGGTCATCAGGTGCATTTAGTGACATGAGAAAGCACTCAATATCAAACGGTGACAGCTTTCGGGCTTCAGGAATCGGTAAGTAGTGTGCTTCCTTTAAGCTGCTATCCACACTACACACAGTGTCTTCAATCAATCAAATTTTTGCTGGTTATTCTTCAACTGCTTTTTTGCGTAACAAACAAGCTTCAACTACCCCCTCGAACATGTCCAAACAGGGTGCAGGAGTTATATAGGGTTTGTGCAGAATATCAACGAATGTGTCCTGAATGACCCAAGGACTTCTCAGCGGTATTTCATCATGTGCTGTGCTGTGTTTTTATTTTTGCTCCCGTCGTCGTTCTATTTTGTGCCAAATGACTGAAACGTGAATCTATTTGCAGTCTTGTCATGACGAAGAAGACACTTAATCGCTTGTTCAAATTAGATGAATTATTTACCCAGACAAATTGATTCAGATGAAACATGGGATGATTGAAGTAACTTTACACCACTCGCTACTGCATTCGAGGAGCGAAATTTCATTTTAAGGACTCAATGTCCCGTGCAAAGTGTTTGAGTAATTTGATTAAAGTTTTGTGCGTCTTGCTTCGGTTGGTTTGTAATTTGATTTTAACGCGATTTTATTGAATGGATTTTATACTATTTTAATTTTTGCGTCAATAACAGTCGATAACTGTGTATAACTCTGCCAGTTAATATCATCCAGAGCTTCCTTGCAGAGATATAACCACCATTTGATAGATACTTTGGGTTTATCGATATGTATTGATGTTGTAGCTAGGTGTCATAACTCTTCTGAAAGGTGTGAGCTTCTACAGGATAAACCTTCCAAAAACTACTCTCTAATCTTTCGATGGACAGCTCACATCATGGACCTAATTCATTCAACACATTCACAACCAAGCGTGTTGAGTGCAGCTAAAAAAATTACTTAAAAAACATCGAACAAGTTTATAAGGTATGAGATTGGGCAGAACATTTCGACGACTGAAAATGGCACTGCTTGAAATCGAACCAAGGACCTCCAGTATGGTAGTCGGTTACTTTAATCTCTAAGGATACATATGCACTATTTGTTTCTTCAAAAATTAGACAAAGCTCTGAGAAAGTTTTTCGAACGATCACTAAAGTGTTCCAATAATCTTCAACCCTTAGCAGGGATCATAGAAAGGTCTACTAGATCGAAAATACGAGTTGTCGATCGAAGACAGCAGTTGTATTTATAAAGGACTTTCTAGATCCCCAAACTGGCTAAAGCTCACGTTCTTAACATTCCCTCTAAACACCCCCTCTTCGGCACCCACGTATCGTAAACTGACGCTTTGCTTGTCTTCACCTCCGGTGACACAGCAGCTGCAGCTAACCTGCCCACAATAAAGACGGATTTAGTAAGGGGATATCCCCACTGTTACAACCGCTGGTCTACAATTCCATCTCACCTAGGGCGGTGGAGCTGAAAAAACCAACGGAAAACCAACCTCTATTAGTATTGTATATCGGAACTTGTGACTCGACCCACGACCCTGAATCTCATGCTCCCTATACTGAGCATGAGCTCAATCTGGTAAGTACTGGCAATGTTGGTTGTTGGTGGCCACTGCCCGAACGGGGAGAAAAATTACCGAGAAGACCATGCCTTAGTAGGGGACTGGTCTGGCACACGCTGCTAATATACAACATGAAAACTTGCCCAGACGACCGAAAACAAAAAGGTGTGCCATCCCGCTAAGCAAATTATCTAAGCGGACCAAAGGAGGCACCTTATTGTGTCTTATTATGGCTACTCAGGAAAGTGTTGGGTGTCGACGCTGTACTAACTGTGGGGTTTATGGCCAATTTGTGGGGTTTATGGCTATTTTAAATCCGCATGGATATAATCTTGTACAATCGCTTTAATGAATTGAGATAATAATTTGTCAATTCAAATTTGCTCTATTGAACTTTGGTTTGTAAGCAGTCTTCTTTGTGCGACGGTTCTGATCTTACTGGTGCTTCGATCTCCATCTCTTCAATTGCGGAAATCGTTTCGATTCCTGGTGTTGCAGTGTGGATGTTGAAGTTAGTGTCGATCGTCACCCTTGATCGGTGTCGATCGCAACACTAACTACCCAGGTCATTGGCATGATATGTGCCAGAAGCTTACCACGCAAGTCCTCCAATTCATATAGACTATTTCCTATTTGTTTCCTTATACGCGATTTCGAGAATTTATCTGCAAAATTGGTATTGGAAAGGTCTGCTCGTTTGCTAACCAGAAAAGTTCTCACAAATACTTCTTGCCCGGGTGAGTAAAATTCAAGCAGTCTTGTAGTGTTTTTCGTGTCTTGCCAAACAGGCCCTTGACTGGAACCCGCAAGGATCCCGTCGAGTTGGAAGACCTAGAACAACGTGGAGGAGGACCCTACTAGCAGAGGCCGCAACAACTGGGAGATCCTGGTCAGAGCTGAGAGCTGTCGCGCAAAACAGAGTCCGCTGGAGGGCAACTGTTTCCGCCCTATGTCCCATGAGGGATTAAAGGGGCACAAAGAAAGAAAGAAGAAGATATACTGTAGCGAGGCCAAGTTCGACCCGCTCTCGAAGCAATTGTAGGCAATACGCTACCGGCAAATACGATTTGTCCTCTTCTCTAAAGGCGTTAAACTTTTCCAGGATCGCATACTTCGATCCCTACGGGGGAAATATCAATTGCCTCATGAAGAGTACTCCGTCGAGCACACTCAATAGAGGTAAGATGTTTATCCATCATTCCTCATTTAGATGGGCCCTAATAGCTGCGAGAACGGATCTATTTACTCTTTTCGGGGCATTTGGATGGGGGGAATTTGTGCACTCGCAATTCGTTCAGCCAGTGTTCGAGAGACCTAAAAGCCGATGAGTGCATGTCCACTTCGCAAAAGAGGTGCTCTACGCATTCCTTGCGCGACAAGGCGTCAGGTATCACGTTTTTATTTCCTTTCTGTATTCGATCGTGAACGCGATCCCCTTGTCTCGTGTGGATGATTTAACAAATCGTCATGTTTCCTGTCTGGGCTGGCAAAATAGAATCACAACTATGTGCCAGCCAAGAAAGGATAACCGACCAAATCAGACGAAGGAAATGGAATTGAATTGGCTACAGCTTGCAATGCGAAAACGAAAATCAAGCCAAACATGCCCTAGACTGGGACCCACAAGGAACCCGTGGAGCAGGACGACCTAGGTCAACGTGGAGGAGAACTCTATTAGCAGAGGACGAAACAACTGAGAGATCCTGGGCGGAGCTTAGAGCTTTCGCACAAAACACAATCCGCTAAGCCGGCCAACTGTAATAAGATAGGGATGCTGGTCAACAGTATCTAAGAAAAATTATCGGTGTGTCATTAGCTTAGTTAATAGACCGCCAAAGTCAGGCCTTGGCTATTGACGGCCAAAGTATGCGTGGCTATTTCTTCAATCAGGGGCCGTCTAGGAATAGCGCTTCCAGTCGACATCCACCTTTGAGAAGGACGAGAAGGGACTTGCAAAAAAGTGCAAAATTTAGGGTAGATAGGTATAGGGCTGTTTACAGTGCGATCGGATTTCCAATTATGGCTTTGTCGTACTGTTCTGATGCTCATGTACCTTGGATTTGCTAGTTACTTAACCGAATGTGGTGGTGTTAAGCATTTTCAGTCAGCTGTCCTGTGGGGTTAAGATAGATTAGGACGATCGACTACTACGATAATATCGCTGGCAGATGCAAAAGCTTCTTGGCTTTATAGAGAGGAGAGGTCAAGAGTATGTGCTTCGAAGCGGCCAGTGTTCGCCCGTTGTAAGGCCATCTGTTATTTTCACTCGGGTTATTGTTTAGTATGTACATAATAATATAGGTAATCTAGCTAGAAGACACAGAGCAAAAGCAACACAAAGCCATTCTAAGCCAGCGTTTCTCATCGGTGCAATCTCTCATCTTGGTGATTTGGGTATAAGATCGCACTATTTTACTATTCCCGAGTTATTTTTTTTAGATTTTTGACGTCAAGTATCTACATTAAAAGCCACAGATTACAGCGTTTTAGTGATAAAAGCGTTGAAGAAAACGCACCTTGTTTGATGGCTTTGAAGACTGCTATTGAAATCGGAAGGGAAAATGGTCCACAATTTAAACTTTGCTCGTTTATTATTTGCGACGAATTAAATTTCAAAGAATTACATATTCGAAAACTAGGTTCTACCCACCCCTCTTTTAAAAAATGCTATGAATTTGGTGTGGTATCCAATATATCATTGCTTACGAGATAATTCTGCGCAGCCATAACTACGAGGCTACTGCGACCAACTCAAAACTAGGAGAAATCTACTTTTGCAATTCCAATTTTGAATATTCATTAACATGGAAGACCGATGTGAATCACATCTTTAAAACAAAATTCGAAAAATATAATACTTCTTTTTCAGCTCAGTGTATATCAGAAAAAAAAACTGTAAGCATGACTTTGTTGTGATGATGTATTAGGAATTTATTATTATAATTTATTTTCGTCCTTATCCAAATTTCTATTTAGTTACAATTGGTATTTTTTGTATAATAAAAATGTAAATATCCCCCTAAACAGTTGAACGATGAAACGAAACCCCTTTAGAAATGTTGAAGAATCACTGAATTATAAATGTTTTTTAATAGTGTTAAACCAAAACAAAAAAACGCGAACTTTTGTGTATTTAAACCTTATTTACTAATTTTATTATATTTTCTATAATTCATACTAATCAGCTACACCAGGTGGACCACCAACTCGTGCTCGACCATCATCAAAAATGACAAAATATGTCGAATGTTGGGGAGCAGATAAGCCATTTGCAAATATTGCCGAATCAAAATTGGCAAAAAATATAGGATTAGCGGTAATTTATTAATTTTTTATTTATTTATTTATTTTTTAATTGTTTAACACTTTCTAAATAAATATAAATATTATTTTTTGGATATTTTACAGAGTATAGCAATGATAGAATCAAATTTACTGCCACCAGAAAGAAGATGTTCAAATTTCAATTGTTTTGGACCACCCACCGAACTGAAGCCAATCACAATGTGGTATAGAAATTCGCCACGCGAAACAATGTATCGTGCACAGCCAGATCCAAATTTTCGTTTTGATTTAATTTGTGCATTTATAATATTCTTGTCAATTGCATCAATTCAACTTGTTGTTGTTCACACGTAAGGCGTTATTTTTTGTAGTTCTCGTAATTGTTATGTTACTACCAGAATATTTCTTAATATCAACTATAAATTACAAATTTTTTGATTCAGAATACGGGTTTGGGATTCTCAATTAAAACGGGTTTTGATCCTATCTAAATATATAAAAATCTAGTGTCACAGTGTTAGCCTTCGAACTCCTCCGAAACGGGTTGACCGATTTTTATGAAATTTGGTATATCTGAGAATAAGTCGTAGGCTATTTTTTATACCCCCAAACTAAAGAAATAGATGAAAAATCTAAAAAATTTGTATACTTGGGAATTTTCACTTCAGTTTAGTTTCAATAGCGTCATGAAGCTACAATAAACAATATAGTATGTTCAATATACCGTTAGATCCATGGTGGCCGTCTTAAGACCCATGTACCCCTTCTTTGAGGCACTTCATCTGTGTAAAATTCATATCTCGAAAAATACCAAGCCAGTGGATGGTTTTTATTGGCTACTATTGGCTTATAGATGCAGCGATGCGTACCGGGTACCAGCTAGTAAACATATATAAGGCTCGCACGTGAGGTCTTGCTCTATAAGCTCCAACCCTCTTTCTGGTCTCAGCGGCTTTTACCTTGTCTTGACTTTTTATCTTTTTCTTTCTTTTGGTTTTTGTATCGCGGCCACTCGTCTACACCCCCTATAGCACATATTTGTATGCCAGACCACGAACAGACAGTCTGCGTAATGGCCTGTCGTTTACACTTTAATGCTCGAGCAGAGTCTTGTCGAACAACGAGACCCTTGTCCTCCCTATCTCGGAGCACTCACAGAAAACATGAAGGGAAGACTCATCATCTTGTGCTTGGGTGCATAGGTTTATCAATCTAGTGAATCTAGTGCTTTCCGGCGCCCCCACCTGTCTTTATTTTGGAACCTTCCAGGTTAGTCTAGCTTGTATGTGCACGCAAGTTTTAAAAACTTAAAGGGCAGAGTCCGAGAGCATTCCCGTTTCTGGAATCCCTTCTATAATGTTGGCTATTATACAGTATTCTCGATCAAGTCTATTCGCTGTCACTCGTAGCGAGGTCCCCTTGAGGTGGGGTGATACGAAATTGAGGAAAGCTTCCAACGCTGCTTTTTCTGATAGTGGTGTATACCCAGAACATGGCTTTCGGTTGTACACCCCATGTGAATCCATACGCTCTGCGGCAGGCCCACCGAGTCTTGCGTATCTTCTTCGTAGGAGTATCCATGTCATGGTTCCAGTTGAAGTTGACATCTAGCGTCGCGCCTAAGCAATTGGCTTGAAAACCCTATAGTTTTGCCTGTGAGGGTAGATTCTGCAAGTCCCAAAAGTGTTCGTTTTCTGGTAAACGGAGTCAGGATATGTTTTTCTTGATTCACATTTAGTCCTACGCTGACGCACCAGCAGGAGACCAAATCAAGTGCCTACTACAGACTCCTTGACATGGTACAAGTTCTTTCACTTGTTACTCTCATAGAACCCGCCTTTATAAGGTCTCCGGAATCGTCCTCCCTCACATAAAAGAGCCAAAAAAGGACTTTTCTCTCTAACATGGGTAAGACGGTAGAGTGCTTTTTACTAAGCTCACAAGCAGGACCGGCGCTTGGGTTGTTTTCGCCCGGTGCAGTATGTCATATTGTGCTCCATCTGCTCTTAATTTTTTTATCGCAATGAAAGAAAAACGAAAAAAGACACAGTTCCTTTAATAGATGAAAATAAAGTCACGGGAACACTTTCAATTTTTTTTTAGATTTTCTGAAATTGCGCCCTCGTCCTATTGCGCCCGGTGCAAGTGCGCCATCTATGAAGCGCCGCCTCTGCACACAAATCTCGGATGCATATGTAAGTACCGACAAGACCTTCGTCTTATAAAACAGCAGTATCGGTGTCACAGTTATTTGATTGGTTTTGAAGAGCCCTGGCAGACTATAGCAGGCTTTATTGTTGAGCGTCTCGTATCTACGTTGCCCCATGTAGAACTGTTCATATACATCTGCCGGAAATACTTGTCAGCCCGGGGTGAAATTTATTTCGCAGACTCCCTGAGAGATCCCTAACAATTTCCCATTCACCATTCGCCGCTGCAGAAATTTCCCAAAACCGCAAAAAATGCAAAGGGGTGCCCCTGGCAAGTGCTCCGATTAAGATGAATGGGGTCTCCTTGGAAATGGCTGGCCCTTAACGTGAGCACTTATACTCAATAAAACTTTAATTACGCTAAAATTCGGCGAGGACCCTTCCTTTAGTTGTATATTCTAGGGCCTTTGTTCAGTGCGGGTCAGTGTTACTTGGCTCGTAGGCCGCAGCATTTGTAGCGTTGTGCGTTTGGCTGGCTGGTGGTGGCTAAACCATCGAGGGACTACTATGCTACTTCCTGGTGTTCGCATAAAATTTTAGTCATAGTTTAAGGCACAGGTAGACGGCAGGCCATGGCCGGAAGGTTTTCGCCTTGAAGCCAAGTATCACCATACACTCACCGACTGCCGACTGGATGGGGCCTGCAGTTCAAGAAAACCGACAAAATCTTTATGTGTGTGGGCATTTATCGCCAGTTTGTGCTTGAAGATCTGCATTTCTATTCAGTCTCAAGCCGTGAGTTTACGGAACGAATTCACGCCCTATCCACTCGGAACTGAAAGCAAGGCACCACACTCGCGTTCGTGCTTGTCCGCGGCTGTTTTATTTATTTATTTATTTATTTCATATTGAATAGGGATGTACACAAGACTTACATCTTTTAGAGTACATAGAACAATAAATTGATAAAAATAAATTTTAATATACATATAAAGTAATCTAAACTTAATAAACTAAGAAGAGGAGAAAATAGGGAAAAGAAAGAAAATATTTTGAAGTAAAGATCATAAAGAGGAAAGAGAACAGAGGGAATGAAAATAATAATAAAAAACTTTACTAAGATAGGACAAGAATATGTGGAAGTAAAGAAGAGAAAGATTAGAAATACTAGAGAGAAGAAGAAGAAAGAAAAAGAGATGCTTGCCTTCTGAATGCTGTGACTGTGCCTATTCTTTGGATGTAGTTAGGAAGACTATTCCACAGCATGAGTCTGGAGCCGCCTCAAGGCACAAACAGATTGGTGCAGCGGCGGTGATGACGGCCGTCTGCAAGAGAATTTTCCATAAATTTAATCTCGGCGCCGACAGTCCATTGTGTTAGCTAATATGGTGGTCCATGTATTTTAAACGTTTTTCCAGTTACCGTAGCCGCCTCCGTCAGCTGCCACCGTGCTAATCTGTTTGCGCCTTTAAAGTTTTCGTTGAGGCCGTGAGTATTATTATTTATTTATTTATTGTAAAACAAGGCACTTAACAGACTGCTATGTTAGTTAAACTGTCGTCTTCGCCTGTGAGCCTGCAGGGAATCATGATGTCATGCATACCACGTCCTGTCAGGCGCATATCTGAAGACCTAGTCCCTCAGAGTAATGTGTGGCCTTCAGCGGCTCCCGCCTGCCGACCTGGCCTGAAAGGCCACGGCCTGCCGGCGGCCTGTAAATGAATGGGGGTCCTTTAGTGGAGAAACATGTTTTACTTAATTTAACCCAGTTTTTTTAGCAATTTTACACTGTTTCTGGAGGGGAAAAAAATTACGTGATATATGCTGGGACCCCCCCCTTTCGCCCACGTGAGATTGGGTGAGATTCGGCTCGACCCCTCCGCCCATCTACCGTGACACGACCGCACAGACGTGGACAGATAACGGCAGTACCCGGCCTGCATTCGCGGAAAGAATATTTTGTCTGCGCGGTTTATGTCTGTACGTGTCTGTGGGCGTATGCCGGGCAGTATGAATAGAGCATCGGAGCCGTGCAGACATTTTTTTCTTTTCTTAAACAATGCGATTATGGAGAAATCTTCCACTGAGAAGTGTTGAAACATTTTCAACAAAAAATATAACTAGTGTCTGTCGTCTGACACGGCACGGTAGGTGGGATTAAACAGCTTCTGTCGGTTTCCCAAAAAGTAATAACACTAGTGTAAACAATTTCGGGTAGTAACATAAACTTTTAAAATAACGATACAATAAAATAAATAATACAAATTAATAATATTAAATTTAATTAATAGCAATGTCGCCGTTTTGGGATCATTAGGTGCAACTCTAATAGCTTTAGGCCTATTTTTGTACTTAAGTCATGCACAAATGTCCGAATCATCACCACCTGGCAACAATGGCCCAGGACAAGTGATTGCCAGCAGTAGATCAATAAGAATGGCGATATTCATCATATCAAACATTCTAATCTCCGCCTGTGCTATTTTTAGTGTTGTAAGTAGCACTTTTAACTAGAGTTCTACTCCCACTTCTACTACTAAATACGTGTGTTTTTACTACTTTACTACTAAAGATCAATTTCATCGAAGAGAGCAGCATAGACATGTTACCAGCATCATTCAACAATAGTAACGCCACCGAATTCCTATCAATTGTTAATACATCCTACATCAAAATCTCACCGGAAATATCACCTTGTTACCTGTTATGTTGTGCGTTAAGTTTAGCTGGTGTTTCCTGTTTCCTAAGGGCCGGATTCATCCTCAAGCTGTCTGTGATGGTTTTAGCTGGTGCGGCTGAAATTGCCATTTTATGGTCGAGTGATTTGTTTCAGGCATATTCGGACCAACATAGTGATGAAATGTAAGGTTTTAATTAAATTTTATATTTATAAAATTAATTTTAATTTTTCTAATTAAATTTAAAGCATTCCTCTAGCGGTGAGGGGACTCCTATCCCTGTGGTTAATTACGGCTGTTCTACACACTTTGGATCGTCAAGGTGAATATGTCGCTAGAACAGATTTTCTGTGGAAGGCGAAGCTGAAAGTTGAACAGGATGAAGTGGAGACCATGAGAGGGATTAATAAGGTGAATTGTGGCCTTTTTGTAAATATGTGTTTTAGTGTAGATCCGTGGATTTAGTTAAATTTATGTTTCTTAATAATGAACTCTTCCTTATTCCCGGGGAACGTGCTTCTTACTCTAGAGCCACACAATCTATTGTTATTTGCCCTAAGTACAAGGAATTGAATCCTTGCGTGTTTTGTTCTTATTTTGGAACTTATCCTTGGAGTTTTCTTAGTAACTTTGTATTATTGTCTATTTTTAAGATCCTTTTCCTAATTGGCAATTAATCTCTAATTGAGAAAGCAGTAATTGGTGGATTCGGCGATTATTTTGAACAATAATTGATGGATAAAAACCAATCCAATCAAAGCACTTATCTTGGATGCTTCTGGTGAAATTCTATGGAAATATTAATTTTTTGTAATGAAGAGATGTCTATTTGTTTCCGGGGCATACTGTGTTTCATACTTCTTTAGGCGTCCATTGTGTCCTTCCTGTATAGTTTAACCAGACAGTCTCTCAACCACAACTCAATTGAAGAAGAAATGTACTGAGGTGTCTGTCTATACCTGACAGTATCTACATGTGTCGGTATCAATTCTAACCATGTTTTTCAAATAATATATGACAGGATCATGTCTTGTAAGAAGGTCTGTTAAGAATCAGATTTCGGGTTAAGTAAGTTCGAGAAGTTTCTGGTGTAGGGTTAACAAATTTTTTGGCTAGTCTCATACTCAGCGAATGAGTGCACAAGTGAGACAAACCTTTTTCTTCCCATATTCGAAGAACATATTTCGAGTTTTTTTATGTGGAAGAATCTTGGCTTAGGTGTCACCCTTTATACTACCAGTTCGCCATGTCTTCTATTTCAATGTCTGGTAGTAAGCTTAGTTCTGAGATAGAGGGTGCAGATACCTTTTTGTGGATTAGGTGATCTGCGTGCTCATTTCTCTATAATACCGTGATGATTTATACGCAATCTGTTGGAAGTTGAATGAACTGTTATTTGGTTGAAGTATGAATTAACGATTTATGTACTAAACTTAAAATTGGACTAGAATTGGAACGGACGATACTTGAAGACAAACCATCTGAAACTTGCCGGAAGGACAGAATGTAGAACCACGGACAGGAAAAGGTCATAGCTTATTACAACGATATCTGTCATCTCAACTTTGCAAGATATGCAAAGATACTAGATCCCAGATACTTCTTGGGATAATTTTGGCCGATTTTCCGAAAGTTCTCCGATTTGGATGAATGGTGCGTCATTGGAAAGGCCTCGCCCTCCTTGAGTTTGTGAGGGCAAGCTCTCAGTTTTTGAGTTGAGTTTGCCAAAAAATGCCAAGAGATTCGGGAGTTATGCCCTCTTTTGTGATTCCCCAAGGAGGGGATGCAAAATACCCAATATCTCGGGAAATACTTGTCAGCCCGGGGTGGAATTTAATTCGCGCGTGGGATCTAAGTCCGCGTAGTGTGGACGGCACAAAAGACTCCCCCAGCATGAAAGTCCACCCAAGATACACTAACCTCAAATCCATCGCAAAATCCCACCCAAAACCCACCAGTGCGAAGTTCAACTAAAGTTCCACACAGGTGGCGCAGTCCATCAATCCAGGACACAAACCGCAAAAGCTACAGCTCAAGTACACAAACTAAATAGGTACCCCTATAGCTCTACTACTGAAATTGGAGTTTATTTGCCACTCTGTGAGCTGCATTATTTTCTGCAGAACGTCATTTTAACTGTTGTCAATGTCACATCCATGAAATTGTATGATAAAATGTCTAGCTTTAGCCATCGGAACGTTTGGCTCTTTTAGTTTGTTTTTTGCAGCTACTGTAGACGTTTATTTTATGCTTGATTCCTTAGTGTAGATATGCTGAGACTTCTTGAAACTTTTGGAGTTTAGCGCCGTGGTCTTTAATTTACTTACCGCTGCTAGAGTTGGATTGGCAGCAGAAATGCATGGCTTCTAATGTGGAGTGTCCTTTTGCAGCTCTTGATTTTTTCTTAAGAGCATTCTCATTGGGCTCTTTGGAACTAGTTCCTGGGGGTAGGTAGTCTTTCTTCCTCTTTCGACAGCCCTAAGTAGTTTTATGGTACAGCGATTATTCAAGGTACAGCGATTTTTCCTAAGATTGATCTCCAAGTACTTCGAAATTATGTCGTCCAAAGGTTGTCTGTTAGAGGTTGTCATTGCAATCGCTGCCTCCACAATTGCAAATGCATTCGCGTCTGTTCGCGTGGCTGCTTCTGAGGTTGTTCGGATATTGTAGAGATTAGCCCCTTTTCCACCTTGATGACTGTTGAATACCCCATGGCTTTGCTAATCTCTTCAGCACACTCGACTACCTTCTTTAGCCTGGGGACGTAGCCTGAACAGCACCTTTATCTTAGAATATCTCAAGCCAAAACGAAGTTTGTGACCGATTTTTTTTGCGCTGTAAGGTTCTCATTGTTCATTAGAAATAGTAGAGTATTACTGGCCCGCTTAGGTGTCTCGACTTTGGGTATCTTCCAAACCCCCGGGTAAGCTCAAAACAGCTTGTTTGGTCGTTCCTTTGTCCCATATACGCCGGGTCAAAGAACTAAACTCTAAGTTAAGGAACTAAACTCACCAGAAATTTCTTCGCGAAGTGATCTTCACATTTGATCACTCGGAAACTCCTTACGATCTAGGTGCAGTCGAACTAAGGACTGATTGGCTCTTGATGTGCCACTTTCATCCGCTATAGCTCATCATCCTGCGAGCTTCCATCCATCCAATGGCGCTACAGCCCAAATCGAGCCTTGGCCTCCTCTAGGGCATTTCTCCAAGTTTGACGGTTCCTTGCAGCAGTTCTCCAGTTCCGAATGCTGAGCACTGTTTCTGCGTCAGCCGTCACAGAGTCCATCCATCTCCTCCTGGTCTATTTCCTGGAATTTCTGCCACCATAAGCCGCTATGGATTACCATTGCCTACACCTGTGAGTCTTCGTTTATTCCTTGGATTGGAGTTTTGAAAATATTGTCTCCATCTTTCCTTTATCCTATCCGGGTCTGCTAATAGGTTCCCATCTATGTTTCTGCAGATATCCGTTCTTGGCTGAAAGTTATTGTGCATATGGCATGCTCCTTTGTAGGCATGCCTAATTCTCCCTTCGTTGAAGTCTTCCTGGATCCTCCTGTTTAGATACTCTCTCTTCTTCTTTCTGCACAGCTTGTCTACAGTTCTTCTTTTTAGCTTAAAGACTTCAATCTTTTCTCTTGTAGGCCTTGCAATGTACTTCCGGTGGCTCTGGTTTCGTTCTTCTATTGCAGCTATTGAACTTACAATCATTGAGTTCAGGCTAGCGAGATCGATCAATCTACTACCGTTGTCATTGGTAGAGTTATGTAGGCTGTGCTTTCCTATGACTCCTAGGAATTCCTCTTCTTTTCCTACTTTGGCGTTCATGTCTCCAAGCACCATTTTGATATCGTTTGGCGGTATTAATCTGATGGCGTTTGTTAGCTTCTGGTAGAATTCATCTTTCTCCTCGTCCGTCTTGTCTTCAGTGGGCGCATGGACGTTTATGAGACTTATGTTATGTGGTCTTGTTTTAATCCGAAACGTACATATTCTATTATTTATTGGCTTGAAGTCCAGAATCAGTCATTTCATTTTCTTTTCCGCTATGAAGGCAACTCCGAACTCTCTTCTTCCATTCGATGAACCACTGGAGAGTATCGTGTGGGTTCTGAGATCTGTGCTGATGAACTGTGAGTCCATTTGTTTCCTTTAGATCGCTGATTGCTATGCCGTATTATTCCAGTAGTAATAAAAGTGAACGCAGAGCGCTGGTCCTGTTGAGCGTTCTGACGTTCCAAGTTCCAAAATCAAATTCCACATTTCGTTGCCTGGGTCGTTGCCGTTGGGTCCGTCCTGTCCGAGGCCTGCCTTGAGGATTCGTGACGGGTGGGTTGTTACGGTGCAAGGTTGTCCCCCAACCTGGAGGACCAGTCCGGTAAATGTTTCGTTTTGTGGCGCGAAACCCTCGCCTTTCACCCTCCTCCGTTGTTACTCTTGTATAGACAGGGGTCACCACCCGAAGTAAAGTCAACATCTTCGTGGGGGTGGAGGTAGGATTCGGTAGCATATCGGAACGACTTAGGTCGTGAATACCTTAGATAGCAGACGGCGTTTCTCAAGACTTGTCTCTTGTACCGGCACCACCAAAGGTCCCTGAGGCCGTGACTTCCATTTGACCCCCATCCTGCGAGTTTAACTCGACTCGAAATAATATAAAAAATTCAAATTAATAAATTTTCAACTTTAAAAATAAATTTAAATTATTTTATTTTTTTATTAAATTTTCAGATTCTACTAGAAAACATTCTACCAGCACATGTGGCCTCACACTTCTTATATCAAGAGAGATCTGCAGATTTATACCATGAAAGTTACTCATGTGTGGCAGTTATGTTTGCTTCAATTCCTAACTATAAAGAATTTTACGATGAAACAGACGTTAACAAGCAAGGACTAGAATGCCTGAGGCTCCTTAACGAAATCATCTGTGATTTCGACAAAGTAAGTTCACATACCATAAAAAAAAACCAGCTCAACCTTACGATAAATTCCACATACAAACACAATTCCTTGTTAAAGAGGGATAAACAGTTCAACCAACAAAAAAACACCCAAAAATTATTTACAAGTAGAAAGGATATCAGATTATGTAGAGTTAATGTCTACTTTAGTTGCTCCTGATATCCTGGTTAATTAAACTATTCCCAAAGTGTGCAGGCAGACAGTCAGGATTCATTGAAAATCCAGAAACATAATTCCATGAGTCCTTTCTCCATTTCTGCACCGCCTTCCCTAGAAGGGTGTCCTGCCATTTATCCGTTTCCCTTTTCATTTGTGAATTAAGTGAAATTAATTGCCATCATTTCGTCCTGGCAGCTATTGCTGAAGCCCAAGTTCAGTGGAATCGAGAAGATTAAGACGATTGGAAGTACCTACATGATTGCTTCGGGTCTTCGTCCCGGCAAGGAGGATGGTGCCACTGTAAGTCTCTCTCTAGGATTTTACAAACTACATTTAAATTAAATTGTTTTTTTCTTCATCCTTAACAATTTACAATTTTCTTCTTGTGCTTTTCTTGTCCTGTTTTATTTCTTGTTTTTTTTATTCTCTTCCTTCCATGCTTGGCGTGCGTGCATTAACAACGGACTGCCAACCTCCTGCTACTCCATTTTTCACTACTAAATTATCTGCTACTAATTCTGTGATGTTATTTAATGGCGAATGCTTAATCAGCATATCAAGAGCGAAGCGGTAAGTTAACGTTTTATGCCTGGAATATATAATTAGTATGCTAATAACTTGGTGTGAGTGTGTGTGCTTTTGGATAATTAATAGAGTTTGTTTTAGTGGGCTGAAAGCGTTTTGTGATTTAATTACAGCACGCGGAAAATTATGGGTTTTTTTTGGGGGGGCGGGGGGATTATCTATCTTTAATTATTATAATTAATTCATACGATACTATGAATATCGGATTTTGTCTCTCGTTGGATTGATACAAGGTTGTTGCTCCATTACAGTTATAGCGCTTTAAAATTTGCATCAAAAATAATTCATAATTCGATAACCCAAAACGTTGGAGGACTGCCACGGTCGCTGCCAACGAAGGAATGAGGGCAAAGGGCCTCACACAGGCAAAGCCTTTAATACGAAAACTAAATATATTCCATTAGAGCTATTAAGACTTTATTACTGTATAACCTAAGCTTTCTAAACCCTACCAAACCAGCATTTGAAAAGAAGATTGCCTCAGGGGCATGCCGAAAGAGTCATAGGTTTTCCATGAGAGCCCCATGTAGCAAATAAGGGGCATGCCGAAAGAGTTTCCTCATGAATACCACTCAAAAAAACCAGCGACACTGAAGTGAGGTATGCATTACACAGTTCTTATTTCAAGTGAAATAACTAAGGCCCGGATTTTTATGTATTTACATATTTTCTCCTAGGTTTTCTGATAGTCTGAAATGGTTTTTAAAAGAGGTTTTAGTGGGTTTTCAACCCAATAAACCCATTTTTATTTTACATATTTGTACATATTTTAAGTAAATTACATATTTTTACATATTTCGCTTGTTTTTACATAATTTTTGTCAATATTTCACAGTTTTCGACCATATAATTTAATTTGACTTTAAAACCCATTCCATTCTATGCGACTCTCCTTTGCCATAGTCGGCAGTGTCTATAAGTAAGGCTAAAACTGTAATGGAGGATATGACACTACAAAATAATTTGGCATTTATATCTGCGAATTTAATTTTTATTGTCCATTCTATAAAAAAACTAGAAACGCAAAACATAAGTTTGTCCGAAAGCTTGGCAATTGTACATGAGGGCACCAACAATTTAAAAAAAATTCCAGGTGCTATCGGAAAAAAAATTATACAAAAATTCGAAAACGTTCTATGCAAAAATAAAGGGTTAAATGAACTTCGAGATATTTCGGCTATCTTAGAAGGGAAAATGTCCGACAACATCACCTCTTTTTTGCCACAAGAATTAGCATCATTCAAATACGCTCCAATCACATCTGTGGACGTCGAAAGATCGTTCAGTCGATACAAAAATATTTTGCGACCAGATCGCAGAAGCTTTAGTTTTGAGCATTTAAAAATGTATGTGGTGTCGAATAATTTTAATGATTAGATCTTTATATAATCGAAATATTGGCATTGTTCCTCAATTTTTTTGTCAAATATTTTTGTATTTTTTCCTAAATTACCTATTTTTGTATTTTTTCCTAAATTACCTATTTTTGTATTTTTTTCCTAACAGCATATTTTCTCAAAATTATGTAATTTTGTTATGTTTTACACAATATATATCTATATTTGTTAATAATTAATAAATAATAAATATCACTTTTTGTTACATATTTTCAAATTTTTATTACATGTTTTCCCAAAAATAAGTACATATATATGTACATATTTTGACTTTTATATTACATACTAATCCGGGCCTTAGAAATAACGCAATATCTGACTTACTTATTCGGAAAGCTTTTTGAAAAGCTTCAAAGAAATACCCCGGCTTCACTGGCTGAACTGCGCAAGTTCGAGCAAATTGGCGAACTGAACTTCTAACCTCAGTTCAGTTCGCATACAATTTCCATATATTCAACTAAGGATAAACAAACCTCATTTCGTCCAAATGGTCTCGAACTGAAGTTGAACGCAAAAGCTCGCTCAAAAGATAGTAATCAACTGGAATAGTGGAATGCCATTCCAGTGGACTTTTGCATTGCTAACTTCTGGCGAAACAGCAATTTCAAGCATGAACTAAACATGTACTGGACTCTAGTCGGTGAAGCCACTTATATGGATTGAACTGCACATTATTGAATTAAGGTCGGTAAGGCCGGGGCATTAAGCTTCATACCACGCTTTAGTTTTTGTTGTTGTATTGTTTCATATAGGATATCATTTAGCATACATAATAGGCCACTTCTGGTTCGATTACTGAGGCTAAGCAGCGTTGGACGTAATTAGCACTCAGTTGGGAGACCGTATTGGAAAGCGACAGTCGCGTTTAAAAATAAAAAGTGTTCGACACCGGCGCAGTTACTACTCACATACCCAGGCCAAAATTGTCAAATTTTTATGATTCCACTCGGAATCGAAGAGCAATGATTTTTTCTCCAGAGGAGCAAATGGGACATTCCTTATGACGAGGCGCGAATAAGGCAAGGGGTTAGATACTTTGTTTAGTTCTTATAGGTCAATCCGCACGGGGCCAGATGGGGCGGTCGGGCTAGGATCATAGGGGCCTTATTTATATCCCCTTCCAAAATGCTAATTGGGCATAACTCCATAACCAAAGAATTTAAAACCATATATACTCGTAACTTAAGGGGTTGCTCTGATTTTTGGTTTAAAAAAAAACGAAATTTTTTTTTTCCCTTTTTATATTTATTAATATGTGTAGAATACGTTCCTAAAATATTAGTACGAAATTTTTTTTCGTTAAAAAGTTATATGCAGTATTGTAAGTGCAAAAAAACTGATTTTCTGTCGGACGTTCAGCGCGTGGTAGTGCTACTGTTATAGTTTATATACATAGTACCTGATGTTATTGTTATTTACACGAATGTAAAATATACATACGCATTCGTGCAAATAACAACATCAGCCACTATATGTATATAGTAACGCAAACATACGTTTGAATTTACTTACATTATTTCGGTTAGTTCGGCTACAGTGAAACGTAAAAAAACTTTAAACGCGTTTTTCTCAAAATGCCATTTTTCAAAACGGTTCCAGCGATTCAAAAGAAACTATTTAATATATTGACTTACCACTTATGTAAATTTATCGAAAATGATGTTGTCGAGTTCGCCTGTGTAAAATTTTTTTTTTCAAAATCTTACTATTAGTATTTTATCCTCCCATTTTGGGCCAGAAAAGTTGCATTTTTACGTTTTTTCACTAAAATGTCCTTAAATTTTTTTTTTGATGCAATTTTTACTAATGTTGACATAAGCGAACTAAAGGACATAATTTTTAACAAAACCGTTTTTCACTTTTCTGGTTCTGACCAATGGGGACGGAGCTATCGATGGAACCGTTTTCCATGTTATTTATGAGGTGTCAACTTCAGCGCGTGCTACATATTTATTTATGACGGCAAAAAAAAAATAAAAATTTTTTTTGTGATCTCTAAAAGTTATCTAATACTATGAAAAAATTTTGTATATAAAAATAATAAGGGTTTTCTGTAAAAAAAAATCCAAAAATAGTCAATTTTTTGCCTCAAAAATCAGAGCAACCCCTTAACAATCACCTGGCAATTTAATTAACCAATTAACTTTTTACATTTTAAAGGTTACCTATTCGCTTGTTCACCACCCAAGGGGAAGGGACTCCAAAGATATGATACACGGCTCAAGAAACTTGACGGACGCCGCAGTAGTTTCGGCAGATACTAGGTGGAGAAATGCGAACGTCCAGGACGACCAATACGGCCGTGTGGCCTTTCTTCGTCCGAGGATAAGGACCTCAGAAGTCTATGCACAAGAATTGGAATGGTCTCGACACCTCCATAGGATAACCCGGAGAACTGAACTGGGGGCTTTTGTGGACTGACAAATGTCATACTGTGACACAAACCCATGAACATGCTAGGTCACATTTAACTCGTAATCTGGTTAAAGCTTTTCCCACGCCACCATGCGAAGACTGCGGAGACGAATGAGCAGACTCTATGAGAGAAGTGGTTAATTCTGATGGGACCCATAACTTCAACGTTAGAATGTCAGCAACAGGTTGTCCGATACGTGGGGATGTACGATGGAGTAAGTACGCATCCACGATACACATTTCTGGTAACTGTCCTGAGGCTTGCAGGATCTGTTCACCCAGCTGTAGATAATCAGGGGATTTGAAGCACAGGAAATCTAAGTCCACGTCCTGACAGAAGGATATATCGTCGACGCAATCTATGCGGGCCAAAGCGCCAAGAACTACATTTTTACTACCTTTGCGGTGTTCGATTTTGAAGTCGAACTCCTGAAGCTCTAGACTCCGTGCCAATCTGCCGTTGAAGTCCTGCTGGCCCATGAGTCACTTCAAGCTTGTATCATCCGTGATGACAGTGAATGCCTGACCCTCCACATAAGATCTAAACCAATGGAGGCTGTATAGGCTCAGTAAAGCTGCTTGGCATTCATTCTCAATAACGGCGTAGTTCCGTTGTGCCTCATTCAGCTTCGGATGTTATCCTCCATCCAAGTCCTTTGAAAGAGCACACTACCTACACCAGCCCTGCTGGCATCCTACTGATTAAATAAAGGCCTAGAGAAATCTGGAGTCACTAATGCAGCGTTAGTTATCAGCTCTTTTAAAGTCTCGAACGAATGTTAGGCCTCATCATTCCATCGAAAAGTTTTATTCTTCAAACGATGCACGATTGAAGAAGCCTACGCTTGCATAGTTGGGGATGAAACGCTGATACCATCCGGTCATACCCAAAATTCTCCTGATCTGCTTATGAGACTTCGGAGTTGGGAATTCTGTAATGGCCGTCACCTTGTTAGAATTCGTTTTCTGGGTCCCATCACCAATTATGAACCCAAGATAATTGGGTTCAGCCACCCAAAAATGGCTTTTGTTAAGGTTGATAGACAACCCAGCAAGACGGAGACATCTAGAGACTTCGTCTAGAATTTGCAAGCGGGAATCAAAGTCGGACGAAACTACTAGAAGGTCGCCCAGATAAACAAAGGCGTTCTCAGGTAATTGGGCCAAGATGGTTTTGTTCATCAAGCAACACATGCGGTGTGGGGCATTGCATAAGCCGAAAGGTATGACTGTGAACTTGTACAGAGGACGACTACAGAGAGGTACAGAGTACAGTGGTCTAAACCATTAATGAACTTGGTGTCTTATAGATGACCAAGTCGACCATAGATTTGCGGCAAAGGATAGGCAGTGACACTGTTGATCTTGCGAGAGTCAAGGCACATGCGAACCTTTCCTGGCTTTTGAACTAACACCATTGGTGAATTCCAGGGACTGTTCGATGCCTTAATCACCTCCAGAGCCAACATCCTGTCCGATTCGCCATATATCAGATGCTAAATAGAGAGTGAGACAAGATAGTGCCTCTGCTTTGTCTCTCATTAACCCCACCCCCCCCCCCCCCCCCCCCCCCCCCTGAATCCGACACTGGTCTCTTCTGAGGACTTTACCAAACATCCGCTATAGGTTTGAGGAGTTTCAAGCTGTAGGTTTACCCTGCAGCAAGTCCATCGGTGATCCAAGAAAGACTCTTCATCTGATACCCTCCAGTGTCCTATTTTAAATATATCACTGTCCGTGGACGGCGTCATCTCCAAGACTTCGTTCAACCCTGCAAATTCTGCGAGTTTGGGAATATGAAGGTTGAGGTTGAGGCGCTAGGCAGATCACGCGGTTTGAATTAATGATTAAATTGGTGGTTGACCCCAGCGTATGTCGTAATGTCTAGTCTTCCAATATATGTTATGGCGCCTGTGGATATGTGAAACAACTGCGATATCAAAAAGCTTTATATTTTTGTTCACCATTTGCAATTGCCATTTCTTCCTACCAAACGCGAGTGTCGACAGTAGTTTAACCGAGCGGTCCCCCAACTAAGTACCAACCACGTCCAACATGCTGCTTGACCACCGCATCGAACGAGAATCGGTTTAAGTTTGTCCGTTTTCTTCGTCCCATACAATTCCTTAAAGCTCCAATCGAAATATCACAGTACTCGAAGTTTGCTCGCCTTAGTAGCGCTTCGATTTTTTGCCTGCTGGAATAGCTTCTGGATTGATTTTCCCATAAGAAAGATGAGTACTAAGCAGGACCAAGGCAAGACTGCAAGATTTTTTGCAAGACTTTTTGCAAGACCTTTTAGCACTTAGTGATAAGCAAAAAATCTTGTTATCTTGATCTTGTGGACTTGTTTTGCCCTGTTTTGTCTTGGTCTTGGTTTGGTGTTGTTAAATGGGCAAGAAAAGGCAAGTCTGCAAGACTAGTCTTGCTCATCACTAGTAGATGGGTGATGTGCTAGAAAGTATACAATTGGCAGACGAATAGACGATGAGATTTCAAGAGCCCCGCGTCCTATAATGACTGTAACGCCATTTGACAGCAAAATGTGGTGTGCCTTTTATGCCTTAGGCAGCTATGTTGTACCTTGGGTTTTAGAAACATAGCTATGAATACCAAGTATCCAATATTTCATTATTAACACGCCTAACTACAATAAATAAAACTTTAAAGTCAACTCTGTCCAATTGGCCTGTAATCTATGTTTACGCTCACAAAATATCGAACGTCTATGTTCAAATATAGACCGACCAAGGCTTCAAGGTTTGTTGTTTCTGAAATTTTACGACAACCCCAGCAATATCTCAAGGGTATAATTATCTACACAGCCATAGCACTGAAGTATCCACCCCCACCCCCTGTTTTGCCTACTGCCATCAGTGGGTTAAAAATGGAAAGTATATAAATTTTATTGTTACTACTTCGGGCAGGACAAGGACTTGTTTACAGTTGAAGGTTGCCTCTGGGGGGTCAACAAAAAGGTTCGAACGAAATCATCTGTTTCACAGAAAACGAAGGTTATTGTGGCCCAAAGCTTTGATATCTTTCGCGTAGTTAACTTTACAGCTTTTATTGATATTCTCCTCTCAATGGGGGTCGGGGGTTGGGGGGGGGGCTTTTTGAATGCCAAACAATACTACTCCACCGATGCCATAAAATCTTGAATAGAAAGTCAGAATCTGGGATTGCTATTTACATTCCTGGGAATATCCTTAATCACTAAACATCCGGCAGATGTATCCTGTAAACAAAACCACAGTCAGTTGGTGAAGGTTCCGATACTTTTAAAGGGTACAAAAATTATTTCTAAGGGTTGCTCTTTTCGTTCTTGTTTTACTTTTCTGGGCACTTTTGCAAAACCCTATTTTGTTTGTTGTGTTGTTGTTAAGAACGATGGCGGTGCAGAATGAGGATTTATGAACAGCATAATCTGCTCCAGTGTTGTATAATGTTGAATCTTTAAGGGGTTACCAGCAGCTTTTGCACAGTAGAGAAGGAATTGTTTTTGAAATTGATGTCGATAAATATTCGTTTAGTAAATAGCAAAAGATTATGCGGAATGGGAAGATTAATGAAATTTTAATAAACGTTCTTAAACTAAAGGGGGAGAAGCATTGATAAGGCGAAAAAATAATTCCGGACTTTTAGGATATTTCCATTAAATAATTAAGTTGGAAAGGGATTTTCTTGAAAGTTACGTTATCACAAAGGGTGAAAATTAGAAATTTCGGATAATTTCTTAAATATTTAAGTTAGTCTTGCTAGATCGCATTGCTATAACTTTGAAATTTACTAAAAGGAGTCAATAATAAGAGTTCATTTCATTATAATTAGACCAGTGTTACCATCTTCCATATTTTTGGATCTACTGCAAGCTGTTTTTGAGGTCTTAATCTATACTACATTGCAAAAGTAATTTTGAATGGTCTTTCTTTCCAAAACTCTGTCCATAAGGTATTTATACCTCAAATTTGTAGATCAGACCTTTGATCAAGCAGTTTGCATAGTGATTTTACGATCAGACCTACCTGAAAGAGGAAACACATGCCATACAGCGAACCGAGCCGACAGCCGTTTCATGCTATCGTAGAAGAGTGACTGAGAATATGAAGAAACTTGCAGGTGTGATCTGTTCATCCCATACTGTAAAGGTAGTAAACAAAGGGTGATCAGTGATCAAGCCAACCAGTTACCTAACCTATTTTGCTACTGTATCCTAACAATTATGCAGACGCTTCTGAAATAGAACAGAAAGAACCCGCATCAGTTGACCAACCCAGACGGCCTTGACCACCTTGTTCAGTATCTTTCCTCACAGCCCGATCGTCACGATCTCTCTTCACTAAAGTGACCATACGCTCCTCTGACAGGCTATGCAGGTAAATTTTCTAAATTCTGCTTTGACCCTAGGCCAGCTCGATTAGAAGTTGTTCTGTCCTCGTCACTCTGGGATATGATAAGTTATGCACCATATTACATACCTCCAGATGTCGTACCTTTAATATTTAAGAACGAATTTTACCTGTTGACTCGTCGGAGTTATGATGTAAGTTTTTGTAGCTGTACCGATGTAGCTCAGAAGAGTTCCTCGTCAATGTCTTGTTCTTTTGCTAGGTCCTCCCAATTTTGAAAAAAAAGGCGACAGACGGGAATACAAAAGTTATCGCGGTATTAGCCTCGTTTCGATCGCCGGCAAAGTATTTATGAAAATCATACAATCCAGGCTACAGAAACTTCTAGAGCAAAGGAGCCGGAAAGAACAAGCGCGATTTAGACCACATCGAGGATGCATTCAAATATTCGCACTCCGTCAGCTAATGGAAGAAAGAATTCATTGCGACAAATGAACTGTCGTCATTTTCATCGATTTCAAATCCGGTTACAATTGCGTCGATTGGAACAGCTTGTGGAGGGCCTTGGAAACCGAACACGTACTATTGAAAATCATCCAACTTCTCCAATGTCGAACGATGGCTGGACCGGCAGTGTTCGTATTCGAAGCGTCTTATCCGAGGAGTTCCCGATTCAAACAGCGGTCCGACAAAGAGACGTCGCTCTGCCACTTCTCTTCAACGTTGTGATCAACGTGATTATGCGTGAAGCATACGATGGACGACGCGGAGCTCGTTACGACCACAATAACTTCCTAACCGACTTGATGTTAGCGCCGTCTTCGCCTACACGCATACCGAAACAACGGACATTTCCCGCAATGTCCGGTCATACGAAATGCTCACAACTGACCGGTCGAAAGCCAGTGTTTACTTCGATGAAACCCAAATCGAACAGGTTCCAATGTTCAAATATTTGGGATTATTGGTTGAAGAAACGAAATTGGCAATCGATGACCGACGTTTACAGCCGCATCGGCCAGGCAACAGCAACATTCGCCTCGCTCAAGTGGGGCATATGGAAACGAACAAATATTACCATCAAAACGCTTACCGAACGCTGATCCTTCCGATTCTTCGTTATGGATCGGAAACGTGGACACTGCTCAAGCCGGACGTCAACAAGCTCGAGTTCTTTCGTTCTCGGTGTCTCACCTTGCGATCGCCTTCGAAACGAGACCGTTAGACAAAGATGCGATCAACAGACCCTGATCGAAGAAGAAATAGAAAAACGTCCACTACGGTGGTTTGGACATGTTTGCGAATAGATGAATACCGCTTGCGACGTAAACTTCTAATTCAAGACCGTACAGCAGACTGGAGAATTCAGCGATCGGCACCGAAGGAAACCTGCCTAAAGAATATCAAAGAAGAAAAAAAAGTAGATCTGCGTGGCTGCTAGGCAAATTGCTAGCAATGGCGCTGGTTCGCTGTAAAATCGTCCGTAATATAACCGAAAACAATGTTCGGACTATAACTGAAAACAATGGCGAAGTTTTCAGAAGAAAGGAAGAGAGGCTGTAGGGTCGATAATATTTAGCTGGCGTCTCTCCAGCATCTCGAAATGTGGGCCAGCGAAAACTACCGCGGAATAGTGGCAATAGGATTGATAGGATCTCTTCCAAACCCATCTGGATGAGAGCAGGGAAGATCTGGTTTTTCCCAACAGCCTTGAAGGGCTTGAAGGTGCCAATGATCTATTCTAAGGCTAATCTAAGAGATCTCGGGAAATGGGCGGTCATTAATAGTCTTGAAGGAGGCTTGAGTTATCCCTAAAACCCTTTGTGTAACCTTATCCTGGACCTTAGGAAGAATGTAGGCTCACCCTAACAGCGTACCACCAGGAGTGTAGACGCTCAGAAAGGATTTTCTGAATGAAGCATTGTGAGGGCCTGCAGACTCTATCAGAGTCAATCAGACTCCACAAGCTCGTCTTCAAAAACTCCTGCAGCAAAGTGGGCCCTCTCAAAGAGGAGTGTGGCTGTTATACCTCTAACCATGACCATACGTCGAGGTGCCTACTCAGCCAGCCCTAGACGAAAATTTGGCCTATTTTCAACCTTACAAGTCTCCGGGAGCAAATGGAATTTTCTCGGCACTCCTTCAGATGCCTTCTTGACAATCTGGTCTGTTCTTTAGAGCCAGCTTCACTTGACAATACATTCCAATCCTATGGAGGCAAGTCGTGGTGATTTTTATACCTAAGCAGACCAAACGGCCCCTGGAGCTGTCTAAGTTGTATAGATCTATCAGCTTAACCACTTTTCTTTTGAAAACTACGGAAAGGCTGCTGGTCATTTCTATTAGGTGAAAGTTGGAGCTCTCCCTTCCGTTACATACCTCTCACTTCGCTTACTAAAAGGGTAAATGAATAGAGCAACATCTATTATACACCTATCCTCGCTACCCTTAGTGTCAAGAGTATCAAGGGATGTCCTCAAGGTGGAGTTTTGTCCCCGTTACTCTTTTTACTGGCTCTAGATGAACTTTTCACCAAACTACACTAATCTGGTTTCATGTCATGAAGATGATCTTGCCATCATTGTTTCGAGGAAGATTGACTTGAACACTTGAAGGAAACAGGAATATATCCTTGTGAGGAGGAAGTCCTTAGTATTTTACAAAGCTAAGGAGAATTTTGTCGCAGGTCGTCTTTACTAGCTCTACAGGACTTATATGTTTTCAACGACCGGACCATCTACCGAAATAAAGCATTTGCTTCTTCCCAACAAATTTTTTCGCGCCATATAAGTGGGGCTATTATCGGCCCGGGAGAAATTTCGCTTTCTTTTAAGCAAATAGTAGAAAGAGTTCTTGAAGTGGTAGCTGTCAAGGACTTATTGCTTGTGTTGAAGAGCATTCGTTTGTCTATACAGACCAATGAACTCCCGATGTCTTTCACAAGATTGTTGTGGAGAATTATCTAGTCTCAAGTTGTAAATTTTTATCGAGTCTCGATTGTGAAGATTTTCATCTCGAATTGTAGAGTTTTATCAAGTCTCGAATTTTGAAGTTTTTGAATCTATGATTGTGGCGTTTTCCGAGTCTCGAATTGGGGAGTTTTGTCAAGTCTCGAATTGTAAACTTTTGTCGAGTCTTGAATTGTGAAGTTTTATCGACTCTCGAATCGTGACGTTTTCCCAGTCTCGAATTGGAGAGTCTTGTCGAGTCTCTAATTGTGTTGTTTTGTCAAGTCTCTAATTGAGTTGTTTTGTCGAGTCTTTAATTATGAAGTTTTTCGAATCTCTAATTGTGGAGTTTTTCGAGTATCGAATTGGGGAGTTTTGTCAAGTCTCGAATTGTGGAGTCCTGTCGAGTCTCGAATTGTAAACTTCAGTCAAGTCTTGAATTGTAAAGTTTTATCGACTTTCGAATTGTGACGTTTTCCCAGTCTCGAATTGGAGAGTCTTGTCGAGTCTCTAATTGAGTTGTTTTGTCGAGTCTTTAATTGTGAAGTTTTGTCGAGCCTCGAATTGTGAAGTTTTTATCGAGTCTCGAATTGTAAACTTTTGTCGTCTTGAATTGTAAAGTTTTGTCGAGTCTCGAATTGTGACGTTTTCCCAGTCTTGGATTGCGGAGTCTTGTCGAGTCTCTAATGATGTTGTTTTGTCGAGTCTCGAATTGTGAAGTTTTGTCGAGTCTCGAAAACTAAGTCTCGTTTATCTTCATTGCTTTCTCAACAGTGGCTCCAGTTGTCTATTTGTGCTCTTTTATAGGTGGTGCAGTGACGTTCAAACTCTAGTCTTCTACATGGAAAAAATACCTTACAACAAAAGGGGTTAATATTTGATATACTAACAGATTTAGGAAAAGTGTAATTTTCAGGAATGGAAGAGAGAGATTTTAAATTCCAAACGCCAAATTACAATGCCTACAGACATCTCCTTAAAATTCCCCTCAGTAATTACGGACGGGCGCGGAATAACTTATTCACCGTCACAACCTGGTCTTCCTTAACGAAAGTATAATTTAAGGACCTTCAGTTAAGCTTTATCTCCTTTATTTTCTCAGAGCACACAATCCTTGAGCTAAGTCCTTAGCATTCATTTGTTCATGCAAATCATTTCTATTTTTTAACAAAAGAAAAAAAGTTTTAAAATATATTTAAATTCCTTAAAGTCCTAGTAACAACAACAAAACTATTTTTTTTTACAATTTTTCCAGGATGAAAAGCGCACCGAAGAACACACCGTGGTTATCCTAGTGGAATTCGCTTTGACCCTGATGTCCATCTTGGATCAGATTAATCGGGAATCCTTCCAGAGGTTCCGGCTGCGAATTGGATTAAACCATGGCCCAGTTATTGCCGGTGTTATCGGTGCCCAGAAACCCCAGTACGATATCTGGAGCAACACTGTAAATGTCGCCTCAAGAATGGACTCATGTGGTGTAATGGGACGGCTACAGGTAAGGCTTTTTCGCATAGATCCTTTTTTTTGTGCTTAAGGGACCGAAGCTTTTCTTCCCCCGTTTTTTTTTGCTTTTCTTTTGTTTGAAGGATTTTCTTCCCTTTTTAAGGATTTTGTTTTTCTTCGATGTTCTCAAGAGGATCATTTTGTTGGCTTCTGTTTGTTGTTTGATTTTGGTGGATTCATTTTTAACACTTGGTTGGATCCTTTCTTGGTTCAGAGGCGAGGAGAGGATAAGGCATGATGGAGGTATAAACTCTTTTGAGGTGATACCAAGAATTTCTGGTGGTTAAGTTTCTTTTTGTATTTCTGCCCTTGGGTCAATATTTTTTTTGAGGGCGGGCCGGCCCCATTTTCGAGGAAACAAGATTTGAATATCTTCATTTCCTTTCAAGTCTTAAATTCAAGGATCAACGCCTTCAAATGTCAAGACTTTATTGCTTTTTCTCGGATAAAGGTTACAATTTTGGGTAGAGTTGGTCATGTTTTAAAGTAAAGATAAATCGTGGTTGATTTCTTCGGTTTAATATGAAGGAAAGTGGCAGGACATTGAACTTAAGCGAGGTCGAAAGGGGTCACATGGATGTATCCAGGAAAGTGAAGAAAGCGAAGTAGATATTTATCTGTGAGAACGGCTGGAGGTTTCTTTTTTCCTTTCAAGTGGGGTTGTGGCCATCGAACTAAGATTGAAAATGAGTTTCAATGTCAAGTAATCAGATGGCCTTTCTACCATCGCCATTTGTAGATAAGGAAATATACTGCTGCGTGCATACGGCCTCTGTGCCGAGTGCCGACCAGGTTGCTTTGTAAAGCCTCAGTGTTATATAGGCTTACTGCTGCCTGATAGGGTGTAGATCGGGTGGAGGAAGATCGACAAGACTACTAATTCTAATGTAATAATGACTTAGCTTCTCTATGGACCGATGATATTTTACTGCATACTTTTAGGTGCATAATAGTTTTTGATTAGTAATGGCTTGCATTAGAAGAGAGATCTTTGGAACCGCGGAGAGGGTATATAGAATAGCATTCATGGGTATTAGCGGTTCTTTTGCCCCTCACCGAATGCAAGGATTGCTTACAGGTTTTAGGTACTACCAATGAGCCTCTCCAAATAGTAGGGGCCTCGACATTTTGAATGAAATGGAAGCTGTATATAGTCTGAAGTAATTTCAATGAACTATGATGAAAATTCGCATAATCTGAATGTATTATCGTCTATGATTGAAAGTAGAGTGAGTGCTGGAGTCTTCTCAGAAAATTTAAACCCAGTTTGCTCACTAAGACTAGAAAATTACAGCCCGGCTTAACAAAGGCTTTCCTTCGCGCGCAGGAGCACCTAAACGGGGGTCTAGTGCAGAGAAAGAATATTCTCACAGTACTGGGCTATCAGATTAATCGATTTCTGGCGTTAAAGTATGTCTAAAAACTAAATGAGTGAACGAAGTAAAATAAAGTGTCGGTGTCCTGGCTTGCAGAGTACAAAAGCATCAATAGAGATTATACGGTTGACCTGACAAAGTTGAGGTTGAGTTTTGAGTACTTTGTTTCGGGTCTATACTCTATTGGTACAGGGTTCGTGATGCGAATAGAGAAATGAGTCGCTCAGGAATAGCCGAAACTATGGGTTGCTTGCCTCGCATGGGAGCAAGCAAAGGTAAGGCATAGGTTGCCACCTACCGGAGCTAGAATAAATAATCTGCATATGAAACGGGGCCCCTTAGTTAGCTTATCGCATTAACTACAGGATACGAAAGTTTCTAGTATCATACAACGGTCAACTTCTCGCTAGCACATGACAGTGACACAATGCTCCCTGAGTCAGGTGAGGTTCTGCACTCTTCGGATCCTCCACAAGTCCTTATTAAGGACGCAATGTCCTGGAACCAAGCCAACTAATCAACGTCTTTTTCGTGCCCCAGTAATTTCCTAGATGCTTTGCGCAACGACGGCCTAACAATAAACCGATTAGAGTTCACCAGATAATGTTTGATATAGGGGGTCGATTTTGAGTGTTTTGAAGCCCGGAACCATATGACTATTGTATGTCATTGGCTGGCGCAAGCTCAGAAGTGTTAGAAGATATGCGACTAGTTTCTTTTAAAGACTTCGTCGCGATAATTCAGGGAATCGTAAGAGCACTCAGAACAGCAGAACAACAGAATTGTGATTGGGGATATAAATGAGTGGGTGATTTGGATCACCACTACGTTCGTTTAAGCGACACTTTTCTTTACGAATGTACTTTCGATATGCGATTTGGGACTCTCACTGCCAATTAAAAGGCGATTTTGAGATTCCCAATTGTTTTGGCGCACGCCATACTATTGGCTTATGGGTTATCATCATAAACAGCTCCACAGCCTGTTATTGGCCTTGGCTTCCTGCAACATCCTCCTCCAGAACTGTCGGTCCCTGGCTTGAAGTCTCCAATTTCTTATACCTAGGGTTCGTAGATCTTCTTCTACGCTGTCTATATATCTCTTTTTTGGACGTCCCGTACCTCTGTGTCCGTCTGGTCTCTTGTTCATAATAATTTTTGTTATGCTGTCGTCACTGCTACGTTCAACATGTCCTGCCCATCGGATTCTGTTAATTTTTATAGTTTTTATGATGTTTGGATCTTTATACAACTGATACAATTCGTGACTGTATCTTCTCCTCCAAACACCGTTTTCGTTGATTCCTCCATATATAGTGCGCAGGATTTTTCTTTCGAAGCACCCTAGGAGGTGTTCTTCGTTACTTCTTAATGTCCAGGTTTCGGATCCATACAGTAGTATTGGCCTTATAAGAGTTCTGTACAGTTTTACTTTAGTGCTTCTTTATATGTTCCTTGATAAGAAATGTTTACGTAGCCCAAAGTAGCATCTGTTTCCCAGCGCTAATCTCCTTTTAACTTCTAATGTCGTGTCGTTGTCTTTTGAAATTAGCGTCCCTAGATATATAAATTCTTTTACTGCTTCGATGTTGTATGTATCAATTGTCATATTCTGGCGATCATTACGTCTTTTGGAGATGCACATATATTTCGTTTTCTCTTCATTAATTGCTAGTCCGAATTTCTTTGCTGCTCTTTCTAGCGATATGAAGGCTTCTTTCATTGCTACGGGGGATCTGGCTAGTATTACGATGTCGTCAGCGTACGCCAATATTTGTACCGACTTGTTGAAAATACTGCCCGCGGTGTTAATTCCTGCGTCTCTTATCACTTTTTCCATAGCTACGTTAAATAGTAAGCACGATAGGGCATCTCCTTGTCTTAGTCCTACTGTGGCGTTGAATGGTTCTGATAGCTCTCCTTCAATTCTTATTCTGCATAATACCTCTTTCATTGTCATTTTGGTCAAATTTACGAGGTGTTTGGGGAATCTTAGGTACTCCATAGCTTTGTATAACTCTTCACGTTTTATTTTATCATAGGCGTTTCTGAAGTCTATGAATAGCGAATGTATGTTTATGTTAAATTCATTCGCCTTTTCTAGGACCTGCCTAAGGGTGAAAATATGGTCTGTGGTAGATCTTCCGGGACGGAAACCGCTTTGATAGTTTCCCAGAGCTTTTTCTGCGTAAGGCTGCAGTTTAACGTATAAAATATTTGAAAATACTTTATATGCTACGTTCAGTAGAGTGATGCCTCTATAGTTACGGCAGTTTAGCTGATCTCCTTTTTTATGTATAGGGCACACAATGCCCTCGCTCCATTCCGATGGTATTTCTTTCTGGGTCCATATTAGTGTTACGATTTCATGCAGGCTTAATATTACGTTTTCACCTCCTTTTTTTAATAGCTCTGCTACAATGTTATCTTTGCCCGGAGATTTGTTGTTTTTTAGTTTTTTCACTGCGTCTTGTACGTCTTCTAATGTAGGCATATCTCCCGCTAGTTCTTCTGCTACTTCCACGTTTTCTGTTGGCGGTTGCTCCTCATCTCCAGCTAGCAGTTCTTTGAAGTGTTCGCACCATCTAGTTAGAACTAGTTCTTTGGTGCTTAAGATTTCCCCATTCTTATTTTTGCACATAGTTACTCTGGGCTTGAAACCGACTCGGTGCTCATTTACTTTTTTATATAGTTGCCTGACGTCGCTTCGGCTGTTCGCTTCTTCTATTTTTAACATTTCGTTTTCCCAGTACTCCTTTTTCTTCGCTTTGTTTGTGCACTCTTTTCTCCTGCCTTCTTTTTTCTTTGTACAGCTCAGCTGCATTTCTCGTTCTGTGTTTCTGTAACATCGCTTGATATGCTACATTCTTTTCCTGCGTTACTCGTGCACAGTCATCGTCGAACCATTCATTTCTTCTTTCACGGGGCTCGTATCCTAGAATATTTGACGCTGATTCTTTGATTAGGGTTTTTAAGTTACTCCATTTAACCTCTATGTCTTCGGCGCTGTCGTTACTTGCATTTGTCACTCTTCTATTTATTTCATCTACATATTCTTCTTGTTTTTCCTCTTCTTTTAACAATTTCACGTTAAATTTTCTTTCCTTGCGAGTTCTTCCTTCGTTTACTATCGATATTCTGCTTCTGATTCTCGCCCCAATCATATAGTGGTCAGAGTCGATGTTTGCACCACGATATGATCTAACACCTAGTACTTCTGAGCAGTGACGCGCATCTATTAGTATATGGTCAATTGAGTTTTGCGTTCTTCCATCTGGAGATCTCCAGGTTACCTTGTGTATATCTTTCCGCTGGAATCTTGTGTCTGCGATTACCATATTATTCATCATTGCAAAACTGATCAGTCTCATACCGTTTTCGTTTTCGTTTGTTTCGTCATGTAGACTGAATGATCCTATTGTTGGTCGGTATGTCCTTTCATGTCCGATTTTTGCATTTGCATCTCCTATAATAATTTTTACATCATGACTAGGACAGTTTCTTAGCGCTCTATCTAAGGTTTCATAGAATGCATCTTTGACTTCTTCTAGTGCATCTTCAATCGAGGCATGTATATTTATTATGGAGTAGTTAAAGAATCTTCCTCTTATGCGTATTTTACATATTCTTTCGTCTCTTCTTTCAAACCCCATAACTAGATGTTTAATTTGTTTTCTTACAATGAATGCCGTCCCAAAAGTATGATTTTTCTCGTTACAGCTATAGAATATATTCTGCGTTTTTTCTCTAGGATCCCTTTCCAATCCATCTCACCTCTTGTATTGCTGTTAGATCACTTTTATACATATTTATCTAATTCGTTTAGTATAACTTTTAATCTGCCAGGTTGATACAGTATCCTTACATTCCAAGAAAAAATTCGTAAATCATGGTCCTTAATACGATATCCGGATCTTCGTTGTATAGTCAATCCTATCCGAGGCTCAGTTGTAGGTCTCGTGGCAATATGGTAATGCCAGGACGGGTTGCCAGCCCGTCGCCGGTATGCGGGAATATAGCGTCCCACGCTCGCTACTACCGTCGTTAGTTGGCTATCCAGTGGGCACCACGGGGAGGTGACGGTTCGGTTTTGCCCACCCGGTTTGGCTTATGGGTACAGTAATATATAATGTAGAAGGACCAGAGGCGGCCTTACCCATTGCGAGGCTCCGGGCGGCAGGTCTTTGCGAGGCCCTTTGTCCTTCGTGAAAAGCATGTGATGCGAAAGTAGGTCTGGTTCTTTGGTTTAGGTATTTGTCATGTTTGAGGAGAAATGTTAAAGTTATACAAATAAATAAAATTTGAGTTTTAAAATATTTTACATTGGAAGATTCACAAAATTAACAAATACAAAAATGATAAATTTCAAAATTGATGTTTGCGGCTTTTCCTAAGACTAAAATCTTTAATTAAAGCACAATAATCCAACGAATGAGCTACGTCATTTTCGATTGAAAGAATAGAAAGGGCTGAAAGCCGATCTTGTGTCATCGAATTCCTCAAATATGTTTTAATAATTTTAAGCCTCGAAAAACTCCTTTCAGCAGACGCAACTGTAACAGGTGTGGTAGCAATAATTCTCAGGACTATTTCGATAGTGGGGTAAACTTCAGTTAATTTTTTTTCTATTATGTATTTCAGCACCGAGATAATGTCGTCGTTTCCTTCATACACACGAATGAACATATTCAGTTCTTCGTACAATTCATGTCCATCAATATCACATGATTCTCCTACTGTCATAGATATTTGCAAGTCGCTGCATTGTTTCAAAAGTTCACTATCACTAATTTCCTTTAATCTTTTTATATTATACATGAAACCAAATATGATCTCATGATGTTTAAGAGCCTCAAACCTAGGATGGCAGCTTGCGCGCACATTATCGATAATGACATAAAAATAGTTTATTTTGAAAATTTCTTCCGCATTCAATTCCTGAGCTTCATCTTCCCCTTCATAATCAAAATGTCTTTTTTTACGTCGTCTTTTGACTTCTTTGAACTGTCTGTCAATATCATTTTCCTCGGCTATTTCTCTCGCTGTTACAAGGGATGATTGAAAACCATTTTCTCGATAATTATCGAGCCAATTTGTGAATGCATCTAGGTGGTGTATAGCGACATCTAAGTGCATGTTTTCGCTTTGCCACATTTTACTTATAACATTTATCTTTGTAAGAATGTCATACCATATTACAAGTGAAACTACAAATTCGTAGGTAGTTATTTCCTTTTCTATAGAATGGCATTCACTGACCAACTGACAATCTGTTGTATTTTCTGCTAAATCCTTCAAAGCATCACATTTATCATTTAGTTGGTATTTAACAGCCTTCACTGATGCTACCCTGCACTCCCATCTTGTTTCAGAAAGTGGTTTTAGCGATAACGATTTTACATGAAAAAGTATAGTTAAAAAAATCTACATTTTTTAAAATTTGCTTGGGCTCTTGCGCGAGGCCCCTGCAAGAGCGAGGCCCCGGGCGATTGCCCTGTTTGCCACCCCCTAAAGCCGCCGCTGAGAAGGACTAAATATTTAAACGGGTGAATTTGATTTGCAAAAGGGTGAATTTAATGTGAAAAAACTGTAATAATAGAAGGGATGACAAATATGTTGCCACGGCCAGCGAGTACTCTGCCCTCCCATAACTTTAGGACCACTTAGTTCGTTACAGTATGGATCATTCCTGCAAATAATTTAAATAATTTTTGTGGTTTGCTTAAAGTCAGCTGGGCCTTAAAAAATGGACTCTAGTGCAAAGAGCCGCTTTTAAGTCAGTTTGTTTCTATTACTTTGATTTACTCTAGTAAAGTGAATTGCGTGCTGTTCTTCGTTTATACTGATCAGTTCGAATTAAATCTAAGCTTTATAGGCTTAGAACAATGGGGAATAAAAAAATGAGGTTCCTGTCTATCGAATTTTACAGACGCTAACGTTTTTACTTCGGACTTATTTGTATCTAAAATACCCCGAACCTTATTTAATATTTTACAGTAAAGTTAATAATATAATTTTTTAACACCTTCCAGACCACCGAAAACACAGCAAAAGTGTTAATGGCAGCCGGTTACGCTTGTGAATGCCGCGGACCGACCTATGTTAAAGGTAAAGGCACACTGACAACATACTTCGTTAAAACCCCATTTGATGAAAAGATTTAATAAATAAATAAAAAAATAAATAAATGAAAAAGATGAAAAGAAAAAACAACAGAAGTAATTTAAAAAAAATAATCTTAAATCAGTGTCAAAAAACAACCAAAAACCTATCTTACTACTCACTTAGAAACAAAACTTTATTAAATTTGTATTAAAGAAAAAAATACAAACAAAAATGATAATAATAAATAATTTAATAATAATAATAATATAAATAATAATAATAATAAAGAAAATGCATTTAGCAATTTACAATAATAAAAAAATAAAGTTTATCCTAAAAGTAAACAAAAACAACAAAAAATAATAATAAATTATATTCAAATTGTTAAAATATAATGTAAAATTGTAATTTAAAAATATAATTACAAAATTATAACAATTTTACAGAAAACAAAAAATGGGATGAATTTAATTAAGGGAGAGAATTGTTTTTTTAATTTTTGTGCAAACTTTGTTGCTATTTTTTAAAACATGCTTTTATTTAGTAAAAACAAAATGACAAAAATTGTGGAGACAAATATCGCGCGCTTATGATAAGTTTTTAGTGTCAATTTTATCACAACTTGTAGAGAATTTTAATTTTTTTGTTTTTCTTTGTTTTATGTAAAAAGGAAGATTTTTTAAATTTCATTTATAGATTTTTAAATAAATACTATTTATTTTTTAATTGGTAGTTGTTTTTAATGTATTGGTATTGCCCCGGGCCGGGGTTTGTCTTTAGCCCCTAGAATTTCTGTTCATTTTTTGATCGTAGTAAAGGATAATGGAAAAAGACACAAACACTCTTTGGAGTTCCTTTAATATATGAAAATGAAAGCATCTTTTTCTCTTTTTTTAGAAATTGCGCCCTGTACATTTGCGCCCGGTGTAAATACACCAATTGCGCCCGGTGCAAATACACCAATTGCACCTATGAAAGCGCGGCCTCTGGGTATTGATTAGTATAACTACGAATTTAGTTATTACTTTACTTCTTTATTCCTATTTGATAAACATGGCCGAATGACTCGGGTTTCGAGCAATGCCGGCGAATGGTGTTGGGCCCAGGCGGATAGTGAGTCAAACACTTACAACCAACAAGGAAAGTAGGTTAACCACTTCATTGTGAATCAGAAGATGGATCGACAGTGTACAGAACAACGTGCGAAGTTCTGCAGGGATCAGTCCTGGGCCCTCTTCTGTGGATCACTATGTATAAAGGTGTGTTATGGCTATAGCTCCTAAAAGGATCAGATGCGATCGGGATCACGGATGACATTGGGAAGCGCTCGTAGGGCAACGCCTCCTTAAGATGGAATTATGGGCGAACCAAGTGATCTGAAAGAAGTGGTCTGACACTTGCTAAGCACAAACCTGAACTGCGTAAACGGAGAAAACTAATGTCTGCAAGGATTAAGGTATGGGAACAGATTCAGCCACAGCCCGCCCTGGAGTGAAGATCGATCGTAGGTTAAATTTTAAAGCTACTTGGTGGAGATAGCGACTCCCAAGATTGCCGCCCAAAGTGGAGCCCTAAACCGAGTAGTCGCTTTCTGGTGGCAAGGGGAGTTAGCTCAATCCTACTATACGCAGCACCAATGTGAGCAGCAGCGTTGGAACGGACAGCTAACAGCAGATAATGGAGCGTCACATACAGACTAAAGCCAGCACACGAGCCGGCTGACATTTAATCCCAGTTTTAAATTGGTTTCACAATAAATACGATCAGAACCAGTTTGCACCCAAATTGAAACCTTTGTCCACACACGAGCGCAACTGATTTTTGATCAATCAGTGTTTTCTGCCCACAAATTTTTAGTCACGTTTGCGACCGGCAAGAGAAGTCGCACGCGACCAGTTCCAAACTAGTTTCTAATCGGTTTCGTTTCTGTCGACTGGTGCGTGAGCTCCCACTACCGTACAAGGACAATGTTACGAAACAGTTTCGTGTGCAACTGACTCGACTCGTATGCGTAAAGCCTAATCGGTAAATCGACTCCGTTAAGGTAGAACTACAGACTTTCCCAAATTCTTCGAGCACGATGATCACTGTGTCCAGTATGCTCAGATATCTATAATAACGCAGAACACGTTCTCGTTTATTTTGTGGGGTTCGGCCAATAAAGGGCGGAACTAGAGGCTATATTCGAAGGTATCCCGGCGGGCGATATACTCCGTATTCTAAAAACAGGTAACAAGCTTTGGTGACTCATGCCTATCATTGTGGGTTACCCTGCTATTACTTCAAATGTTACCGAGCCAGTTCTACAACATATGCTGTGTTTCGATGAACCGAGGTCGAGTTTTCGTTGAATAAACAGAAAGCTTTTTCCCTCAAGTTAACTCAATGCTGTTTCCATGCTCTGGGTTAAAGTTACAGATATATAATTTTAGTTATGTATGTACAGTAAAGGATACTCGAAAACACACATAAGCCAAACCCGGCTTAACCGGACTGGATTCGTCGGGTTTACTTGGATTTAACGTAACTTTACTCAATCCACATTTCTTTGGGCGGCAAGGCTCGAGACGTCGCCAAAAACCTGGAATGGAAACGAATCGTGAACAGTGTTCGAGACCCAGCGGCACCGACAGCAGCGTATCCGATGCGGGGACGTCTCGTTGGACCGCCAGGTAACGGATCAAAGAAGAAGAAGATGTTGCGTACATCCTGAGTAAAAGCACGCATAATAAACAAATCCTCCTGCCACACGGGTATGCACACTTCCGTTACAGACTAGAATTTCTAAAAAAAACTTCTGCTAGCGGTTTATACGCCTCTCTTGTAGATATGAATGTATTCCTAATCGACCATTCCAAACACGAGTGTCGGTTTAACAAGCGGTCCCCCAACTAAGTACTAACCATGTCCAAAGCTGTTTAACCTACGCAATCGAACAAGAACCGATATACTGAATATGGTTAATGTTGTGAACCCCACATAAGACAATCTACTTGGCCTGGGCACTAGTAGTGAACAAATTAGTTGTCAGCCAACCTATTTGGGGGCGAATGGCTAGCAAAGACCTTGGAAAGTAGTGGCACTTGATTTGTCCTTTCTGTTAAAACCGGAGAAGAGTTTCTGCAGACGAATACCTAGTAGCTCTGTTAGCAAGTCCTAATCCCACCTCCGCGCGGTGCCCCTGGGGTATTTCTTCGGAAGGAGCTAACGGAAGAACGGGCGAATGGCGAGTTCTCTGCACCATAAAACAGAGTTTCAAGTCGGTTGGGTTGAGGGTTAGCAACCCGTTCCCATAAAAAATTCTATTGATACGAATCGGCAAACAATGCCTCGGAACTCGATGGACAACACGACGACGACCTTTGCTTTTCGAACCAGGACGCCAATCGGATCATGGAATGTGAGAGAACTGCTGGCTGAAGGACGGCTGGATGAAGTCCTGAACGAGAGCGATATAAAATCAAGGTTATGTAATTCAGCGAGACCAGATGGTCCGGCGCGGGGGAGCAGAAACGGAACTGAAAGTCGTAGGAATAGCATTGGCGTAACACTCACCAAAGAAGCCAGGGCCCAGCCTCATTAGCTGGTCACCAGTTTCTGAGAGAATTATTACTGTGCGTCTGCTTTACACAATAAGAAGTACTACGGTAGTCCAATGCTACACTCCAACTTAAAACGCAGGCGACGACACTAAGGAAGAGTTTTATAAGCGACTGAATGAGGTTTTTCGCTCTATTCCAAGGGGAGACATCATTGCTTTATGGGTGATCTAAACGCACAGATCAGCCCCAACAACACCGGCCTTGAGAACCCAATTAGAAATCAAATGAAATGACTCCGCCAACTCATGGTAGGTGGAACTTATTTTTGTCACAAGAAAATACACAAGGAGACCTGAGTATCGCCCGATGGTAAAACGAGAAACCAGATAGATCACATGGCCATCAGCCGCAGATGGAGAACTATTTTATCCTCTAGAAGGAGCTTTAGGGGAGCAGACACTGGAAGTGACTACCACCGCAGTTGCAACTATTTGCCTCAAAATCGCAGCAATCAGAAACGTCAAACGCGATGCCATAACAGCATTAAAAGGCGAGAATTTTCTGAAAAACTGCAACAAACCTGAAGCCAGCGGCAAACCAAATTACTAAACAGCTCTCTGCCGTTAAGAGAATGGATGGAAGGCTGCTGTGAGGCGACAAGGAGGAACTCCAAAGATGGAGAGATTACTTCTTCGCCCCCAACAACGCTTACCACCCAGGCCCCATCCAAGACAGAAATATTAACCGGACGGAAGGTGTCATAGTTTTAGCCTGAAGCAGGCGCGCACAGCGTCTAAACTCCTGCCTACCACCCGAATCAGGCACGGTACGCCTGAGTAAAACTATGACTCGCTCACACTTATCATGAAGCAGGCAAGGTACGCTCAGCCATTTTCTAGAATAAAGGGTTGTTTTTGGAAATTGGGCCTTATAAAATTGTATAGGACGAAGAAAACGGGGAATTACCGACCATAAAGAGGCATTAGTATATTCAGGAGATCGATTCTCGTTCTATTGCGTAGGTCAAGCAGCATTGGACGTGGTCAGTACTTTTTTTTTTTTTTTTATGTGAAAGACTAGAGTCACAGGAAACGCCCTTTATACTGTGTCGACAATCTATTTTCTTCATATAGAGTGCAATGTCGAACAGCAGCTCTAGTCGGGGAAGAAAGGAACTGTCACAACCTACCCGCGATATTTTTAGTCCACCTACTTCCAACCATTACTGCCGCGACTTTGACATCGGGGCATCGAGAAACAACTCGCTGGAGTGTTATGCCTCCTGAAACGAGTTGAATCTCATCAACCAACCGATGACATGCGCTTTTTTTTGGCGGAGCGGGGAAGGGCTAAGGAAGGCTATGACAGGAGAAATCAGGAATGTAAAGAGGGAAGAAGAAAGAAGGAAAGTTATGTGGGTGGGAAAGTGGAAAAGGCGAAGGACCGTGGGGCTGGCCGGGATTCGAACCCGGGACCTCTGGGATAGTAGCCAGGCGCCTTACTCCCTAGGCTACCGAGGCCCCCTTAGTTGGGGGACCGCTTGGAAAAACGCCGCTCGCGTTTGAAATGGTCCATGCGGATTCGGGTGCATTTTAGATGGCCATGCCTGCATCGTGCATACCTCTGGTGGGCACATTTTTAGATCCTTTAGCCTTCTCTTTACCAACAAACTTAACAATCCACCTTCTGCTATTTACTACTTCTAATTTCCGACAGATCACAGTCAACGATGTTAATAAAAATGAAAGAATCGGCCATAAAAATCAACAAGGACGAGAAACCTTTCCTCTTGCGTGCTTAGCAAACACCAAATTTTATTTATTAATTTTGTTTTGTGCGCTCGCGAAACACATTTTGATCCTGGGAATCCTTAACGGTCGCAATTTCGAGCAATTTTCCGATACTAAAACGAACGACTTTAATTCAATATAATCGGGACCAAGAAGGAGCCTCCGAAACAAGCCATCAACAGTTAATTTTTATGCACAGAATCTACCTTTATAGCCGAGAGATACCATAACAATTCATTTCGCATCATAAACCTTTTATAGGGATTCTTGTTTTTTTTTTTTTTTGTTCAAAAGGTATCCTGATTGCACGATGGTGGAGAGGATCCTTAAAACAGGGGATGCGGAATGGGAATGCATTAGGGCAGCACTCTGCATCGTTTTTCAATTTTATATGTGTGGAGGGTGAGCTTCAACCCCTCGTGTTTGATCCCCGTAAAAGTTTAAATATAAAAGTTTTGTGCAAAAATATGTCCGCCCTTTTTTATTCTGAGAGGGTTTGGTGGGGGTAGGGATGTTTTGGGTTCGTAGGGAAGGAGGAATTTTGCCTTTTATGGCAGTTAATGGACTGTGGTGATGGTGATTCATATTTATGTTTTTATGCAATGTTTCGTGTCTTTTCTTCTCTAAAACAAGATTTTAATTGGCCCATTTGAAATTTTACACCCTGTTGAATAATGATTGTAATCTGGGGAGTATTTGAGGGTGAAATAGTGCATAAATTGGCCATTAAAAAAGTTTTTAAAAGTAGAAAGTTTTGTTGTAAATGTTTTTAGTGTATACCTTCTACTAATTAGTCGCCCATTGTTAATTTTGCTTTGAATCGAGGTGTAAAAATATAGTTAAAAATTTTACCTTTTACGCGGTGTTCCTTTGATTATTTTGTTTAGAGTTATTTCTAACGAGAATTTATATGAAAAGAATATTCAAAAAGGGCTGTAGCACTGTTTCCATTGGTACGAAAGAGTCTATTGGGACCGTTTGGTGAAAAGAGCTTACACCTGATCTGGTGAGCTCCAATCGTTTTATTCTTGGCCGGATTTCAACGTGGACGGAGAAATTGCCACCTATGAAGGATCAGAAGGACGGACAAGGCCACCTTCAAGGTAACATCATCTCGTCTTGCGCAAGAACAAATTCAAAAATACAGCAGGAAAGCGATTTCTGATCATCACTAAATAAAAAGCTTAATTTGGTTCCCTTAAAGTCAATACACACATATCCGTGACGTGACGGTGACTTCAGTGCAGCACCGGGAGCATCAGTGAAAATAAGTTATCGGTATCCAATGCGAACAAATTAAGAAAGTCGTGGCATGTTCCCAGACATCCGATGTCGTGGGGCAACAACGGTCTCAGTACCCTTCAGGCGTCCATTAAAAACATAAAAAGTACGTTGCCACCGATATTTTTTAATTTATCACGGACGTGAAACAAATATTTTTTAATTCAACGGAAAATTTTACAAGAATTCAATAGAAATTTAGGTATTTCAACCTCAAATCTGTTTCTGTGCAACCACTTGGGTCCGAAGAGTCCACCTGGATCTAACCAACTCTCTGCACGCCGAATTCCATGATGCACTTGATATCACTGTCCAAATTTTAAAACTATAATATCGAATGTCATTGAACATTGATCACCGATACAGAAAAAGGCGGTGCTGTGTGAATGTCAGTGAAAAATTCATCACGGAAGCCACTGACGAAAAGCATCGGCGCCGTGCCTTTAGGAATATGTGTGGATACAGCTATATCCGACAATGAACGCTGTCCCTGGACCTAACTTCATCGGTTAGGATCGTGCAACCAAGAGCAACAATTATTTAAGAGAAATAATTTAGCCGGGTTAACTAAAAATCGCTAAATTTGGTTCGAGTACACGCCGCCAAACAAGATGTAACGATGGTCACGTTTTTTAGAGTAATTTGATGTATCAAGCTTAAAATTTTTCTTAGCTTTAAAAGCTTTTCAAGCCTTTAAAAGCTTTTTTAACCTTTAAAAGCTTTTTTACAAGCTTTGAAAGCTTTCATTTAAGCTTCAAAAGCTTTTGATTAAGTTTAAAGGCTTTTGATTACGCTTAAAAGCTTTTAATTAAGCTTTTGTTTAAGCTTTAAAAGCTTTTGCTTAAACTTGAAAAGCCTTTTTAACCTTCAAAAGCTTTTGTTTAACTTTTAAAAGCTTTTATTCAAAACTGCAAATTTAATGTAATATAAATATTTGAATAAGGGCGCCGTTGCAATATTTGCCATGGGCGCTACTTTGTCTAGGTACGCCTCTGCTGGGGACAGCAGCCATTTCCAACCTGTAGACTCGCTGCTTTATGTTCTGGGTCATAGTCCAAGTGTTGCTATAATAGAACAATATTGGTCATATTACAGTTTTGTAGAGTGAGAGTTTAGTTTTTCTGCGCACTAGCCTTCAGTACTGTGTTACTTTTACGCAAAAAAGGCGGAAAGACCATGTCAAGACACTAGTTGGCTTGGCAACGAGACTCTTCGCCTATGGAAGATCAGAAGGCTGCAGGATCTTTTCAGCAGGCTGTTTCTCGTGGAGGACAGGTATATTCTTCATGTTTTCTGCCACTATCACGATAGGGTCTTGAGTCAAATTCTTCTTGTCACTAATGATGACGGGTTTTCATCTACACAAATATGGCTTGCTCTTCGGATGCATTGGTTTCTTTTGCCGTGTTTTTTATAAGCTTTCGTTTTCGTGCGGATGACAGCTATTTTCGTTTTTTTCCAGTCACGTTGGTATCATGATCTCATTACCCTTTCGCTTTATTTTTGGGTTCTTGGATTTGCTATACGCTAGTGCCACATGCAAGCTTACTTAACCACTCGAATATAGGCCAAACCTTGTGACCTTTACATAATCAAAATCCGTGCAGCATTCATCCTACTGACACGTGTCATCTTTCAGCTACTGTTGAAAATTGTAAATATTATATCAAAACATTTTCCTCCGCTGGTGAACCCACACTTTTCTTTCTTTTGAATGAGCAAAAACCTAAGCTGAAACGTGTTGCATGCATCTCAATACCCACACTGATATGGATTCCAAGAATACGGAGCCCATAAAAATCTCTTTTAAAACACAAATTCCCCCGGGTGGGGTAGGATCCCCTGGTGAAGGTGCTCTAGAACACCTCGTCTCCTGCCGGGGAAAAAATATGAAGGAGCTGCGACAATACAATATTTTTGTAATTGCCACCAAGGTCGTTCGAATCACACGAGCCAAGAGGGGTGTCTGGTGGTGATATATGTATATAAGGCAATGAAGGAAGTTTAACCTAACCTGAAACGTCTTCGCTGGATTGACAGCTAATTGTTGAGGCAGGGTTTGTGTCACTTTTTGGGTTGATAAAGGAAGAAGGTGTGTCCTGGAAAAAATAAACGAAAGATTTAAAAGAAAACATCTAAAAAGGAGCATGCTTTCTCCTGTATTTGAAAAGAAATCACCCAGTAAAGGACAATCCACCCAATTCTATGCTATTAAGGTTAAGGTAAGGAAGAACCTAAGGCAAGTTTCATGTTTCCTTCCCACAATCATCCCTTACTCCACCAGTTTGTTTTTTTCCTGTTAGGGTGGGGGAGGGGGTATTTTTTTTCCTTTCATTCCTGAATTAAATTCCGCTTCGTTTCCTTTTACTGGAAGCCTCATTGTTAACTTTATTTTGATCCTGTAAAAGGAAGGAATTATGGGGCCAAGATTTGTCATTTCTGAAGTTTTACCGCATCATAATATTTTGATGTTTTTGTTACTAAAAAATGTTTTTTAAATTTTTTTTTTTATCTTTAACTTAAATTTTCTTTATTTAATTTTCTTGTTTATTCCACGAATTAGTCCTGTTTGTTTCTTAGCGATTTTCTGCTAAATGTAATTTTATTTAATTTCGTCAATCTTCATCCATAATAGTATACTCATGATGGAGGGAGTTCGTCAGAAATACTTATTTTTTTAAATCAATAAAACGTGAAGGAAAAACGTGTAGGATGCTTGTCAATGAAAAACCGGATGGGGTATGTCAAAACGAATATTAAGGAATGAAAATGATTTTGTTTGTTCGCTGGATTTATCATAAAATCCCATGTCCCACGACCTCGGTAGTTTTGTAGACTGAGGCGGTCGACTACCATTGCAGAGGTTCTGGGTTCGATTCTACGCAGGGGCAGTCATTTTTCGCTCTATGAATGGCAATGATAGAAGGTCCAGGTCCATCTAATTACATGACATTAAAAATTAATCTTAACCCAATTTGGAAATGTTAGGCCAGTTAAAGAATTCAATACAATACCCACTCTCGTAGCTTTCTCGAGGACCAAGCCAGAGATAAAACTGAACATTTTCTTTGCAGTCGTCAATCTCTGGTTAAGATCGGACATTCACCAGGGCATACTTTATACGATCTCCCGAACTAATTTCACGTTCAATACTCACATCATAGTTCTTACATCAAAAACTAGGACAGTCATCACATTTCTTTTCAACTACCTCGAAGGATTCCTCTCTTTCATCAACTGGGGAATTCCTGATGGTGTCTGAAAGTTCTTAATTTCACCTTATCGCTTTAAAGTATTATGCCGTCACGGAAAATTGTATAACGCCGTAACGGCTTGTCGCAATATTTGTCCTGAGATAAATTACGTTGAATTAAGTTAAGATAAGTAACGAGCTGGTTTGTGAGATGCGTTAAGACCTAAGTTACAAGTGGAGGTACGAGTTGAAGTAAGGATTGTGTTTAGATAAGTCGAGTTGAGTTTAAAATTAAGTTAAATGTTGAGCTTAAATAAGTAGAGTTGAGTCAAGAGTTAGTTTAAAAATTCCGCTAACATTTTGGTTAAGAATTGACTTTAGAGTTTAGTTAAGAGTAGAGTTAAGCGTAAAATTGAGGTTAGATAAGTTAGGTCGCATTAAGAGTTGGATTAAAAGTTGAGTTAATAGTTTATTTGAGTTGCGTTGAGTCGGCAGACGGGGAACTCTCAAAACATTGCAGTAGTTGCTTGCATTGTGGAACATAACTCCATTGTCGTCTGGTCCCAAGTCCAGGATCTGAAAGGAGGAGGGAGGTCGACCTGCCGAATTGACTAGAATCGGGAAACCGAAGAAACTTGTCAAGAAATCGTATATATATTTTAAAGCGGCACCGACAGCAGCGTATCTGTTGCGGAGACATCCCATTCGGACCGCCAACTAACGGATCAAAGAAGAAAAAAAGATTGTGGAACGCTCTGAGAAGTAAGTAGTATTTGAGATGGTCATTGGTCTTGGCACATATGAACCAGATGTCAAGGTTTCTTTTTGTCAAAGAGTGGTAGATTAGGTCGTTTTTTGTTGAGAAGCACTGTATCCAAACTGCTCGATTTTTAATTTTTCGTTAGGCCTCACTTACTTTTGTACTTGCAGATTATGTTGTGACGTTTCACATAAGAGTTCGGAACCATTCCGCAGTATTTAGCAACTGGAAGTGTACAGTTGAAAGCTGCAGAATGACTGCAGTACTGCGTTTCTGAACTCGCACTACTTCTTAAAACTTCTACACACCAAGTAAAAATTTCGCAAGGATTTACCATCGCAGGGAGGGTCACCAAATTGTGGACTTTTGGATTTTTTTTTTATGTGGAAGACTCGACCCTCAGGAAAGGCCCTATATACTGTTGCCAATCTATTTTCTTCGTATAGAGAGCAATGTCGAATAGCAGCTCTAGTCGGGGAAGGAAGGAATTGCCACAACCTACCCGTGGTATCTTTAGTCCACGTACTCCCAACCATTACTATCGCGACTTTGACATCGGGGCATCGAGAAACAACTCGCTGGAGTGTTATGCCTCCTGAAACGAGTTGAATCTCATCAACCAACCGATGACATGCGCTTCGGTGGAGCGGGGTAGGGCTCAGGAAGACTATGAGAGGAGGAATCAGGAATGAAAAGAGGGAAGAAGAAAGAAGGAAAGTTATGTACATAGGTTGGAAAATGTAAAAGGCGAAGGACCGTGAGGCTGGCCGGGATTCGAACCCGGGACCTCTGGGATGGTAGCCAGACGCCTTACTCCCCAGGCTACTGAGGCCCCCCTAACTACTACGACTACGAGGGACACGGTGGAATGAAACTGTCGATACCTAAAAACGTATCGAGGAAAATGTCACTTCACGCGCCACCTTGCGACAGAAACGTGGTTCCTTACAAGCTGACCAAGCAAATTAGTGCAAACCTAATAGAATTTACTCGATTGCGACCGATGTATGATAAAAGTAAAATATCATCCAGATGGTATGTTTGCACCTGCCGGCTTTGTCTGCGCTTTATTAACTTTCCATAGCACGAATCCTTCTGTTGTCATTCGCCAAATTCCCATCGATATTTGCCGAGACATAAATCCTTATCCTTACAAGACAGCCGAACATCCTTTAACTAGTGAAAGTCAAATATTTTATTCAAATATCCTCCAGCCTGTAAATAAAATATTCCACAATATCAAATTGAATTTCACACATAACTTGGAAAATCCATCGCAAAAATTCGTCCTGGCCCTCTGCCTCAAGCCCCACACATGGAATGTTGGTGGCGGAGGGCACATAGACGAAAATCCAATTCGGTTTCGACGAATTTTTTGTGGTGGGGGAAAAAAGTTTATCCACTTTTCATCCCTAATCCACACCCGCAAATATATACTCAAGTCGATGGCAGGGAGGCAGGAAAGCGCCCACCTTTATGCGGCATATGAATGATATAAAACCACCCGTTGAGTGTCATCAAAACTTGACATAAATCCACCAATAAATCAAATCCTACGAGGACGAACCAAAAAAAAAAGTTTTATTAAATTAATTTGTTCCTTTTGAAAAAGGTAGAAATAGGACGAACAAACGAAGCCACCGCCGCCGCCTGGGGGATTCCGTGCAAGGTGCGGCAGGATTTCGGGTAGGTATTTGGGTCCTTCGGTTTTTTCTTGTGGCTTATACCTAAGATATTTGATCTTGTTGAAGATGACTTTCTCCTAGACACGCATGATTGAGTGGTCCTCCTACATCTTCCCAATGTGGGGACTTGGATAAAAGCGTTTTTACTGGAACTCCTCGTCTCGATGCAGACTTTCTGTTCTTGATATTTTTCATTCAGGAAACTTGATGGGAGAATTAAGGATATTGACATGTCTCGGAATACATTTAAAACCAATCACTTTCGGGTGGAACGAGAATGGAATATTGTTTCGTATTGTCTCCTTCCGTAAACACCGATAAGAATTGTTCGATTTCACAAAAATATATCTCTCTACACTTCCGCACTTCCTCCGAGGTCTTGGGATCGATAAACATAAATCAAATAAGTGACATTTTGCTTGATTTATGGTTTCTATTGTGATATTATTAACAAGGAAGGACTTTAAGATAACGAAAATTGGATTAAGCAACCTAAAAATAAAAACTAAATTTAAGGAAGTTCACAAAAAAAAAACAGGACGAATGTAGTACTTCTCTACTTTTAATTTACTCAAAGGAGCTTATTTGGAGCGCTGCAAATTAAGCTTCTAAGGGAGCATTACTGGAGTTTTCAGAAGTTTAACAGAACGTACAAATGTGGTAATTATCTGAATGGCCATAAATCATGTCACTAACATACTCAGTGGACCGGTTCTTTCGATAACAGAAGTTAAGCAGCATTGCACGGTGATTAGTACTTAGTACGGGGACCGCTTGGAAAATCTACACTCGGCCTTGGAAAAAGAAGAAAAAAAAATTGCAAATAGCGAACAAAAATAAAAGCTTCCTGACATCCGGAGATTATTGTTAGTAATAGAATTACCCCTGGAAGAATAGAGTTCGGAGTAGCATTCATAATAGAGAAGGAAATGAAATCACTGATTCTGGACTTCAAACCAGTCAGCAATAGAATATGCACACTTCGCATTAAAACATCAGTCTTATAAATGTCCACGCGCCCACAGAAGAGAAAACGGATGAGGAGAAAGAGGGATTCTACCAAGAGCTAACAAACACCATTAGATTAATACCGCCAAACGATATTAAAATGGTGCTTGGAGATATGAATGCCAAAGTAGGAAAAGAAGAGGAGTTCCTAGGAGTCATAGGAAAGCATAGCCTACACAACGTTACCAATGACAATGGTAGTCGATTGATTGATTTCGCAAGCTCAAACGCAATGGTAGTAAGTTCAACAGTGTTCCCGCACAAAGATATACATAAGATGACGTGGCAATCACCAGACGGAGTAACTAATAATCAAATTGACCACGTCCTAATTGAAAGAAGCGGGGCCACGAGTATACTGGACGTAAGAACAATGAGAGGAGCGTGCTGTGGCTCGGACCACTATCTAGTCAAAGTGAAATTGAGAACCCGGATAGCAACTAAAACGCATAGAGTGCAAACTCAACCAAAATACGATATAGATAAGCTAAAACCAGCATGCTGTCGTACAAAACTTGAGAGAGGTAGATGAGCAGCCCAGCATCAACGACAAATGGGAACAGGTCAAAAGCAGCATAAAGGGAGCAGCAGAAGAGGCACTAGGCTGGGCCCCCAGACAGACTAGAATTGATTGGTCTGACCAAAACTGTAGAACCGCAATTGAAGAAAGAACCCAGAGCCACCGAGAGTACATCGCAAGGCCAACAAGAGCAAGGATGGAAGTCTTCAAGAAAAAAATAAAATTCGCAGACAAGCTGTGCAGAAAGAAGAAGAGGGAATATCTAAATAGGAAAATCTTACAGATACAGGAAGACTTCAATGAAGGGAGAATTAGACAAGCGTACAAAGGAACTCGCCAGATCACCAATAAGTTCCAGCCAAGAACGGACATCTGCAAGGACATAGATGGGAACTTGTTGGCAGATCCTGATAGGATAAAGGAAACGTGGAGAGAGTATTTTCAGAACCTATTGAATCCTATCTCCATATCAAACGAGAATGCAGAAACAGAGGCATTTGTAATTCCCCAAGATAACATTTCAATAGAAACACCAACACTGGATGAGGTGCGGGAAGCTGTAAAAAGGCAGAACAGCAACAAATCGCCTGGCGCTGGAATAGCAGCTGAGCTGCTAAAGGAAGGAGGACCGCAACTATTACGAACATTACACGAACTCATATGCACCATCTGGGAGGAAGAAGTTATACCAGAGGACTGGAAGAAAGCGATTATATGTCCAATATACAAGAAAGGAGATAAATTAAACTGCAAAAACTACAGAGGCATCTCACTCCTCAGCACCAGCTACAAAATCTTCACAATCCTTGTGAAACAAAAACTGGAACCTATAGCGGAAAGCCTTATAGGAGAATATCAAGCTGGTTTTAGGACAAACAGGTCAACATCGGACCAACTGTTGACCTTAAGGCAAATTCTGGAAAAAACCTGGGAAAGGAATGTAGATGTATACCAGATATTTGTCGACTTTCAACAGGCATATGACTCAATAAACAGAGAGAGGCTATACGAGATCTTATCGGAAATAGGAGTCCCCTCAAAGTTGGTACAACTAATCAAATGCGCCACAAATAGCTCACTGGCCGGTCCGTGAGGATCCAAAATGTTATAACAGAGGAGTTCGAAGTACGTCAAGGACTTAGACAAGGAGATGGGCTGGCCCCCATGCTTTTCAACCTGGCCCTAGAACGGGTGATAAGGAAAACGTCAGTCCAGAGAAGTGCATCAATAGCTACCCAGCCGGTAAAATTACTTGGATATGCGGATGACGTAAACATCGTGGGAAGGTCCTTTTTGGCAGCAAAAGAAGTCTATGTTGCATTAAAAGAGGCGGCAAAGGACATAGGCCTGAAGATTAACGAAGAAAAAACGAAGGTGATGCAGCAATCCAGAGCAGGACGATTTAGAATGGGAAGAAATATAACCATCGACGAACATAACCTAGAAGTAGTAGATAAAACAGTCTACCTTGGGTCTACTATCACAAAAAGAAACGAAGAAAAAGAAGAAATAACCAGACGAATACTACTGGCTAGTAGAGCCTTTTATGCCCAAAAACAAATCCTGCACTCAAGATTTGTGCACAGGAAAACGAAACTCTCACTCTACAAAACAGTAATACGACCAGTACTGTGTTATGGTAGCGAGACTTGGACTATGACCCAGGACATAGAGGAACGAGTCAACAGGTTCGAGAGGAAAATTCTCAGATGCATAATAGGCCCAATCAGAGAGGATGGAATATGGCGAAGAAGATACAACAACGAGTTGTATGAAATTTTTGACGACCCACAACTCTCAACTTTAATAAAAATCAACAGATTGAGACTAGCCGGCCACGTGATCAGGATGGAGGACAATCGCATCCCAAAACGGCTTATGGCATCAGAAATTTCGGGAAGTAGGCCAGTAGGTAGACCCAGGAGGAGATGGATAGACTCTGTGACGGCTGACGCAGAGTCAATGCTCAACATCCGGAACTGGAGACATGCTGCAAGGGACCGTCAAACTTGGAGAAATGCCCTAGAGGAGGCCAAGGCTCGATTTGGGCTGTAGCGCCATTGGATGGATGGATGGATGGAATAGAATTAACACTTCTAATACAGAAGGCGCACTTCTCAGCTGCACCAAGAAAAATTTACCAACTCAGCACAACTTAGCGCTGAGATGAGGCTCTGATGAGGACAACTAAGCATGCAATAATAAAGTTAAAAAACATCCAAACTATGTACATGTAACCACGCAAGCAAAAGGAAACATATCTAAACGGTCACAAAAGATTAAACAGATTCCTTTTAAGGACATCTTTACTAATATTCACGCTAAACATATTAATATTGTTGTTCACGTTAATGAACATGCGATTGACAGGTTCAAATCTGTCGTAATTCGTGTTAGAAGAGTTGATTTGTAAAAGAGGTGGTCCTCTCAGGTTATAACGACTCTCTCTAAACGACGCACGGCAACTTAGAAAACCAGAGTCAACCTTTCCATTAAGTAGCTGATGAACAAATACAACATCGGCCAACTCACGACGCTTATGAAGAGAGCTTAAGTTGAGTAACTTAAGCCGGGATTCATATATGATGGAAGAACTATTGGGTTTGGATTCAATGCGAATCGAACAAACCTTCGTTGAACCGATTCAATAGTTCTAACATGCGAATTGTAATGAGGAGACCAAACCTGGGACGTATATTCGAGTAATGGTCTGACAAAAGAAATGTAAAGGTGTTTAGTGACCTTGGACCACCTTTTTATAAAACCCAGGACTAAACTACCTTTGGAAGAGATATAGTTGACGTGAGTGGAAAACTCCAGCTTACTATCAAATCTGATCCCGAGATCTTTAACAAAATTAACTCGAGGGATACCCTCATCAGAAAAGGTGTAGTTGAAAATTATAGGATCACGTCTCCTACTAAAAGTCATGACTTCACATTTACCAATATTAAGAACCATTGTTATCACACCAAGAGTAAAAGGTGTCAAGGTAAACTTGCAAAAGTTTGCAATCCTCAATAGTCTTTATGTGACGGTACAATTTGATGTCATCAGCGTAAATCAATATTCTACAGTGTCTTAGCAAGGGAACAATGTCATCGATTGATAAGATAAACAGAAGAGGGCCAAGATGACTACCTTGCGGGACACCGGATGTCGCTTCAATGGTTACTGATTTGGAACCACGAAAAAGAACTTGGTAGGTCCTGTCAGCTAAATAAGACTGGAACCATACTAGAAGGGCTTGCGGAAAGCCAAGCATTCTTAGTTTTAGAATTTTTTTTTTTTTGTGGTAAGATGAAGCTTAGGAGTCACCCTTTGTACTACTAGTCCGTCATGTCTTACAAGTCATGGTGCAATGTATAGTAGTAAGCTTGATCTGAAGGAAAGATGAAATAAGATAGGTTAGGGGTCTGCAGGGTGCATGAGTAGATGTCGATGAACCTTGCGTTTGAATTCTCAGATGTTATATGAGCTCGGAAACACCGACTGTGGAAGAGAGTTCCACAATCGAGTTGTTCTATTTATAAACGAACTACTAAAAATGTGCGTGAAGGGTAGGGCTGAAGGGTGAAGGGGTGAGCCGATATCAGCACTGGTAATTGAGAGAGGTAAAAAATGAGCCTCTCGGTTAGGAATTATGTGACGGAAATTGTTGTCATTAGGCTGAAAGTCAGAAGGCGAAAACTGATGAAAGAATGACGCAAACATGTTAGAAATCGCATGCGACTCAGAGCTAGACCAGTTCGTGTGCTGGATAGTATTAGGGTAGTTTCAACTTTTTTGTTAGAGTTGACAAATTTAAAGAAGTTCCTAGGATCAGTAAACACTTTATCACTCATACTGCTAAGATATTCACTATACAGAGCAAAAGAGAGTGACTGAAATCGGTTATAGCATTTGCGGGATCCCGCACAATTTTTGCGGGATTAGTAATGCGGGACTAGGCATGCGGGATTCGCGGGATTTGGGCAGTAGAATCATCTGTTATAAAAACCGGGACTTAAGGTAGTAGCCCGGTGTGACGGCCGAAATTTCGACGTTTTTTCGTGAATTTTTTTCAGCCGGAAAATAATATGCGATCGTTTTGTAATTTTTACATGTTGTTATTACTACTTTCAAGCGTACAAAAAAAATTTTTTTTAATAAATTTTACATTGATTTATTCATAATTCTTTGTGTTGAAGTGGAGTCCTCGAAGGAACGTCGAGCGGTTTCGGGGAAGCACTCACTAGATACTATTTAACCGATTTGGCTGAAAATTTAACTCGTTATTCTAGATACATATAGCTAGATGCTGAACCGCTGAAATATTTATTTTTTTGATAATATATTAATTTTGTGGACTTGTGAAAAAAAAATTTCTGAAAATCGAATTTTTTTTTTTGACAAATTGTTAAAAAAAATAATAAATTATCAAAAAAATTAATGTTTCAGCGGTTCAGCATCTAGCTATATGTATCTAGAATAACGAGTTAAATTTTCAGCCAAATCGGTTAAATAGTATCTAGTGAGTGCTTCCCCGAAACCGCTCGACGTTCCTTCGAGGACTCCACTTCAACACAAAGAATTTTGAATAAATCAATGTAAAATTTATTAAAAAAAAATTTTTTTTGTACGCTTGAAAGTAGTAATAACAACATGTAAAAATTACAAAACGATCGCATATTATTTTCCTGCTGAAAAAAATTCACGAAAAAACGTCGAAATTTCGGCCGTCACACCGGGCTACTACCTTAAAAGAATAGAAGTACTAACAATATTGCAAAATATTAATGAAAATAGAGTTAGGCCCTCCGCACATGAGTCGACTGATTTGAAATCCCAAATAATCCAGCTCAAAACCAAGCTGGATTATTTGGTATTACAAATCAGTCGACTCGTGTGTGGAGGACCTTACACTCCAAAAATATTTAAATTCGTTAATTGAAAATATATGCCTACTAAGCAATAGAGTCATAACAAAAACTCGTCTAAGTATATTTAGGTGCGTATATCCAAACGTGATCAATTACATACTTAGTTTCCATGCAGACTTTACCCTGGGTTAACTCAGAGTAAGCGCGGATTACTGAGTTTCCAAGAGATTTTAACCAGAGTTGAACCCGAGTTATACATTATGGAAACAGACACAGTTACGAGTTTTCGGTAAAGATTTCCAAGTCTGCTCAACTCAACGAAAATTGGGAGGTTGAACAGAGTTCACGCCCACAACACTAAAAACGGTAAAATGGCAAAGGTGCAAAAAGACAAAATGTTGCGCCTCGCTTGGACATCAGAAGAGACTTTATATTTAATAAATACTTTTAAAGTAAAATCTATAATAAAATTTACTGTACACAGACTGAAAACTCAGAAATGGAAACGCATAGAGTTAAGTCGTTGACTTGGAAGTGTCCTTTCAACTAAACCGCAACTCAACAATGGAAATTCGGTACATGGAGATCCAGGTTGAGTTATGTTTCAGTAAATCCAAGAAAACTCCACGAAACACGTCGGGTTAAGCCGGGTTTTGCATATTTATTTTTATTGCACATTATATTAATGGAGTCCCGATGTAAAATTACTTATCTCTCACTTCGACCCAGAACTCCATGACGGTTCTTCTGGGTCGAAGTGAGAGATAAGTAATTTTACGTCGGGACTCCATTAATATAATGTGCAATAAAAGCACTTAAACATCGAGTTAACTTGAGGAGAAAAGCCCCCCCCCCCCCTGTAAACTCAACGAAAACACTCATGAAAACACAGTAAATGAAAAATTACCCTACGCCTACGACAGGGGTTTCCCAACGTGCATAGAGTGTACGGGGAATACCCTCGCGACTACCGAATCAAACAAAGTATTCAGGCGGGATTCTTGACCTGGATCCCGCAAGCTTGCGGGATTGAGATTTTGATGCGGGATTGGATTCCCTAGTTATAGCAATTGATCAATGAATTGCGACTCTGAGAGTCCTGTCTCTTTAAATCTGTTTTCCAGAGCCTATTCTTCTGATTTTTCAAATGCTTAAGTTCATTATTGAACCAAGATGGAGAAGAACTGGGCAATTTTTGAGGCTCATAAGGTACACAAGAAACAAAGGCTTCGTATAGTACGTTATAAAACCGTGCTACATCGTCATCCAACTCATTTGCCGAAAGCAAACTCTTAAAATCAACCGATGCAAGCTTAGATTGCAGCTCCCCAAAATTAGCCCTTCTAAAGTTAAAGGAATGGGTTACCATCCATGGACAAGACGTATTCTCTGATTTGATACAACAATCAAGCAGGAGCAGAGGATGGTAATTGTCAACAGACGTCATGACTAATGGACTGGGTTCGACAGTCATATTGACTGAGTCAGTAAAGAATACAAGATCTAGCTGCCTCAACTTTACTTGTAGATGTTGCAATCACACGCCTTCGCGTATAAATTAATATAAAAATGGTTTATGATTTTATGATCCATTTTTTATGCCCCCATAAAAGAGGAGAAATTGCCACAAGAATGACAGGAGCAGAGTTTATCCATAAATTCAGTTGTGATATCAGGAAAGCCCATAAAATTGTGTTGGGGTCAATGTTGGAAAGGAATTTTATGATTTTATGAAGGGATTTTTGTGTGTGTGGTGATTGAGGAAGAGGGTCGCAAACAATTTTTTAATAATTGAAAATTACTTTGATGCAGTACGAATACATCGCTATGTCTTATGCCAACGAAAAAAATGTATGCAATGTGTAATAGAATATCAATGAATTGAGTGAAGGCGATTTGGTCTCTTAAGCAAGTCTATGACAAATGACATACCACGGAAGGAATGAAGGAGAGGGATTCTGGCTCCATAGCCTATGGACGGAAAAAGTAGTGTTGAGTTAGATGGAGCAATCGAATCAATAAACATAATTTTCAAATAAAACATATTAATTGCTATTTATGCGTGTTACATCATCCAAAAGTCCACAAATTGGTGACCCTCCCTGCTCTCCTAACAAAGCTTTAGGAAAATAAATATTTACTTAGCAGGCTGGATGATTCTCCTTCGAAAGCTCACTTCGAAGCTTTAAAGCTTCCTACGGCGACGAGCTTTCTAGCTATAAAATAAACCGCTTCGCCAGGCCAAAATTCAGTCTTTAACCAGGCTAGGTCCGGATAGGTCACCTTTTATGCATGGTACAATAATTACAAGGTAAGCTCATAAGGGCCCCGTGACGTCACTCAGATCTTAGTTCACAAAGGAAAAAAGCTCTCTCGTGAAGTCACTCAGATCTTTTCTCATATAAAAATGGTAGAAGCTTTTCAAGATGGAAACAGAGCTTTTCCTTGCGAGCCTACCTTGTATTATTGTACCATGCTTCTATGGTCCTAAACCGTGTCGTGGTATACCATCCGGCAAGGTTATTCTTGTTGAGGGGCGCTATAGCGGGCACTGGGACCTATTTTGTTTGGTCTATTGTACCATCCCCGTCTTTAAAAACCATCAAGGTTAAGGCTTCTTAGGTAGCCTAAAACTGATTTAGGGTTGCTGCCCCAAATCTCCCTGGGAGTAGGGAAATCACGATGGAGGAGGCTCAGTCTTTTCCTCGCTGTAGCCTCACAGTCGCACATCAAGTGCTCCGCAGTTTCGGGAGCTGCCCCGCAGAATCGACAGCCAGAGTCGGCCACCAGACCTATTTTGTTTAGGTGATAGTTAAGCGAACAGTGGCCCGTCAGGAGCTCTGTTATTATTTTTAGCTCCAACCTCTTGAGATTTAAAAGTTTGCCCGCCTTGGCTTTATCGATTTGGATGAATCTTTTAGCTTGACGAGCACCCTGGGTCCTAGACCAGCTTTGAAGAAACATCTGGTCAACACAATTCTTTATGGCCATTTTTACGTGGCAGCTTGCTAAGCTACAGAAAGGTTCCGGACCAATAGGTAATGAGTTTGCGCCTGCTCTAGCCAGGCTATCGGCAATCTCATTACCAATGTGACCTTCGTGGCCCGGAATCCACATCAGCGTGACACTATTGTTCCTGCTGAGGAATTTCAGGGATTGAAGACAATCCAGGACAGTCTTTGATGAGACCCTGTGCGAATTAATGGCCAGCAGTGCAGCTTGACTGTCCGAGAAAATAACAATGTTAGAGTTAGAGCTATTTGGAGCTCAATTAATACAAGTCTGAGCACACACCTGGATGGCGAGTACCTCAGCCTGAAAAACAGTGGGGGTAGTTCCCAGAGCCATGGATATTTTGCTCCTTGGGCCATAAACACCCAGCCCTACCCCTTTATCGGTTTTGGAACCGTCTGTGTACCAAAAGGCCGTGCTTCCTCTAAAGAGAGGCCTGCCATGTTGCCACTCTGACCTACTTCGAATAATCGTCGTAAACGGTTTGTCAAAGTCAAGAGTAGCAGGAATGGTATCGGGCAAAGATATCATTGGCTCCAAGTTCAGCTCCTTGAGGATCGATAAATGATCCAGCAGGTCTCCTGGCTTAAAGGAGAACAGCTCCCGTAGACGCAGTGCCCCTGCCAGAGCCTCTTTTTTCACCACCAGGTGTAGCGGAGGAAGGTTCAGTAGGGCCTCCATAGCCACAGTCGGACATCCGGCACGGTTACACTATACACTACACACATTACACACATTACACACATTACCTGAGGAATGCTGCGTAGGCCTTGTCGTGGTGTACGATCCGACAGTGTGCCGAAACAGTGATTCTTATACCGTGTCGCGGTGTACGATCCGGCAGGGTTACACTATACACATTACACACTATAGGTACACACATTACCTGAGCAATGTTGCGAGGCCTTGTCGTGGTGTACGATCCGACAATGTGCCGAAGCAGCGATTCCTGTACCGTGTCGTGGTGTACGATCCAGGACGGTCCCAGTAGGACCTGTAAGCTTACAGAAGAGTACTGGAATAAGCACTTACTAGTAATGGGTCATCCATACCCCTTATAGAAGTGCTTATTTTTACACACGATGTCATAGGCGGTAAGGCCTTAACTTTTTACTTTCCTTAGAGTACTTACAGAACTGCTCATCTATAAGGGGTATGATAAGGCCTACCCCTTCCTGGTAAGTGCTCTTTTCGCGCAAGCAAACTCAGCACAAAAGCAAGATCACGAAGCAAATCTTAATGTGCCAAATCAGGGATGGCACTTTCATAGGTGCAATTGGTGCATTTGCAACGGGCGCAATTTCAGAAAGCAAAAGTGAAAAACTGTTCCCATTCCTTCATTTTCATAAATTAAAGGAACTCCACAGAATGTTTGTGTCTTTTTCCATTGTCCGTCACTGCGATAAAAAATGAACAGTTGATGGGGGCGCAATATGGCATACTGCACCGGGCGCAAAAGAGCTAAACAGCGGCCCTGGACCCAAGTTAGACTGTATCGCAGTTGCAGGGTGAAGAAAGGGTGAGCTCTCTTTACATTATCATGAAAGTATTTTTGCAGCTGTTTCCAATATTAAAGCGACATGAAATTATTCATCTCCAATTGATTACTGAGTATGTATGTATCAATATGTAATAAAACATCCCCCAACAACCAATAAACAATATGAGTTCGCAGAACAAACTCCATTCAGACAAAGTAGCATGGTCCTATGCCAGGAGCCAGAAGCAGTAATCTCTCATTTCCTGGAAATTATCAGAATCCTGAAATGAAATTTTTTTTCTCAAAAAACTGCGCCTGGTTAGAGCCCTTAGGAGCTTATAACTGTATCCCTCCATTAAATGTTTACTACCCTTTGGATGTGAATTTTTCACTTGACATCCGTTTTTTTTACCCTTAAACAGCCAGAGTACCTAAAGGTGGAAAAGATGCTCCTACTGCTGCTGAATGGATGGTCGGATGTATAGTATATATTTTGGTTTGTACCATCACCACCACTGCCGCCAAGGCTTGAAGCGAAAAAGAGTCCTGCCAGGAAAAATTATGGAAATTTTATTTCCACAAGGATTTCCAGGCCAGACGGGAAAGATATTAATATTTATTCAAAATGCTAATAATAAAGGGGAGGAATCTATTCCCCGTTTCCCGTCCTTTTTTTTAGCTCTGATCCTTATTATATTCGCTTGCCCTGCCGTGCTCACACACACCCCGAAAAAATACAACGATACCATGGCTATAACCAAGGATTTTTCACGGTGAGAGTTTTATTTTGTTAATTTTTTTTCCTCCTTTTTTTCCTGGAATTTTTTATTTTCGCGGAATTCGCTCCTTTTAGGAAAAAACCTGTCGATAAACCTCTGATGGATGGCTAACTACGTGGAAATTTATTCATCACAATTTTGAGATAATTTGGTTTGTTCCTTTCTCGGCTGTGTGCTGTTGTGGTGGGGATGATGTCTTGACTTTGGAAAAGGAGATTTTCTTTAGAACGAAAATTATGGATATATATTTTATTCTTTCACCACCAAAAGGTCTAACGAAATTATCCAATCACCTTTGAAGATCTTCAATTTTTTTTTTTTCATATTTTTTTGTTCTTTCACCTCTTAATGCAGATTTAGATAAATGCTAATCCAGATTGGGAAATTTTTGTTGGTTTAACTTTTTTTTAAATCATCAAAATTAACAGAAAATATAAAAATTGACATTGAAAGAAAATTTTTAAAAATGAATCTCTTTGCTGCAATTAAAACGTGATTAAATATTTATTGTGTGTCCTTCATGTAAAAAAGGACATTTTACTGACAGGTAAATGAAACTTCACTCACCTTCCCGTGTCATTTGCATAATGAACTCTTTTATTTTGGGTCTGAAAGTGTATCAGGGAATTGATTGTTTAATTATTAATTTGGATTTATTTTATTATTCTACAGGTTGTTGGTTTTTTAATTTATTTACTAAGAGGAGGGGGTATGGCCAGTCTGTTAAAAATAATTTATTGGGGCCTCAATGAATTTGTTGGCATTTGTCTTCTCTTCTTCTTATACAGCCAGGGGCGGATGGGCAACATTTTAGCGGCCCGGGAAATAATATTTGTCGGCCCTTTTTTTAATTTCCGGATATGGCTAAAATATACATTTAAAGGGTGTTACGACGTTTTTCATTCAGAATTTGTAAATCTTTTAAATAATCATTAAATCGCCAGAAAAATACACCTCCATCTGGCAATACGCAGTCGTGGCTGATTAAATTTAAACAAGTGATTTGAAAGGAGGAGAAAAATGAAGCTTTTGTGAAGCTTTTGTGAAGCTTTTAAGCATTTTTAAGAGCGTTCTACCCCAGCATGCGCCAAATGTCACGAAGTTTGAAAACATCTATACCACAAAATAAACAAAACATAAAAGTTTGAGAGTTATTTGTGGGCAGTCGGAAAAAGAAATATAAAAACTCAATTTTTTTCTGATTAATTATACAGGCAAATAATAGTGTAAAATACAGAAAAAAATGTACAAAAATTTTACAAAAATTTGTTAAGAAAATGAAAAATTCTTTATTTTCGGTAAGTAAATGTTTATGCAAAAACTACAGAGGCATCTCACTCCTCAGCATCAGCTACAAAATCTTCATAATCCTTGTGAAACAAAAACTGGAACCTATAGCGGAAGACCTTATAGGAGAATATCAAGCTGGTTTTAGAACAAACAGGTCAACATCGGACCAACTACTGACCTTAAGGCAAATTCTGGAGAAAACCTTGGGAACGGAATGTAGATGTATACCAGATATTTGTCGACTTTCAACAGGCATATCACTCAATAAACAGAGAGAGGCCAAACGAGATCTTATCGGAAATAGGAGTCCCCTCAAAGTTGGTACAACTGATCAAATACGCCACAAATAGCTCACTGGCGAAAGTAAGGATCCAAAATGTTATAACAGAGAAGTTCGAAGTACGTCAAGGGCTTAGACAAGGAGATGGGCTGGCCCCCATGCTTTTCAATCTGGCCCTAGAATGGGTGATAAGGAAAACATCAGTCCAGAGAAGTGCATCAATAAGTACACAGTCGTTTCAATAACTTGGATATGCGGATGACGTGAACATCGTGGGAAGGTCCTTTTTGGCAGCAAAAGAAGTCTACGCCGAATTAAAAGAGGCGGCAAAGGACATAGGCCTGAAGATAAACGAAGAAAAAACGAAGGTGATGCAACAATCCAGAGCAGGAAGATTTAGAATGGGAAGAAATATAACCATCGAGGAACATAACCTAGAAGTAGTCGATAAAACAAAAAGAAAAAAACAGACGAATACTACTGGCTAATAGAGCCTTTTATGCCCAAAACAAATCCTGCACTCAAGATTTGTGCACAGGAAAACGAAACTGTCACTCTACAAAACAGTAATACGACGAGTACTGTGTTATGGTAGCGAGAATTGGACTATGACCCAGGACAAAGAGGAACGAGTCAACAGGTTTGAGAGGAAAGTCCTCAGATGTATAATAGGCCCAACGAGAGAGGATGGGATATGGCGAAGGAGATACAACAACGAGTTGTATGAAATTTTTGACGACCCACAACTCTCAACTTTAATAAAAATTAACAGACTGAGACTAGCCGGCCATGTAATCAGGATGGAGGACAATCGTATCCCAAAACGGCTTATAGCTTCGAGCTAAGCTTACTACCAGACACCCGACGTTGACGTGTACGACATGACGGACTGGTAGTACAAAGGGTGACACCTGAGCTTAGACTTTCACATAAAAAAAAAAAAAAAAAAAAAAATAGCCTCAGAAATTTCGGGAAGTAGGCCAGTAGGTAGACCCAGGAGGAGATGGATAGACTCTGTGACGGCTGACGCAGAGGCAATGCTCAACATCCCGAACTGGAGGCATGCTGCAAGGCACCGTCAAACTTGGAGAAATGCCCTAGAGGAGGCCAAGGCTCGATTTGGGCTGTGGCGCCATTGAATGGATGGATGGAAATATTTATGAAGATAGGTTGGTAGATCACTTAGACCAACTATATGGATATGATATGAATGAATTTAGTAAAAATTGCGATCCGTATACTTTGTTTTCAGTCATACAACAATGCAGATTTTTTGATCAAACTAAAGGAAGAAATGACAAAAAAGTACCAAAGGTAGAGAAAATCAGCATTTTCACTCCCACAGCTTCACCGCAGATAAGATCCGATATAAAAGATTTGTCCCAGAAATTATCAAGGAATGAAACCTTTTTGGTATCCTTGAGTCATCCATTCTTTGGACATGGCCGGCCCAACAATAGCTTGGCGTTGCCGGAATTCGAACCCGGGCCCTCTGGGCTGGTAGCCACACGCCTTACACCCTAGGCCACCGAGGCCCCCGTATATCTTTTGGGCACCTTCCTCTCAAATATATCCTATATCTTTCCTCGCGGATTTGTAGGAGATACCTCATGCTTCACATCCATACGTAGCTACTGTACGTATGATGGTTTTGTAGACTATTACTTTAGTATTTCTGTGGATGCCTCTGGATTTCATCAGTGGCAGTAATGAGAAGTTAGTTCTGTTTGCGGCGTTTATTCTTCGTTGTACGTCTATCCATCGTTGTCTTCGCTGACTGTGTACCCCAGGTAGTTAAATTAGTTTACCCGTTCGAAGTTATGTTCCCCCACAGGTGGTGTTGTGTTGTCTTCTTCTTCTTCTTTCCATCCTTTGACTGAATTAGAATCTTACTTTTGTCTGTATTTATATGCAGCCGTTTATGTTGGCTCCATCTTCTGATTCCTTAAATATTTCTCTAAGGTAGAACAACGATCTGCCAAGGCAGTTTATATCATCGCCATATCCTGCCAACTTTTTTGATTTGTCAAGCAGGGTTGCGTTCGCATCAATGTTTACTTTGCGAATTACTCCCCATTGGCCTGCTTTAAGCCTTGCTTGACTGTTAAGAACCTTGACAATTCTCCTTATATTCTGACTGCACAACTTGTGTTTTCCACTGTCATTTTTGTTAATTTTACTATCTTTAGGGGAATGTTTAGGTCCAGAATTGTCGCATAAATTTGTTCCCTGTCGATACTGTCGTATGCTTGTTTAAAGTCGATGAAAAGTTCTCCAAGTAACCAGACATGCTTACGTTAGAGTTTTTTTCACGAGTCGGTTCTGGGTCAATTGTGTTCCAAGACAGGTCTGCTTCCTTTACCAAACTACCTACCCATAAAAACGTTTAAACTCTTTAGATTCATGTAAAAGTCCTCATTCACCATCACTCCACAATCACCCAAGATCTAGATAACACAACTTTTTTAAAATTTCGCTCCAGCTGACATCTGAAACCATGCGTAAGATGCTAGTACAAGGCCGGGTTGAAAAAAAAATCGAATCTCTCGCAATACGTGTCTTGCATTTCTACTTGATCCACCACTTGGGCATAAGTTGTTAAATTACACTATATTAAGAGATGCGCCTATTACTTGCTTAATTAAATAAAACGACAGGAAAGAAGACGTCGATGGCAGGCCCAGAAAGAAGCGAAACAGAACTTACCGCAAAACCCATAACAATTCGTCAATCTTCAGGAAAAAAGTCGTGACCAGAATACAGCGCCAGTTTATGTTAATCGCAATGGATCGACAAGGGTTTTTCCAGCTTCCGCCTAATCCACACCCCCGCCCCCGGCCGGCAGCATTCTAGTTAACATTTTCCACACCCATTTACATCGCTGCTCTTAATTTCATGCGTTGAGCGTATCCAAGTCAATCTAATACCGTCAAGAAAAGCCCTAAAACGTGACTAGATCAAAGGAATAAAGTCAAGCTTCCTTCAAGCAGTGCGCCAGTGTCCCAGAAGAAAGCCGCCCCCACACAGCCTCATCCCTTACTTTCAGAAGGGAGGGGGGGATAAGACAACAACAACAACAACAGCACAAGTATATTCATCATAATGGCACCAAATTTCCAGGACTGGGTCCTCCTGTTGCTCCCAACGGTCCTAATTGAATTGTTCGCCGAGTATAAAGCTGGGACATCCGTGGCTACAAAATTGCCAAGGAACATGGACATATTTGACGAGTCATCGCTTTATTCGCTTTTATGAGGCACAAGTTACGTGAACGGCATACATAACAATGCCAGGACGAGGGTGTCCTTGCTCCCCGTGCTCGTCCTGCCGCTCGTTCGTTCATTCGGCAAGCTCGATATAACTGGGAGCGCTCGGATATTATCCGCGCATTAAAGCAGAATTTACTTTGAACTTTGTTTAACTTTCTGCCTTGTATCTGTCGTTCGTAGCCCGGCAAGGATAAATCCGAAACTCGTCAGGATAACACACAGCAGTAAGGATGCCTACTGTTTATACAAATTTCAGATTAGTCACTTGATGACGGTGATTTCGAAAGCACGGCGCGAGTCTGATATACATCAACCTGCACACACACACACAAAACCATCCCCAATCTAAAATTTTGTAAAATTTATCTCCGCCCTCAAAAAATAAAGTCGCACAAAAAAAAATCTCAACGCCAGGACTTTATATCCTGCGGGGACATGCCAACGAGTTTATCTTGCCTTTCCTGTGTTACGCGATACCCCTCCGCCCCCCACCCCAGTCTCTAAAATCGTCCTTTTTTGTGTTGATATTCTTCTACCAATTAATCAGGTGAACGAGCGCCCAGGGAGAGCTCACGTTTCTCCTGCAGGTCTCCATTCCATTCTCTCCTCGCAGTTTTGGACATGCCTTAAGAGCCGGGGGGCGCTGCTAAATGGAAGTAGCCCCATCGGCAATTACTCTTTCAAGTGTAGCTGAGCTGAACATAAATTAACCGGGCCCGGCGCCACTATGGGCCCAGGTTATCTGCTCGTCCTGTTCGGCTGAGATTTTTAACTGGTGATAATTTTATTGACAATTAAAACGAGCACAACAGATGTCCTTTGTAATTTCAGTTAGATGTGCTTTCAAGGATTTGCCTGAGCATCGTACTTGATTAAGAGTTTGAGTTAAAATAAATTGGTTTGGTTCTCCTTCACAAAACACAATAAATTCGCGGTCTTTATGGCGAGATAAGACTTCTATTGATCGATAAAAGTAGTAAACATTCTTTGTAATGTCGGTAGTGAAGGTAGAAAGTAGGTTTCAGCAATCAAAGCGATTTTGGAGTAGAGATTTCCTTTTCCCCGGTCTCTAGAGGCTTTACACTCCGATGAGGCCACATCTTATTGACTGGGATGTGTTTTTTGCAGAGCGAACCTAAATCTGTGACGAAAATCGAAACCTGGAAAGAAATATGTCACTCCCCCAACAGTTTAACTTCTTTAAAACGCAAGTGCAACTAATAAACCCACCACTGATAGTTCAAAGATTCCCAGAAAACCAACCGAAGGCACTGCCAAAAACTCCCCTAAAGGACTAGCCAAAAATGCTTACAAAGATGCAACAAGAGATCCTGCCAAATGTCGCCAGAGCCCTATAAAAATCTTATCAGCGACCTGTCGATCAATCGATCACGTCACTTAACTCAAGATTCCAAACCCTACAAAAATACTGTGGACACCCTACCAAAAACACAGTCAGAGCCATTAGAGCAGACCACTAGCAGACCTGTACTAGAGAACCTACCGTGAACACAGCCAGAGACCCTACTAAACCATAGACTCTACTCTCCTGTAGAGAGAATTAGATCTTACCCAAAAACACCCCTCGATTCTTTTATGAGGCAGTTCTAACCTCAGGAATCACCCTATGTACGATCGGTTCGTCACGTCGTTCGTCACGCTACTTGGAAGCTTAGTTCGAAGGATAGAATAGGTTTCAGGTTACGTGGAGTCAGAACGTCAGTGCTGAACGAGATGGCGATGAGCCTTGCATTTGAACTCTTGAATTTTGTAGGAGTTCAGAAATACTGTCTGCGTAAGATTGTTCCATAGTAGGGGCGAGTTTTATGAAACCGCTGTTTGTGACGTGGGTTGGATGGGGTTTCGAAGCAAAGAGAATAAGCGGCCTCCTACTGAAGTATTTTGGGTATAAGATAGCCGTGGAGGCAGGAGTAGGCTTACTTAGGTGAAGCAGTCAGAGCTGCCATATTTCTTCGGTGGCTCATAGCGTCCATCGCAGTGCTACGGAGTCGGCCCCAATAATCTGCGACTCCGGATGGTAAGGCATTAGTCCTTGCCGTAGCGATATGTAAGGATTCAACTCCACGTTAGAGGGCCCCCAAACCACCAGCCCAGAAAGTGCAGTGATCACCATCCTCACCGTCCATAGAGGATGCGGGATGAGTTAGTGAGTCTTTTTCGTTTCGGGCATGATACCATTTGGATTTTCAATGCTCATTATTTGCCTCTTCTTCAACAGCTGAGACGTAGTTGCCACCAGAGAACACTCTAGACCAGCTGCGGTCGGCAACCCAAATGCATTGGCGTGCCACAAAACAAATAATTAAAACAACTAATTTAGTAAAAGGTAATGTACTAAAAACTTTTCATAAAGCAACTTTAAAGGCCCCCATTCGCATACAGGCCACCGACAGGCCGTGGCCTTTCAGACCAGGTCGGCAGGTGACCTGAGGACTTGAAGCATCCGCCTGATAGACCGTGGACTGCGGGAGACATCAACATTCCCTGCACACACAGACGAAGGCGGTTGTTAATTCAAGTGAAAACATTTTCATGGCCTCAACGAAAACTGAATAGAAGTTCGGATCATCAGTCGCAGACTGACGATAAATACCCACAGAGATAAAGCGGCCTACATATGTATTTTCAATTAAACTGCGCAGTTTATCATGTTTGACGTCATGTATGAGCGATAAATTGTGTGGACTGTGTTGTTTTGAACTATTAGTATTCAGTTCTCAGATCTGAGCTTCTGGACTCTCTTTTGCTCCGATAAACTGCGCAGGTCAGAAAGTTTATCGTTCAGTTCTCTCAGTTCTGTCCATTTGCCATTATTAAAAACATGTACTCAAATTAACTGAGACTGAGCAAAAAAAATCGTACAATGAACTGACGTACCCAAACACTTTCAGTTCAGTTTATCGTACACAGTTCGACTGCGCAGTTAAAACTGAGAGTGTGTGGGCCGCTTAAAGATTTTTGTCAGTTTTCCTTTTTGTCCTTTTGGCCACGGCCTGCTGGCGGGAGGTATGTGAATGGCTGAATGGAGGTCTTTATATCAACGTCCGAGTGAACTAGGAGCCGAGCGGCTGCGGTAACGTATATTCCTTACGTAGTGTGAACATCTGTGAGCTCTGATACACTTTCAATACCAATCGCGAAAAGAAAAATCCATGTCAAAATACGAGGTCTTAGTTTTGTGGCATAGTTCAGCAAGACCCAGCCATTAAGAATAAGAAGAGTAAGATCCCATTTGCAGCCATTGTTTTAGGAGTAATGAGTATTCCTTAAAGATCTTATTCTTAAGCATAACCTGGGTCTAACAGGCAGGTCTGAGTGGGGTCTGTCCTATAAATCTGAGGTTGAAAGGCTGTCAAGAGTACAATAGGTGTACGAATCTTAAAACCAGATGCAGCAGTAATCACTTGTTCAGACCACTGCATATTCTTTAAAATTTAATTTTTTTGAAACCCACAACAAAAGTGTTTCTTCTCCTTCGATATATGTATATGCAACGAAGTCGGGTTAGTTACACCATTTATAACTGAAGAACGGCTGCACCGATTTCCTGCACCTGCTTTCTCCAGGAGGTAACTCCAAATTGACAAGGTACAAGAATCTTTCTCCGAAACTTCATTGTGGAGTACCTCAAGGCTCTATCCTGGGCCCCTTGCTTTTTAGTTAATTTAAAAGCTACCTGCGACTTGCCAAATGTAGTCAAAAATTCTCCTATTCATTTTTATGAAATAGTTCGACCAGACCAAATAGATGACGTCATATGTGTCGAGATTCCTGATTCCGATGATATAGCGCTAATAAGTTAACTCAACATTTATTGATTCTGAAGTGGTACGAAGTTCGCCGGGTCAGCTAGTATTAAATAAAAAGGCTGAGCAAACGAAAAATATTCAATTAAGTTTCTCTTTATCTAAAAGCAAATAAAAAAAAATCTTTTTCGCTCCTCAAACAAAAACATCGAAAATCCAATTCGATGTGATCTAGGCAATAAAAAGAAAGCATTTTTCTCCCCAGTCATCCACCGACCAAAATCCACCCCCGCAAAGAAACCGATGCGGCCAGAGACCCGATAAACGAGAATCGCCAAACAATTTCACTCCAGATATGCTTACTACACAAAAGTAATCCCTCCAGAGAAAGGACCTGAATAGGACCAATAAAAAGGCATCAGGGGGAAACGAACACGGAATCCTTTTTTCCGTGTGTGTGCCAGAATCCTTAAATCTGAATTTATCGGGACGAACTCCATTGCTGGGCTCTGTCGTCTCGTGCCAGAACGATTGATATCCTTCCTGGCACAGGTAGAGCGTAGCTTTCCACCTGTCTCCACTTCCCACTGCTGATAGACAGACGCAGGATTCGAAGAGTTCATACGGAATGAATGTACGCCGGCAGGATATATACTCGGTGAAGAATTTGATACCTTTTAATCGCAAGGACGAGACCAAATCCGACAGACATAACACTGAAGAGAATCCGTGTGTGGAGAGCCTAAGTTTTCGCCTTTGTTGGTGGATGATGCCACCAGCATTGCCGCCGCTGCCACCCCCATGTGAATAATGCTGGGGACTTAAGGGTCTGTAATTTTACCTGTCGGTGGAGGAATGATGGGGCTCGGAAACGTAACCCCGGGAATTAGTGTGCAGCATAAAGTATTTCCGGAAATGATATCCACTTTGTTGCCCGTATTTATTTTTATTTGTTCGAACATTTTTGGTGTTTTTTTGGTGTTTTGGGGTGTTTCCTCGGGGTTTTTTTGGTCTAAATAGAAACGGATATTTACGAGCATCGGATTTGACTTGTGGTTAATTGTGCGGGAGCAAAGTGGATGTAGGTCTTTTTTGTGGATTTTAGATTGGATGAACATTTTATTTATCTTCTTGCTATTGACTCTTATTTTTTTTTTTTTTACTTCCCTTCGTCGATGTTGAACCAAAGAAGAGTATCTGTAAGATACCGGTTGGTGTTTCCATTTTATTTTATTTTTCAATTTCGTATCAGAGCAGAACCGGCAAATGGTGTTGGGCCCGAGTGGGTAGTCGATAGGTCAATTAAGGTCAGTGCCATATGAGCACTCATGTTTGTACGGCACGTCATATTTGGTTCAGCCTAACGACCGTCAGCCCTCCTGCCGAAGGCAACAAGGGCTTTAGTTGTATGGCGCTCATAAGCTCTTTGGCAAAGGTTCTTCTTCTAAACCAGCTCAGTGCAGGGCATCCACAAAGAATATGTGTAGAAGTCTCGTCGCAGGGTGGGTATTTTGTCTCTTGAGACAGTCCAGACGCAACTTATGTAAAGATGATATCACAGTCCTAATAGTCAAATATCCCACTGACAGACAGTCAGACCAGAAAGATCAGACATACAGACCAGAAAAACCGACAGACCAGACAGACAGAACAAAAAGACAGACTAGACAGACGAACTTACCTATCCAGCTGTGTAGCTGCAAACTAGTTTCACACAGGTGGCACAAAAGCTCAACAACCGGTACAAACTTTCAGAGACTCAAACCGCAAGAGCTTCAGCCCAAGGCACAAACGAAAAGCTGCATTGCGAAATATTAGGAAATGTGCGGCCCTTTGAAGCTATAGCCTAACTCTCTAACTTTGATCTTTTGGCGATTTGGAATATGTGGTCACTTCATCGTAAATCTTTGGTTGAAGCTGAATTTGGCAGGAATCTTGCGGGCTCAATCAGGAATGAGATTGTCCGCTGTCGAAGGACCATAGGGGAAATAGTGTCAGGATCAGCGGGTATATAGGGTCCTATTAAAGCTTTAGCCTGTTTAAGACCTGCGACTGATTCTCAGTAGCCTAGGTCGAGGAAACGGCCGAAAAAGCAATTCTAGTTCTAGCCAAAACTGAGCAGCACACACTAAGCAGTGACGTTCTGGTAGACTTAAAAGAGATCTCTAGTGCGCATTAATAGGCCTCTTAAACTCCAAAGAAATGGTATCACCTAAGCTAACCGATATATATTCGTATTAAAGACCACCTTTTTTTATGTGGAAGACTAAAGGCCCTTTATACTGTCGACAATCGATTTTCTTCGTATAGAGTGCAATGTCGAACAGCAACTCTAGTCGCGAAGGAAGAAACTGCCACAACCTAGCCGCGATATTTTTATTCCCCCTACTCCCAACCATTACTACTCTGACTCTGACATCGGGGTATCGAGCAACAACTCGCTGAAGCTGTTATGTTATGCCTCCTGAAACGAATTGAATCCCATCAACCAACCGATGACATGCGCTTTGGTGGAGCGGAGAAGGACTAAGGAAGGCTATAACAGGAGGAATCAGGAATGTAAAGAAGGAAGAAGAAAGAAAGAAAGTTAGGTGGATGGGAAAGTGGAAAAGGCAAAAACCGTAGGGCTGGCCGGGATTCGACCCCGGGACCTCTGGGATGGTAGCCAGATGTCTTACCCCCTAGGCTACCGAGGACCCAAAAAAAGTAATGTTTTGTATCAATAAACAAAATTTTAAGAATGTGATTTTCGTTTGATACTTTTAATACGTACAGGGGTTCGGGAGTTATGGCCTCTTTTGTGAATGGCCAAATGAGGGTGGCGAAATGCCCATTATCTCGGGAAATACTGGTCAGACCGGTGTGCGATTGCATTCACAGACTCCCTGGGAGGTCCTTAACAATTTCCCATTCAAAAAAAGGCCGCTCCGAAAATTTCCCAAAACCGGAAATTTTGCAAAGGGGTACCCCTTGGGATATTTTTGGTCGATTTCACGAAAGTGCTGGGATCTTAATGAATGGGGCATCGTTGGAAAGGGCTCGCTCCCCCGAGTTCAACGCAAAAAATTCGGTCCAAAAATTCCAAGGGGTTCGGGAGTTATGGCCGCTTTTGTGAATGGCCAAATGAGGGTGGCGAAATGCCCATTATCTCGGGAAATACTGGTCAGACCGGTGTGCGATTGCATTCACAGACTCCCTGGGAGGTCCTTAACAATTTCCCATTCAAAAAAAGGCCGCTCCGAAAATTTCCCAAAACCGGAAATTTTGCAAAGGGGTACCCCTTGGGATATTTTTGGTCGATTTCACGAAAGTGCTGGGATCTTAATGAATGGGGCATCGTTGGAAAGGGCTCGCTCCCCCGAGTTCAACGCAAAAAATTCGGTCCAAAAATTCCAAGGGGTTCGGGAGTTATGGCCGCTTTTGTGAATGGCCAAATGAGGGTGGCGAAATGCCCATTATCTCGGGAAATACTGGTCAGACCGGTGTGCGATTGCATTCACAGACTCCCTGGGAGGTCCTTAACAATTTCCCATTCAAAAAAAGGCCGCTCCGAAAATTTCCCAAAACCGGAAATTCTGCAAAGGGGTACCCCTTGGGATATTTTTGGTCGATTTCACGAAAGTGCTGGGATCTTAATGAATGAGGCATCGTTGGAAAGGGCTCGCTCCCCCGAGTTCAACGCACAAAATTTGGTCCAAAAATTCCAAGGGGTTCGGGAGCTATGGCCGGTTTTGTGAATGGCCAAATGAGGGTGGCGAAATGCCCATTATCTCGGGAAATACTGGTCAGACCGGTGTGCGACTGCATTCACAGACTCCCTGGGAGGTCCTTAACAATTTCCCATTCAAAAAAAGGCCGCTCCGAAAATTTCCCAAAACCGGAAATTCTGCAAAGGGGTACCCCTTGGGATATTTTTGATCGATTTCACGAAAGTGCTGGGATCTTAATGAATGAGGCATCGTTGGAAAGGGCTCGCTCCCCCGAGTTCAACGCACAAAATTTGGTCCAAAAATTCCAAGGGGTTCGGGAGCTATGGCCGGTTTTGTGAATGGCCAAATGAGGGTGGCGAAATGCCCATTATCTCGGGAAATACTGGTCAGACCGGTGTGCGATTGCATTCACAGACTCCCTGGGAGGTCCTTAACAATTTCCCATTCAAAAAAAGGCCGCTCCGAAAATTTCCCAAAACCGGAAATTTTGCAAAGGGGTACCCCTTGGGATATTTTTGGTCGATTTCACGAAAGTGCTGGGATCTTAATGAATGGGGCATCGTTGGAAAGGGCTCGCTCCCCCGAGTTCAACGCAAAAAATTCGGTCCAAAAATTCCAAGGGGTTCGGGAGTTATGGCCGCTTTTGTGAATGGCCAAATGAGGGTGGCGAAATGCCCATTATCTCGGGAAATACTGGTCAGACCGGTGTGCGATTGAATTCACAGACTCCCTGGGAGGTCCTTAACAATTTCCCATTCAAAAAAGGGCCGCTCCGAAAATTTCCCAAAACAGGAAATTTTGCAAAGGGGTACCCCTTGGGATATTTTTGGTCGATTTCACGAAAGTGCTGGGATCTTAATGAATGGGGCATCGTTGGAAAGGGCTCGCTCCCCCGAGTTCAACGCAAAAAAATTTGGTCCGAAAATTCCAAGGCGTTCGGGAGTTATGGCCGGTTTTGTGAATGGCCAAATGAGGGTGGCGAAATGCCCATTATCTCGGGAAATACTGGTCAGACCGGTGTGCGATTGCATTCACAGACTCCCTGGGAGGTCCTTAACAATTTCCCACTCAAAAAAGGGCCGCTCCGAAAATTTCCCAAACCCGGAAATTTTGCAAAGGGGTACCCCTTGGGATATTTTTGGTCGATTTCACGAAAGTGCTGGGATCTTAATGAATGAGGCATCGTTGGAAAGGGCTCGCTCCCCCGAGTTCAACGCACAAAATTTGGTCCAAAAATTCCAAGGGGTTCGGGAGCTATGGCCGGTTTTGTGAATGGCCAAATGAGGGTGGCGAAATGCCCATTATCTCGGGAAATACTGGTCAGACCGGTGTGCGATTGCATTCACAGACTCCCTGGGAGGTCCTTAACAATTTCCCATTCAAAAAAGGGCCGCTCCGAAAATTTCCCAAACCCGGAAATTTTGCAAAGGGGTACCCCTTGGGATATTTTTGGTCGATTTCACGAAAGTGCTGGGATCTTAATGAATGGGGCATCGTTGGAAAGGGCACGCTCCCCCGAGTTCAACGCACAAAATTCGGTCCAAAAATTCCAAGGGGTTCGGGAGTTATGGCCGGAGGTTTCAGTTGATCTATTTACAATAAATATATTTTTTGTCAGAGTATTTTTTTGCTGAGGACATTTCGTTTCATTTACAGCAACAATATTACGTTTTCTTCCCCGAACTTAACTTGATTCACCTTTAACGATTCAAGTTCCATGTTTTCTGTGTGTGCAGGCAGAGGTCCTGAAAATTTCCCATCGTAAATAGAATTTTCGCAATAATTCCATAAGCAGCCCAAGGCTATCAATTACCTGCTCATAGAATAGAGCTTGTATTTTTGGTTCGAAAATCAAAGCTATTCTTGCTTGTATAAAATTCTCGGATATTACATCATAATTTATCTATCTTGAAAAAAAATAAATAAAGAAGAAAATTATTGCCAAGAATTTTTCCATTTCATTTACGAAAGACAACTTTGTGTGCAAATGTCCTGCTCTGATCTACTCTAGGACATTTTCCAGCCAATCTAATTAGTCCTTAGCGACTTTAAATGAAAATAATAAACCTCCAGGAAAATTGGAATCCATAAAGCAATTATACTATCGATGTCAGCTTCTGTGCTATCAGGACCCCCTGAAGGACATGCCATGGTACCAGCATGTAAGTGATGTAAAAATTTATTGACAATATTACAACACAGTCACAGGCTTGTGGTGTAGAAAAGAGGAGATGAGCACAACTTTTTTTTATGTAAGGATAAAAGTTGCTTTCTCCTCCATTAACTGGGGATATTAAAGATTTAAGAGGAGGAATGCTCTGGCTTTTAGTGGCTGGCAACAGATGTCCCTAGTATTATTGAAATAAGTATCCTCCGTAAGTGTGCTGCTGCTCGGCTTGCATGAATGTTGTTTCATGGCTGAGAGGAATTCTTACTTTATTATGAATAGAAATGGTTGAATTTTTTTGGGCCTGTTTATACATTCACGGGGTTTTGTTTTTCTTAAATAAGTTCTGAAATGGGTTTTTGGATAAATATGGAGAAGAACTCCCGTGAATTTACGGGTATTTAAAGAAGTTCTCCTGGTTGAATTAAGCGATAAATACAAGTTTTCCATTTTGTTTGTGTGAGTTAATATTGCTTTAATATTTTATAACCAAATTCAAACAATATTACCAAAAAACCGTGGCTATTAAGCCCGTGCAGCTGAAGAATCCCCGTTTTAAAAAAATATTGCATAGGTTTTTGTAACATAAGTGTGTTTCATGAGAATTTTTCCGTTGAACATTGCGCACTTATCTCAATTTAAACCACCCCAAGTGGAGCACAAACAGAACCTTCTTAGCTTCATACTTGAAACGATCACAACCACTCAGAGGCATATTCTTCTCAGGTCGTAAAGGGTGTTGTATATAATAATAAGGCTTGGACATTTCTTTGCTATTAAAAGGTACATACGAGAGAGCTTTCACACATTTTCGTACCCACTGCTTCAAAAGCACCCGACTACCATCACAGATTCCCTGATAAAAAGTGGCCTTACAACGGGCGAACCCTGGCCGCTTGGCTTATTAAGGGGCATGTGATGGCCGTATTTTTAACCATATTTAACGGGAGCACATACGGCCTGACGAGGGCTAAACTTGACCTAATGAATAAAATGGCGAAGTACTGAGCTGTATAAACGGGCATACGGCGAAATTTGAGCCAAACAAGAATCTGCAAAGACTCTTGATTTTGTCAGGCGGTCTGATGGTCTTTGTCGTTAGTGGGCTCACGTACACAATAGGCCTAATTTGGAAGCAGTGTTCACCATACGGGCTGCCCCATAATCACTTAAGTTAAAAGTGGGCCAAGTCCTCCCACATATAATACAGGTCCTCAGCACGCTCCACCTTTGGCTTGCTATAGAAGTAAATGGTAGTCAAAAATGGCGTGTTTGTTTCCGCCTATTAGACTGCCGACCATCTCGGTCTACGAGCCCCTGCGAAATGCTCCCTGTCATGTAACAATGTCGGGGAATCCGGACAAGAGTTATCTACCAAGCAAGACTATCTAGCTCAGCTCTGCATCGGTCAACGGAGTGCATCATCACTGTACTTAGAGCTCTTATAGAGGCTTGCAAATCTTTAAAAAATCCCATGCACCAACCAGGTTCATGGTATGCCAAGCTAATTGAAACCAAAATCTTACCTGATGCTGACTTAGGTCAATATCAAGTGTCAGGGTACACCTCAGTTAACACCTTTTCCGGTTAAAGCGCTATTGTCGAAGTTACTAACCAGGAAAAATATAAAATAGTGCATCTTCTAATTTTAATTACGTTTGGCTTAGAATCATTTTCACATCATATTTTTCTGTCAGAATTTATAACATAAGTTAAGGAGCCTCACCTTGATGTTATTTTTTTTAAGAGATTTCCGGATTATTATTCTCTAACTAGAAGGGGCAAAATCATTCTGTTACTGGTGGTTTCAACGTACACAACATGTTAACCAGCTGACTTACTCAAAATAGCTGTCGGTTCTGCGGGGCAGCCCCGAAACTGCGGAGTACTTGCTGTGCGACTGTGAAGCTACAGCGATGAAGAGATTGAGCCTCTTCCATCGCGAGTTCCATATTCCCAGGGAGATTTGGGGCAGGAGCCCTAAATCAGTTTAAGGCTTTTTTAGAAGGATGGCACAACAGACCAAATAAAATAGGCCGCAGTGCTCGCCAAGGCACCCCTCAACAAGAAATAGAAAAATATACTCAAAAATAGCATCAGTGCTTTCCGCTTTTTCAGTGAGCTCATTTATTTTCGCTTTTTCAGATAGCTCTAAAGAGCTGCCTGGTATTATGAGTAGGCCAATAAGCTGGAAGTTACTTATATATTTTTTCAAACACGCTGACTGGGGCATGCAATTCCGAAGCGAACATGCAAAGTCCAACGCTTACCGTGTTATCAGGTTCCTACAGGCAAGAGGTGGGTGCCTAGGTCGAAGAAATGGTTTGATCCGTAGTACAAAAGCTCAATAGAAATTAACGAAACCGCGTTTAGAATGTACAAGAATTCTCCAAGTGAATCGCTGTTTCCAGAGTACTTAAAACTAAGAAACGCTTGCAAACCCACCATCAGGGAAGTCAAATCATCTTTTGAAAACAATTAGAGAAGTAAACTACTTAATGCAACCGCTGGGTCCATGCCTCCAGTGCAATATGATAGCTCTAAAGCCAGATTGACGTACTCGACTCGGCTCAGTCTCTCTGCCTACAGTGCCCAAGTTACAGACTTAGAATTATGTAATTTCAAAATAGAACAACTCGACTTTGGAACAAGTCCGAACTACTACAACATGCAAAAGTTCAAAAATAAGATCCATCGCAATCAGCACCTTCGCCCTGACTCCTCATGATCTCAAACTTGTTCTACCCTTCAGCCTACGCAGGGGCGGCGCTTTCATAAGTGCGAATGGTGCACTTGCACCGGGCGTAATTTCTCGAAGGCGCAATTTCTGAAATAAAGATTTAAAAAACATTTAAAACTTTGAGAATTTTCGAAAAATATTCTGGTAGGTGCAACAAATTACACAATTTTACTAAATTTAAAGCGGCAAAAATTGTCATACAAGAAAAACTGGGGAAATTTTACTTCTCCTCGTAATGGAAGTTTCCAGAGATTTACGTTTCGATATTTTCATAAAATTTTACTCCAGAAATGTTATTCGATATTTTACTCAAAAACTGAAAGTTCGTCTTCGAGAATCAGAAGCAAAAATTCAGGAAAAAATCTCCCAAGCGAGAAAAATCTCATCGTTGTTGTTTTTAATCTTGATTCTCCAATCTGCCATTCCTTTTCTTTTCTTTTACTAACAAAATGGAGACAAAAAACGAAAACACCCACACAGCTGTCAAAAAAAAAGTTGATTCGAAAATGTAGTGAAAGAATTCAGAGCCTCAAAAATCTGCTCACCCCATCGTCCTCTCTTACTCTCTTCTACGCAAACGACGTTTTTAACAAATTTTTGTTGGTTGATCCTTGTGCAACTTTCTTTGTAATCTGTTTTCTTTTATGTTATACGCATTATTATGGTGCAATCTTAAGTTTTGCGCAAACTATGAAAACTATTTCTCCCATCCAGCGAACGTTTGCGTCTTTTCCATTGTCCTTTATTGCGTTCAAAAATGAACAGTTTATGGGGCGCAATATCACATAGTGCACCGGGCGCAAAAAGCCAAAGCACCAGCCCTGAGCTTACGTTTACATCTAGATATTACAGTACAGCCTAACTAATAACATGATGGACTGGTGTGGTGAGGTGATCCCACGGTGACAGCCGAGAGCTCAGTTAGTGGGCGTAGCCGTAAGTCTGGCTATCGAAACGGGGCAAGTGGAAGCAGTAAAAAAAAATTTGTTTATTTTTTGTTACGTTTGCGCTGGAATCTGGGAATTTGTTTTTCTACCCCAGTCTACTTAGTCAGTACAACTCTCCCTCTTTGCTGGCTGGTTCTTTGTATAACATATTTCCGTCTAGAATCTAAATCTGTGAGAGGAAATCTTACTTGAACATCGAAGAGGTTTGGATGATTAGGAGGTACCAAGCTTTTACGGCTTTTAAGGTGTTCGCAACGCAATGCCAATCTCTTTCTTTTCTGGCACACAAAAGGGCCCATATGAGTATAACGCTATATTAGCCCTCGATGGCATGGCTTACCGTTTACCTTTGTTACCATACACATACCTTCATTTCTCGCTGAGAATGTACTATGCTCTTAAACAACTAATACCATATTAAATGTACTACAAATGAAATCGTCCCTGATAAAGACAATACACAACAATACACAAAAGGAACTTAATAAAAACCCCTTTTTAAGTAAGTATCGAAAACAATCCACCAACCAACCCCCCTATAACAGTCGCAAAACCTAACACAATTATCACATGTGATTATCGAACAAACACGCCTAATAACAAATTCAAACAGCGAATCCCAATATCCTTTATGCCTGCCATTATGTTTGTTAATAAACGTCCTACACTAACACAGAAATAAGGCGAGAGATGCCGAGTGCCATGTTTTTGCAAAGGTTTCCCTTAAGGATTCTTAGCTGTAGATAGATACTGAAAGGTTCACGTACTGTAACCATATCACGTATCACTGGGGAAGGATCATATCACCTTTTGCCTATTCATTTGTATGCTGGCTTAATATAGATAACTCCTTGCCGGGAAAGGACTTTTCTGCTGTTTGTTTCGCAGTTTATTTAGAGGAAAATTGCGAGGACAGGAATAGGGTATTTTTTTTTTTGAGTAGGTTTTTTAATTTTGACTAAGATAGTCGATTTATGAACTGCGGAGGAAGGTAAACAGGTACTATAAGAAATGACTGTTATGTGCTCGCACTGTAGGTACACTTTGAGTGTGATTTATGTTGGGCAATCAATAGTCACACACTTTGTGGCACCACTGAAGGTGCCTGTTGGGAAGCAAAGGTCGCGTTACCGAATGACGCTGGTAGCTCTGGTTCCAAAGTATTATAGTGATGCTAGATTCCAAACAGAATTGATAACAGTTCGTGGATAATCTGCAGAGCTTGACGTCATTTTCTCCTTTGAAAGGAATAGGTTCACGCAGACTAAAATAGGTAGAATATACCTCTACTGCTTTTATGCGAAACTAAGTCTCTCACTAGACGAAGCTGAGTCAGTATCATAAACAGTATGGCACAAAACTAAAGCAACCCCCTCAAGTCAATGGAATATTTGTCATCGCCACTGCCTAAACTTTAGGCTCTAAAGGATAAACGAGTAGTAATATCGCGGACGGACTGTCCATGACAGCACCTTCTAAGAGTGGCATTAGAAAGTAACTGAACAGCCTATGTTCTTTCTAACACGTGGTTCAAATTTCATTATGATCGGTTCGTTAATAATAGGGTGCCTTTGGTCCGCTTCGGTAGCTCCCCTAGGGGATGGCATTCGTTGGATTTGCTTTTTTGGTCGTCTGGGGTTGTATACTAGCAGCGGGTGCCAGACCAATCCCCTGCTGAAGCATGGTCTTCTCGGTAATTTTTCTCCCCGTTCGAGTAGTGGCGGATCACTTAAACCCTTTCTAAATTTTTCCCTTTCCCCTCCCCAATTTCCAGTACTTATCATATTGAGGTCATGCTCAGTATAGGGAGCATGGTATTCAGGGTCGTGAGTCGAGTCACACGTTCCGGAAAACCAATAGGGAATACCCTCCGTGGGTTTTTCGGCTCCACAGCCCCTGGTGAGTTGGAATTGTGGACCAGCTGTTGTAACAGCGGGGCTCTCTTTTTGTCGAAATCCATCTTTATTGCGGCCAGATTAGCTGCAGCTGCTTTGTCACCAGAGGCGAAGACAAGCAAAAGCGCTACGTAAGTTTACAATACGTAGGCGCCGAAAAGAGGGTGTTTAGAAAGTGAGTTTAAGCCAGCTTGGGGATCTAGAAATTCCTTTATAAATAGAACTCCTATCTTCGATCGACAACTCATATTTCCCTCCGCCTCTGTATCGCACACTTAGAATGAAAGTGACCTAACTAAAAATTCCTGTAACTTCTGATTTTGCTATAAACTGACCTTAATAAGAATACCCTAAAACTCTGCGCTGAAAAAGAGCCCGAATTATGAATAAAAAGGGGACAGTATATATGTACATAAGTCACTTTCCTTGATCGCACTATTTACCTATGCATGAACACTGTACTTTTTTGAAGTCTCTATTGCAATTTTTGAGTTAGGTCACTTTCATAATAAAGCTGTGCGATATCTACTTGTCTGCCGCAATCTTCTGAATAAATTACGTGAGGCGTATAGGAGGGGGTCCAGCAGAATCTCACCCAATCTCACGTGGGGGAGAGGGTGGGTATCGGCAAATATCACGTAATTTTTCCCCCTCAAGAAACAGTGTAAAACTGCTAGAAAACTGGGTTAAATTAAATAAGAAATGTCTCTCCACTAAAAACTAACATTCACTTACAGGCCGCCGGCAGGCCAGGTCGGCAGACACGGCCCAATGAAGGCCACACAATACTCAGTCTAATTGAGAGATGAGGACTTCAGCCATACATGCCATGACATGCAGGTGACGTTATGATTCCCTACAAACACACAGGCGAAGACGACAGTTTAACATATCAGGTTGTTAATTCAAGTGCAAAAACGTCTATGGCCTCCGTGAAAACTTTACAGGCACAAACAGATTGGCGACTGGAAAAGCCTTTAAAATACACGGACCACCATATTTGCTGACACAATGCGGAGAAATTAAATATGTATGTATATTGCCTCCGCACCAATATGTTTGTGCCTTAAGGCGGCTCCAGACTCCGTGAACGTTCTCGCGAATACGAGTCTGGATGGTTTTCGCGCCTAGTTCGAGCCTTACTTTCAGGTACGACTGGATACGGCTTGAGCTCGTGCCGTAAATTCACGGCTTGAGACAAAATAGAAGTTCTGGGGTGGTAGTACGTAAGTTGTTTCAGTCGACCTCTTCATACAAATATTCAAGTCTTACAAAAATGTTTGTATGAAGAGGTCGATTGAAACAACTTACGTGCTACAGCCGCCGACCTTCAGGCACAAACTGACGACAAACCCATCCGGAGGAGCATGTGGTGTTACTTGGCTTCAAGGCGACAACTTTCAGGCCATGGCCTGCCGTCGACCTGTGTGTTAAAAGGGGCCTAAATCCTACACAAAAAAGTTTATACGAACGCCAGAAAATACCATAGTAGCCCCTCGATTGTTTAGCCGCCACCGGCCAGCCAAACTCGCGAGTCGATGAATGCTGCGGCGTAAGATCCAATTCACACCGACCCGCGAAAAGGCCATTAGAATATAGAACTATAGGAAGGGCAAGTAGGAGTTTGAATTATCAGTTATCAATTAAAGCTTGTGGCTACACCCGTAAATACGTATTTTTAGTGTTAAATACTAGAGATTTTTTAAAATGTCAAAATCTCAAGTGAGATTAGTGGGGAGGGCAAGGGGTCGAGCCAAACCTCACGAAATCTCACCAAGATGGAGGGGGTCGAAAAATCGCAAAAATCGCATCACGTAATTTATGGACGACCCCTAAGTGGTCAGGACAGCTTTCTGTATTTCAGAAGAAAAGTAGTCCAATTCTTTCATAGTAGTAATGCTACTGCCTAAGCATATTTGAAATAAACTTTCTCGATCCATCAAAATAAATTATCAACATTTAACACTCGTACAAGCCATAAATCTTCTTAAAAACCAAAATCTCGACACATATCCCACATTATCCACAAAATAAAACCATGAAACCAAAATCCCCTAATTTGAATTCGGTAAACCCTTTTTCCGCAATAATTTCTAGACACAAAAAAAGGTGGAATAGAATACCTGTCTGTATCCAATTTTACATAAGAAAAACCAAAAATACCTTCGAGTGTAGCCACAGAATTTCGCTGCAGATAAGAGGCTTCCCCCCTCTCAGTGTTCGTTAAGCATTTGTAACGAAATTCTTAAACCTCCTTCTGCCATTTTCCCCAACAGCATCCACAAAATTGCCTTATTTGAAAGAAGATATAAAACTCGTATTGCCCCCGCATACACCTTGATGGATGTGAATACCTTTCTGAGAGAGCGATGCACAAATAGGATTTGAGCAATTTTCGGGGGAAAGAAAATAATAGAAAATAAATCCTGTTTTGTTCAACGAAATTATTTAAATTTGAAGAAAGGCGAATTTTGAAATTCTTAAGAATTTATTGTTTTTGAGTAAATTGAACTAAAGTAACGAATGACGTGAAGTCTGTAGCGTAGTGGATTGTAGTAAAACTTCTGCAACTATTTTAAGTCGGGAAAGTGCCAAAAGTTCTAAAGAAAAGATTTTGGACTTTCTCTTGTAAAATTTGCTTAAACACAAAAGATGGCGAAAGTTTTTTGAACCTTGCAACAAAACTCTTAAACAAACATTTTTATGGTGGGACTATAACAAGCTCAAAAAAAATCACGTTTACTTTGGGTTGCTATAAGACTCAAGCTGCCGAAAGAAGTTTTAAGCTAGTTGCAAGACCGGAAAAGGATCCAACTTAGCAAAGAAAAATTTGCAGACATTTCAAATATTTTATACACGTCGTCTGATGTGCCCTTAAGAAACTCACACAAAATAATCACGAAGAATATAGGGCACTAGTTCGATAAAACGTCCCAATTATACTCCAGAAGCTGCATATGCCTAGACTACACCTACGAACCCCACTTCTGTCAAAGATGGGAAGTTAAAGTGCACTTGCGTTTAAGGATCAGGTACGAAGCACCAAGCATAAGAGATGCTAAAGTGACTATAGCAGGAAATGAATCGCTGGAAGCAACCTCCACGGCCCTTATCTTCCAGTGAGACGGATGGTAAACAAACAAAACAAATGTCACTTTAACTCAATTACATCTCAACTCGGGTATATGTGGCGAAATATCAACTCGACCCAGGTAGGAGATCTGAGTTGAGTTGAATGGCCCCAGTTTCAACTCGACCCACGTTTATGGCTCGGACAGTACAGCGGACTCGGGTATGTGTGGCGAAATATCAACTCGACCCAGATAGGAGATCTGAGTTGAATTGAATGAACCAACTCGTTTCAACTCGACCCCCGTTTATGGCTCGAACAGTACAGTGGACTCGGGTATATGTGGCGAAATATCAACTCGACCCAGGTAGGAGATCTGAGTTGAGTCGAATGGCCCCAGTTTCAACTCGACCCACCTTTATGGCTCGGACAGTACAGTGGACTCGGGTATGTGTGGCGAAATATCAACTCGACCCAGATAGGAGATCTGAGTTGAATTGAATGGACCAACTCGTTTCAACTCGACCCCCGTTTATGGCTCGGACAGTACAGTGGACTCGGGTATATGTGGCGAAATATCAACTCGACCCACGTAGGAGATCTGAGTTAGGTTGAATGGACCCAGTTTCAACTCGACCCCCGTTTATGGCTCGGACAGTACAGTGGACTCGGGTATGTGTGGCGAAATATCAACTCGACCCAGACTGGAGATCTGAGTTGAGTTGAATGGACCAACTCGTTTCAACTCAACCCCCGTTTATGGCTCGGACAGAACAGTGGACATTAGTGATAGTTAAGGAGTTATAGACGACGACTTTTAAGAATACATGACCAGCCACTCTGGGCAATGCGTTTTAGAACGAAGCATGTAGTCGTCCTCCCAACCTTGCTCTCCTCTCCTTAATACCATCCTTGTCGCCTGTCTCCACAACCCGCTTTCCTGGGTGCAAGCTAGGGTGCCGAGGTAAGAGCACAGTCAGTGGTTACGTTGGCGACCATTTTATAAAGAGCGCAAGAGTGCCTGTTTCCCGCCCTGTCCCGCCTGTCGCCCGCAAGAGACGGGAAGAAGTACGAAAAGGGGAATGCCTTTACAGAAGGAGGAAGACGCTTTTCAAAAAGAAGGAGCAAAAAAAGGAGCTCTTGAATCGTAAATGGGCGGATTAACATCGCCCGCCGGAAGCAGCTACACAAACAGAGCAAGACCGCGAGCAAAACCCCCTCAACTCTAGCAAAGACTCCCAAAGAAAAAAAAAGGAGAAGACGTCACAAAGAAAAGAAGAAAAACGGCCAGAACATTGAGGAAGTCCCTCGGAGACGGAAATGGCCGGAAAGAAGAGTCTGCCTAGACTAAGGTGGCGCAGTGGTCAGTCCTCCGCGAGATAGGGGAGCAACATGTAGTGTATTTAAACATTTAAATTATTCTTATTATACTATTCCGGACTGGTGGAAGTGTGATCATAACTTCCTCCTGGTGGTCACTGGAAGCTGCCCTGAAAAGCATGGGCCAATATGATCGGGCCTACTAAGCCAAGATAAAAAGTTAAGGTGTCGAGGGGGGGCATGGCAGTGGGTAGATTTTGCACTGTCGTTTAACGATCTCCTCTGCGCAGCGGGCGCACCTAGTTGTATAATGCCTTATTCTGATAGGGAGGATCTGACAAGATGGACGTTCCCCTTCTTACCACACTCATGGGACTTTTGTGGACCAATTAAGCTGGAGAGGGGCAAGGCAAGAAAGGCTGGAGTGGAATTGAGAAGCCCCACGGAGCACCTCAAACCCGCTTTCGTGAACTCCTTCCTTAGAGACCGAAGACAGGATGGCGGCATGGAACCAGAGCCTCCAAGAAGCAGACCTTGACAGCGGCCGCATCGCCCAAAGTTTCTGGACCTGCCGGAAAATAGGCAGCACCAGCTCCCATATAATCTAGGAGGAATATTCCCATCAGGGCAGCAAGAACTACATAAAAAGGAACAAAAATAAAAAAAAAAGGGTAGAATCGGAATTACCCTCCTACTGGGACAACAAGAAGACGCACATCGCCGCCGCTCTGCCGTTAGTTTCTGGATCGCTAAAAGGGATCATAGCTCTTCTATTTAAGAAGACCTTCGTAGATGCGATCCCAAGCTAAAGATGGTCCTATAGATGTACATAGCTATGGTATTCCTTGCGCAAGTTGGTGGCCATTGCTGAACGGGACCTTTTTTAACAACGGACTAGTGAAAATATTTCATCGGTCGAGCAACAGGGCGATCGGGCTCGGGCGCCTGAAAGACTAATATCAAAAACAGAAGACACCGCTGGGGTCTACATTCCGGCGCTAGGGTTAGATTCCTACTGGTTAAACTTACCAACTCTTTTAAATTCCGTTTGAATCCACATCGGTATGAGCCGTAAAATGAAGAAAACGGGCAATTATCTTGGTGACCATAAAGGGTGCCACTAGCATACTCCATAGACCGATTCTCGTTCGATTGCGCAGGTCAAGCAGCATTGGAGGTGGTTAGCACTTAGTTGGGGGACCGCTTGGTAGGCCCAACGCAGAGGAGAGCAAAGATTGTGTACGAAAAGGAAATCGACGTCATACTTGCAGATAAGCAGTTCAAGAGCTTACACAATGGAATCTGGGAGATGGACAAACACGAAAAAATCGCAATATAGAGTGGAAATCGAGCCATAGAAGAGACGATGAGGAGCCTGGAAGATGATTTCGCGCGGGCTAGGATAGGCGATATACATATATGTGTGCAGCTGCTAAGCCACACCGAATGTCACGATGGTTGAGTAGTTGGCAATGGTGGACAGATTAACTGCAAACGCGAGTAGCCATAACTCCAAAATAACAACGGGGGAATTTAATGCATGGACTGTGGAGTGGGGCAGCCGGCATACAAATGCAAAGGGCGCATTCTAATGGAAGCGTTTTCGCTGTTTAATGTGATGTTAGCAAACAACTTTCCAAAAAGACGAAAGAGGGTCTACAGTATACATCACCTACTTCAGGTCCCCTATAGCCAGAGGCCTGCAATTGTGGATGAGTGAAGTGTATACACAGAGCGACCACCATGCCATAACCATCCGCTAGGGGGAACCGAAACAAAAAGGGAGCAACACCTAATCTGGAAGGTATATCGGTCGGTTCGCCCAAGAATTTACAGCGTGGAATGAAAACAATCCGGGTCCTTCTCTAACTCATGAAGACATAACTGTTATACCCAGCTCTTGAACATTACCACCAAGCATGGTATTACTAGCTCGGGTAACTTCTGCAGCATGATTGACAGTAATATGTCGCCTGGGTCGGTTGAACGTGGGAAAGGCTTAAAGACAAGGAACAGGAGTAAACAGGATGCATGGAAAGTTAAGAGACGGTGGATAGGAGGTATACCCAACTTCGTTTGACCTACTCACATTGGCATATTTGATATGGATGTCGCTTCCGGTAGATCGCTAGCTGCCTAACTCATCACCTTCGACATAGCCCAGTGTTCCCTTGAAGCCCGAAAGCCCCAACACTGCGGCAATCATTTGGTACCCTGTGGAAGAATCCTGGTTGCAGACCTGGATAAGCAAATTATGCGGTAGTATGTTTTAATCTCTATGTATAGTCCAGTTGTCGGAGACTTTGACCCAGCACAAAATGTGATATGGCTGAAAATTGGGTCATAGGTACTTTTTGGGGTGTAGAACACAATAAAAAAACCTTTGCTGTTCTAAAGTGTATGCTAACTTCACAATTTCGAAAACAAATTCGAAAATGTGGTTTTCGCATTATATCTCGAAAAAGAAAAAAAAAATCGAAAAACTAATATCACCACGTGAAAGAGCGGAAAATTCTACTAAAAGATATGTTATAACTTATTAAAAAAATGTTTGTTTATTATTATAAAAAATTATTACAAATAAGAAAGCTAGTTCGAAAATTCGACGCGCGCCAAATCCCAGAATTCAAATATTCAAGCGAGGCGTTCGGGGAAAAACTGAAATATCTTTGCCTAAAATCCACCAACAACAAAAAACAAAATAAGCATTTTAAAGAGGACACTCTAAGCTTTTTAAGGAAGTCATTAGTTTTTAATTTTACTGTTTTTTTCCCATAGAAAAGTTGACCGGAAGTTATAATTTCTAAGATTTTTACTGATTTTTGTAAAACTGATTCCTGCAACTTAAAGTTAAGCTTTAAAAAATTATTAAATATATAAAATGAAAGATAAAATCCTGAGCTTTAAGAATATATTATTCATTTTTTGATTAAGCATTCAGGTTAAAAGCAAACAATAATTAAAAACGCGTTAAAAACAAAGAGCATGAAGAAAAAAGACGCGCGCAGCGACGCCGGCAGCAATGAGTGTTTTTTGAGCCGTGTTTGTTTTGCTGCGCAATAATAAAGACATGCAATATTTTCAGCAGCAAAAGACGCGCTCCAAAAACACAGCTGACGGCGTCGCTGCGCGCGTCTTTTCTTCATGATATTTCAAAGCACTTTTTAACGCGTTTTTAATTAATGTTTGCTTTTAACCTGAATGCTTAATCAAAAAATGAATAATATATTCTTAAAGCTCAGGATTTTATCTTTCATTTTATATATTTAGTAATTTTTTAAAGCTTAACTTTAAGTTGCAGGAATCAGTTTTATAAAAATCAGTAAAAATCTTAAAAATTATAACTTCCGGTCAACTTTTCTATGGGAAAAAAACAATAAAATTAAAAACTAATGACTTCCTTAAAAAGCTTAGAGTGTCCTCTTTAAAATGCTTTTTTTGTTTTTTGTTGTTGGTGGATTTTAGGCAAAGATATTTCAGTTTTTCCCCGAACGCCTCGCTTGAATATTTGAATTCTGGGATTTGGCGCGCGTCGAATTTTCGAACTCGCTTTCTTATTTGTAATAATTTTTTATAATAATAAACAAACATTTTTTTAATAAGTTATAACATATCTTTTAGTAGAATTTTCCGCTCTTTCACGTGGTGATATTAGTTTTTCGATATTTTTTTTCTTTTTCGAGATATAATGCGAAAACCACATTTTCGAATTTGTTTTCGAAATTGTGAAGTTAGCATACACTTTAGAGCAGCAAAGGTTTTTTTATTGTGTTCTACACCCCAAAAAGTACCTATGACCCAATTTTCAGCGATATCACATTTTGTGCTGGCTTTCAGTCCAAATTTGACTCTGGCAACTGGACTAGTAGTAGAATGACGTAATGTTTTACTTTGGTGTTGAATGTTGTTATTTTTGCTTATCATATTACTAACATATGTCGATCCCTGGATTCTCTATAATCCTCCTTTTCCAATCCCACCGTCAATAAACATTTAGACGCCTTTCTTTAAATTAAAAAAACAAAAACAAAACAATCAACCATATCTCATATCCTTTCCTTAGCTATCTTAAATCTTAATTTTGAATTGCCAGGATGTCTCTATACATATTCATTTAAACAATAACCTAGATCCTTCTTCCGCCTTCAAATGCACAATCCCCATCTGCTTTTATCTATTACCGGAAGGCAATAACTCATCATCACATCGCAAATAGCGGCATTATCTCAGTTCCTTTAAATATCTTGAAACTTTAACCTTGTTTAAATTAACATCCACTTTAATAGCATCCTCCTAATTTATCCCTGAGTTTATCTCAATCCACACCCCCCTCCCCACAGTGTATTCACCCAGTATCCAAAAACCCACTCTCTTTGTTGCCCCCCACATACATTAAACACGCCCAAGAAAATGTCAACATCAATAGGGTAAATAGGATGAATTTTAGTCCTTCTTCCTTGCAGCGGCTCATGATATCCTGGTGGAATTGTGTACTCTGTATTGTGCGCTCGACACAAGTCTATATAATAGTCGTGTCGTCGTCGTCGTTGTCGTTGTCGTATAGAGAGATCCACATATATCCTTCGGCTGTAAATAATATCCTGGCATATGTGCTTACTGCCGCTGTTGAGCAATAAAATTATGAAAATGTGTTTGATGTGAAATCTTACAACCCCAATACACGTCGCCCGCACACACACACACACTTATCGGCGTTTATCCCCGATCCTGTGTGTCAGTCAGTCAGCAGCACCTGAGCTGCTTCCACCTTTTTATAGATTACAATCATCCTCGACGATTATTTTGCATGAACTGTGAGCTTTTTGAGAGTCATTGAAGATTGAAAAAGGTCCTTTTTGGGAGGGCGCGAAAGATTTGGGGGGAGCGTGAGTATGGCTGATGTTGGGATAAAAAGAAAGGTGGCGGAGGATGTTCAATTTTATGCGTTATCTAGTGCAGAAGATCTGCTTAGGGAATAGAGCAGTATTTGGCAGCTGATTTGAATTTAAATCTTGATATCCTAAAGAAGGTTCAGGTGCAATTTTTTTGATTGATTTTTTGATGATTTTCATCCATAAGCCCACTCAGAATTTACTTAACCAATTTTACGGACTATTTCGCACCCCTCTATACCTCAGAATTGTAGACTAGAACGCTTCAATAGGCTCAACAGCTTGCCTAGAGAACTTTCGCTTTGACGAGTCTGTTCGAGCAAGGACTTGTCAAATAACAAGGCCCTGCTGAAAATAAAGCTGCTTCATGCGAATTTTCTACCCATTATGTACCATCAACTGCTCCAACATACCTCCTATTTTTGTACTAAGTTAGATCAATATCAGGTGTCTGGGTAAACCTGAATGTACTAGTACCGTCCCATTGGCTCACCTCTCGAACAACCCGAAACATTACACTTAGCCATAGTGTTAACTTTCCATGTTCACTTAAATCCCCAACCAGCACCGATCCTAAAAGTACTACGAGTGCCTGGCACAAGCCCACTGGTTCCGGCTTTTTCGCTTATTCCATATCACTTACTGGGATTTGTGTTTCCGCAGTAAGAGCACCAAGTGTAGGGCAAAATCGAACCGTCGCCCCTCGTGGTTCCATTAACGACCATAGTAGGGGGCACACCCTTAAAAGGCTACGTAGTCAACATGTAAATGATGTAGTGTAGTAGTTTTTGCGCTGTCGTAAACGATCTCCTCTGGGTACCGGGTGCACCCAGTTGATACGGAGCGTCTGTCAGGATAGACCTTCCCTTTCCAATGCACTTTAATGGGCCAAAATATATAAAATAAGCCTGAAGAAGAAGGAAGTTATGATTCTGATGCCTTATGCATCAGCTCACAGCTGGAGACGGATCTCCTTAGATGTACCTCATCCAACACAGAAGTTTCAACAAGTTTCAAGAGTACCTCATGGAATTGGCGGCAATGCTGTTTAAGAACTACCTGTCATCGATGCGATCGTGCAACCTAGCAGCGAAAAATTATCTGGCGCCGCCAAAATTAAAGGGGCCACAAGGAAAGGGTCAAAATGGAACTGGGAGCGCACGCGAGCCCCAGTTTCGCAGTTTCCTTCCCAACAAACCGAGGACAGGACTTTGAGCAGGAACACGACAAGCTTCAACAAGCAGACCCTCCAGAAAATTAGCAGCATGACCTTCCATATATTCTGGGGGGACAGTCGCATTTCCGACCCTTCTGGTGCACTCATTAAACGGCAGAGGTACCTTCATAGCAGGATAAGTCGACCGGGATCACCATGACCAATGCCATGGTCAACTTTCCCTAAGACCAAACAGTGGACCGTGCTCCATCTACTCCATCCTGACTGAGGTAGACAAAACTTTTGAAGGCAATTGTTATTCTCAGTTTTGTGGAGTAAAGGTGGCAAGTGACCAAAACTGAGGTGAACCTTCAAGACGCTCATTAAGATCTCCTGGACGAACAAACTCACTAGCTATTGGCTGATGAAATCTGTTACCAACTGCGAGTTTGGCACGCTTGTAACCTTAAGGTAATTAAGTAAAAGGACCTTCCAAAATTGAAGGGGATCAACTGGTGGAACTTGATCAGCTGGTGCACCTGATGGTCCGCAAGATAGCGATCCAAAACCAGCCGATTGAAGCTACGTTTTGGCATGTGATGGATAGAAAGATGAATCAAAACGGAACCCAGAGGCGTACCTAGCCAAAGTAGCCCACATGGCAAACACTGAAGAGGCGCACTTTTTTAAATAATTTTTACATTTTAAAACGTGCTTTATCCCGAAACTCTATTGGCTTAAATGAAAGCTTTAAAAGCTTACATAAAAGCTTTTAGAGCTTAAAGCTAAGCTCTTAAAGCTTAGATAGAAGCTTTTCTTTTAGCTTAGATAGAAGCTGAAAGAAAAGCTTTTAACGCTTAAGAAGAGTACACCCCTTTCAATTTTTGATGGTTTTCAAAAAGTTTTGAAACCCTTTTTTCGATGTAAAATTGTTAAGTACTTTCCAAAGAGGCTAACTACTTAAACCCTTGGAATTTTCCCGAGAACTGAAATGTTCTGGATTCAGGAGAGCAACCTTCAAGCTTAAAGAAATGAGGCAGCAAGCTTGAAGAAGCTTTTAAAGCTTAAAGAAAAAGCTGACACATATTAAAACTGATCTAACGACTCCAAAACCCGTGACCATCGTTACATCTTGTTTGGCTACGTGTACGCCAACCAAATTTAGTGAGTGATTGTTGCAATTTATGAACATGGTTCAATTTTTCGGTTCGGAACATAAATTTTTTCTCCAGACAATACGGTAGCATTATCATAATATTGGATCGATAATCTTGCAGATAAATTCTCCCTCCTTCCCTAGCTGCTTTAAGATGACTTCCACAATACTCTCTACATCTTTTAAGTTTATTTGAATAAAACCCTTCGAAACTAGGTTAAAGATTGTCAGTAGTAGCAAGAAAATTTCCTTAAATAGATTTATAGTCTGACTCAAGTGATTCCACATGTCCCAGCAAGTAATCTTATATAATGTGATGCGATCACTCACCATGACACTTGGATAGCAGTGGAGAAGCGAAAGGGTTGAGCATGTTTTTAAACCTTCTAACCACTAACCTGGACATATTAAACTGGGGCATCTGGATTCTATCTTCGACAACACTTTTGCCTTCATTGGGTTGGCTGCCGGCGGGATTATACAACAGATCACCCAGATCCCCTAATATAATTTTTACTTAATTCTTTTTTTGTAAAAGACAAGGAGTAGATTCGAACCGCGAACCTCTGAAATGGAAGTCAGCCACCTTAATCTGTAAGAAATCATAAGTACTCTGGACAGACATTTAGTTCTCCTTCGGCCACTTCGAAAACTACATTTTGTCGTACTCTTCTATAGGTCCAACTATTTTGCGCAAAAACGCTTTTATTTACTATATTGTAAGTCCTTCTTTTTACAGAAACTTACTCCTGACCTCAATTCTAAACCCCTGACCTCATTCGTTACTCCTCAAAAACAACTTTGCCATCCGACATTGGCCCACATTAACTTGTGTATGTTTAACATGAAAACTTTTTCTAGAATATTAACTTGCTAACCGCCCTTTTATTTATTTTTTCTGGTCTCACCCCCACCCCTCATCAACAATAATTAAGTGCTTATCCAATCCGCAGTTGAACCTTTTAGTATTCAATCACTCTGGGTCGAGCTCTCTCTCTCTCCCGCTCTCTGTATCCCAATCTGAAAACGTTAATTATGAAAGCGAATGAAATTTTCTAAGGGGATAAAATTCCAGGACATATGTTCATCGGTCCAAGGATCTACAGGATCAGAACTAATATGAAAAAGTTTTCTAATCTAAGTCCCTAAGGGTGATAGCTGTTGAGAGTATACGGAGCATAAGGATATCGTGGCCAGCCAGGTTAATGTTGACTCTTCCAACTCATAGCCATAAGAGATTGTGGTGGGATATTTGTTATCTAGAATGATTTCCTAGAGGGTAACAAAGTTAGAGACTATATGAAATGTAAAAAGTTTTATCTTCCCTCAGGCTAGGATCGGGCAAAGAAAACCAACTTCAAGGTGTAAGAAAAAAAATGTGTGCAGAAAATAAAGATAAAGGACGAGGGAAAAAATCTGTGCTGGTTTATTGCTAGTTTATTGCATTGCGGAAAGTTTCCTTGTATAATAACAGCGCCTGTAGTAAGATTGTGAGAAGAAAGATTATGGATGATAAAATCTGCATGAATAATAATTGTGACATGGGGTGGCGAAGTCAGGGAAGTTAACGAAACAATTTTTTCGTAGTAAGATGGATTATTGTTGAAATTTTACTGAAGGAAAGAGGTGAAGATTACAAGTGACAGCAAACAAGTTGACTTAAGAATTATATGAGATGGTCTTAAAATGGATTATGCTCTTGTTTTAATGCTCATTGCTTGAATAGTCTGTGACCCACTTTCATATCCGGCATTTCTGTTGGTACAGACACGTGTACCATATATAAAACTTGAACCTAAAGCTCTAACAAAAAATGGATTTAACGCTATAAAAGGAAATTCAGCATTTTTTCATTGATTAAATCACCACTTCAACCTTTAATATGCCTGCAAAATTGATTTGATGTTTTATGACCCTTATATTACCTCTGGCAATTGTTTCATTACCCTTTTATTACCATGCTGCTTTATTTGTGAACGACTTCCTAATCTGTAGCGTAGCTGAAACAATGAAAATGAGCTGAGCGGCTAAATCTGTTGTTGCTTGTAGAATATTTCCAGGGAAGCAAACGACCGTTAATTTCTATAGAACATAGTAATATATATGTAGTAGTCAGTGTCGCTACATTCCTATAACTATGAACAGTCGTTAGCTTTGAATCCCCTTTTTATATTTTTTTCGAACCACGATTTTATGGTTTTGGGAATCCCACTCAAAATAACCAAGTTACAATCAACTAGAGGATTGAATAAAATATCCGGAAGTATAGTTGAAGCGAGATGCGAAAGAGTCATTGGTAGATACAGTTTACACGAAGTTGCAAACTGAAGTTAATGATAATACTAGGATTTAGATTTGCGTAAAAATAAGATTTAGATTTGCGTAATAAATAAAAATTCTATTTGTCCAAATGCACGGAAAGCCCAAAGGAGTAAAGGTACACTCACACTTTTTCAGACTAAAGGGACCACAATTTGAAGTTTAAAAATTATATTGGACGAAGGAAACATGGAATTATCTTGGTGACCGTATAGGTTGCCATTAGTATACTCAATAAACCGATTTTCGTTCGATTGCGTAAGTCAAGCAGCATTGGACGTTGTTAGTACTTAGTTGGGGGACCGCTTGGAAGGGGAAGGGATGTTCATGTCTGCAGAGGGAGTGTGCATACCAGTGTGACATGCGCATATGTTCGCTTCCCTTTCAAAAAACTAACCAACTAGCTTATTTTTACTCGGGTGACAAGGACCAGTGTAACAAGCCATATTAAGATATCTGGAAAACTCTCCACAGTTATCAACATGTACAACTGGGGCTGATAAAAAGGAACGGTCTGCCTCGTACCATATCTCTAGAGCAGTTTTTTTATGAAGAAATACGCGAAGTTTCATTTTACTCCGAACTATTAAAACTTGACTTACTCACTATGACTCAGCGGCTCATATGTACGTAAGCCTGTCCAATGACAGATGACAGGGACAGCAGCGTATGCAATTTCAACATTGATATATCCACAAAATTTGGACCTAGTCTAGCCAATTCCTCTACTTTCTCTTTGCCCTCGATATTCCTGCCACCCAGTATCTACTAAGAAGCGATTCTGCCAAGGAGATTGCTGCTTTGGACAGGGGTACAAGTGATCTCATAACATGATAACACTGAGCTCGACTGCAATGCTAGGCAATCTTTGAACATTGACAGCAGTTCTATGTAAGGCATTGGCAGTATTCTCGGAAGTTCATTGAGGGGAAAATAGTCCAGTACATACAATCGACTCTGGTTTAGCACCATATATGTTTAAAACAATGTCTTACTTCTTCGCAGGCTGGAAGTCTTTCTATTTTTTTTTTTTTTTTTTTTTTGGTAGGGATTTGGACATCGAAACCTTTGGACGCTAAATTTGAATGTGATGTAGTCAAATGTCCATTTCGATTTCATCTTGTGTATTGCTGGGTTTTTTCGTCTTCTCTATCCAACAGTTCGCTTCCTGTAGCGTCAGGGTTGTCCAGGTTGTACAATATATAAACCAGAGGCATCAGATGGAAAATTACGTTCATTGCTTTAGTGAGGGTTATACACAAAGCCCCGTTACATCTAGACATGTCACCAGGTCTGGATTTGTTAATTCTATTGCAGGAGACGCCGTAACCGATCAGCCCCAAATTTTGCCCATATGTATAGTTCGCGTGACAAAGAAATATGACATATGACATTTTTGTGAAAAGTTAAGATGGCGGTTCCAAGATGGCGGCCGAATTTTTCAATTATGTTTCCCGATCCCCAACATGGGCATCAAATGAAAGGGTATTATGAGTAGAGTATAATTACCTAAGTGGGGTTATTCCAAATTCAAAATAGCGGTCAACACAAGATGGCGGAAGACTGAATAAAAAGTAGAAAATGTAACCTATCAACTTGAAATTTTGCACAAATGCATATGCCAGAACATGCAATCAGATCATTTTGTAAACAAATCAACATGGCGGTTCCAATATGCCGGCCGAATTTTGCAATTGTGTGCACCGACTCCCGGCATTGGTATCAAATGAAAGGGTGAGATAATTGGAATACAAGCTGTGAGGTGTCATTCCAATATCAAAATGACGGCCAGCAAATAATGGCGGATTCACTTTTTGTTTACAAGCCGGTATGGGTGTCAAATAAAAGGATATGACAAGTAAAATACTATTAGCTGTGTGGCGTCATTCCAAATTCAAAATAGTGCAAATACAAAATGGCGGCCAAAACAAAATGGGTGATTACATTTGTCTTTACAACGCGTCCGTATGGATATCAAATGAAAGGATGTGACAAGAAGAATTACATTAACTGTGTAGTGTTATTTCAAATTCAATATGGCGGCCAACACAAAATGGGGAGTTACGTTTATCATTACAAGTCACTCGGTATGGGTATCAAATGAAAGGGTATGATAAGTTGAATTCTGTTAGCTGTGTGGCGTCATTAAAAATGGTGGCAAATACAGCTTGGCTACCAAAACAAAACGGGGATTACCTTTTTCTTCATATGGCCTTCGGTAAGTGTATCAAGTGAAAGTGTAAGACGAGTATAGTACAGTAAGCTGTGTGACGTCATTTTAAATCTGATATGGCGGTCACCACAAAATGGCGGAAGACATATACACTCTTATCGGGAACTCCGTTTTAACTCGATTCTGTTTCGATTCCATTCTTTTCACATCGGCATCAATTTCTTAAAAATGAAAAATCGTATTCTTTCTGAAGCATACAAAATGTAATTTTAACATAGAACAGCTAATTTCGAAAACCAAAAGCGGGTTAGCACATGACAAAACACATTTATCACTCCAGCGGAATACCCGACGAGTTACTAATTCGGATGGAATTTTTTCTCCGTTGAAATTCGATTCCATGCGGAGTTCCCGATAGGGCTGATAATAGACCAGAAAGTAGAAAGCAAACTATTTAAAAAAAAAATAAAAAATACGGTTTTTATTTTAAAATGAACTAAAAAGTAAAAAATAATTTTGAATGTAAAGTTTTTGTTGCTACAGCCAGTATATGGGAACAACCTTTCGAAATGTAAAAAGCGTGGGGCGCTAAAGCAAAGTAGGATAGATTAAGCCTTAATCATTAAAGGTCCTCAACACTTTTTTTCTCTTCTGTTCGTCTCAAACCGAAAGGAAAAAAAAGAAGAAAAGTTTATTTAGGAGCACCAAATTGTGCATTTTTGGGCTGCATGGTGGGTGCCAAATTAGCAAAATTGGTTATTTTTTTGGCCCTTTTTGACAAAAACAATTTGAAGGGGAGGACGGCGCCATGATCAAAGCTCTGCACAGGGCGTACGATTCTGAATATGTTTGGCTAGGTGTCTGTTGTTCCCATAGTACACAATTTTTCATCATCGAATCTTAAAAAAGTTGTAGCATACTCTACAAATTTTTTAAATATCCAAAATCAATTTTTACAGATTTGATATTCTTTTAGTATACCTTTTTCGTACCGCGGGCTGTGCATACCTAATCAGTATTAAAATAAAAGATTACGCTGCGGAATTCGAACCACGAACCTCTGCGATGGCAGTCTGCCGCCTCAGGTCCTAGGCTACCAAGGCCGGGTATATCTAGCCATAAATGTGTGCCTCTGTTAGGTTGTGACATATACAAGAAATTGAACACCGAAAAGAAAGATGTTCAGAGATAGTTGGTTTTAACTAGAGGTGTTCACGTTTTGTACTAATTAGGAGTTCACACACAATTAGTTAGAAAACAAACTCAAAAATAACACACCGATTGTCCGGAGTGAAAACACCTAGATAACACACACTTCAATAAAAATTGCCTTCACAATTATTGAAATTTTTTCCTCAAAAAAATCTTATCAAACTTTTAATAATATGACTTCATATCTTCCCTGGAGACCAGCATACACAAAAGGCACCCAGCAGACCACTTTGATCCGCAAAAACCAGAAAATAACACTCATTCACACACAACAATTCCTGCCTTAAAATTTAATTAAATTTTTTCCCCCGCCGTAACGTACCTACTCGAATCCATGAATATTACAAGGACCAACTGTTGAGTCGAGCAAGGACGAGAGAAGGCAAAAAAAAATGGGGAATCTGGGTCCAGCTTGGGTATGCTGCCCCATACAAACTCCAACCCCCGCGGGAGGCTTAAGTTTGTTTATCTTTCGGTTTGTAATATCCGCCAGCTATGGCTGCTGCTCCAAGGATATTTTTTTTATCTTTTCAAGGATCATCTCATGGCAGCAATAAAGAGCAGTCACAGCAGCGCGGCTGTTTAGCGATTGAAATTATAAAGGAAATTAAAATCGGTCCAATGATTCCTTTCCTCGTTGTTATCTCATAATGGTGGGCACGGCCCGCGGTTTTTGATTGTTGTTTAATTTTTGTGAATTATATTAGTAATATTAATTTTTTTAGAATTTGAATATCTGCAATTAAGGACGGCGAAGGAAAAAATTAGATGAATAACTTTTCTTGTGATAAATTTTCAGGATGTTTTACTTCTTACAAAAAAAGCTCTCAAAGCTGGTAATTTAATAATTTGATGTAGCGGAAAATTTTGTAATTAAATAAAAAAATATTCAAAGAAAATCTTTTTTGGATCTTTAGAAATGGAGAATAATAAATTGTTTAAGGATTCTGTTCAACAACAACACGAACAGTGGATTTTGTGCAAAAGTTGAAAGGAATTGAAAAGTTTAAAAGAGACGGGAGTTGAAGCAACACAATTATGCACTGACTTCCGGCCAGGGCCGGATTTAGGTATCTTGGCGCCCCGTGCGAGATATTTTTAGGCGCCCTTAAATTTTTGCACATTTCTTTTCGATTACCTATATTATTATGCACAAATTGTACAATAACCCGAGTAAAAACATAAGATGGCCTTACAACGGGCGAACACTGGCCGCTTGGGAGCGCATGCGGGCTCACGACGGCCAAACTTGACCAAAAAATATTTAAATGGCCGAGAACTAAACTGTTCACACGGGCATACGATAGCAGAGAACAACGGGCAAAATGTGCCCAGTGTTGTAGCACTTTCGTACCTATCTTAAAATGAAGATCCGAATAATCGCAACATTTTATTTTATGACAGCATTACTCTAATGAATCAAATAAAAAAGGTACAGCGGTTCAAAAACTCCAATAATTACAGTCGCTTAGTAAAGTAATTAGTTATAAGATCCTGGGTGGAGGCATCGAGCTCGCGCCCTTGCGTTTGTTATGAGGGGTTATCATTTAATAATAATGAATGAACACACTACTGGATGGCGTCGGCGCCCCCTGGGACATAGCGCCCTCAGGCGGTCACCCGGGTCCGCCCACCCTTAAAGCCGGTACTACTTCCGGCTGTATACAGTACGGAAGTAGTCTACGAGGCAAAGTTTAAGATGGGGACCAAATTAGGTCACACCAACAGGTTCTACTTATACATGATCATGAATAGTTAGGTGAGGTTGAGTTGAATTTTCGACTCGCGTCACAAATCACAAATAAAACACAGAGATGCTGCTGTCAACTAAATACAACTACTCAACTATTGACTGGACCTACGCAATCGAACGAGAGCCGTTCTACTGAGTAGAAGTACTGACACACCCTTTATGGTTTAACGAATCACGTTTCGTTACTAAACCTCTCCACGAAAGTTAGAAAAATACTAAAGTACCACGTTTCAACTCTAGATTGCCTCTTCTAACAAAACTTTAGGAAAATAATTATTTACTCAGCAGGCTGGGTGATTCTCCTTTGAAAGCTTCACTTCGAAGCTTTAAAGCTTCCTACGTCGACGAGCTTTCTAGTTATAAAATAAACCGCTTCGCCAGGCCAAAATTCAGTCTTTAACCAGGCTCGTTCCGGAGAGGTCACCTTCTCCGGTCCTAGACCGTGTCGTGGTGTACAATCCGGCACGGCTACTCTATACACATTACACACATTACCTGAGGAATGCTTCCTATGCCTTGTCGTGGTTTACGATCCGACAATGTGCCGAAGTAGCGATTCCTAGACCGTGTTGTGGTGTATGATCCAGCACGGTTAGACCGCAGACATAACACCCACCGACCCCCTACCGAATTCCTGAGGAGTGTTTCTTGGACCAGTATCGTAGTGTACGATCCGACGCTGCTCCCGACAGCATTTCTTATACCAGTGTCGCGGTATGACCAGATACAAGATCGACCACGGAACACCGCATTACACACATATCCTCCTAGACCGCACCAGTGATACAATAAAGAAATGTTATTTTGTAAGAAGGTGTTTGTTCTCACACGACCTTGGACAACTCAAGAGCTCCCGGCAACCCTCCCATAAAAAAGGAGGTTAGAGAACAACCATGCAGGAGATTTCATTCGTGCCTGCTGCACGCTAGGAGCGGGCAAGTCTCATTTTTACTCGGGTGTAGGTTTGAGGCCTGGTTGCTAGACAAAGAAGAAATTTGCGTCTTTTATAAAAAACCCAAGCATTGATCTACTTGTTTGGCGATTTGGAATACATGATCATTTCTTTAGAGATCTTCAGATAAATTGATGCCCAAGATAGAGAGCTGAGAGCTGTAACGCAAAACAGGGCAACTGTTTCCGCCCTATGTCCCAAGAGAGATTAAAGGAGCATAAAGAAAGAAGAAGACAAAATATTCGAAATGCGTCAGCCATTGGTGAATCTAATTCACTGATATAGAAGTCTTAAAAACAAAGAACTAATACGATGCCAATAGCGCGGAGTTTGGTCAACAGATCTAAGGCACGGTGTCAAAAGTTTTAAAGAGACCTGGAATAACTAAGCCGGACTCACAAAATACCGTGACGTAAATGATTTTCACGAGTGCGGTTGCATAACAGTGTTCGTACAGGGTTAATTGTACCCCGTTCTCGGAATCCATGAACTGGGGTGCCTCTTTTACCTGGAACCATCACGGATGACTATTTGATTCGGCAATCAGTTGATGTCTTCTTTTAAGTTCAGTTAGTTCTCCACTTAGTATTACGTTTCCGCAGTAGAAAGGATGTCAGCACGCTCAGTGCTAGCCCTAGCCCTTGTTTAGGGTGAAGCGAGATCTTTCGGCGCCCTTTGGTCTTTGACATCACATAAATTTTATTTCCGCTTATACTAGATAAAACTTTTTCAAAGCACTGCCGAGGCAGCCAAGGCATGGTGAAGGTTGATCTAGACAAGTTACATATCGGAAGCAGCATTCATTTCCTTATGGGATTATGTCGCACCATTTTGCGGGCGTTTTTGGATTGCGGGGTTTCCCCTTCAAAGATTTAGGTGGTTGTTTTAGGGTCGCGGGCATGCCTGTAGCGGCAATAGCAGCATTTCATCTCAAAATTGCTTCCGCGGCGTTTCGCCAGTAGCACTAGCCGTTCTGGAGGCTATGTGGTTGTTTCTGATGGTGGGACATTAGAGCTTACCCTTGTCGTCAGTGATGTTGAAATGGTGGAGAGAATCATCTCGTCGTTAAAAGACGACGAGGCTTGCTTATAGGAAGCACGCAGTCATCCCTAGAAACTTGGACTATTCTGTTGTTGTTGTTCCGTGGTAAGGAGGGTATCCGGATACTCCAGTCGCTAGCACGCCTATTCTAACACGTTTTGCAATTTGGCACAAAGTCGACTTTGGCTCTAGGCTTCAATGTGAGTGCGTCAAACTTCTTTTCTGAAGGATATTAAGACGGCTTTACAAACCGTACAGCCAGAGCCTTGACCCCCGGGTTATTGTGGCCTGGAAAAGGTCTAGAAGATCTAATCATCTTATTATTAAGAAATTGGCATCCCTCTCTTCGTCGACGGCCATGCAGAGCCTTTATTAGCCAGCTTCTGGAAATTGCCTAAAACATTTTCGGCCTGCACCACCTGCGTGTTTTTAAAGAGATCGTTTTTTCGGGTCACCTCTCCAATGGAGCAGAATATGCTCGCACTCCGCAGGTGGCCCTCTAAGGAGATCTTTTTCTAATGAAGGAATGATCTCAGTGTACTCTACCGCGGTTTGCAGGCTCAGACTGTCCTCTTTGAAAAAGGACCTCAAACCCCCCCCCCCCCCACACTTGGACTACATTCTGCACCATTCTGTATGAGTTCACTGGCCTTTCAGGTCGCCCTGTTGGGGGAGCCCACGAGTTGCTGGAGAGAGGACCGTCGCCCCTCGCAGTGCTCTGAATTATCATGTGAAAACTAATTCAAACCGAAGGTAACCTGGTATCCGCAGTCCCGCGATCCTCAAAAGGCGCAAATTATTTTTAGGATTCATTTTGTCGCACCTTAGCACATGGCGCCTGGAGGGACCGCTCCTCCAGCTCTACCCTAGGACCGGCATTGAGCACGCTTGTTGGCTTGGTACATAGTTGATGATATTGATGTGCTATATGTATGTACCAAGCCAACAAGGGCGTTCAATGCCGGCCCTAGGGTAGAGCTGGAGGAGCGGTCCCTCCAGGCGCCATGTTTTAAGGTGCGACAAAATGAATCCTAAAAATAATTTGCGCCTTTTGAGGATCGTGGGACTGCGGAGGCGCCTCTATCAGATGGCTATTAACCAAATATACATTATCTTGTATGTCCAGGGCCGGCGTTTGGATTATTTGCGCCCGGTGCAGTATGACACATTGCGCCCTATCAGCTGTTCATTTTTTTAACGCAGTGATGGACAATGTAAAAAGACACAAATATATGAAATTGAACACCCGGGATGATTTATTTTTCACTTTTTTTTTCTGTAAATTGCGTCCCGGCCAATTGCGCCCGGTGCAAAAACACTAATTGCATATATAAAAGCTCCGCGCCTGGCTATGTCCAAGCATGATTTGCTCCCCGATCTTGCTTTTGTTCTGAGTTTGCTTGCGCTTTAACTTCATAAAACTCCCCCGCTAATGTTGTTTAGTGCTCCACCATGTTTTTCGGTGTTACCTGCACTTCCCTAACTATTTCCAGCACAAAAATGGGCACCGGAAATCTATAGATCTGTACACTCGAATCTCCTTAATAAAAGTCCCTAATTCGTTGTCCACGACTTCATATGATGATGATAGGCGAACATTGCACTGCATGTATTAGTTTCTACTCTAGAATCCTGCATAGAATAAAAACAGTCCCCTTAACAGCCTTCCTGGACATAGAAGGAGTTTTCAACAACTTCAAAACAAAGGCGATACAGGTGTTTTTCGCCGAATTACGGATCTATAGCAGTACCACCAGCACGAATTACAAATCAAGAACTATATCACCGTGTCGGCCAAGAAAGGATAAACGACGAAATCAGATGAACTAAATGGAATTGGCCACATCCTGCGAAGGACAATGGAAAAAGACCCCAACACTCTGTGCAGTTTCTTTAATATATGAAAATGAACTGACACTTCCATTTTTTTTTTCTTCGTTGTTTCAACTTTTTTCTAATTTTGTTTCTGAATGCGCCCGGTGCAAGTGCACCACTTGCACCTATGAAAGCGCCGCCCCTGTGTATGTCCTTTGGTGGGAGGACCATGGGTGATTCACACGTGACGTCTTTGTAGGTTTCGGATTTGGCTATATACATACACATCCCAATACAACATGTGAATTTAATTACGTGTTTATTCAGAACGCATCATGAGCAAAAGTAATTAGCCTTCAATGTCCACAAAGCCGTGCTGAAACGTGCGCTTTCAAAGTCCACTCTCACCTCCAACCTCCTCCTAATGTTTAAACCTCCCCAAATATAGGGAAACGCCAGCTTTTTCGATTCAACAAACTCATTTTAAATGTAACTTTCACCAAAAGCAAAATTATTTAATTACAAAAAAAAAAATGCGTGTTTTTGTTGTTGAGTTTGGCTCCACTCTTCCGGGGCCAAATGTTAACCTTTCATGGAATTTTTCAGTCCTTTTTTTAGCACACGTCCTTTTTCAGGGAATTTCATTAGGATTTAGGGTTTCTGTTTACATAATGAAGGGATTAAAACGTTGTAAACAGTTTTTTTCAAGGATTAAATTGTATTAAGAAAGATTCAATTAAAATCCTTTTTAAAGCTGCAAAATACAATAATTATAATCCTTCTTTTTGCCGGCGTTTGCCAGGACCAAAAATTGCTTCAGGATTATGTATTTATTTAGGAGGAAAAAGTTTTATTTTGAAAAGCTTTGAAATATTTAAAAAAAAATGTTTTGTAAATAATTTCATTAAAGAAAAAAATACAGACAAAATTAGGTTAATGTTTTTTTTTAATTTTATTTCGCTAGAAAGGTTTAAAAAAGATAAAAGGATTTTTTTTTCTGGTTATATCTCAAACTCCTTTTTGGGTTAATTCACAAATGTTTTTATTTTCAGCCCTTTTCCGTTTTAGCATTTTGTTTTGATTTGGTGGTGGCGCTGCTATTAAATGATTTTTTAAAGGTTTCCTTACCTTTATTTTTTTGTTTCAGCCTTAGCTAAAGGATCAATCTTGCCTAAGACTTGTTTCTTTGCTTCTTTTTTTTTGAACTTTGATTAGACTTTCTTTGTGGATGAATTTCTTAGAATCATGAATTACCTTGGGCCGGGAAGATTAAATCCTTCCAAGAAATGTGCTCGGAAATCAATGAAGCGAATTATGTTTAAGATTTTATCGAAATGCTTAAAAAATAAATTTAAAAATAATTTTACGACCCAACACCAATGCATCGTTGTTGTATTCACTACAGGTATAATTTGCAAGGTCATCGAATATCGGTGAATTTGTTAATGTAACAGTCGGTCATTAGGGATGTAACAGCATAATGGCGCGATCTAAATAGTGGGCGCCACTTATGCGAGGTGTTACCCCCTTAGCCAAAAGCCCGGAAGAGCATGGCCAAGGAGCCAACACCATACATAAGAAATAAAAAGAAAATCCGGAGCTCCTACGCCGGCCACACGGAGTTGTCTAGCTCGCCGGAGGGGTCGTGGGGTGTGTGGCCGGGGCTTACCGAGGCTGGTTCACCACTTACCTGTGACTATGTAACTTGAATTCCGCCATCATCCTTTTCCGATCATCGTCTGCGACGCGTCAAACCCTGAAAAGGAAGTCATCCGTCCCAACCATTCCCAAGAAAAAATCTAACAACTTGAGTTCATTCTTAATAACTTAAAAATTGTTTTCTTTTATTTCAGACACATTAACAAAATACTAGAAACACCAATTGTTGGAAATCGAAAGGAGGACAAGTTACATCAAACCTCAAAACCCAACAAGTTACATCAAACCTCAAAACAAACCAAGTTGCATCGAACATCAACTACAAAAAGCTCGGTATCAGACATGTCATTCGGGGATCATGCCCCCCGTAGATGCATGATCGGCTGAGAGCAGTTATCCCGATCGCCCCACCAATTTTATCCTCGACTCACAACGGTTACCCAGCGTAGGAGATCCACAAAGGAAGTCAGTAGGAATCTAGAAATTGTAGCAAGCAGAAGTCAGAATTCGCTATAAATTACTTATAAATTACTTATATTTACAATAAATACAACGGAAATAAAATTAAAGTACTAGTTTTGAGTTATTAGTGTAAACCTCGTTCCTTTTTTGGTGTTAAGTTCAGTGTATGCACCCCGGAATTCACCTTTTGAAGAAGATTCAGCCCCCCCGGCAGATCAGCACCCCTTAATTACCCCCCGAGTTTTCCACATGGTCCTTCGAGCCGGATCTAATTTGAGAGGTGAGTAAAGAATTGCATGTTCATCATTTATACAAAATTAAACTTTCACAAGGTTTTATAATGCGTTGCAAGTGATATATTAATAAAACATAAAAGACGTGGTAAAAAAAATTTCATAAGTTAAAATCTCGTTATTATAAGTGATTTTGAAGATAGCACGCCGATAACGTGATCCTCTTGAAATAAAATTCCGTTACCCGTTATATGATAATACCGGTAAAGTCAAGTGTGTGCATTTTTTGTCCCAATATAGTTGGTACGGAATTTTCTACTTCTTTGTGAAAGATTTCTTTATTTGAAGAATTTATTCGTTTTTTGAAAATTTATTACAATTTCTGCTGCTTTGGTGAAAATAAAGTTGAGAATTTTATATTAGTTCGAAATCACACGTGGTGATAAGGTAATTTCTGCTTCTTTTTGTGAAAGTAAAAAAGTTTGAAAATTTTTATTAGTTTCGAAATCACACGTGGTGATAAGGTAATTTCTGCTTCTTTTTGTGAAGGTAAAAAAGTTTGAAAATTTTTATTAGTTTCGAAATCACACGTGGTGATAAGGTTATTTCTGCTTCTTTTGTGAAAAATAAAGTTTGAAAATTTTATATGAGATTTGAAGTCACACGTGGTGATAAGGGAATTTCTGCTTCTTTTTGTGAAAGTAAAAAAGTTTGAAAATTTTATATGAGATTTGAAGTCACACGTGGTGATAAGGGAATTTCTGCTTCTTTTTGTGAAAGTAAAAAAGTTTGAAAATTTATTAGTTTCGAAATCACACGTGGTGATAAGGTTATTTCTGCTTCTTTTGTGAAAAATAAAAGTTTGAAAATTTTATATTAGTTTCGAAATCACACGTGGTGATAAGGGAATTTCGGCTTCTTTTTGTGAAAGTAAAAAAGTTTGAAAATTTTATATGAGATTTGAAGTCACACGTGGTGATAAGGTAATTTCTGCTTCTTTTTGTGAAAAATAAAAGTTTGAAAATTTTATTAGTTTCGAAATCACACGTGGTGATAAGGTTATTTCTGCTTCTTTTTGTGAAAGTAAAACAGTTTGAAGATTATATATTAGTTGTGAATTCACACGTGGTGATAAGGGAATTTCTGCTTCTTTTTGTGAAAAATAAAAGTTTGAAAATTTTATTAGTTTCGAAATCACACGTGGTGATAAGGTAATTTCTGCTTCTTTTTGTGAAAGTAAAAAAGTTTGAAAATTTTATATGAGATTTGAATTCACACGTGGTGATAAGGTAATTTCTGCTTCTTTTTGTGAAAGTAAAAAAGTTTGAAAATTTTTATTAGTTTTGAAATCACACGTGGTGATAAGGGAATTTCTGCTTCTTTTGTGAAAGTAAAAAAGTTTGAAAATTTTATATGAGATTTGAAGTCACACGTGGTGATAAGGTAATTTCTGCTTCTTTTTGTGAAAAATAAAAGTTTGAAAATTTTATTAGTTTCGAAATCACACGTGGTGATAAGGTTATTTCTGCTTCTTTTTGTGAAAGTAAAACAGTTTGAAGATTATATATTAGTTTTGAATTCACACGTGGTGATAAGGGAATTTCTGCTTCTTTTTGTGAAAAATAAAAGTTTGAAAATTTTATTAGTTTCGAAATCACACGTGGTGATAAGGTAATTTCTGCTTCTTTTTGTGAAAGTAAAAAAGTTTGAAAATTTTATATGAGATTTGAATTCACACGTGGTGATAAGGTAATTTCTGCTTCTTTTTGTGAAAGTAAAAAAGTTTGAAAATTTTTATTAGTTTTGAAATCACACGTGGTGATAAGGGAATTTCTGCTTCTTTTGTGAAAGTAAAAAAGTTTGAAAATTTTATATGAGATTTGAATTCACACGTGGTGATAAGGTAATTTCTGCTTCTTTTTGTGAAAGTAAAAAGGTTTGAAAATTTATTAGTTTCGAAATCACACGTGGTGATAAGGTTATTTCTGCTTCTTTTGTGAAAAATAAAATTTTGAAAATTTTATATTAGTTTCGAAATCACACGTGGTGATAAGGGAATTTCTGCTTCTTTTTGTGAAAGTAAAAAAGTTTGAAAATTTTATATGAGATTTGAAGTCACACGTGGTGATAAGGGAATTTCTGCTTCTTTTTGTGAAAAATAAAAGTTTGAAAATTTTATTAGTTTAGAAATCACACGTGGTGATAAGGTTATTTCTGCTTCTTTTGTGAAAAATAAAAGTTTGAAAATTTTATATTAATTTCGAAACCACACGTGGTGATAAGGGAATTTCTGCTTCTTTTTGTGAAAGTAAAAAAGTTTGAATATTTTATATGAGATTTGAAGTCACATGTGGTGATAAGGGAATTTCTGCTTCTTTTTGTGAAAGTAAAAAAGTTTGAAAATTTTATATGAGATTTGAAGTCACACGTGGTGATAGGGTTATTTCTGCTTCTTTTTGTGAAAGTAAAAAGGTTTGAAAATTTATTAGTTTCGAAATCACACGTGGTGATAAGGTTATTTCTGCTTCTTTTGTGAAAAATAAAATTTTGAAAATTTTATATTAGTTTCGAAATCACACGTGGTGATAAGGGAATTTCTGCTTCTTTTTGTGAAAGTAAAAAAGTTTGAAAATTTTATTAGTTTCGAAATCACACGTGGTGATAAGGTAATTTCCGCTTCTTTTTGTGAAGATAAGAAAGTTTGTGTACCTTTTGTGAAAGTAAAAGGGTTTGAAAATTTTCATTAGTTTCGAAATCACACGTGGTGATAAGGTTATTTCTGCTTCTTTTTGTGAAAGTAAAACAGTTTGAAGATTATATATTAGTTTTGAATTCACACGTGGTGATAAGGAAATGGAAGACATTGTAGAAAAAATCAAAGAACAAAATGAATTGTTCCAAGAGTTAGAAAGATTCGCGGTAAACCTCAAGAAATCCCCCAAGGAAAGGCTGCAGAAATTGGGCCATTTGCAAGGTCGCATCCAGACTATTGATGAATTACAGCATCTATTCTTGGAAAATGACAGATTCATTAAACTGTCCTGTAACAAAGAAAAACGGGCGGATCCCTATTTCAATAACACGTTGCAGGATGAGTTCAATGAACTGTTTTACGAACAGAAGGGAATACTTAATGATATGTTAAATCAATTCCCGTCCAACACCCCGCCCCCCGCCAATGTAACTGTCCGACCTGCCCAAAATTTCGACAATGAAATCCCGGAAACCTCAATTCGAGAAAGCGAAGAACCCCACATTAAACTACCGCAAGTGATGATTCCTAAGTTTGGAGGCGATTATACCTCATGGCTAGCCTTTCATGATATGTTTACGTCCATTGTACACTCGAATACACGAGTACCTCTCGTCCAAAAGATGCACTATCTTAAATCATGCCTTGTGGGCGAGGCTGAAAGATTGGTGCGGCATCTTAATATTACCCACGACAATTACATCATCGCTTGGGACCTTCTGTGTACAAGGTACAAAAACACGAGAGTTCTAGTCAACAACGCACTAAAAGCCCTTCTCTCTCAACCCCATGTCCAATCCGAAAATCCTCGTGCCATTCGTCATCTGCTTGACCATACTAAAGAGTGTCTTGCAACCCTGAGGACACTAGAAGTTAAGACAGATGAGTGGGATCCCATCATTAACTATCTGACGGTCGAAAGACTACCTCGCGAAACTCGGCAATTATGGGAACAAATGCAAGGAACTTCTGTATCGCTCCCCAAATATTCGAAACTCCAGGATTTCTTAGAAACAAGGTTCAGAACGCTAGAAGCCATCCCACCCCCCAACCCCCAAAGAAAAGAGACTCGAATAGTGCCAAAGGGTACCATGTTTCAACCTCATGCATTTCATGTTGCCCGATCCAGATGCCCGCTGTGTAGAGGCAACACTCATACTTTGAAAAATTGTGTCACATTCAAAAGGATGAACACGGATGCCAGGCACAGATTTGTTTCTTCCAGAGCATTATGTCAAAATTGCTTAGCCCATAGCCATTCCACAACGAGTTGCCCGAGCTTGCATTCGTGCCTCATGTGTAAACAGCGGCATAATACCCTTCTTCATCAGCAAGAGTCCCGTCACACGGCCACCCCCACTCTGAAAACGGAGAATCCGTCGGTAATCCCGAGCGAATCTCAACACGATCCTGAACCTTTAGCTCCTTCAACCCCGTCCAAGTTTATCTCATGTATTGCGAGAAACAATAAGGAAGTTTTACTGGCCACAATGTTGGTGAAGGCAACTTCAAACACGGGCGAAACCCGCGTATTACGCGCTCTGGTGGACCCTGGCTCACAGACCACGTTCATTACAAGAAGAGCAGCTCAAGCTTTGCGTTTAACTCATCACTATTCGCCAGTCGAGATAACAGGAATCTGCAACACTATAGCCGCAAGATCCCAATCGATGGTCAGTTTAAGGCTCCAGCCGCATTCTCTAAACACGCCAAGATTGCATATAACAGCAATCACCCTAAATACTTTAACCGATCTTCTACCCCATCAGAAATTACAAAGTTCACAATGGAATCATCTCCAACGGTTACCATTGGCAGACCCTACGTACGATCGCCCTGGTGTCATAGACCTAATCCTTGGTGCGGAGATTTATACAACTATATTGCAAGAAGGTTTAATTAAAGGTGTGGCTGGGTCCCCCACCGCACAAAAAACATCTTTTGGCTGGATATTATTGGGGGAATGCAAATCCGAAGGAACCAATTCCGTTCCAAACATTAACTCCATGCCCGCCATCGTAAGAAGTCTGTGCTGCCAAGTTAAGAATGATTGTGATGTGTTGCGGCGCTTTTGGGAGATAGAGGAAGTTGATATACCTAAAGAAGCGTCATCCGAAGACATGTTGTGTGAACAATTTTTTGTGAGCACCCACTCTCGCACCGCAGAAGGTCGATATGTTGTACGGCTACCTTTTAGGCCCCTGCCTGAAACCGAAGGTAGATTCGGAATCTCACGAGAAACCGCGGTCAAACGATTCTATTCCCTTAAACACCGCTTTGACAAAGACCCAGCCCTACATAAAGAATACCAAGATTGCCTTGAAGAGTACTTAAAGGATGGTCATATGGAAAGGATTGCCGATTCTCAAATCGATAAACCCGATAATAGCATGTTTTATTTACCTCACCATGCTATACAAAAGGCAGACAGCTTAACGACACAGACGAGGGTAGTGTTCGATGCTAGTTCTAGATCCTCAAATGGACAGTCACTAAATGACCGTTTGCTTACAGGGCCCGCGCTGCAGCGTGATATATCTCTCCTGCTCTTCGAATGGCGGCAACGAAAGTTTGTTTTCACAGCCGATATTGCTCGGATGTACCGGCAGATCCTCGTCGAATACCCTGATAACGATTATCAAAGAATAATTTGGCAAGGAAATTTGACTAATTCTCCTGAGGATTATCGCCTTCGGACAGTTACTTTTGGCGTATCCAGCGCGCCATTTCTCGCCATTCGTTCTCTCCACCAACTCGCAAAGGATGAAGGACATGACTTTCCTTTGGGGGCAGAAATTCTATTGCATGACTTCTATGTTGATGACCTCTTTTCAGGAGGAGATACCATGTCAGAAGCAGTGGAAGCCCGGCGACAAATTGATTCTTTGTTAAAACGAGGAAAATTTGAATTACGAAAGTGGGCCTCCAACCACAATGGGATATTGACTGATATCCTCGAAGAGCAACGGACTTCATCCCCATCGATTCTCCTCAATAAAGAAACGATAGTAAAAACATTAGGCTTGCATTGGCTACCAGAAGATGATTGTTTCCAATATATCGTAAAACCCATTTCGACCCCATCGCCAATCACGAAGCGAAAAATACTATCTACCGTGGCTCGGATTTACGATCCCTTAGGATTGCTCTCGCCCGTAATCATCTCGTCAAAAACACTTTTACAAGGCCTATGGCAAAGGGGCTTGGGATGGGATGAACCAGTTCCCGCAGAGATATTGGAAAAATGGTTAGAGTTTGTATCCCAATTATCTTATGTCGAAAAAATCGTCATCCCGCGTTTTTTAGAGGTAGAACCACATAGCTCAATCCAAATCCATGGGTTCTGCGACGCCTCAGAGAAGGCGTATAGCGCCGCGTTGTATATGCGTTCGGAAACGAACGGTGCTATCATAGTCCATCTCATAAGTGCAAAAACAAAGGTAGCGCCCGTGAAATCAATAACACTCCCTAGACTGGAGCTATGTGGTGCCGTTTTGCTTTCACGCCTTATAAAAAAAATTTCTGCCCTCCTTGAAAAACAGAGAAAGCCGTACTTATGCATGGACAGACTCAACCATCGTCTTATCGTGGCTTCAGCGCCATCCAAATACCCTCAAAACATTTGTAAGCAATAGAGTCTCCGAAATCATGACCAATGTAGGTCCAGTCCCCTGGAACCATGTTTCCTCCTCCGATAATCCTGCTGATTACGCGACCAGAGGGATCTCATCGATTAAGCTTCTGGACGACAAGTTATGGTGGCATGGTCCGCACTGGCTTTCCAAGGTCGACACTTGCTGGCCGAGCAACGTCAAGTTCCAAGATCCTGAGCCGGCCTTACTAGAGCTTAAACCCATTAAATCTTTTTTGCTACAGGACTCAACCATGGAATCTATAAAAATCCTCCAAAGATATTCTTCAATAGCTCGCCTGCTTAGAATAACCGCCCGATGCAAAGAATTCATAAATCGTTGCCGCAACAAGAACTCAAATTTCAAACATCCAATCAACCTCACTCCTCAAATTACCGAAGCCCGAGCCTTTTGGCTAAAGCATGAGCAGAGACGGTTCTTTTCCCAAGATATAGATCGTTTAACCAAAGGTAAGCCTTTGGACCAGTCGAGTAAAATAATGAATCTTAACCCCTTTGTGGATGCGTCAGGTATTCTGCGAGTAGGAGGTCGATTAACCAATTCCAGCTTACCTTACAATGAGAAACATCCCGCGATCGTACATCCTGATAGTCATCTTACTTATTTGTTTATAAAAAACGCCCATGCCGTATGCATGCATGGAGGTCTCACGCTCACCCTGTCGCTGCTACGCAAAACAATTTGGATTGTCAATGCTCGCAAGATTGTTAAGAAGATAATCCATCAATGCATTCCATGCTGCCGAAATGCATGCAAGGTACAAGATCAGTTGATGGGCTCTTTGCCCTCAGTACGCAGCAACATCAGTCGCCCGTTTATGAATGTTGGAGTAGACTATGCGGGTCCCTTCAACCTTCGCCTATCGCACACGAGGGGTTGCCGGACTCATAAGGGATACATCGCCGTCTTTGTATGCCTCAGTATAAAGGCGATCCACATAGAGGTTGTGAGTGATCTCACAACACAAGCTTTCCTCGCTGCATTTAAAAGATTCGTAGCTCGTCGCGGTTTGTGTCGAAATATTTATTCCGATTGCGGAACTACCTTCATCGGCGCGCATAGTCAATTTGATAAGGATATCAAGGCTGCCATCAAAATGGGCAGTCAGCACGCTGCTACCACCTTTAGCGTACAGGGTATCGAATGGCATTTCATCATCTGCTCCCCATTTCGGTGGCTTATGGGAAGCCGGGGTCAAATCCATTAAATATCACCTAAAAAGAATTGCCGGGAACGTTCCCCTTACTTACGAAGAGATGTCGACTCTTCTCACTCAGATCGAGGCGTGCCTTAATTCTCGCCCACTATGTCCACTTACCGATAACATCGATGACACAAGAGTTCTAACCCCCGGACATTTTTTAATAGGTGACGCTCTTTTATCCCCCCCAGAAGAAGATTTCACTCAATGTAAGTTTAACATTCTTAATAGGTGGAATCTAGTGCAGCGGCTAAAGCAGGATTTCTGGCGAGCCTGGACGTCCGAGTACTTGTCCCGGCTTCAACAACGACCAAAGTGGCTCAAGGTCTCGACAAACATTAAGGTCGGCGATCTGGTTTTAATTAAGTCCGAAAATCTTCCCTCAAATCAATGGCCATTGGGACGAATCATGCAAGTACACCCGGGAGATGATCAATTAATCCGTGTTGTCGCTGTAAAAACCCAAAGGGGCGAATACAAGCGCCCAATAACCAAAATTTGCTTACTACCTTCAAAATCATCCAATGAAACGCAACAATCCGAAGAGAATAATCATGAGAATAATGCACTTGTAAGCACTTGCAACGCATGAACCTCTAAAACCTGAAATATTTTCATGTTCATCTAATAATTGTATATTTGATTTTATTACATTCAATATATCATGCAACTCTTTACTGCTGATCAAATTTTCTTCCTTTCATGTCCATCACCTATATACGTCTGTGGAAACTGCCGAGGGACCTGTCCAGAGAGGGTAAAATCATCAAGAGGACACAACGGCCAAAAGGAGTAGAACAGGAGGAGAACATTACAAAATTGTGGAGACCTACCGATCCGTGACTCGAAGGAGGCGAATACAACACCATCGCACTTCCTCGTTATGTTGAAACCTTAGAGATTTCAAGGCGGGGGAGAATGTTGGAAATCGAAAGGAGGACAAGTTACATCAAACCTCAAAACCCAACAAGTTACATCAAACCTCAAAACAAACCAAGTTGCATCGAACATCAACTACAAAAAGCTCGGTATCAGACATGTCATTCGGGGATCATGCCCCCCGTAGATGCATGATCGGCTGAGAGCAGTTATCCCGATCGCCCCACCAATTTTATCCTCGACTCACAACGGTTACCCAGCGTAGGAGATCCACAAAGGAAGTCAGTAGGAATCTAGAAATTGTAGCAAGCAGAAGTCAGAATTCGCTATAAATTACTTATAAATTACTTATATTTACAATAAATACAACGGAAATAAAATTAAAGTACTAGTTTTGAGTTATTAGTGTAAACCTCGTTCCTTTTTTGGTGTTAAGTTCAGTGTATGCACCCCGGAATTCACCTTTTGAAGAAGATTCAGCCCCCCCGGCAGATCAGCACCCCTTAATTACCCCCCGAGTTTTCCACACCAATAGGTAACATCAATATTCAATGGGACACGATTAGAACAATGTCATCATAGCTCAATACATTTACAGTTTCAACATAAAAACATTTACAATTTCCCCGGTAGGGATACTTCCGTATGCTAACTGATTTGCAAAACGTCTCGTATTGGTACCAATTTCGCTTCGTTTTACTCACAAGTGGTATCAACAAATATCGTGTCCAATTATAATTACGAATAAGTTATTGGAAAACAACCAGAAAATTATTTTGCAAATAAAAAAAATTTAAGCCAATATTTTATAATAAAATTAGAACAAATAAAAAGGAAATTTCGTTTAAATTATTACATAACAATTGTACGGGAACAGTGAAAGAACAACAATTTATAAAGTATTTGCTTAATACCGTTAAAATTATTATTTGAGTAATAAATTTAAAGTTAATAAATGAAGGTAAAAATTTGTGTTATTTTATTTATTTGTATTGTGTAAATCTATATATGTGTGTATAGCTATTTTAGATATCTTTTTTTTTCTTTTGAAACCCAAATTTACTACCACCTTTCCGAATATATTGCAAAAGTAATATACAAAGTAAATGCCATACCGAAAAATCAATAACTATTCGGGAAATACCTCTTTGTTTCTTCTTAAGTTGGCACGATACCTTTATCGCCCTTAGTCCAATCAAATTAGGCCGACTTCACCATCTATATCTGTACTTGAAAAATGTTCACCAGGCGCAACGCTTCATGACCAAATCTGCCACCAGGCAATTCATTAATAGTACACTGCCGTAAAACACCTCGGTGACCACTAGTGAAATGAAGCCGCAATGCATGTGCCTCTTCTTCCTTTCCTACACCAAGCCAATTGACCAAAAATGTGAATCAACACGGCAGCCAATCACTTCCGTGTTAATGTGACGAAATTCTTGTACTCTCTTGAGAAACGCCGATGATCTCCGGTTGACCAACAGACGTGGAATCCAAGGTACACCAGAATAGCACCACCCAAATATTCTCCTTCGAAATTTGCTGCTAGATGAGCAATGACCGCCTTGCTACATATACGATGAAAGCCTTTTTCGTCTGCACGCTGCAAATCGCCAGGAAATGAGAAGCAGGATTCCTTGTCGCTGGTTTCTTGACCCCTTCTGGTTGGTTTTTTTTTGGAAGACTTCTTGGTAGCTTCTTGATTACCATCAGGTTGGGAGCGAACACGGTAGCCGCCACTATTTACTCCGTCATGCAAAAAAGCCAATTGCAAAAAAACCGATTGAAAAAAAACTGAATCTCCTGACTGATTGCAAAAATATTAGCAAATCATTCCAAAAAAACTCTACGAGCTGACTCACACTAACTGAACTCTCAAATTTTCTTTTTTCCTGACTAACTCAATTATTTTTTTGTTCTCGCCTACCTCTTTTTAAATTTTTCCTTTTCCTCAAAAGTGATTTACAATAAATTTCCCATTGCCTACAAGGTGATTTCCCAACTAAATTTCCCCACCCAAATAACTAATAATTCCGACCGTTACAGGGATATTGGAGACAAAAGTATCATGATGGTCTTTAATTTTGATAAAATTGATGAAAATTGACGGGAGTTGAAGGTTGATATTAGTTCTCAGGATCCCGGAGCTTCCATGACTCTGGAGTTTCAAAAACTGATAAAGTCTACTGAATTTACCACCATAGCTCTGTCAGCCCAGTTCGAATCATCACATCCGTAGTAAGCCTATGCGGTTGCTGGACCAGTGGCGTTATCGGTTATGGGCTCGGGTGTCAGCTTTATTCGGGATAAGAACCTGTGGTAAGCTTTTTGTGGTGAGCTTTGGATGTGAGTGCCATCTGTGTGAAACTAATTGAACTTCACTGTAGTGTGTCTTGGATGGGCTTTCATGCTGGGATAGTGTTGGGTGTGGAAACGGGGCTTTGGGTGAAATCTTGTGGGGATTTTGTGTTTTAAGCTTGGGTTATCATAAATCAACACATTGCTGTAATAGTACAATGGAAAATAAAAACATCAAGGAAGTCGTGGCATGGCAATTTAAGGAATTTTTAGTTATTTGCGTTAAGAGAAGGCGGCGAGAAGACGTTTATTTCATTATTGATGTGAAAGAATAAATTAAAATATTATCTAATTCAATTTTTGGCTTTCTTCATTTTAGTCATTCTACCTATCCTGGTCTAACTGACATTATCAGAAGTGGAATATTACGATCCTAAGGTTGGATGATATAGAATCGAAAGATGATTGCGTTTTCGTAAAAGATTTGAGGGCGGTGTTAAAAGGCTCTGGTTTGTCCACGAATGGAAATAAAGACGTCTTAATGAGAAGGCGGAGTCAGCAGGGAGCCCACGAGCATTTCCAACTGGATGTACGAACTGCGCAGAACTGCAACGGAATGGAAGACGAGATCCGTGAAAACCGTGATCAGGTAACAGATAAGCACCGCTACATATTTACTCCACGAGACATCATCGATGTGCTACCGAAGTTTAATCCATCTACAGGGATGACAGCTCAACAATGGGTTGCGAGAACAGACGAATTAATAAAGATCTATTGTTGGGACGAGGTACTTCTGTTGTTTTGTGTTGCAGCAAAACTGGAAGGCTAGCGTGAGGCTAATAACCTCACCCGGAAAAAAGAACACCGCCAGCGGAAGACAGTTCCACAATCGAGTTGTTCTATTTATAAACGAACTTCTATACCGTAATGTGCGCGAAGAGGAGGGCTGTAGCGTTTGGGGGTGAGCCGATTGGCTAGTCTTGTGTTGCCAAGTTGACCAAAGCATTACCTCCACGGATAACTCGTTGGTGGCTCAAATTAAGCGAGTACGACCTCGAGTTGGTACATCGAGCCGGTGTTGGAATGCGACATGGCACTAGTCGCCAGCCGAACGAACCTGTTATTGATGCGGAAATTGTGGATGAGACTATATTAAGAATTAAAATTGAGTGAAAACGACTGGTTGTAAACAATGCAAAACAGGAGGAGGAAATCAACCATATCCTTAAACCCCTGAAATCAGGAGAAGGGGGTGATGGAACAAGACAACTACCACAAGATATTGTTGTTCAGAGAAAAGGACTATTTCGACGAACGTCAGATGGAGCAAAGTGGGAAGTTTTGAGTGTAGTGAGATGGCGAATCTTGAGAAAATATTCCCTGTGCTGAAAGTCGAGTCATCACGACACGACAAGTCGAGTTGAAAATGGTGGCGTTTCACTCCAATCACAACTTTCAGTGCAGGGGCCTAAAATCAACATAGCATTTACACTCGTCTCAAAGTCGTAATTCGTCTGAAACCTCGCTTTCTTCAACTTAAACGACTTGTCGCGTCGTGACGACTCGACTTTTAGCACAGGGCCCTATGTCATGACGATGTAGGATACTTGTCAATGGAGCGGACTTTGCAACGGTATCAGAAGACTTCTGGTTCGCTAGGATCAGGAACTTTATGAAAGGGTTTCCTGTTGTTATTATCGACGCCCGAAGATCTAGGCGGTCGTTTGGAGGGAGAACTTCATCACATGCCTCACTCTTGTCGCTGTTCCCTTCCACATGGTGCCCTTGGACCCTTAAGGGGCCCTATCAAAGAGCAAGTAACGGAATACCCATACTCTCGTAGCTGTAAACGCATTCATTAAATTCATCATCGTGATCATCAAAGCTGTGAAGAATACGTCCACCGCTCCGGTCTTAAAGTTAATCAACGAAATGACAAGTTGCTTTGGATTACCGACAATTATGATAACAGATCGAGGGGCTGTGTTTACCTCAAAGGTGCTCGAGGCAAACCTTGTGGTAAGGAGGCTAGGGGCCGATTCTACTCCTTGAAGCTTCGCTCGTTTCTAACTGCCACTTCGCATTTGATCCGTAGAGGAAGACTTAGAGGTCGGATATACCTCGTAAGCTTCTCCTTCATTGGCGAAATCGATGCTTTAGATTGTTCGTTATATTTTGTTGTAAGCTGCACGACTTATTTACCAAGAACAAGGCAGTGACTGACCTCCACAGTTCTTTACTACCAACCGAACAACCCTTTCAAAATATAGTTCGAAACTTTACCTCTCACATTTCTTTTTTAATTAAAATCCACTGACACCCACCTCCACAAAAAATACTCATATTTCAAATTTTTAGTACGCAATTCTTAAGGGATTTGTTTGACAACTTTTAACATTTTATATACCTACATACATATGTATAGGATTAATCATTTGACATTGTTCTCTGTCGCTCATCTCATCAAAAAACAAGATCCAATTACACAAAACTTTTAACGCCCGCCCATCATGCGAGATTACTTCAGCCGGAAAGGTGTAACAATGTTGCATAATTCTCGACATATAATTCAAATTAGATAGCTATCAACTTTCTTCTATAATCACGTCAACACCTTATGAACAGGCGTTGTTATCCCTGAAGACTGTGTCTATGGAAATCGTAATTTGCGATTTTTTATTAAGGAGGCGCATAAAGTACGTACGTACAGCCTCATGAAATGAAATGTTGTCGGTATTTATTAAAGAGTTTTCAAAGGTGTGTTGGGGATTTGATGAGGGATTTAAGATTATGCTTATGGTTTGAGTTTGGAGTAATCCTTAAGTAATCAGTTATGGGGTTTGTTTGTTTCTCGTTGAAGCAGTTTAATAATGGGAAGGAGTTATGCTATTTTGCTAGTTTTTTTGTTGGAGAGAACGATATTCATAAAACATTCATTTGTTAAGGAACATAACTCCTTTTTGCTGTACACAACTTTTATATTTGTTACAAGTTGTTATGTGTTTACTTTTCTTCAAGGAGCAGCACACCGCAGCACAGATATAAGCAAAAACTGGCTAGGTTTGAATTAATGATAAATCCAATAGACTCTCGACTCTCACTGATGGTGCTTGAACAAAGGTTATATCTGGCATTGACTATCGCATGCCACGGCTAGGTTGACTCTGGGTGCTTTCAGTAACGCAGGCCGTGTTCGTAAATGCAAGTTGCTCAAATTTTGCATGTAGCATATCGTTCAGTATTGCAACTGAAAAAAGCCCAGCGTTCTGAAATGCAAGTACATTTGCAAAATGATAGCAACCCATGCATGTATTTCAAAGTACTTGCTAGTTTGGATTCGCGAAGAAAAAAAAACGAACTGTCAAATAAATTCAAGTGGGCAGACAGTAGCTTTTTAAAAATGGTGAAATGCGTTCATTTAAGCAACCATGAATAATTCGCAAATGACTAATCTGACTAGCAAGCGATTGCAAGGTTGCCTGCATGCAAGCAAACAAACCTTGCATTTACGAACACGACCGCAGTTGCGCATATTTGCTTTTGCATTAGTTTCAAGTAGTTGCTTTTGCACAGAGGTCATAAATGCAAAAATGCAAAGCAAATGTGCGCAAGCTTTGCAAGCTTTTCGATAGTTCTGCGAAAAAGTTTCAAAGCACTTCGATGTTAAATGTCAAAGTATAGGTTGACAACATAAATGAGGATGATAGCGTGCGGTAAATATGTTAAAAGAACGTCATAAATGACAATTCATCGCGCCATATTTAACTATGGCGAAACAAGTGCATACTTGTATACATGTGCAAATGATTTTACCGCAAGTGGATACGGGGCCATTGATTACACAGCCCCACAAAAAAAAAAGTTTCAGACCTGGGGGTCTCACTAGGCTTACTATATGTTTTCGGGGTCGCTGAATCTGAATATGAGGTCTATATAGCTCTATCGGGTTTAGGATTAGCCATAACCTCAAAAAATAAGCCTTAAGACCCCGTTTTCCCATAACCTCAAAAAATAAGCCTTAAGACCCCGTTTTCCCGAGGGGGTTTAGGGCCTCGGTAGTCTAGGGGTAAGGCGCCTGACTACTATCCCCAGAGGTCCCGGGTTCGATTCCCGGTGGTGCCACGGTCCTAGCCTTTCCCAATTTCCCGCCTACTTAACTTTCCTTCTTTCTTCTTCCCTCTTTGCATTCCTGATTCCTCCTGTCATAGCCTTCACTAGTTCTCTTCCCCGCTCCACCAAGCGCATGTCATCGGTTGGTTGATGAGATTCAACTCGTTTCAGGAGGCATAACACTCCAGCGAGTTGTTCTCGATGCCCCGATGTCAGAGCCGCGAAATGGTTGGGAGTAGGTGAAATAAAAAAATACCGCAGCTAGGTTGTGACAGTTCTTTCTCACTTCTCTCTCTATCTTCCGACTAGAGCCGCTGTTCGACATTTCAAAAAAATAAATACATGGTCGACAGTACAAAGGGGCCTTCCCTAAGGCTCTAGTGTGTCACATAAAAAAAAACACTTCTGGGGCCTCCATAGCCCCCCAACAAACCGACTCACAAGACCGGTTGGACATTCCCTGCGAACCCATGCAGCAGGGCGCCGATCGCGGCCCCAATGAAGAGGAATTTTCGGGATCCCTCTTCAATGACGGCAGTCTGAGTCCGCGAACTGCCGTAGAGCACGTGGAGCACGGGGAGATCACTCCTTCAATGGAAGAAGATCTCCTTAGAGGCCCACCTGCGGAACCGCGCTCACCTTCTGCTCTATTGGAGGGGCGACACGAAAATACCAAAGGTCCTTCTAAATACCGGAGTCACACAGCCAGCAAACGTTTTAAGCGTCTTGTGGACGCTGGCTACTCCCGTGAAGATGCTGCCAGGATTTGCGTGGCCCCCGAGGAAGAGCGGAAAACGAGGGGTAGATCCTCTGGATCCTCTCCTGGCCAAAATGCCTCTGCGAAAACGGCGAAGGCTCCAGCTAAAAAGCCTTCACTAAAGAAGTTCAACGCACCCATAACGAAGCCTTAAGCAGCTTCAAAGCCGACCTTCTGTCAAATGGCAGAGAGTTTCAGAATGGGTGTGCTCGCGACTGACTACCCAGAGACTCTTCTGACCACGGATCAGTTAACTGCCGTGCAAGGGAGTCTTTTGGAGGCGATAGCCCAGTTGGGACAAAGCTCAGAGCAGCCGAGGTTCCTAGGTGTTGCGGCGCGCTCAGGGTGGCTAGCTATCATCGGCAACGTGGCTGAGAGGTGTGATGGTCAACCTTAGGCCATGGGAAGGAGCTAGTCTCGTCGCTGTGGATGAAGACAAGCTGCCGCGCAGCCATGTTGGGGTCGGATACTTCGCGGCTGCAACTGAAGACTCTACCGACATCATGATGAAGTGCATAGGGGTCCAAAACAGGGCTCTAAGAGTGCAGAAATGGAGAGTACTCCACAAAGTGCACCGCCCACCATTCACAGAGATGGGAACCAAAGGTCAATTGACGAGCTGAGGCGGACTGGCGGCCAAATTGGCTACAAGTTTGGTTGGGCACAGCTTAGGATTAAGGCTGCTGAAAAGCCTATGTCCAAGGTTGCCTCCGGCCAAACTTTGAATGTCCCCTCAGCGACCGCCAGCACTTCGGGAGCAACCGCGACTATTTCCGCTCCTATCACCAATGAAGCAGACACCCTGAGGCTAACATCTGAAGCCTGGCATGAGACTGCTCCGGGAATGGGAGAGATAAGCTCCAACGTGAGGATGGTGACCACTGCACTCTGGGGCTGGTGGTTGAGGGGCCTCTAACGAGGTAATGAATCCCTCCACCATCTCAGTATTGCAGGCGGCTGGGGCAGCAACTAATGCCCCACCATCCGACACAAGCAACTCTGGATGCTTCCTCTATTGCCGCTACTGGCGGGGCTGGGCCCCTAAAATCACCCCTCCAATCCTCAAGGGGGAAACTTCCCCAGCCTAGTAAGGCTCTCAAAAAAGGGAGGAGGAAAAATCCCTTCAGGAAATGAGTACTGCTTCCATTATGAAGCTTGCCAGATAAACCTTCTTCACGCCAAGGCTGTCCGTTCAATGGTGTTTGCATTTATCCGCATTTCTTTAGTTTTAGTCGGTTTAGCCTTAAGCCTGCTGGACTACTTTTGAATTAATGATAAAATCGAATAGTGACTATCACTGATGGTGCTCCCCCAAAGGTTATGTCTGGCATTAACCTTCGTACCCCAAGATCAGGTGTTTACTAGCCGTGAAGTCTGCTTTCGGCGTAGCTTTTAGAAGAATATAAAATTATTTCATTCTGGTTACCTTCCCATCCCAGTTTTTTAAAAAATTTTGAGGTTTCTATAAATGAGAATTTCACACAAAAATTTGAGGTTATGTTTTAATGACAGTGCAATCTATTTCAACCCAAAGTTAACTCAATTCAACATCATATACGGTGGTCGAAATTTCAACCCAACCTCGACTCAGTCAACCTAGCCATGAACGGGGCATATTTTCAGAAGGGACCACATTTAGGACTAGAAGTATAATAAGGACTCACATAAAGAATTTCTCATATCATTTGGATAAACTCAAACTTACTTACAACATGTCAACTGTAAAATCTTAAACCAAAAAAACACCCATTAACACTGCACCTTCCACCCTTATCACAAACCCTAATAAACAATACTATTACAAGCATGAAGAACTCTTAAGCAGGGTGTAACAGAATAGACGTACACCCCATCAAGCACATTTAAACTTGCATTCAGTTCAGAATCCCCTAGACTAGACAACATGAGAAGTTAGAGGTTGTCTGTCAGTGCCGCTTGGATTATTCTATTTCACGAAAGGTTTTTAGATGCTTTTTTATCTAGTCTTCAGATTTGTTGGTTTTTTTCTGCTGGCAGCTTCCATCACTACACAACACATTGTAGACAGATGCCCACCTTTATCTTAAGAAAACATCCAATTCTTTCTTATGCGGATAGTAGAGCAGCAGCAACGTTATGTTCGTAGGTATCATTGAGGAAAATATCTGTCAAGACGTCCTAGCACCTTATGTAGTGCAGGATATATACACTTTAGTGTAAAGGATATGTATCACAAGTATCACGGTGTTCCTTTGGTTGTAAATTCTGGATGCCGGCGCTAGATACAGGAGAGCATTCAGTTTTATGATTTTAAACACGAAAAAGGATGTAATTGTAGAAAACTTGACAATTGAACAATAAATTGAAGATGAGGGAGTTGTGTTCTTACTGATGGACAGATTTATTTTTCCATTATTATTCGGAGCGCTTCAACTCAGCAAATGGGGGCTTTCAGTAATGCAATTTGCGCATATTTGCTTTTGCATTGATTTCATTAAAGCAAACATGCGTGTTTCTTAATTGTTCAATGCCCGAACGACACGATACTAACGATCACTAACAAGCTGGCTATAGTCAAGTCAAGTCCTTCTAGTCTTGGCAAATGATGTTAACCTTCTAAACCGGACCCGGAACCATTGATGCTGTAGCTACTAGCTATAATTATCCACGGAAGACCATTCTTTTAACAGATTTCTTCTAGGTGCAATGTTATATGTATAGACCCCAGTCCTTTGATTGCCATTCGACCATTCAATAATCGGGATAGCTTAGTTCCATGGCCGTCTATAATGCTGGACAGGTTTTAAGGATGTCAGTACCTGCCCCTGTAAGACAATGGCAGAACTAGTCAGGCTATAATATTTTAGAATTTTAGCGAGGGAAAGAAACACGCGAAATGTTGAAAATGCCGGTTTGGGCCCCACCTATTGGGATGCTCAACATTTGAATCTCTGGACCCCGGATTTAGACTCCTTGTTTGGCTATGTAGTTGGCTGTATCGTTCCCATCTAAGTTTGTATCTCCAGAAATCGAGACGAGAATCAAATTATATTTTCTACCAAACTTATCTAGCTCAACTCTTAATCGCTCCCTCGTCTTAAAGAGCATCATTACTTAATCCAGAAATCGTATCGAGTCTTAAATACCTCAGCAAATTCCAATCCTACATCCATGCTTTAGGTTCATTGTTTGGCAGGCCGTCAGGATCGCTAGTCCCTCCGCTTGGAAAATACTACCGTGCACCAGAAGTTGGTAAGACAATGAACCATTGATGGCTTCTTTAGGAAATATCCGTTTCTCTACTCTCTTCCCGAGAGTATTTCGACGGCTACGCCCTTCTTGAAAGTCAAACTAGGAGAAATGTTGTCTTTAATTGTGCCAACAACACTCTCGAGTAGCAAGTCCAATGTTGTTGCTATGACCAGGCCCGTCAAAAAGGGGGGGGGGTTACCGGGTCGAATTTCCCGGGCTCCGAAAATAGATTGAAACCCAAAAAATTAAAACCCCCATACCTTTGCAACAAATATTTTTAAAATAGGGTATACAAACCTATCTCTAACAGACTACTCTTTGACAGAATCCAAAACTGGTGTGGTCTGGATGAGGGCTCACTATCGGCCCATTAGTTTGGGGAGTTTGGGTTAGGACAGCGGAGTGAACGGACGTGTGCTGTTCTGGTCCCTGCAAAACGCGCCGAAAACAAAAACAAGAAAATACAAAAACAAAAAACGAATAAAGTGTGAAAAGTGTGGGAAAAAACTAAAACCAACAAAAAAAAGAGCACAAAAACACACAGTGAAAAAAAAACAATAGTGAAAAAAAGCACGAGCGCAGTCTAACGCGAAGGCATCAACCACCCTTCACTAGACTCAACGACCGACCGGACCGACGAACGGCACAAGTAAGTACCCTTGCTTCCTACCCCCTCTCGCATCTCGGTCCTGCAGGTGCCGCGGCTAAAATCTGTCGGTCGATGAAATTTGCCCCGTCTCAAAAGGCATAACACTTTGACGAGGACAAATTTTATTGACTCTGATGGTTGCGGCAAATGTAATGCCGGGAAATATTCCCGAGAACGTGGCGATTGAGCCCGCGCAACCGAAGTCCCGTTACGAGTCAAGTTTTGGTATTGACTTTTGTAACATTCGTGGACTTCAAGCGAATTTCTCTTTTGTTGAGTGCCACTTATCTAATTACAAACCCCCAATCTTCGCACTTAGTGAAACCCAAATATCACCCGATAATGATTTAGGTTATTACCAGGTGTCGGGGTACACTTTAGTGCACAATCTCTCCCCCCATAGGGGTATTGCCATTTATGTTAGGGACGACGTGGCTTATTGTAAAATACATTCAAGCACAACTTCAGATTTTAATTATCTTTGGATTAAAATCATTTTCCAAAGCCACGTCATATTCTTCTGCTTCCTATACAGAAGCCCTAACATAAGTAACGAAGCCTCCACTTTATCTTTTGATACTATTTCCGAACAAATCTCGGGATTTTTGTCGTCCAATCCTGAGTGTGAAATCATCGTTGCGGGTGATTTCAATGTTCACAACGTTAAATGGCTGACTTACTCAAATGGCACCAGTATTTCTGGCAAGGACGTCGAGCTCTTTGCAGACATCAATAACTTGCATCAAATTGTGGATCATCCCACAAGAGTCCCTGATGTTGCTGATCAAGGAAGATATCTCCTTGATCTTTTTCTAACTTCTCATCCAGCGCGTTACTCCGTCGAAGTTGATTCACCTCTCGGCAATTCAGACCACTGCCTAATCAGTGCTAACTTCCCATTCGAATTTCCCACCCCTCCCAAACCAGTTCGAAGAACTGTATGGCATTATGGGAAGGCCAATTGGCTGGGGCTTATTAATTTCTTCCAGTCTACAGACTGGAATCTGTGTTTCCGGAATAGAAACGCCAACTCTGCCGCTATCCGTATCACCCGGATCATACAGGCAGGAATGCATTTGTTCATTCCCCATTCTACCAAATCTGTGAAGCCTAGGCCCAACAGATGGTTTAATCGGGAGTGTATGAATGCAATCAAAACTAAAGAAGCCGCCTTCCGAGCGTACAAGAGCTTCCCGAGTGAATCGCTCCGTTTAGAGTACGTACAACAAAGAAATTCTTGTAAAACCGCCATCAAGAAAGTCAAAACCTTATTTGACAACAAATTGAGAAGTAAACTCCTAAATGCAACCTCCGGTAGCAAAAACTTCTGGTCCTTGGTAAGTTCCATCAAGAAGAATTTCACTACAACTTCAACCCCTTCCTTTATTCACAATGAGAAGGTAATAGCAGACAGCAAATCCAAGGCCAATTTATTAGCATCTATGTTCGCTTCGAATTCTTCTTTACCCGAAACTGATGTGCTACCCCCTGTTTCCGAGCGTAACGCCCATTCAATGGACAGGGTTTTTTTCAGGACTCGCGAGGTGTACAGGTGCCTCAAAGAGCTCGATGCCAACAAATCCACTGGACCCGATAATATACCCCCTATCGTCTTAAAACAATGCGCCTCACCTTTGGCTAAACCTCTGCGCAAATTATTTTCCCTGTCATATTTCTCCGGAGTTTATCCCGACTCTTGGAAACTTGCCCATGTTCAGCCCATACCGAAAAAAGGTGATTCCAGCGATCCCTCCAATTACCGCCCAATAGCAATTACTTCTATTCTCTCCAAAACCATGGAGACGATAATCAACAAAAAGCTTATGGGGTATCTAGAATCCAACCTACTCATAAACGACAGACAGTCTGGCTTCCGACAAAAAAGATCCACTGGCGATCTTTTAGTCTGTCTTACAGAACACCTCAGCCGTAGTCTGCATGAATCCGGTGAGTCTAGTCTGGTTGCTCTAGATATCTCCAAGGCTTTCGATAGAGTTTGGCACACAGCCCTGTTAGCTAAACTCAAAGCTATTGGAGTTGACTCACTTCTACAGAAGTGGATTGAGAGTTTCCTTTTTGGCCGTTCAATCAAAGTAGTATTGGATGGCGTCAAATCCGCATCCCACCCGATCTCTGCGGGGGTCCCCCAGGGGTCAATTTTATCACCGGCCCTATTTCTCATATTTATAAATGACCTTCTTTCAATCCCCTCCAACCCACTCCTCAGCTTCGCTGACGACGGTACTCTACGTTACTCGTACAGCGTCGATACAAGACAGACTCATGCCAGATCCTGTCTTGATGATCGCCAACTAATGTCCAAGTCGATTATAAATGACATTAAGCTGATTCTAGAGTGGGGAAAGAAGAATCGTGTTGAATTCAACTCCGACAAAACTAAGTACTGTCTTATCTCCAAAAAGAAGTTCAACACCTCACCACCCTTGAAAGTGGATGACGTGGTACTAAAGGCCGACCCATCCCTACACATCTTAGGCGTGACTTTAGCCAAAGACTTGCGATGGAATGATCACATATTCCAAATCGCCAAACAAGGATCTCAGTGCTTGGGATTTCTTAAGAGGTGCAAGTTCCTCCTCCAGCCATCGGCCCGTGCTGTTATTTACAAATCCTACATTCGGCCTCTTCTCGAATATAACTCCCTCGTTTGGGGCGGCGCCCCAATAACCACCTTGGCATGGTTAGATAAGGTCCAAAAAAGGGCGCTCAAGTTAATTGATGACGACACCGCCTGCTCCACCATCGACCCCCTGTGCCACCGTAGGAATGTAGCAGCACTGACAAAATTTTATCGCTACTACCACAGTGACTGTTCCTCCGAGTTAAACGCTCTCCTGCCTCCACGGCAATCTTATACCCGCAACACCAGATTAGCCCACTCGTCTCATTCCCTTCACCTGCAACTACCCTTTTCACGCACTCAACAGGATATGAATTCGTTTGTTAATAGAACAACTCGGCTGTGGAATAACCTCTCGCAGTCAGTATTTCCGAACTCCTACAACATCCAAGAGTTCAAACGCAGGGTTCATCACCACCTTCTTCAATACCCCCCCGTACCTTTTAATCCTTAACCTATGCCCCCCCCCCCCTCATCCCTCCCCCGTACTAAGCTTACTGCTAGACATTGCACCATGACGTGACAAATGACATGACGGACTAGTAGTACAAAGGGTGACTCCTGAGCTTAGCACTGCCACATAAAAAAAAAAAAAAAAAAAATTAGCATATCATCTTCAAAATTGTCGGCCCTGCTCAAATCCGTACACTAAAGACCTTCCTGCCTTCGTTCGGAGGAAGATTGGACCTACGACGTGTGTGTACATCCACATGACCACGTTTGGCTTGAGATCTAATCTCTTGCCGGTTGTCTTTGGTACAGAAAGCTACCCTTTCCTTATGGTTCGACTTCCAGTTGAATTTTAGGTCCAGTATTAGACTCAACAATTTTACCATGAAGCAAAGAGTCAGGGTATGCCCATCCAAGCTTTGATTCTTCTGAATATGATTGGAAGCATTCCTGGTCCCACTACCAATAAGTAGTCTGCGTATGCTACTACCTCCTCCTCTACTATTTGGTTACCATCTTGGTTCCCAAGACCAATTCGATTATTCTCGAACCTAGCCACTACCCATTATATATGTATAACTTTTGTTATGAGAAAAGCTAGCCTCTTTGAATTGCCGACAGTTATATCGCAGGGTGTCATTGCGGACGGCAAGCTCTAGTCAGAAAGAGAGACGAGTGAAAGGACTGGCAATACTAATACGGGGTTCTATTGCACCAACTCCCATTCTATTACCACCGCGACAGTAATTTGACTTCGAGATGGCTTATTATGCTTATAGGAAGACAAACTTATAGGATACAAGAATAACCATTCTGCTCATGGACCTCTGGAACGGGTTTCGGGTGCCTAAGCTCCTAGAATAATAACTTCGGCTTTTACGTTTAGGACTATGAAAGCTTTTCGAATCAAATTGATACGTACGCTCTTAAAGGCACCTTCTATATCTTAAATATACGCCAGGGTGTATGGAGACAGTAGAGTTATATCTACCGATTGCCGGATGTCAGAGTTGATAGCCATTTTCTATGGTTTAGGCACGAAGGATGTTAAAGTCCTTCGCGTATTCTTCCTATCTTTGGGATCAATACCACTCACAGCCACCTACAATTCAGAAAGACGTTACAGAGCCACATGCAGCTCTTGAACAAGATCACTAGCCATGGTTAACAAAGAAACTCTTCTTTATCCCTTAGGTAATTTTGAGACAATGGGAATTTAAGGTAATTGATTAATTCAGATCCTCTTTAGAACTCAACCAAAGTTGTCTTCCATTATAAAACATCTAATTTTAAATAAACTAAATAAATATAAAGCTTACCTTCAAATAGTTCCCAAATTACTTTTTTCCCATTAAATCCGACGAGGTCACAACAAACAAAATTTCCCTTTTAATGGCGCTGAAAACATATTTTTCCCTAAAGATGTCTCTTCATCCGCCCAACAGCTGTTATCCCATGTATGACATTTCACAAACAAAATGCCGTCTGGCACCACCAAATGTCAGACGCCGAATTAATTGGCGCCTTATATCGCAAATAAGTTTTATTATTAAATACTAAGCAATAATAAACAATAAAATGTCTAAAATAAAAGTGACTGCAGAATGGAAGCGGCGCGTTAAGGCCGAATATATGAAAATCCGCCAACAAATGCGGCATAAGCGAGCGGACGAAGTTAAGGTGGCCTGGAGCAGGAATCGGTATGTGCAGCCGGAAGCGTCTATTTTGCTTTTTGCGTCTTAATTTTTGTTATAATTGAACTCCTTTTATTTTTAAGTGATAAAATGACTAAAACCCTGGAAGAGGAGCAAGATGCTTGGAGTAAAAGTAATGCTGTTTGGGATGTACAGAATGTAGAGCCGCCTCATGTCAATTGTATGAAAAAAGCTGAAGTTACAAGCAGTGATGGTTAGTACAAAGGTTATCCTATTTATTCAATTAATCTAAAATATTCTTCTAGGAGATCGAGGCTCTGTTCCAATACGTACTATTAATGCAGTAACACCAATCCCGACAATGTATACCTGGGCGCCTACGCAGCAAAATTTTATGGTAGAAGATGAAACTGTTTTGCATAATATTCCTTACATGGGGGATGAAGTTCTTGATCAAGATGGAACATTCATAGAAGAATTAATAAAGAATTACGATGGGAAAGTTCATGGTGATAAGGATCCATCGTTTATGGATGATCCGATATTTGTTGAGCTGGTGCATGCCTTAATGCAGTATTACTTGAAGGAAGTTGAATCTGCTGAACAGCGAGAATCTCGATCTAAGTTGGAGAAGGAAGAGAAAGAGAAGAAGGATGTTAAGCCATCGAAATCGACCGATCCACCGCCTACTGCTACTACTACTCCGAAACTGCCTTTTCCTCCACCGATTATATTTCATGCTATAAGTAATAATTTCCCTGAAAGGGGAACACCTGATGAATTAAAAGAGAAGTAAGTTGATTGATTAAATATATTTGTTAATTTAATAATATTCGTCTAATCAACAAGCATTGGTCTGTATCTACAACTGATATCCACGAAGTGTGCATTTTTAATTGCTGTTTGTGTACATTTTTAACCCATTTCACTCCGGTTTTTGTCCAGTACCTCCAGGACATTCTCTATTGAAGTTTTTGAAAGCAAATTCTTCAATCCTATGTTGCTTATTCAGACAGACCTTTGCTTAATTTTTGGTACCTTTGTTCTGGCCCTTTTTTATGTGGAAAAACTAACTTTAGGAGTCGCCCTTTGTTCTACTAGTCTGTCATGTGAGAAGCGGTATCAGATTTGTCCTTTGTATAGGCGTGTTGTGTGCCAGAGAGTTCCGAGGTTGGTATGGTCTGCCTCAGACATATTTCGATTAGCCTTTCTAGTCTTTAATAGAAAGGTTGAAGGCTGATTGGCCTGAAATCTTTAGGTGTTGTGTGGGAGGCTTATCCTGTCTTAGATATAAAAACTACTTTAACCTCTTTCCAACTAGAGGGTATGCAGTTATTTTGAAGGCACCCAGTAAACCTGACCTGCAACCAGGGCATGATGTAGCTGCAGTGCGCTGTTGATGTGCCGGCATTGCCGTCAGGGCCTGTTGATTTATAGTGCTGGAAGGTGTTTACGAACCATTCAATATTTGCTCTACTTATAATAGATTTGACCAGCTCGGGTGAGGCTGAAGAATTTATCGTGATGCCTGTCCCAGCCGTAGTACTACTCAGGAAGTGGGTCTCCATAAGTTTAGGCAAGTCAAATTACGTAAGTAACTAATCATTGTTGGTGCTTTAGTTAATATATAATGTAACCTTGAGACTTCCTACTTCGACTCTGTATTGTTGCGAAAGGTAGTCCAGGAGGTACGTTTTGGTTTCCTTATTGTGATTTTGTATCTATTCAGCTTCGACTTATAGTAGCCCCAGGAGGTTGCACTGTTGCTGCGCCTAGCTGAATTAAATTCCTTTCTACACTCTTTTCGGAGTGTTTAAAGTTCGCGAGACCACCATGATTTTGGATGCCTCTTTATGCGGTCTGTTCGGACCAGCTTTATTTGTCGCAAGTTCATTATTCTGTGAAGATGTCTACAATGCTGTCGGGTTGTTCAAGGTTTTTGGGAATACAGGGAGGGTAAGAGGTAAGGTTCTTTGCGATTATCTCAGTATAGTAACTACAATTTGTCTTAATGTTAGGGTTGAAGGTCTTCAGCATATGGAGTTTGTGGTTTGTTTTGGGATGGCTCGAGGGTGTCGAAGACTTGTTATTTGTGATCCCTTCCGGTTTTAGTTTTTGGATTGTTTTTTTTTTTCATACTTTACTCCTAGATCCACAGTACCCGGGTAGGGTAGTTAGAACCGGAGGTCACTAGGTATCACGACTGAGCTATTTTTTAATCTGGGTCTCCGTCGAGCTGATCATCGGTACGATTCGCATTACACCTTGATCCCTACGATTCAGACGATTGGGGATCGGTAGTATGGAGGGAAAAGGAAAGGAGCGTAAGGTTATAGAGGACGACTGCTTGCTACGTTCGATCAAGAACGCATTGCCCAAAGTGAACCAGCGTGACGGACTCGTCACGCATACGTGAAGGTCGTCGTCATTTCACCCCTAAGTGGTTTAAAGAAGAACGAAATAGACTGCCGATTTGGAGTTGGCCAAAAATACGACGGTGCAACAAAAATGAGTAGACTGGATGACTGAATGGTGCTCAAGTGTATGTAGACGAAGAATGCCCCTTTGCTTTCTACGTGCACTTCGGTACACACTCATTGAATATGGCGATATCAGATTCATGCTCTCAAAACTGACATTTGTAATTGAGTTGGTGTAGGGCAGTTTCTTGCACAGCCATCCTGAAAAGACAAATACGAGAAGTTCCTCCAACCAACAGGTCTGGCAATGCCTGAAACATAAGTGAGCCGTAATTCGCTTCAAAAAAATGTACGCTGCAACCGTGCCAGCCTGGGAAGAATTGCAAGAAAGCCTCAACAGAAAAGGCATGTGAAATGCTGAGTACACTGCTATTGATCAACTTCACTGGAAAATTAATGTAGATATATACCAGATATTGTCGATTTTCAATTGGCATATGGCTGAATATACAGAGAGCCAGCTAACGGATAAAAGAAGAAGAGGAAAACGTTGGCCTAAATGTAATGCAACATTTATAACGGGTGTCTCTATTTCAAGAAGGGGTGGTATCAAATTGAGTAGAGTCTTCACCGAGTGTTCGCCGAAATGCGAATAGTCAGGTGATGAAAATGCAGGCTACTATTTGAATCTTGCTTAATTTTGAAGCTACGTTCAAATGTTCTGATCGTGTGGATACGCGCCTTTACTCCTACGTCATGTAATCTGCCTCGCATAAGGCAAACAATTATTTTCTAAACCCAATTTAAAATCACACAATAACATCTTTTATTCAATATCATCTATCAGACTACCTCTAAATAAATACTCTTTTAATTTCTTTAAAGATACATCGAGCTAACAGAACGTCAAGACCCTGAACGCCCACCAGAATGCACCCCAAATATTGACGGACCCAAAGCGGAAAGTGTTTCTCGTGAACAGACCTTACACTCATTCCATACATTATTTTGCCGACGCTGTTTCAAGTACGACTGCTTCCTACATCGTGAGTATTATTCTTTCAATTTTGCATTTATATATTTATAATTATATAAATTATTTTATTTTATTAAAAAAAAGAAAAAAACTATTTTACAAAATTTTTTGGTAAAACGTAAAATTAAAAATATCTTTTTTTCTTTTCTTTTTATTTTTACCTTTTTGATATAAAAAAAATTACAAACAAAAAGGTCACCAAATAGCCGGTGAGTCGATAAACGTTTTGTACAGAAATTTAAAAAAAAAACAAACAAAATTTTTTATATATATATTTATACATATAAATAATATTTTTAAATCATTTTGCAAAATATAACAATATTAAATTTAATTAAAAAAAGAACGGAGTGATGCAACATCTCAACAGCTATTCAAAAACTAATTTAATATTTTTTTTAACATAAGTTTATCACTGCTCGCATTTTATTACCGAATACCATTCGCACATTTCAATTTCATGTTCACATTTCGTGTTTTTTTATAATTTTCTCTCATGTTTTGGTGTTCACAAACATTTTTTCGACTAATTCAAAACCATTCTACATCAAAAAAATAAATATAAATAAAATTAATATGGATATCATTTTTATTTTATTGGTGCTGTAGAAATGGGAGGAAAACTTCATGGCAATGGATATATGTATACTCATATAGTATTAGGTTTGAAACAACAAGATTTATTGTGATGTTTCAAAACATTTATCGCCAGCCGCATACTGGATGAACGGGAGTATCTTTAGAACTCACGAATCTTACAGATACCTCAAGGGCCCGCTTGAGAGATAACTTATCTTCAGCTCGTAGCAAAAGAAAATGATTTCAACAGCTCCTATAACTGCCGTTTAATAACAATTATGACGGCATTATGTCCAACTGGATCAACAGCGATATCGAACTTATTCTTAGCTGGAGCCGCAAGAATCCTGTTAAACTTAACACTTGCAAAACGAAGTATTGTCTTATCTCTAATGAAACAAATCATTAAAAACTGATAATTTTCTAACTGTATGGACATTGCCCTATATAAACCCCATTCAATTTACATTCAGTCGTCGTTACTCCTCTAGAAAACCACAGTCTTACCACTTGACTGCCTTCAAAATTATTATGGTTACTAGGGAGCACAGGTTTTGTTTGGTGGGAGAACCATGATCGCCAATCTATTTAGGTATGTTAATTGCGTGATAAACGCACTGGTCAAAGGGAAGGAAGTACATGCGCTAAACAGCTTTCAACATGCTGGACCATGTAATCCTGTTAAAAAAAACTTATTCTATATGATATGACATCTAAACCCCTGAAATAGTTGCGTTCGTACCTTGCGAGTTAATGGCTACCTAGCAAATGAATTTGATGTACATCCAGTGTCCCTCAGGTTTCGCCTTTACAACATCTTGATGAATTGGTGTTAACATCAGGCCAGAATATCAACGATACGCCTATGATATTAAGATATACAGAGAAATTAGTAATTTACTAGATCTACATATTCACCAGCACGTAATCTGTGAAATTGGGAATTGATGTGTGAAGAATAAGTTGCCATTGGCCACGATGATTCGTTATCTGTAGTATACTCGATTTTTTTTAGAAGAGATGGGCAATATGGCAGGATGGATGTTCGTAACTTTTTCAACCAAAATGTTCGGCGTGGAAACTAACCCACATGCACATCTAGGCGATTCGGACCACTGGTTAGTCAGCGCTTCCTTCCTTTAACTCATTCTAGATTGGCAAACAAAAATCGTGTCGAATTCAATGCCTCCAAAAACACATACTGCCTTTTCTCCTTACGGGAGAAGGTAATTGCATGGCATTTCCTGGTGCTTGCTGGATCAGTCATGTAAGGCATTCAGTTTCGTCTGTATAAAGGAAACCTCAGTTTGTGTTTTAATGACGCTTTAAATTTTGAGATCATCATGTGGAATATTTATTAATTTTTCCGATAGATCGGAGATGGAAACGTTGAAAAGAAGAAGACCAAGATGACTACTCTGAAGAATGCCAGAGGTTGCTTCGATCTCATTAGATAGAAACTTGGAAATTGTTAACCTGTGTTCTTCCGTTCAGATATGATTTTAACCATTCCAGAGCAGAACCTGATATTCCAATTAAAATGTCATGGTCCCCTCGATGAAAGGCCTTGCTGAAATCAGTGTACACAACATCCAATTGATGGCCGCTCTCCATTCCGCATAGCAATTCGGATATTAGGATCATAAGGTTGGAAGTTGTTGAACGCCCTTTCCAAAAACGGTATTGTTGTTCGTTAAGGTATGGGTCGTAAACAAGTTTTTCGAAAAACTTAGGAATTGATGATGAAATGGCGATGCCCTATAGTTGTCCACCGAGTGCTTATCACCGAATTTACAGATTGACGTTAGGTAGAAGTTCTCTCATAGCTTGGGAAACTTTCCTAACGATAAAAATTTGTTGAAGATGAGATAAAGAGGAAATGCGATATGTTTTGAGCAGCACTGCAAGAAAATAGGAAGGCGATTGTCGGGACCATTACCTTTTTTGATGTCAAGATTATTCAGACCCGTCAAAATCTCGCCAACAAAAAGAAATATACCTTTATTAGGGGGTGTCAGCGTGCGCACCAGTTAAATCTTCTGTTACACTGAACATAGGACCATAAGTTTCACCAAACCTATCAGCGAACATGCTACAAATTACTTGAGGGCATGAGGAGTGTTTTCTACAATTCGTCATTGTCGTTGGATAGCTCGAGGTCTTCCGTTTAATATTAACATATTAAAAAAAATTTTTGGGATCACTTATGATGTTATCTCCAACAGAAATAATATATGAAGTGTAGGCCTCGCGAGACCTAAGCTTAAATTCTGAGGCTAACCTAATGTACATATTCGGAATTCAATCGCTCGTTTACATGTGTGGTTTTTCTGATCATATTACATATATCATTTATTTCTTTGATTACGGAGAAATCTAGTCTCTCTATCCAGTCATGGTTCCGATACTTTATCTCGTTTTTTAATTTGTCGATAGTGTTGAAGATGATATCGTAGAAGCATGAAACTATCTCGTCAAGATCATTACTAGATAGCCTATGTTCCCAGTCGACTAGGGATGATTCGAAGCCAACACTGTCCAAGTCCGCATTCTTAAAATCATAAACAATTGTATTGTTATATTATGTACGATGATTGGGGACTGAGTAATTAAGCTCGAGTGTCCATGCGGGGAGTGGTGAATAGAGTTAGTAAAAAGGTTATCCTCGTCCAAGATCTCTTCATTTAGGAATGAATCATTTAACCCAGTTTCAGTTAGTATAAGTATGTGCATTATAACGAAACGATTTGGAGTCAATGAAGAGATTATTATTTTTGGTTCTCATACCAATACAGTTGTGATATTTGTTAGAGTTAGTAATTGACTGTCCCCTGGTCTCGTCGCTCCATTTAATTAATTCATCGAATCATTTGTCCTTCTACCATTCAAAATTCTCACAAAGTTACATGTATCTTACAATTTAAACTCCCAATTTCTACAGCCACCAATAAAAACCCATTCGCCAAAAACAATAAAAAAAATCATCTCTATTTATAAACATAAACCTGAAGCACTAATAGGTTACGCCTTTCATTATGGTTGTGTGTTGTTTTAAAAAAAAAGAACAAAAACAAAAAAACCAATCACAAAATTATAATATATAATTAAAAAAGTAAAAATATTTCTCTTTATTTTAATTATCCAGACACATCGAAAGGGGATTGTCGAATGGGTAAATTATTGTTGATGTTAGAATAAGAATATTTTTATAACTTTTAGGTCATTTACATTTCAAAATTGTTAGGCTTTAGCGAACTTTCTTTTTTAATTATAAATGGATGTTTAATTATTTTTTTTCACGTTATGGTCAGGCTTATTAAAATGTGAATCAGAAATCATAATAATAATGAACATTATGTAAAAATCTAGAAACTTAGAATTTAAGCAAAAAAAAATGCAATTTATTATCATTTCGAACCGGCTGCTGGGTTACATATGTATATTTTTTTTTTGTTTTTCTTTACTTTTATATAACCAAAAGAGCAAAGAAAATGTTTGGTTTTTTTTATGTATAAACAACTTACCCTTATCCTGGTAAGGTGTGTCCATTGGACACAATCCAAAATTAAAATTCGTTAAACTTATTTTTTGGAACAAAGAAAACTTACGACCTTTTATATATTTTATTATCGCAGTATTGCAATTTGGTTGTGATTTTATTGCTTTTTCGGAGGATAATTTGACGCTTAGCAAACACTGGTTTGAAAAGGACCTAGGGGGAGGGGGGGGGGGGGGGGGGGGCCTTAAAAAATATTATGGAATTATTGCAAAATTTATTGGAAGCATATCGAGTCCTCAATGCACAAAACAAAGCTTGGAAACCGATTCATGTTTTGGAGCATTTATCCGAATACTAATATGTATAATAATAAATGGGCATGAAAAGGATCATAACGTTGCAGTTGACAGAATGTGGCTTAAATTTTATGGTTCAACTATATACAAAGCTACCATGGCCATGCGGCGGTTTCAAAATATATTAAAATTTTTACGCTTTGATGATCGAGATACAAGAAGCTTTTGTCCATCTCCGAAAAAATTGGCTCCAATTACAGATGTTTGGGAGGAACTAGTTATAAATTTGAAAAAAAAAAATGTTCGGCCCAGGTGAAAATATAACGATTGATGAGCTAGTTCCGTTTAGTGGTGACTTTCCCCTAAAACCATATATTCCATCGAAAGCTGATAACTATGCCGTGGTGGGTCAATGATTCTAATATCAGTTATCCATTGAACGGAATTCCTTGCTTTGGAAAAGAAGGTCGACGCCGGGGTCTCAATCTTGACATGCAAGTTATGGAAAAGTTGTGCGAACCCTATACAAATAGAAATGTAAATTTCAACAACTGTTTTACAAGCCTCCACCTGGCACAAAATCTTTTAATCAAAGGCCTTACGATGGTTGGTACCATGAGGAAGATTGAAACTTGCATACCACAGCAGTTTAGACTTTCAAATATTAGAAAAAAGAACCCTAGTTTTTTTGGATTGACTTAAATGTATACTCTGGTGTATTAAGTGCCTTAAAACTCTACAGCAGTAATTCTTTTATCTTCTATGAATCATATTAGCCAAGTTGATGCTGCAAATCAAAATAAGTCTGAAATTATTTTATATTAGAATTCCACCACAGGCAGAGTGGATACCTTCGATCAAACAGTTCATTTTTATACCACAAGGAGGAAAAACTATCATGGACCTCTATAACTTTGACGGCTCTTCTTTGACGGCTCTACAATCGGGATCCAGTCCTGGGCCTGTATTCCCGAAAACGAAATGAAAACGAAACCGTTTCGTCAAAATGCTACCTTGGAAGACGATATCGTCTCGTTTTCGTCTAAGCAAACGATGACACATTTGTAATCGTCTTCCTTTAGACGTTAGTGCTTGTTAAATTGTATGTTGGGATTGTTAATTATTTTGATAGTTTTCATTTGTTTTGCATAATAGTGCGATACCGCACGTAGATCTCGTCATTGTAGAGCCTCCGGAATCATCCTTCTTCACATAACTGGCCAAAAATCCTCCAAAGTATTTTCCTCTCGAACACGGCTAAGAGGTTTGAGTGCGTTTTGCTAAGCACCCACGTTTCAAATGCTTATGTGAGAACCGGTAAGACCATCGTCTTATATAGTAAAAGTATAGACGTTATGGTTTGATGCTTGGATTTAAAGAGCCTTAAAAGACTAAAGTAGGCTTTTAGCAGTCGTGCGCGTATTTCTGGTTCCATGCTTTTGTCGGCTGCTATTATTGACCCAAGGTAGGTAAATGATTTTACTACGTCAATCTCGTGCTCCTCTACCTTGATTCTGGGACCAATGTTAGGTGTTCCTGTAGACGAGGCCACCATGTACTTTGTTTTGCTTTCTCTATCACATATTTTTGTAATATTTTGGATTCATCTGGCATTGCATTTGACATTTTTTTGGAAAAATAAACTGTCATCCACCATACATATCTCGACTTTCTTATTAGAGAAACAAAACGTTGCTACATGTCGCCAGTAAAAATTGAATATACGTTTTTTTAAAATTAGTATCCAAAGTTGATAAGAGAAATAATATATAATTTATCTTATTACCTAATTTGTGTTTAACTATTGCAAATAATAATATTTTCCATATGTGTCCATTGGACACACTCTGCCAGGTTAAGTTACTAAAATAGCTTGCCAGGTTAAGGGTTAAAATACTTGATTTACCACTCAGTACAGTAAAAAGTTGTTCCAATATCATGATATCTTTTAATATAGTTCAATTCCCATCGGAAACAAACCGCAAGCACCAAAAAAAACAGAACTTTCTTTGCTCTAATGCATTTAAGGAACATCATTTTAAAACAAAAAAAAATGGTTGTTGCTTAATCTTTTGAGCTAACCTATATACTTTTTTTATACCATTACCATATATAAAAAAAGATAATAACTGTGTATCCTTCCTTTCTAACATCCTTTTAAAACAATTTTCCATTCATCGCAACATATCTATTCATTTATTAACACTTTAACACACTGATTATCGCTTTCCTTCCCTTCATAATAAAAAGGTCTTCAAGCCAGCCATCCAGGACCAAATTTACATAAGAGACGTTTCCCAGAATTAAAACCATTTTCTGAACCTTGTGGCACATCATGCTATATGCATATTGTAAGTTAAATGCAATATTTTCATGGTAGTTTTTTAAATTTAATTGATTTAATTTTGTTTTTTAATAATTAGGAAGGAATGAAGGAGAAATTAGCAGCTGATAGCAAGAAAACACCACCAATTGATTCAGGTAAGTGGATATTAACTTAATTTTAAGAATAGTTGATAGTTGCGCGTATAGTGTTGGGTAGGACACGATTATAAAATGAATTTGTAATTGGTGCCTCTTTTTGAGCCAGTACAATGTCATACTTCAAGTCAGGCGAGACGCTATTGTAATGCCAAAATGACAAAAACGTGGACATTGAAAATTTTGCTACCGTAAAAGAAAAAAGAAAGAAATGTCTCCCCAGTAAGAAATTCCACTGCTTCAAAAAAATGAGGCCTCAGTACAATTTACCATGGTGTAAGGGACAAATGTACTGCCTCGTGTAACTCCGGCTCAATTTTAGTTGCATACCAGCTGTCATACAGACTTGAGGCTACAATTTAATTGCGTGTGACCTATTTTATACGATGTCGTACGACGTTGATCTCTGTCATCTAGAGGTTAGGACGCCCGACTACTAACTATCGCAGATCTTCGTGGTTTGATTCACGGAGCAACATAGTCCTTCGCTTTTCCACTTGCCCCACATAAATAGCATTTCATTTTTTCTCCAACTTCTTTGCAGCTATTCGCTGCCCTTGATCCTGCCATTGCTTGCAGCTAGAGATGCGCCGAATATGGGTTCACCCGAATACGAATATTTGGTCAAAAATGTACCGAACCGAACATTCGGCTCATTTTTGTGCAGTAAACATGATACAGTTGGAGCCAAAAAATAAAGGATTAAAGCGCGCATGTGGGGAAAATGACAATTTGATTAACATTAAGGTCCTCCGCACATGAGTCTACTGGTTTACTATCTCACTTTCAAACTGGTTTCGTGATTATTGATGCGCACAATCAGTTTGCAATCGAAATGAAACCTTTGTACCTTCGCACACGAGCGCAACTGATCTTTGATCAATCGGTCTTCTGTGCCTACAAATTTTTAGTCATGGAAATTTTATTGAATAAGCTTTGACACGTACAAGTGCAACTGAAGCTGGAAACAGATACATACGTGCGTGCAACGATAGATAGTGCATTCATTCAAATACGATCTGACATACAGTTACGTGAACGAAACGCATTGAATGCAAAATTTGGTTTATTTTCAACTTTTTCCACATTGTCACCTATAGTCTCAAATGCCTAAACACAAGCACACACCACAAACACATGCATTTCATACTTAGGCTTTTTGGTTATAAGTGAAAGACAAGGCAAAACGCAACTATTTGTCAGCGAAAACTTGCCGCATTCTTCGGATCGGCGGCACGCGCCGCAGATGCATAATTCTGTTTCCAGCTTGAAATTGCTTCCGGCCGGCAAGAACAAGCGCACGCGACAAGTAGCAAACTAGTTCCAAATCGACCTCATTTCTATGGACGGGACTTACGTATGCGGACAAGCTAACTAAACAGCTGCGTACGCAACGCGGATCGCAAATCAGTTGACTCTTGTGCGGAGGGCCTAAAATTGCGTGTATGGATAAAAGACAAACGCAGATGAATTGCAATTTCCCAAGGGCCAGAACCGCAGGGAAGTATTAGGACTTCCATGGCTTACTTTTTTATGGAGCGCAGTGTTTTAACTACGATAAACTGAAGAGTACTTTACGGGTGAGTTTATAGGCACGGTTTTGGGTCTTGTCGAGCCACTGATAGTTGTCAAAGCGCCAGCACCGATGGAGGTAGGAAATAGGTATTGTAGAATTTGAATCGCGTTTATTGTACAACTACATAGGCATCGCAATTACGTTACACGTAAAAGATGCAGACAAATTAGTACATCGAATGATACCTGTTTGATGTGAGGACAGAGCCTTGGAAGACTTCGCAAGTTGTCCTGTACTCTCTCGTCTGACTGGCAGAGTAGTGTCCTACCTGCAAGGAATTTTATCACAATTCGCACCAGATGCTTCGTTGTAATCAGCTTTTCATTGCAGCCTTTGCCAGCCCAGTTATCACATTGGCAACATCCGTTGTCGATCTAGTATTCCTGAAGCCGAACTAATTTCCTACAAGCCGCCTTCCCTCTTGGCACTTGAGAGTAATCGGTTATATCAACAGTCCGAAAATCTTGCCTACCGTGTTTAGGAGTCTTATCGGCCTATAGGCCTACGGCTTCCCTCTAGGCTCATACGGCATCGGAATGAGTACCAAGTCTTTGACACTTCATTGCTCAGAAAAGGTAGTAGAAAGGATATCAGGACACCAATGGGTTTGGCCACTGGACACTGCGCTTTTAATTATCACTTTCGGAGAACGGGAAAAGCACGAGACCCCTACTCAGGCTTTGACTCTGTCATTCGTGGTCTTTGTTACTGTCCTGCAATAGTGAGGAGCGGGGTATCGTTTTGTAACGCGACCTTGTTTCACCAAACAAGTTTGCCCATAAATCTTTGGGGTCTATTCAAGGGGTGTAGTCAACAAATCTATGTAGGTACAATAGGTCGAAGGGGGGATTGATTTACTCTTTAGACCCAGTACACAAGAAACACAAGAAGAGCCTTTTTGATAAGCTTAGACTGTTCGACTCTTTTATTAATATATTTCTAGGCAATGAAGCTAGCTCGGAAGATAGTAACGATAGCAATAGCCAATACAGCAAGGACTTCCAAGCAAATAAGGAGATTCCAGCTTGTTCTGCATCATCAGCCGAAATATCATCAATGATGGGTAAATAAATTTCTATCTCCCTAAACATTCTGAAATCACTACTAAAAACATTTATTTAGCGGGAATGATGAATACCACAAGCACCAAATGCATCTGGACCGGTGCAGATCAATCACTTTTCCGTGCATTACATAAAGTTTTCCTCAATAACTACTGCGCCATTGCAATGTCTATGCTAACAAAAACCTGTCAACAAGTCTACGAATTTGCTCAAAAAGAGGCTGCCGACATACCATTCGAGGAGGTCCGTCAAGACTATACGCCACCGCGCAAGAAGCACAAGAAGAAGCATCGCCTATGGTCAATGCATTGCCGCAAAATACAACTAAAAAAGGACTCGGGATCAAATCATGTTTACAATTTTACACCATGCGATCATGCTGGACCATGTGACACGTCGTGCTCGTGCATTCAAGCTCAGAACTTCTGTGAGAAATTCTGCAATTGTAGCAGTGATTGCCAGAATCGATTCCCAGGATGCCGCTGCAAGGCACAATGTAACACGAAACAATGTCCTTGCTACTTGGCGGTAAGAGAATGTGATCCTGATCTGTGCCAAACATGCGGAGCTGATCAGTTTAAATTAACCAAAATCACATGTAAGAATGTCAGTGTGCAAAGAGGCCTGCGTAAGTATTCACAAAATTTCATATAAATTGGTTAGGAAGTTTTTTATATAATATTCATTTTTAGACAAACATCTCCTAATGGCACCATCGGACGTAGCTGGATGGGGTATATTCCTCAAAGAGAGCGCCCAAAAGAATGAATTCATATCAGAATATTGCGGGGAAATTATATCACAAGACGAGGCCGATCGTCGGGGAAAAGTATACGACAAATACATGTGCAGCTTCCTGTTTAATTTAAACAATGATTTTGTTGTTGATGCCACGAGAAAGGGCAACAAAATTCGCTTTGCTAATCATTCAATAAATCCAAATTGTTATGCCAAAGTTATGATGGTGAATGGTGATCATAGGATTGGTATATTCGCCAAAAGGGCCATTCAGCCCGGCGAGGAACTGTTCTTTGATTATCGTTATGGCCCAACTGAACAGCTCAAGTTTGTTGGTATTGAGAGAGAAATGGAGTTCCTGTAAGATGTATAAAACACACACATGAATAAAAACTGATTTTTCTTTTTGTGGGGGAATTTTGTTAAAAGTTTTTTTTTTGTTAAAATAAAATGAAAAAAGATGAAATATTTTCTTAATATATTGAGCGGACGGAAAAGAAAACAATGAAAATTTTACAAGGAAAATTTCAATTGACTTTTATAAGAAATTTATTTAGAATAAGAAGACTAAAATAAATAAAAACAAAAGTATTTTTATCCTTTACTTTGTGTTTTAAATTGTTCGAGAATTAGCTCCACAAAAATCCACAGGCAGCGGATATTAAAGGCGGATGAAGTATTTTGGGAGAAAAGGCTGCAGCCACGTCTCACTTCTGGCAATTCTGAAGCTTCTCTTGCTTTGCCCATCGACAGAGGTCTTAGTCAGCTGCACGGAAGCTTTGTAGAACATGTGAATCGAAAGCTGTACACTGGGAGTTATGATAAATCCCAACCAGCAATTTGGTAGGGACACAATTTTGTATAAAGTGGAACATCTGTAGAACAAATAGTAAAGGCCCCTGTGCTGATAAAAGTCGACTCGTGTTTCGGGATAAGTTGTTTCAAGTCGTTTGAGTTGAAGAAAATTACGTTTCGGTCGAATTACGACTTTCAGCACAGGGATCTAGAGCAGAAATGCTAAGTTGAGTTTAGGCCCACGTACTGAAATTCGTGATTCGACTGAAACTTTACTTTCTTCAACTCAAACGACGTCGTGTCGTGACGACTCGATTTTCAACACAGGGGTCAAAGTGGTCTTCATTTCGATGGCAGATAGAAGTAGACACGAAACGGCAAGGAATTATTGGTCGATCAGCTTCTTATCCTTCGTCCTTAAGACCTGAGAATGCATGCTAACATATACATCCAATACTCTAGGTCTCTATGTTTCCTTCCAGTACCAAGGGTATTGAGGTGGCCCTGAGAGAATTCGACACCCGCAATGGTTGTAGTCCTCTAGTGCTCGGCATGCATAAAACATGATTCTAGCAGCTTTGGCAACAGCATAGTGGTAAAGACAACGTGCCTAGGACGCCGCAGTGAGGAATTCTTTAGACGTTGCTATGGCTTATAGCTTATAGGGTGCTACCATCGAATCCCGGCAGCGCCACAGTCCTTCGCTTTTTCCACTTTCCCACCTACATAACTTTCCTTCTTTCTTCTTCCCTCTTTATATTCCTTCTGTCATAGTCCTTCCCGCAAGATCGACAAGGCCGTTAACCCCGGATAGTCGAACCAACCTTCGGGATAACCAACTTTATGCGCCTCTGTGAGCATTCGATTACCCCCCTAATTTTTAGATCGAGGGACTTAAAGCGAGTTTCACCCGTGCCCAGGAAACGCCCTACGTCACAGGGCTAACCAGGGGACTCAAACCAACTAGAAATTCCTCCACCGAGGGACCACCGTACAACAGCAGGCCCTTCAACAGCAACAGGGTCCAACGACACCCCACAGTTCAACCAGGCAGGCGACACATCAACGACCACAGCAGCAGAATCATCTAGGCAACTGAGAAGCGACACCTTATTAGGAGACAGGAAGAGCCAACAAGTAAGTCGTAAGTTTATATCAAATTTTAAAGAGAGCGCTCGAGGCAGGTGACATAAATATCACCGCGTGTCAGGCAGTAGAACGCGAGTCAAATAGAAATCGCAAAAACCGCCTGCCGGAAATAGAGAGTTTAAAAAAGAGCACCCTCAAGTTTAGAGAAGAGTTAGCTAAATTTCTCTCGAGCACCCTCTTCTAGGCGAAAGGGCCGATTTAGAAAGCGTAGAAACTAGTATTAATATTTATGAACAAGAAGACAACCGTTCAACCCCCGCCGTTCCACCGAAAATCTTTCAAATTTGGTAAACTTGTCCCTTACTGACCAAAAGGACAACATACCAGAAGAAGGAAAGAAACCCTTACTAAGCACAGCCATGGCAGACGAATACATAAATACTATTTTCGGGCGGGCAAAGTCCGACCCTGACGATCGAGCTGCAAATGTTTATAGGTTGCTGTCGCGGAGTCCAGCAGTGTCTCACAAAAACTGAAAAGGAGGCATTTATCCAAATACTCCCTACCAGACTTAGGAGAGATAGCCTCCCCCAGCCAGCCAATTTCGAGGAAGCCGAAAGGCTACGCGAATAACACTCCATCAGTTCCTTGTGCAGCCCCTCACCGCATACACTACGCAAGTAAAGCAAGAGATGCCCCTCTACGTGGAAGCCGCTACAACCAAATATGACACAGATGCACCAACGTCAAGGTGCATTTGAAAGACTGCTAAAAACGCGCTAAAAGGAGGGATCAACCACCCATAATTATGCCAATACTTGTCGGCAGCAGGCGATGTCAGCCTGGATAATTTAATCCAAAAGGCCCTGGACACGGAGAGACTCCAGCAAACAACGCTGAACATCCATACCCAATACCAAAATTCATCACCCTTGCCTATACACGGTCAATAAGGGCCAAGTATGCCCACTTCCAATCTGTACAGTAATTCATATGACGGGGCACTCAAACAGAATAGGAGGGTCAGACTCAAGCCTGCAGGCAAAGCTTTCAGGTGGGATCCGTCGCCTTTCCTATCCCTTAATAAATGATAATTTAGGGCGCAACTAACCTGACACATTTTTACTGTCTCCCAACAATTCCTTGGCCGCGTTAGGAGGCGGCACAGAAAGGAACCGCTTTATGGATAAGGAGGAATCTAGAATGAATACACGCATGCCGGTCAATATGTATTTATTTATTCGCTAAACAAGGTATACTTAAACTAAATACAACAGAGGATAAAACAAATCGTTAGTACTTATAGAAATTTGGATAGGAAATCAATGGATTACGGCTATTTATTTGCATAGGGAAGTTGGAGGATATAATATTGGATTTAAAGTGGGCAGGACACTTTTTAGAAGGTTTTGCAGGTACTAGATCTATTGGAGCTTACATCTAAACTAAGCTATTTAGAATTAAACCAAGGTTTAGTAAGACCGGGTAGAGGAGATATTTATCTTGGATCTATTGTCAGAGGAACTACTCATCTTAGATCTAACTTGCTTAGTTCCACTGCTTTTATTGTTCCAATGGCTGAGGCTGAGATTTTTCCATCTGAAAAGGCGTCCGATGTTGAGTTCAGGAGCAGCCAATCATATTTGGAAGGCAAAACCACCTTAAGTTTCTGAGTTGTTTTGACTTCTTTCTCCGAGGGGATACTACTTCACAATCCAGTGAAATAGGAATAGGTTGCTTATCCAAGTTGGATCAGCGTATTTTGGGGCTCCCTTAAGGAAATAAGTTGTCGGGATTTCCTTGTCAAGAAGCGCCGTGTTTAATTTGTTGGTAACGCTTCGCCGCAGTTTTTTGTATCCTTCTTGTGTACTGCCTTGCCTTGTTTGCTGCGTCAATTTTTTTTATTCTTCTGTCCCAATATTTTACTGACCAGGTTGTTCCAATTTTCGTTATGGTAGTAAGTAAGTGAAGCGATGGTAAATAGTGAGATGGTCCGGAAGAGATAGACAGACTCTGGTTGTGGAGATTAGGAGAACCTAGAGTGAGTTTTTTCCCACAGTTGTAGCTGCTCGTATTTGCAGTCCTTTCGTTGAAAAATTGAGCACCCTCCAATTCGTCTGAGAGAGACGATTGTCTGCTCGTTCAGGGTCTGGGCTCCTTGCCACAACATCTTCGTTGGTGATCAGTTTCGTCTCCTCGTTGACCTTGGATAAAGACTTTAAGCCGCCAATTTAGTTTCTAGAAGATGATTAAAATGTGTCGTTAATACCTTTCCCTACATTGTGAGAGAGTCGTCGAAAGTGGGAAATCTGACCAAATAGTTGTAGATTTTGAGGAGGAAATCAGACAACTCACTGTTGCTGTGGGTGCAAGTTTTTAGGCTCTCTGAGCTTGGTTTTATTTACTTTATGTCTGAATTGACGATATTCACACTCGAATTTTATAAATTGATGTACACTTCCTCTTTGGACTCCGACTTGGTCACACGTTAGTGGATAGGCTAGTCAGTGCTTTTCCTTTTTTTTCTTTTTAAAGTGTTTTTACAGTTCAGTGCTTTATAGACGAAGTGTTTCTTTTTAAAATTAATTTTGTTTTTTCTTTCTGGTTTTCATTATTTATTAATTATTTATTAATTATTTATTGATTTTGTTTGTTAATTAGTTGTAAAAGAATGTCGTTCAGTCAAGTGTTTTAAGTTTTTACATTCTCTTTTACATGTGCTTTTGTGATAAGCTTTTAAAATTTTTTTTTTTTTTTTTTTTATTGCATACAAAATTTTTCTTTTTTAGGTGCTTTCTTTTTTTTTTCTTTTTTTAGATTTTCTAGTGTAAATTTTTGAGTTTCCTTTGCTATTTTCAAAGCACCTGGCCACCTTTACTGCCTTTTATGGAATTTTTTTTTTTTAGAATTTTTAGTGATCCATGTGGTTAGTGAGTCCCGCTATTTTGTTACCAATACATTGTTTGACAAAATTAAACATTACGTTGTAATTTACTGAATCCTGGTATAGCGGCATTCTTCAAATCCCGTTATTTTACCTAAGAATAGAAAATTTTTTCCATTGCTTGTTTTTTTTTTCCTTTCTTTTTTTTTTTTTTTTAGATATATGATGAAATTACCGTCTCACCTTGTGACATGTTAATGTTTTAGTGATTTTTATTTTTGTTAGATAGTGGCAGTTTCAGTTCGATATTAAATCGAAATTTAGCTTTAGTTTTCATATAAAATTTCATAAATTCAATAGAATTCCGTTGGGTACTTCAATTTTTTTACTCTAACCAACCACTTGCCTCCAGTTTTGGGTCTTCAATCTTCACACCCATCCAACCGTTACTCCCTTTACTTTATTAAAATGGATAAAAAAAATTCTCCTCTTATATCCGGGGAAAATCGAAAGGAAAAAATAAGTGTCACTAAAAGAACGTCAGCTAGGTTAATTAACAAAAAAGGCGCACCACCAAGCATAATTAAGGTAGTCCCTGAATTAAGACCTATGGTGCAGCCCAAAGCTGTAGTTCCTGTCAAAAAAAACCTAAAAGGAACAGAGAAGGTAGGCGCATCGTTGAAGTGTAAAAGTGATACTCTGGGCAAATCTCCAACCTTGTCCTCTCAAGACTCATCAGCTACGATAGGGATCACTCAACAAAATTTAGCTGAAGCTTTACGGATTTTACCAAACAATCCATCTATTTCTACCAATAAGATCCCAATTGAATACAACAAAAACGATGTTGGTCCCTTCACAGTTATAGTCCGGCATATCAACCCTGATTCAAGTGAGAACAAAAGCCTGAACCCTCTTTCCTTGGGAAATTTCTTATTATCAACCACAAAGGGTGTACTTTCAATTCCCTATACTGCAAAACACAAATGTAAAGTCATCTTTGACTCTGCAGAAAATGCAAATAATTTCATTAATAAGTGCCCCGTAGACTCAACTTTCAGAGCATACATTCCGCTGGGTCTAGTAGCCACTCCCTTTATTGTTCATGGCGTGGATTTAGGACTGAGTGAAGAAGAACTGATTGAGGCTTTAAGATTATGCAATCCCTCAATCAATTTCAGAAGGTGCTTCAGATTAAAGTGGAAAACCTTTTCTGAAGGGAGGGTGGTCACTAAAGAGGTGAATAAAATAAAAATTTATGTAAGTGGAGACAAGATCCCAGAAAAAATTAAACTATATTACTCGAGTCTCAAAACGAACAAATTTGTCTCCCCCCCTGTAAGGTGTTTCAGATGTCAGAGGTTTGGCCACCTCAGCAAGGAATGCAGATCCAAATGGACGATCTGTGGTAAGTGCGGAACGCAAAATTGTGAAGAAAGAAGAAATTGCGTCAAAGCCGCTAAATGTGCAAATTGCAAAGGAAACCATGGAGCATTTGAGAAAGTGTGCCCCGTGTGGCTCAAAGAAAAGGAATTAGTTACAATAATGCGAAGGGGCAACTATGCAAGATCGGACGCGCTTAGGATCTACAAGGCAAAGAATAGACTTCTCAATGCTCAATATCGTAAGAAAGGGACTGTAAACGGTATAAGCCCTACACGTTCTGGGGAATTGCAAGCACGGGGTGTGGGTTTAGATATAAATAACCTGTTCCATGCTGAAGAAAACAAAGGTAAAGAATCTCCGAAGAGGCCTAAAACGTGGAAAAAAAGGCCTAAGAAGAAATCTTCAGTGGCTGATGTCGCAGGAAAGGGAAATATAGATCCTCTCATTGAGGACTCGGATTGTGAATCGATCAGTTCTAGGATCTCCTCAAGGATACTCCAAGATAATACTGGCCTCGAAAAATATAGGTCCTTACAACCTCCATTAATAAGGGAAACGAGTTCAGGTACAACCAATTATTGGTTCTCGACTCTAAAAAAGGATTAACACATCAGCCCTTTAAGTTTTCACTCCAAAGGACTCTCCTCTGAGTGAAGTCAATTCCAGCAAGAAGTCTTCTAATCTAAGTAAATAGATTGTCTATATTGATCTGTTTTCATATCTTACAGTTTCAAGTGTGTACGTCCAGTACAATCTACCTTCATATCTTAAGTGTCTATCTTTATTTTATCCCTGAACCTGAGTCGGTATGGGTGTCTACGTGTCACACCAACATCCCAATCAATGGAAAAAATTTTCTTTGTTTATCATTGTTCCAGCATTAGCTCGATATACACTAGAATTTATCTTTCCTAGTCTGTTAGAGCTTCATAATCCATGTAACCTATCATTAAACTATCTTTTTGTGTTCCACTGAATGATGAGGATTTAATCTACTAAATGGCAGTAAAGGTGACATCTTTAATACATCAAGGTTATATTTTATTATTGATTAATCCTTTAAAGCCTGATTAGACCTCATCTAACTTTGACTACACTGACAAACTATATCAACTGTTTTAAAAAAAACGTAATTCCCAGCTGCGTTTTGGCCACGTTGCATGGGATAGTTAGTTAACAAAGAGGAAATTTAGGAGGCCAATTAAAGTTGTTTATATCATTGATTCGTGGTCGATGTAGCTTCAAGGCTGGGACCAGTAAGAGACCTTTGTGGTCCACTAGCCCTATGCTAGTAAAATTTAAAACAACAACAACAACAACAACATAAATTGATGTAGCTCATCCATCATATCTCTACTAAATATGGCACTATTCTTGTGTGTTGATATATTGCCGAGTTTATTTGAATGATCTAAATAATTGCTGTCGACTCGATCAATAGTGCGCAAAGGCTAATCCACGTTGTTAATTAGCAATTCAGTATTTTTGTCTGTATTAAAAACTTTAGCGCTGCAAGCGTCGATGTCGGTTTTAGGTATCCCACAGACTATTGTTAGATTTGATGGCAAACAATATGTGCGACAGATTGATGGATTTGCAATCCGTACAGTAAAAATTTGAAACTTTTTTGTACTCGGTTATGTACATGAGTGCAGCGTGGGAGAGACCAATACACGAAACATGACAAACACTGTTACAGATCCCATAGCATGTTATCCGTTCAACGGAAGAGTCGTTAATGGCGGAGCATGTATTCTTTTTGCATTTGTTCATTTACGAAGTGATTTGTGTGTCTTTGAAAGTCCAAGTCTTGCTTAGAGAGCGGCACTGTCACTGCTTTAACTCACTGACGGAAAAGACGGAAAATTAAATGAAACTATGGCCACTGTTAGGGCAAGGCAAGAAAACACGGTACATTTGATGCACTTTTGGTCAAGACGTCAAGTTGAATGCTCAGTTCTTGAAACACGGATCCCAGAAACAAACGACTAAGCCCCAACCAGCTAGCTTTCCCATAATTCCACAGAGTTCTTGAAGGAGCTGGCTTGATTTATGTGGGGAATTAGCGCTAACTATCAAAATCAAGGATATGTGTAAAAATTAATCTTAGGAACCACTCTTTGTACTAGCAGTCCGTTATGTCATTCAGTTCATGTTGTAATGTCTAATAGTAAGCTTGATTTGAGGTATAAAAGAGAATAAGGATAGGGTAGGGGTCTGGGGATGCTTGAGAAGATGATGAGCCTTACGTTTAAACTCTAGGATATTATGTGAGTTCATTAAAGTTCACAAATTCAGTTACAGTCGATTGCGCCGGTGACACAACCTTTGGGGCTAACGGGGACAGCCTTGTTGCAGTGTTATGCCTGCATAAACAAGACGATCAATAAGACCAAGAGTTTAAGCGAAAGGTTCGTCGCTATCTGCCCCAACATGCCCGAACCTCCCCTGGCTTATGCTATTCTCTTCTATCCATCAAACTAAGCTTAATACCAAACATTTCACCATGATCTGTTTTGGTTAAATCGGATTTAGAGGAATTCCGACAACAAAAGCCGTCACTTCACCCTGGCTGAATCCAGACTCAGTTGGTGCAGGTTATTAATCTCTGGAAAGAACTCCCCATTAAAATTCTGAACTTATCACAGTACGTTCCTTCGAAATAGTATTACTGCCGCACATTAGATCAAAATCTCACCCATAATAAACTGATAGTTGCCCTCGAGCTTATATTTTACTCTTTTCTTATAAAAATTCTTATATTATCACTATTACTATTATTATAACTTTCTACCCCCCGTACAACTTTAAACTTGCTTCGCTACATTCGCTATAATCGGTTTCGGTCTAGATTTAAATATTAACTTCTTAGTGACTATGGCCCGCACAGTATATTCAGTTCGTTGTCGTGATTTGTTCTCAATACCAACGGTTGTGTCTAGAAGAGTCCGATCTGCAGTACAGCTTAAAACACTTGAATTTAGTTGCGTAGTTTCATCCAAATTAATTCCATCATTCGTTCGTGATTTTTCTAAAACTGCAAATGGTTTTTCCATTTTTTGTTCTCTACCTTGAAGTATATGATGACCAATGATGAAAATCTGTAATGGAGATAGTATAAAGTGAAAATGAGGTAAGTCTAAGTGAATATAGTAAATAGTTACAGGTTGGCCATATTTGTTATAGCAGAGATCTCCTATAAATTGATTGTACATTGATTGGTTGCTGCGGACTTCTAAGTCTCCTTGAAGTTCTAGTACGGCCCATTCTGGTGTACCAGTTTCTGATGGTCTGTAAAAGATTGGGGGAATATTTATTTAAACATTTGTGCATTTAGAGGAATCCTGTGAAAGCAGTCGTTATCTTCCTAAACTCCCCGGTGAGAAACGAGTAAGAGAATTTTAAGAGGTCGTTTTTGAAAAGTTACTTGGACGAAGCAAAAATAGCAAAGCCTCTCAACGAACATCGCAGGTATTAAACGAAGTACATCACCTTAGAGGGCAAAATATCACCGACTCTCTTCTGCGCTCGTTATCGCTAAATCGACTACCAGTTTAGGTTCGAGCAATCCTGTCGGCTAGCAAGAATGACTTCAAGTCATTGTGATACATATCTGAAAACATTTTAGAGGTAAGCGACTTCAACAGCGTCGTGGAGGTCGGTAAAAAGCCCCCAGCCAACCTTGAAAACTTAGAACTTTGGAAGCAAAGATCGACGCATTGACCAAGGCATTGCATTGCAGCACAGTGGACCGAAGTTTAGGCAGCGTGGCCCAAATGGTCACGGGCAGAAGTCGCCCGCACAATTGGTTATTTTACTACCACAGGAAGAGGGACCCACCAAATGCAGTGGACCGTGCAAGCACCAGAAATCATCAAAATCGGAAAACGAAACGACCACTTAGTAATGAAGTGCAAGCGCCTCGTCCCCGAAACTAACTCACCGGGACAAAGTTTTTAGTAGACTCGGGCGGGTGTGTCTCCAGGACAACCAGGACACAAAGTTCTACGCGGCAAATGAGACCCAAATCCTGAAGTATGGCTCAAAGCGCATCATGCTAAACTTAGGACACAGCAATTCACACAGTTTGGATTTTCATTGCCGCCCAGACGACGAACCCCATAATCGGAGCCGATTTCCTAAACGAATTCGGTCTGTTGGTAGACATTAGGGGCGCCCGGCTAATCGACAGACAAACCTGACCGTGGTAGGCGTAGTCAAATCGGTTGAGATGATACAAATAACGGCAGTAGACGCGGATAGCCCATTCGCGGACCTATTACGGGAGTTCGTTGGTAGTAAGATGCCATCAGCCGCCGGATCGAAAACTGCATCGCTAACCACTGCCACAAGGTGTGATCTACTTCGACTACCCGGAGAAGGGCAAAACGGTCACAGGGTCTTTACTATGCCGATTCGACGCCGAATTGCAGAAAAAACGGTTCCATTTGGTGAAGAAACAAGTGCTCTTCAACCATGACAACGCACCGGCTCACACCTCCGCCGTCGCCACGGCCAAACTGATCGAATTAGGCTACGAACTGCTGCCCCATCCACCGTATTCTCCAGATTTGGCCCCGTACTTCTTTTTGTTTCCTTTAGTTAAAAAAGGCACTCGCCGGACAGAAATTTGAATCGAATGCGGTTATTGCCCCTACGGAGGCCTACTTTGCAGATCTCTAGAGAACGTAAGAAGTCAGGTGTATCGAGCTAAAAGGAGACTATGTTGAGAAATAAATCGCGAAACTTCACTTAATTACAACCTCTCTTCAAGTAGATAAAAAGAATTAAAAAACATAAAGTAACCAATAAAAAATTTATTATTCAATACAATGCTCAATAAAAATCCACAATCTTATCCTCTAAACTTCTTAAACAAAGGATGCAAATGATTCGCCGACTTCTTCTTATACTCAAAGTAAACAGCATCATCACCGCCCGACATTGAGCCCAATCCTCCACGTTTGCCACCAACTCTAAAGGTTCCACCTTCACCAGGAATCTTCTCATCCTCACAGTCTAAATCAGATGCTGATAGCACCTGCTGCAGTAGCTGCAGCTGCTCATCCCTTGTCTTGTAGAACAAATCCGGATCACTATCCAGTCCAGCTAAATGTGTGATCACCTTGTAGCTGTAGCCCTGATTAACTAAAAACCGCTGTCTTTTACGGGAGTAGCTCATTTCCAAGGTGTCCTGTGACACAAGAGTGTAGAAGAATGCGTTATACTCCTCTGCAATAGCACCCTTTTTAGCTCGAAGAATACGCCCCAAACGTTGAGCTTCCTGACGACGTGATCCACCGTGCGAGGAGATTTGGATTAAAACATTCGCCTCTGGCAAATCGAAGCTGGTGTCAGCGACTTTACTCACGAAAATCGTGTTCACTTTGGGATTAAATTTGAAATTTTGCAGGATTTGTATTCGTTCATTCTGAGATGTCGGACCGTAAATGAATGGCTTGTTCATTCTGATAGCATAGTGCTTCAGAGCGAACACATTATCACTGAAGACAATCGTTTTGTCGCCGCGACGTTCGTGATATTTAATTAGATATTGGCAGCTGCGAAACTTGGAAGGATTCATTACGTAAAGCAACATTTTCTTGGATGTTTTACAGCCTAAATATTCGCGATAAAATTCCGGCGCCATTGGACACCATACTTCGGCACACTGTACCCTGGCAATGAAACCTCTTTTCTGTAGCTCCAACCAATTCGCTTCGTAAAGTTTTGGACCAATCAAGAAGTTCAAGTCGGCGATTTTGTCGTCTTCTCTCAATAGGGTCGCAGTCAATCCTAGCTTGCAGTGACTTTGAACGATTGTCAAGACTCTTCTGAACATTTTAGCAGGAATTGTGTGGACTTCATCTAGCACCATTATGCCCCATTCCTGCTCCTGCAGCCAGCGCATAGTTTGTTCAGCTTCCCAGGAACGTTTTTGTGTGTGGGTGATCATAGAGTATGTGGTGACAAGAATACCACATCCCATTGGCTTGTCTTTTGCTTCTGATGTAAATCGACAGATCATGCTGTCGTCTGCTGTTGACCACATTTTGAATTGTTGCTTCCATTGTTCTACTGAGACGCCGCTGTTGCACAGGACGAGGGCTCGCTTGCGGACTGTGCATACGGCTGTTACGCCGACCAGAGATTTACCTGGAAGTTAGTTTTTTGTGGGTTAAATTGGGAAATAGTTTTTCGGATGAAATGTGAATTATTGGATTTCGATGGTAGATTGTAAACTGCACAAGTACTACTACTACGTGGAGGGATTTTTTTAGGCTAAGTTTACACCGTGCTTATCAATATGTCACGAACATGGCATAATCAGACTTAGGCCACATCCTGCCCGAGATCCGCCTGCACTGCTCCATGGGCAGGTGAGAGAGGTAAGCCATCAAGACGGAGCAAACTGAATACCGCGCATCTATAGAGAATACAATCAAGCTGAAGCGACGAATGGAACTGCGTGAAACTACTACTAACGGTCCTCCTCTCTTCGGAAAACAATTCTTGTTATGGAAACAAGAAATCAACCTCGGTACAGTCAGGATTTACTGCCAACCAAACGCGTGACTCGGCGAATACTGCAGCGTACGAGTCAAGTAACAACCTGGGAAAAGGCTCTTACACTATAGAACTACAGGAAGGCATAAAAAACGGCAACCACATAAAAAAAGGAGGAGTGAAAAGGCGAAGGACTATATGGGTATGGCATGGTTGAAGCCTTGTTCTCATGGTAAACTAGAGACCACGAAATTTGCTATATCACCAAAAAATAATAAAAGACAAAAATCAAAACTACGATATCCACCACGAAATCCAATAATTCGACCAAAAAAAATCAACAACTTCATTACCTGCACCGCAGGGCAATACAATAACTCCAGATCTAGCACGACCATTACCAAACATTTTCCTCAAGCTCTTCTCTTGATATGGCCTCAAGACAGCAGCAGGCTTTAGATCAATATTCAGATTCGGATTAATTGTGTCATTCTTAAAATCATATTCAGCCAACAACGGATGCTCAATTTCAATACAACGCTTCTGTATAACTTCAATCTTCTCCTGATTCACTTCAAACGACACAGTCTTCAGCGTTAGATCCTCTTCCTCCTCCTCATTATCAATTTTATCATAAAACGTTGTTATATCATCCGGCACTACAGCTGTACCATCTGCAGGCGGCTTATCTGCAGGATCTGTACTGCTACCACCAGGCTTACTGCCAATACTCCCAAATTGTATAGCACTTTTCTTTTCGGTGACATTTGTTATAAACCCGTCTCCGGTATCAGATTCATCACGTTTAAGGCGGCATTGTTGAATTACTGGATCTTTTAGCAGTTTTTGTAGTACATCCGGGTGAGGACTTTCTATGAAGTATCTATAAAACATTAGACACTCCTGTATGATGCTGTTTAGTAGTAATGATTATAAGTTTTAATACCTGTTATGCTTTAAGACAAGCTTAATCTTTCCATAGGATAAAGTACACAACTTTATGAATTCGAGAATACCATTCGGAATACTAGTCTTGCTTAATCGCCGCAAATACTCTAAAATATCATCAGTCTCTAAACCAACCGATACAGCAGCATACAAACTGTACGCTGTTAACTTATATTCATGAATATGCTCAGGACGACATACCGGTTCTGCTATGGCTATTAGAAAATCATGAGCATGCTTGTAAACTGGAGAGAATGATTCAAGAAAGATATGTCCATTTGGTGCTACCCAAAGTGGACGATTCGCATGATCTGACTTTAGTTCCATTTGTGAGCGATAGTCCTTGGCTCCGTATTCATCGTCTTGGATGGCTTCATCTATTTTTTCAGCATTTTTCGATGCCGCTCCGGGTACACCCTCGTTTTCGACATTATCTAAATCAACTTCCTCTACTAGTTGAGTGTAGGCTTCATCTTCAGCACGACGTTTCTTGCCTATTTTGATATTGTTTGGTATAAATTAAGATTTTGTGTAATTTTAAGGAATGGAAATTTTCTACCAAATTTATCGAAGCCTTTTGACTCCCGTTTCGATTTCTTTGGGGGTCCCATTGTGGATTTTAATACTGCTTGAAATAAAACACCTTGATATTACTTTATAATGTATTATAATCACTTAAATCGAGAAATATTAATTTTTCTTTAAAGAAAATCAAAGAAGACAGGAACAGGACCGACCAGCTCGGAGCTCTACTCTGGTTTGACACTTGCTTAAATGACATTTTGCAATTTTACGAAATTCTTGTTTAAAACATAAAAAACTCATTTATTTTTATACTTTGTAATATAAATCTTAGATTTATTTAAATAATATCTTATATTATTTAATAATACTTACGTTTTCACTAAAATAACCATTTTATAAAATATTCACTTTAAAATCGCACTTGATAGAATTTTTCCCGCGCAAATTTGACACTTTACTGAAATATCCTAAGTAAATTTCCCTTAGATTTGATGGCGGTATAAAATAATTCCCGACAGTTAAAATAAAATTTTAGGGCTAAAAAGTGTTGTAAAATAAAATATAAAAGTTAAAAATATAGTGCAGATTAACCAGCATAAGGCTTTTATTGGTGGAACCATAAATGCTGATTCAGAATCAACTGGGGGTCAAATGGTAGTAATGGCTCCAAGGCGACCTTTGTTGGACCTCCATCTCCACGAAGATGTTGGCTTTAGATCGGGTGACCCGTGGATAGTCTTGTCAATACAAGAATACAGACGAAGGATAAGTGTAACGGAATATAGAATTTAAACTTGGAACGTCAGAACGCTCAACAGAACGGCACCCTGCCGAGCTTTTCTTAGTATTAAAAAATATGACATAAAGATCGCAGCTCTTCAAGAAACCAAATGGACCCATAGTGGCTTAATGGATCTTAAAACCTACGCGGTGCCCTCCAGTGGATCATGAAATGGAAGAAGAGATTTCGAAGGAGCATTTAAGCTGAAGAGAGAAATTAAATCACTGATTCTGGACCTAAAGCCAGCAAGAAACAGAATGTGCACGCTTCGCATCAAAACAAGGCTTCAAACCCAGTGCCGGCGGATCGTGTTGGGCCCAGGTAGGAATCAGACCACCATAATCCGCCCAACCTCCCAAACTGTTAGTGTTTTATCTAAAAATGAAAGCTGCTAGGCCACTTCATTATAACTAGGAAGATAGACCAAGGGTGTACAGAACATGTGGAGTTCGCAGGGATCTTTCCGGGACCATCTTCTGGGGATCACAATGTTTTTTTTTTTTATGTGAAAGACTAGAGTCTCAGGAAAGGCCCTTTATACTGTCGACAATCTATTTTCTTCGTATAGAGTGCAATGTCGAACAGCAGGAAGGAACTGCCGCAACCTACCCCCGATATTTTTTTAGTCCACCTACTTCCAACCATTACTATTGCGACTTTGACATCGGGGCATCGAGAAACAACTCGCTGGAGTGTTATGCCTCCTGAAACGAGTAGAATCTCATCAACCAACCGATGACATGCGCTTTGGTGGAGCGGGGAAGGGCGAAGGAAGCTTATGACAGGAGGAATCAGGAATGTAAAGAGGGAAGAAGAAAGAAGGAAAGTTATGTAGGTGGGAAAGTGGAAAAGGCGAAGGACCGTGGGCTGGCCGGGAATCGAACCCGGGACCTCTGGGATAGCAGCCAGACGCCTTACTCTCTAGGCTATGTATCTTCATGTATTGGGTTACGCCTCTCGAAAGGAGAAGTTACGATGGGAATCGCAGATGACATGGGATAGTGCTCGTAAGACGACGCCTCCATGAGATGGAATTATAGACGAACCAAGTGATTAAAGCGTGGCCTGAAAGCAGCTTTCTGACCATTGCTGAGCACAAAATTGAAGCTGCAGAAACCGCGAAAACCACACTGATATAGGAACTCTCTTCTCTTCTCTCTTTGATCCCCGTTAGCTGGCGGTCCGAGCTTGACGTCTCCGCAAAGGATACGCTGCTACTTTAAAAAATGCGGTTTTTGCCTAGTTTCCTCGGTTTCCCGATTCTGGTCAATTCGGCAGGTCGACCACCCTCTCTACTAGACTATTCCTCCAATCTTTTCCCTGATTATTCTGCTCAGGCAGGAGATTTTGGCTCAGAGTTCCGTGTATTTCGCCGTCAGTCATTGCCCGTCCTCAGAAAAATGCTTGTGGATGCAGTGATTTTTTCATTATTCAGTTAAAGAATGTTTAACTTTTCCATTCGGATTTTTTTTTTCGGGTAAATAACAAATATTTCTGTGGAAATTTAATTCTTTTCATTTAAATTTGAAAATTTTAAGCTACTTCCGCTCATGCAAATCGACGACTTGTCACACTCAACACTAGTTTCACCTAGCAACCACCAGATGTCATATACAAATTTACATCTCACAACCAATTCCACCCTCGTGTTTTGAACAAGTTAAATTTCTCTCCACAGTCTCCACTCGCGAGAGTTCAGTTCAACGCCGATTCCTGTCGTTCGCTGCTGTCATTCCTGTGTTCTTTGCTGTCTCAGTTTTTCGTATCCGCCTGGTCGTGTGTAGTTTTAGTGCAGAAATTGAGTTTCTTTCGCGATTTTACAATTTAATTTTAAGCATAGAAGTAAACACGGCATCACTACCTCCAGAAACAATATAATTTGGGATTATTCACACCTCTAATTTAGGATATCACAGTTAGTTCCTTCGGTAAGAGGTTAGTAAACTTTTTTGCCGCAACTTTTTTGAGTGTGGGGCGCTGAATCATCTTCGGCGATCGTTAAGCCGATTCTAAAATTAATACTGAATACGCCGCCACTCGCCAGCTATTTTCATTTTATTTTTTAAGTGCTTCCAATCAGGTATTTTAATAAGAAGAATAAGGTAATTATGAAAAGTCTGCCGTATGCAAAACGCGACTCGATTTCCATTCACTTATGGCCGCTGAGGGACGACCTGTACGTGGTGGTGTTCCTCTTCGGGGCGAGTTCTGGAAAATGTCAATCGCGCGACAATTGATTTTTTCCATTTTATTTTTTCCTGCCTCGATTTTCATGTGTTTATCGTATTTGGGTAAATACTAAATATAGTGATTGGTAATTAGTTGGGAATTATCTTTAATTATTGAAATGCGCGAAGAGAGACGTGTGTGACGTTCATAATCTTCGTCGGGCCCCACCGGGGTGAACATTGAGGGCCGCACAGATGTTCCTCCTTTTGGCTTTTTTTCGCTGTTTCAGGGGCAGGAAGAGATTAATTTTGGGACTTCTGTAAGCAAGGGCGGAGTGGTGTAGCTTTGGATATATCAGCATGCCCTGCGCTTCTTTGGTGATATTGTGATAAGGAATTATGAATGGGGGAATAGTATCGGAATTGGGCGTCTTGAACTTGACTCACACCACATGCAGAGATAATAACGGTTGGCTTTGAATAAAAAAAATCGAATAGATATATTTCTGTTGCTGATTATGCCGTGGACAAAGTCTTATGGTAACAGATATGGCACAGTGCTGGTTGTTACATAAAGAAGCTTGTGGAAGACAAGTCACATTTGAATAAACGTGATTTTTGGATTATGCTTTCACGGATTGGCTGCTAAAGACATATTTTTTCGTGTATTATTTCAGTATTTTTGTTTACATCACATCCTTCAAGGACAGAACAAAGTGTTCTCATCCAGACAAGAAATTTACCCTTTCGGATGATATAATTTCGTGCTGAGAATCGTCCCTGAAATGAGAACATTAAACTTTGGAAATCTGAGTTTACTGCTAAGGAATTTCGTGGAAACAGACGCAGCTGTTCTTGTAGGGTTCAAGTTCCTTCAAGTCTTTTTTCTTCAATCGTCTCTATGTATAGCTGTTTTTCTCCAGTTCTATTTTTTAAGCTGAGGATCAGGGATCAGTTCTTTGTGCTACCATTTCGTCATATTATTGTCGAGGAAGCACACACGGAAAGAGTAAGATGTACATTGTGTATGTGTTAGTCTACACATCAAAGTTCCTTTTGGTTTAAGTCCTTCCATCGTTGTCCATTTACTTCTTCCTCATAAAAGGACCGTTTCGACCAGAGTTAAAGGATTATTCGTGTGCGTTAAAGAGATTAAAGTAATTTTTATACCTAAGGCAGGAAAAGCCTCTCACACAACACCCAAGGACCTCAGGCCAATTAGCCTATCATCCTTTCTTTTAAAGATTCTAGAAAGGCTAATCGAAATATCTAAGGTAGTCCATAGGAACTTCGGAACTCTCAGATGCCCAACACTCTTATAAGATCCACGGTTACTGCCCTTCACTTATTGTTTTCAACCATTGAAAAATCACTCGAGGTCAAGGAGTATACATAGTAGCATTTCTTGACATAGAGGGAGCATTACCATGGCCTTGACAGAACATGAGATCGAGGCATCGCTGGTGTCTCTCATCCGCCAAATGCTTACTGGCAGAATGGGGAGCTCGATATTGAGCGACTGCTCGGTCCAAAGGGTCGTAAATAGTGGCACTCCGCAAGGAGGAGTACTTTCCCCGCTCCTATGAGTTGTAACTATGAACCAGCTGTTGCGACACATTGTGGCAAGGGGCATCACGTCCTGGCGTACGCGGATGACGTTATCATCACAAAAGGAAAATTTCCTAAGTCCTCTGTGATCTCATGGAGACGGCGTTACAAACCCTCTCAAGCTGGACTGCGACCCTCGGACTCTTCACAGAGTCCGAAATCGTCTTTCCTAACATAACTCAAACTCGCGTTCCTCTACCTTAATTGTGGGAGCAATGTTAGGTGTTCTTGCATACGAGACCGCCATATACTTTGTTTTGCTTTCGTTAATGTGCAGTCCAAGATTTCCTGCCGCCCGCTCAATCTGGGTGAAAGCTTCTTGTACAGATGGTCTTGTTCTTCCAATGATGTCAATGTCGTCTGCATAAGCCAGTAATTGGGTGGACTTGTGGAGGATTGGGTCCCTTGATGTCTCGCCCGAATCTCTGATCACTTTTTCCAGCGCCAGGTGGAAAAGGAGGCAGTCCCGACCGCCCCTTGACAGAGACGAATTATAGATGATGTTGATTGGTCTGAACAGTGTTCCAGATACCTTTACTTGGCTTGTCACATTTTTCATCGTCAATCTACAACCACCTAACTTCTTCCAAGCTGGTGGCGGCAGTATAGCATTATCATCAGATATTGGTGGAGCCTCCAAATACACATACATGAAACTGAAACTGGTCTTCCTATCGCTCCAAGATGTCTTTAGGATCGGTAATCAGATTCTCTACTTTGTCCTTGCTGTATGTGCAGCGTGATGGTCATACAGCGGACTCTTCGGTAGAAGTCCCAGTATTTTTAAGGCGGGTCCAGTTCTCGTCGACGTCCGGCATTTCATAGGACATAGTCTTCTAAGCGTGAGTTCTAACGCATGACCGTAGTTGTTTCTGGCACAGTACATAAAACAATCAGGGAAAAAGGGATAATAAAAATACTAGGAATATAATAAATGGAAGAAAAGTCTTATTATTGAAAACAATTTGCGACGCCTCAAAATCTTGCACAAGATCCCATCAGCATGAAAGCTCATCTAAGACACACCAACCTCAAAGTTCCACCAGAACCACCCAAGGCTCCGCCAACCATGAAAGCCCACCCCAGACACTAACACATACCAGCGAAGTTCAACAAGTTTCACACAGGTTGCGTTCATTCCCAAAACTCACCACACAGGTTCTTGTCTCGATTAAAGCTCACATGCGAGCCCACAACCTATGACCTCACTGCACCAGTAACCTTATAGCTATACTACGGTCTTGTATTCAGATTGATTTGTGACGCAGAATCGAGAATTGCAGAAGACCTTTACATGTGGTGATCGGATCACATTTTCATAGTGAAACAGCGACTGAGGATTTGAGAATCGCAAAGTGTAAAATCCGCACTCACTTCCGAGCCGCCGGATCTGGGAATCAAGGGCAGTTTAAACCAATTTCGTAATTTCATCAGCGCCATACGTTACTTTTTATATATAGATCTAGATGATTTTCCAAAACAAATAAACTATTGATCTACTAATTTTCAATTATTAAAATTTACTGATTCAAATGTAAAGTAAGTAATCATAGAAAAGACACATCAACAAAGTCTAGATCCGTTTCAATCTCGGCTTAAGTTAAATACATAAAAAATGAGTTAAGTTAAATGATCTGAAAAAAGAATAACACCAAAACATTTCCAAGGTTTTATAAACAATTAAGCATAAGACAAGCTCGAACGTTAAATTATGATTAAATTTCGCGTGTAAATACTAAGAACATCCCCTCCCGCCCTAACAAACAATCTTCTCCTGCTTTGCGATGAGTAATTAATCACTTCGCAATTACCGCGGGTGAAACACACTTGAAAAAGAGCGGCATTCACACATTTAAGAAAACTTAAGAAAAAACAAAACAAATGAACAACTTGTATTACCAGAGTGTAAACATGAGTTTTTAATAGATATTAGCTAGAGAAGTGTGGCACTAACTTTTGTGTACTAAACAAAATTAATTTATACAAAAAAAAAATAGTCCAAGACTCATTATGTGAGAAATTTTTGTTCATTAACCCTTTTACGTTAATTAGTAAACGTGAAATTGTTATTAATGCCAAGAAATTGTGCACTGAGAAACGCATGCTGCTTGGTGCTGGCTGGTGGAAACATGAATGCAATTAATGCAAAAGATTTGAACCATCCTTCATTTGTGATATCAGGATGAGTGGGCAAACACTAATACCCGATTCACAACGCGAACTAAAATCAGAAAATAATTTCTTAAAATAAATTCTCAAATGGTGTTTTTCTGAAATACTTTCCGAGCACATCCTTAAAATAAACTCGTGAACAATTATAAATATAAGCTGTAATTATTATTAATATTATGCATTCAATTGTGCATTTGTATTGAGTAGATTTAAGTGATTTGATTTATTGGATAAATGTTTTTTTAAACATGATTGTCATCCTTGGAATATTTATGCTCTAGAGTGGGCTTGATTGGTATGATACTTTGTAATAATCTTAAAATAAAATACCGTCATATGCTCATGGATGAGACTTGGATTGTTCAAAAGAAAACATTATTTAAGAAATTTTTTAGCGTTGGGGATTTCCTTCCAGAGTTGATGGGGACAAAGATCTCACAGTTTATTTATGTAATTCTTAAGTATGTACCGAAAAATTTCTTACCAACACTTCAAGAAGTATTGTGTCGTTGAGCTGCTCCAAGCAAGTACTATGCTTCCGTGGATCACTCCACAATTGGTCAGTATTCTTTATCTATTTCTTCTTTTTCATCAAACCCGATACTCTGTCGGAATTGAAGCACCTGTCCGTAATTCGGACCAATGCCTTAGCCAGCCCATAAGCGTATTCTGTACTCTTTAGGTAACTCAGTTCGTCTGTGAACTAGAACAGTTCAGAGAGCTACGGCCGCACCAGGCGCGGAGGTTTTACCGAAGAGTCCGAAGTGTGACACATCACGTGGAGCGATGGGAAGAGAACTTTCATGAATTGCTAAATGGCGAGTTAACTAAGGATTTGGAGGCTATACCAATATTTGATGATAATGCTATGCTGCCGCCACTAAGCTTGGAAGTAATTAGGTTGTTGTAGGTTGACCATGACCAATGTGACAAGTTAAGTAAGGGTATCCGGAACACTGTTCAGACCAATAATCATCTATAATGGACTCCGACAAGGGGACGGTCTGGTCTGCCTCCTTTTCAACCTGGCGTTGGAGAAAGTGATCCGAGATTCGGGCGAGACATCAAGGGGCACAATCCTCCACAAGTTCACCCAACTACTGGCTTATGCAGACGAAATTGACATCAACACAAGAAGATTGGCCCTATTCTGATTCTCACTTTCACGGCGAGTGACAATCCAAGACACATTTTCAAATAAAAAGTGTAATGTAAAATTGTGTCTTGGGTAGTCACTCGCCGTGAAAGTGAGAATCAGAATAGGGCCCGATTTCACTCAGATTGAGCGGGAGGCAGGAAGTCTGAGACTGCACATTAACGAAAGCAAAACAAAGTACATGGTGGCCTCGTCTACAAGAACACTTAACATTGGTCCCACAATCAAGGTAGAGGTACACGAGCTTGAAGTGGTGAAATCATTTACCTTCTTTAGGTCAATAGTAGCAGCCGACAATATAGTCCAGGAGCCAGGGGTTTTAACCTGATCCTGAAACCAATAGAAATGATTTTTGGCAAACGAGCAGCTTGAAGAGTACTTTAAGAAAAGAAAATTGTTCTGCACGCGAACAGGTAGGGAAAGTGGGGAAAACTCTCGGGAAAATTCGGAAAATTGATATTCCAAATTATACACGACACGCAGTACGGCTTTAGACCGAAAAGTCTACTGGCGATCTTCTAGTGTGTCTGACTGAACACGTAAACCAAAGCATCCACGGCTTCGGTTTCCTGGTTATTCTGGTATGGCATCCCGCTCTGCTGTTTAAACTCTAAGCCATCGGTATCGCCTCAGTTCTAAGGAACTGGTTTGAGAGCATTCTTTCTGGTTGTTTAATCAAGGTAGTACTGGATGGCGTTGAATCCAACCCTCACTCCATTTCGGCCGGCGTTCTCCAAGGGGCGATTCTCTCACCTATTATCTTTCTTATATTCATTAATGATCTGCTCTCAATCCCCTCCAATCCACTTCGTAGTTTTGACGATGACGGTACTCTGCGTTACTCATACCTCTTCGACAATATAAGACCAGCAAGTGCTAGATCTTGTCTCCTAGAACGTGAACTCTTGTCCAACTCTCTTAACGCGGACATTAAACTCATTCTAGATTGGGGCCGCAAGAATCGTTTCGAGTTCAACCCAACCCAAACCAAGTACCACTAAATCCTGCACCAATCTTCCCTCTATTTCAGTGGGCGAGGATAGTCTAACAGCTGATCCATATCTTAACATACTGGGCGTGACTTTATCCAACGATCTGCGTTGGAATAACCAGATACTCCAAGTCGCCAAACAATCGTATCAAGGCCTCCGGCTTACTTGCTCAATTCGAGCTGCCTTAGCTATAATCTACAACCCCTACATTCAGCCCCGCCTTGAATATAACTCGTATATCTGGGCTGGTGCCCCAAAAACCAGCTTCGCTTGGCTAGACAAGGTGCAAAACCGCTCCATCAAACTCATTCGCGATAGCACCCTTTGCTCCTCAATCGATCTTTTAAGCCACCGTAGGTATGTGCAAGTTTTACCGCTATTAAAATAGCGACTGTTCCACTAAAATCAAAAACCTCGTGTCTACACGGCATTTTTTTTCCGCAACACACGACCAGCCAACTCGGCTCACCTTTCACCCGGCAGCCTTATTCGCGCACATTACAGTTTAGAAGTTCGTTTATAAGTAGAACAACTTGATTATGGAACTGTCTTCCGCAGTCGTTGTTTTCGAACTCATATAACATCTCAGAGTTCAAACGCATGGCTCATCGGCATCTACTCATGTACCTTCCAAACTCCTAACTTATCCTTTCTCATCTATCCTTCAAATCAAGCTTACTACTATACATTACACCATGGCTTGAACGACATGACGGACTAGTAGTACATAGGGTGACTTCTAAGCTTCATCTTACCATACAAAAACAAGAGGTTTGACACACAGAAACCTATCGCCCGAGTTCCTTCTGGGGTAATTGCCGCTGTAGAATATGCCAGCGTATCTTCGTTGTAGGACTCCTTTACCAGTCCATCTTATTTGATGCAGTCCAGCGATCTATATTTTTAAAACTCATCTATCGTTTCTGTCATTGCTTGAGGGTACTAACATAGAATCCCTTGACATTCCATATGATGAATTTTATATCGTAGTTTCTAAATTATTGATCCAGTGACGCCGCTGAGGTCTTGGCCATAAACACTGACTGTTTCGAGGCGGTGTTATCGATCCCTTAATTGTAATTGTTTTTCGAGGAGAAGTTTTCGACCTCTCGCTCAACCCCCTACCAGAAAATCACCGGACCATGAAATATTGATATCCGCTCGGGGAATTCGTGGTTAAAACGGGTCTGGGTGTTAGTGTAATGACCCTTGTCCTTCGTAACTACCTGTCCAAGCTTGTTTTCGAACTTTTACTATATCATTGTAAGGTAAATTACAGAAAATTAATTTTAATTATTCTAGTTATTAACTTCGTTATCTTTAACTACAATTTAAACTTCTCTTAACTAAAACTTATTCAAAATGAAGTCTCACAAAAAAAAACCAAAGATTCTTGCCATTGAAACTTGTTTTTAATCTATTATTCAAATTGATATCTGTTGCATAATCCTCCACTTGCACACGAACTTTACTGTGTGTCTACGTTTCTATTATTGAATGATGTTATATCACAAGTGAAGCCATAAACAAGAGCTGCCCGCCTGCCATAAGGAAATGTAGGTGAGTCAAGTGCACCTGTATACAATGAATGTTTACAATGCCATAAAGACATTGATTTGTTACAACGGTCATTGGTGGATTCTTTCTAGGCATGGTTCATTACAACTTTTCAATGTGAAACTTGTAGTCTTATCATTTTTTGTTTTCTTTTTTTTTTTCAGAACTCATAGGGGAAAGAACCAAAACAGAATAGAAACAAGAACGAAAGTCAAGGAATTGTAGAGATACAAAAAAAAGTGAGGGTGTGAAAGTGATAATGTTACAAAGTTGTTTTCACTTTTTACAGCATTATTATTCAAACGTGAAAATTGAATCTGTTTTTATGAAAGTATAATGGTTACCTGGAAATTTATTCATAAAAGCACACACAATCTACACAGAGTCATGGTCTACTTCCATCTAATCAATTGTTTCAGATTTTTTGATGCATGAATCGTAATTTTTTCTTATTACAGAAGTACAAATATTCTCGTACGAAAATAGCGAAAAATTTTCATTAAAATGAATATTTTTGAGTAATTTAAAATAATTTTAATGAATCCGTACACAAAGCAAATTTTAAACATTTGCATTTTGGATCCCTTCCAAAATAAGACACTCTGCAGTAATGATCACCTTTGGTGGTGAGTAGAGACTATAATTTCGTGGCCATGAAGAACGACTCTCGAATTTGTATATAAACAAAATTTCTGTAATTCCTTTTACCTCCATCCATCCATCCAATGACGCTACAGCTCAAATCGAGCCTTGGCCTCCTCTAGGGCATTTCTCCAAATTTCACGGTTCCTTGCAGCAGTTCTCCAGTTCCAGAGCATTAGCCCTAACTATAATGGTCTTAAGATACCTTAAGATTTTTTACGCTCCTATGAAATGTCATAATACCAACTATAATGGCCTTAAGGAATCTTTCGTTAACTTTTCCAATCTTTCGTCAAGTCTTTAATGTTCGGTAACGAGCGTACAAATCTTAAGCAATCATAAGAAAAGTGTAATTTTCTTTAGTGTTTCTAGTTGCAGAAAACGTTTTTTTGCAAAATGAATAATTTGGAGTTATTAAATAATTTGGCGTTATTAGTGAAATTGGTAGAAGATGTGAAAAAAAACCTAGATCGTGTGTGTAAGAAAAATAAATAGAGACAATAAAAAAACAGTTTTGAACTAATTCAATCAGTTCTTCATTAAAACTATTGTTAATTTCCATTTTTTTAATTTATTGGACGCTTTCCAGACTCGATTTGTTTACCTTTTACAAATGTCAAAACGTCTTAAGGCTATTATAGCTGAGCTTAAGATTTGACAGATAATTAACCAGTCTTAAGAGAATTTGACGAAGAATCTTATGATGTCTTAAGATCATTATAGTTAGGGCTATTGTCTCTGCGTCAGCCCACGTCTACCTACTGGTCTATTTCCTTGAATTTCTGCCACCATGAGCCGTTTTGGAATACGGTTGTCGTCCATCCTAATCAGCGCCGGCCTTAGGGTAGAGCGAGTGGAGCGGTCGCTCTAGGCGCCAGGTGGTAAGGGGCGCCAAAATGAATGCGAAAAACAATTTCGAGCACAAAATAAAATTTTGAGGGCGTTGTTTGTAGCTAGCCAAGTCTATGTACTCATCAATATGACTCGAACTCGGCACAAGCAGGGAGCACTGACTCCAAGACCGATCGTACATGGCCTTAGGCCACATCCTGCTCCAGATCCATGGAACAGACTGAATACGGCGGATCTAAACTCGATAAAAACCCAATCCTAATGTGTAAACAATCGTGCTGGTCTTATGAATGGTACTGCATGAATGTATTACTAACGATGTACTGCGGATACCAGGCGAAGTTCGGTTTGAATTAGCCTTTCATTGGTGATACGGAGCTCTACTAAAGGCGACCGTCCTTTCTCGCTGAGCTCGTGGTATCAATATAAAATTACCTTAAAAAAACTTTTGAAGATGGAGCACTTCTTAACGCTCCAAACATTTCTGGGGCTCCCACAGCTCCCAAAAGAAGACCTACAAGGCCAGTTAGATATTTTTGGATCCATGCTGCAAGGTGTCGAATGTGGTCCCAGTGAAGGAAAGTTTTCAGGATTCTTCTTCATGGAGGACAGTCTGAGCCCGTAAACCCAGGGATGGAGTACTTTGAAATTACTCCTTCATTGGGAGATCTCCTTAGATCTCCTGCGGAAGTAAGGGCACCTAATCCGAGAGGCGACGATCACTTTCAGAAGACGGGGTGGCGCAGCCTGAAAACGTTTTATGCGATATTTGGAAGCTGGCTACTCCCGTGTAGAGGCTGGTAGGGTCTGCGTGGCCCCCGAGGAAGAAAGAAATACCGGCTTTCTTAATAAGAAGAGGGTTAGATCATCTGGATGTTCTCTAAGGCATAATAACCCGTCAAAAAGGGCGAAGGCTTTGGCCATACGGTTTGAAAAGCCTTCAGAAAAGTCGGACGCACCCATAATGAAGTCTAGAAGGACTCCAAAGCCGACCTTCTGTCAAATAGCGGAAAGTGTCAGAATTGGCGTGCTTGCAACTAACAATCCGGAGACTCTTCTAACCACGAAACAACTAGTTACCGTGCAAAGAATTCTTCTGGAGGCGGTAGCCGAATTGGCTCAGGACTCAGAACAGCCCAGGTCAGTAGGGGTCGGTGCGCCCTCTATGATGGGCCGCCTTAAGCCTTGGAAGGGGCAAGCCTTGTTGCTGTAGACGGGAACAAGCTGCCGCGCAGCCTTTTTGTAATCGGGTACTTTCCGGCAGCAACAGAAGGCCCCACTGGCATTATGTTGAAAGGATAGGGGTCCAAAAGAAGATCCTAAGGGTGTAGAAGAGGAGAATACTCCACAAAGTGCACTGCATAAAATTCACAGAGATGACGTCAGGATGGTGAACACTGCAATTTTGGGCTGATGGCAGGAAAAGCCTCTTTTAACGAGAAAGTGACTCTCTCTACCATCTTAACCTTACTAGCTGGCAAGTCCTAATGCCTAACCATGCAATACAAACAACCAAATAGCCTCCAAAGAAGATTCGAAGGGGAAGCAACTCTGAGAAGACATGCTTCCTCTATTGCCGCTACAGGCGGGGCTTTGACTCTAAAACCACTATCGAAATCCGTATGGGGCCCCCATAAAGGCTTGCAAAAGGGAAGATATAATCCCGCAAGGAAATGGCATGCAGGGAGTTCTCGAAAAAAGTTTTATCTAGGACAACTGGAAATACAATTTATGTAAACTGAAAGCGTCGACCAAAAGGCGTCGAAAGACAATCTCGCTACACTCTCAACAAGGGCTAGGGCCGGCGCTGTATTCTCGTACGGAAATAGCCAACAAATTTCATTAAAATAAATAATTTTGAGTAATTTAAAATAATTTTAATGAATCCGTACACAAAGCAAATTTTAAACATTTGCATTTTGGATCCCTTCCAAAATAAGACACTCTGAAGTAATGATCACCTTTGGTGGTGAGTGGAGACTATAATTTCGTGGCCATCAAGAACGACTCTCGAATTTGTATATAAACAAAATTTCTGTAATTCCTTTTACCTGCTGAGTGGGAAATTAATCTTTTCTTATATTTTTATGTTTTTGTAGACACTACCGCCGGCTACCACCATCTAATTAGTATTGCATACATGACTTGTGTGAATAATAATTTGGAAGTTCAAATGAAAATTTATTCATGACTGATTGAAGATGGCCGACGACAGACATTTATAAACTATGAAGATTTCGTATATGGTTTTCTGTGCACTTATTGAGATTTTATCGAAATTGCATATTGTGCATTTATTTCTGGATTGTGTGCAGTGTTTAATTATAGAAGAAATTTTATTGGTCTCGGGAATTTTTACCTTGTGTTAGTCATACAAATGTAAATGAGTTTTGTACTTCATCGGTTTTGCATGAGATTATTTATTGATATTGAGGAATCAATGAAATTGTTTTATCAATTCAATAGTAAAATCAATTCAGTATAGTCGGTGCTATAATTTTTTGTTTATAATTGTTCTGGTAAGGGAGCGCTTTTTTTGTAATCTTGCTTGTGTAGTTCAAAATGTGGTTTTTGGACTATAATTTGTTTCTGTTTCCTCTATGGTTCAAAACGAGAGTCCTAGGGTCAGCTTGGTACCCCCAATAATCCTCCAGAAAGAAAAAAAGCTTTCAACATCATCCACAGTTGAAGCAGCTATCAGGTCGACATTGATAGCTGTGGAATCTAACCAACAGTGAGATTGATTCATATCTCAAAAATATGAACAATCTCATCATACAGACGATGGACAAGACCAGGGGCGGTGCTTCCATAGGTGCAAATGGTGCACTTGCACCGGGCACAATTGGACTTTAAAAAAAATTGAAAAACTGTTCCCGTACCTTCATTTTCAAATATTAAAGGAGCTGCACAGGGTGTTTCTGTCTTTTTCCATTGTCCTTTGCAAGGTGTGGCCAATCAATTCCATTTTGTTCGCCTGTTTCCGTCGTCTATAGTTTCTTGGCCGGCACGGTGCCATAGTTCTTGATTTGCATTTCGTACTAGTCGTACTATCATAATTCGGAGGGAGACGCCTGGATCTCCTGGAAGTTGTTTGTTGAAAGGGCCTTCTTTGTCAAGAAAAGCTGCCAAGGTGGACTGCTTTTATTTTATACAAGATTCTACAGTGGAAATGAATACATGCAGTTATCAATGCAGTTATCCCTTAATATGAAGGCTTGAACAACGACATAGCGACCTTTATTATGGCCTATAGATTTGCGGAGCCCAGGATTATGCTTCAAACAGCTAGGGAAGTACATCGAAAAACATCCTGGAGGCTGGAGCAGATTATGAGATTAGTAGATGTGTGAAGACTGGTGGCAGGGGCGCCGAAGGTCATCTACCAGAAGATTAAGCAGTACGAAACTTAAAGAAACAGCATTAGCAGGAGAGTTTTGCCAAGTTAAAGCTCAAGCAAATCCAACACAAAAGCAAGATCGCGAAGCAAATGGTGAATGCACACAGGCTTTCATAGGTGCAAATGGTACACTTGCATCGGGCGCAATTTCAGAAATTAACAATTAAAAAAAAAACATTCGAAAAAAATTTAAAGATTGTTCCCACACATTAAAAGCACTTTTTTTCTTTTGCCCTTCTCTGCTGTAACAATTAACGGTTCATAGGGGCGCAATATGGCATACTGCACCGGGCGCAAAAAAAACAAGCCCTGGAAAAGACTATACCAAGAATGCAACGATCGACGAACTGCACAAATACAAAAATCGAGTGTTGACGTGACTTAAAGCCCTTCACTGCCAGTTTCGAGACCGAACGAGTCCAGAGATCGTTACTCTTAAATCGGTAATCTAAAACCTCCAACATATTTTAAAACAACAATACTCACAGTTTGTGAATCTGTATTGGAAATGCAAGATTCGTCCCATACAAATAAATAGCGCGAACATGTTTTCACAGGTAAATAAAATCTACGGTGTAGACAAGTTGTGCATTCCTCGGACTCAGCCAAACGAGGAGCTACTGAGATCTGCTGGCATGGATCCGGAAGAAATCAGTCGCATAGACGGCAATTGTTGTATAGAGGACGAGCAGGAGAAGGTGGATTTTATGGGGGCCTACTATCTAGGACAAGGCTCATCTTGGCTATAGTTTCCGCCCGGAATTTTTTAAACCACCATTGCACAGCGTCAATTGAGTCCCCGTGCTGGAACCATTTATCGGGGCTCTACCTCTATTTACATACATATAATAATTAAGATTCAAATCCTATAACAAATCTCTAAACCTACTGCTGCGAAAGGTGTGCAAAACCTATTAGTAGTTATATTTTTGTATAGTTATCTCCATATAGTTTAATATTTACTAAGATTCGAATTTAATAGAGCTTTACTACACTATATAAACAGAAAAAAAATTAATGGTATCTTATCTCTTCTAGAGGAGAAATAAGCTCTTAATTCTTATCTATTTAAAGATAGATAAACTCACAACACTTATAATTATAAATCGAATGAATTCCATTTGAAATTACACTTATCGAAATTGAACAACTGTTTCGAAAGAGTTTTTTTTTGTTGAAGAAATTCGATATTTTCGGTTATTGATATTTGGTACCCCTAGATAAGCATTTTTTTTTGAAAAATGATTTATTTATTTATATTTTTTGGACACTTGGATGCTATACGTTTTGCTATCTTTACGGTAGTAGCATGATTCCACTTTTATAGATTTTTTATTTTTGCTAACAAAAACTTTTGACATTCTTATTTGGACTAAATGTTTTGTTGTCTAAATGGTATAAATCAATAATCTGGGTGCATAATGCTCTTCTGTCCATAAAGTAATTGTTATATAAGTTTGGAATGTCGATTTATATTACACTGTAGAACAAATGACAAACTATTTTTTCTCACATGGAAAAAAATTTGATATTCATTGAGATCTGAATTTTTGGAACACGACTGTTTTGGTAGTTTGTAATTATCAACTCTTTTTCAAAAGTTATTAACTTTTGAATGTTATGTTAAATGCAAGCAAATGAAAACAAATAATTTTGTTTTTGGCAAATATTTTATTTTAATACAACAGAAAATGTATACAAACTATAAATATAAAAAGTTTTTGTTTTGAACATTTTTCAAACAGTTTTACGTAAAATTTCTGATCCGACTATATTAAAAAAACCCATATTGAGTAAAAAAAAGTTCGAACTTTCAAAAATTAATAACTTTTGAAAAAGAGTTGATAATTACAAATTACCAAAACAGTCGTGTTCCAAAAGTTCAGATCTCAATGAATATCAAATTTTTTTCCATGTGAGAAAATTCGTGTTTCATATACTACGTTTATAAGCGGAGTTTCACTCCCGGATCTTCAATCCAAAGTAAAACTCCCGATGCGTTTATAAGCAATGGGAGTGTAAATCCAAAATACTTTCTGGTTTGAGATGACAGCTCCAAGCTCAAATTCAAAATCATAGCAAAGACATATATAAACCCAATGTTTAATTTAATTTATTTAAAAATATCAATAAACAAAGAAAAAAACTATTGTAGCAAAATAAAACACCCAGCTTCTTCTTTACAAAGTTTTTCCCCTTCGGAAAAAATTCTCACTCCCAGTCAGCGTTTATAAGCACAACATAAACCGGGATCGAAGTTTCACTCCAGCTTTTTCTTCGGGAGCGAAAATCCAAGTACTGGATTTTCACTCCCGGTTTATAAGCGGTGTTTCACTCCGGATCGAAACTTCCATCCGGAGGGAAACTCCGCTTATAAACGTAGTAATAGTGTTATCTCTATTCACCTTAAATTCTTCTTCAACAGACATTGCTATCTAGCTAGCACCACTTGAGTAAATCTGGTCTGGTTTTTCTAGATATTTCTAAAGCTTTTGAAAGAGTTTGGCGAGTCTAAACATCACAAACAAAACCTGTGTAAACAACCTCTTCGCAGTCTCCTCTAATCAATTCCATAGTTTTGATGTTTCTAAATGATCAAATTATCTCTTATTATTGTTTCGGAAGCACTTGTGAGCTTTGTAGCTACTCTAGCTTGGTTGCTTCAACAAAACTCAATTTGTAGACCTACGATAACTTAAGAAAGGCATATCCTAACAAGAGGGTTTTTTCTGATAGCCAGTACAGTACTGTATCACCAAGTTAAAATTAGCTTGAAATTGTCTAAGCGCCTGTAATGAGCTCGGTATATAATCGAGTGACTCACGTTTGCGTCCCATCTCCTTAGTCCTTCCAAAACAAATTACGGAATACGTCTTGGTCAAAAAGAGCTCTGACACTGTCTCTATCGATTCGGAATCGTCGATTGGAGCAGTCAGTTTGGTGAAAAGAGCTTGATGATTAAGCTCGGAAAAAATTCGCAGATGATTCATATATGTCCAAACAATCTCAACATATCTTTCTCAATTCACGACTTTTAAACCAAGGTGTAAAGGTACTATCTCGGAGAATGACAAAACCAACAAAACAATATCTCAAGCAGTCGTTGAGGAACGCTTCAGAACGCACGGACAGAAAGAGCGGTAACCTCCCGCACTAAAAGGGAGAGATCCCATGAATGTAGCTTAGCGCCTACAAATAATGACCAAAAAGAAAAAGCTCTCCAAATCAACCATAGTCGGGGAAGCTTCAACTTCAAGAGCCCAACAATCAGGCTCAACCTTCTAGTGGCACTAAAAGATGCCAATTATAGAACCAGCAGACTCAAAGACTTCTCTGGGCCGACATCGATGGCAAACTATCATAGATGTTCATGGAGCTCGTGATAGGGCAAATTGCTGGAGTATCTTCGACGCCACAACAGGAACATCCCTATGGACAACTGGAAGGTGTTCAAGGCTGAGAAACCCCAGTGAAATAGGAGAACCCTGGTGCTGCTAATCAACCACAACAGTGCCTAGAGGGGCTAGAAAGAGTTGACTATAAACTCCATTTTGGGTTAAGGCACGCATGGATAAAGGTTTTCAAAACGGCTTCATCTAACGAAGATGCTGACTCCGATGAAGAGCTCAGTGAGCGCTTGGATGAACTAATTGTCATCGAGGTTGAGAGGAAGTTAGCATCTACAAGCTCAGATGCAGCGGTTGACAAAGTAGTATATACATACATGGCAGCAGGTGGCCTGAACCACCCTCCGGCTGCGTGAAGCGGGTTGGTTGTTGGGCCAAGAACGCCTAAGGGCACAGGAATATGCTGCGCTCTCTATCACAGGAAATGGTATCAGCACCTACCGATTACATGGCTGCAAAATTAAATTTCGGCGGTGATCTTAATATCCGGATGCCTACCAGAGAGGAATGGGAAGATTTCCACTTGGCAAGGATCATGACGTTGTTTTATACACAGACGAAGCTAAATCATATTCAGATGTAGGAGCTGGAGTGTTTTCCCCATCAATTCACTTGCAAAAAAGCTTCAGCCTGCCTAATTTCGCCAGCGCTGTCCAGGAAGAACTTCTGGCAATTTTTCATGCCTGCCTAGCAATGCAGTCAAATCCAAGGCCAGGGCAATTCTGTTATCAGATAGTCAAGCGGCCATCAAGGCATTAGGCCCGGCCCGTATAACTTCTAAGCTGGTCGACAACTGGCAGAAGGAATTCTATTCTCTGTCCGGGGGGCACGGGTTACTCTACAGTGGGTACCGGTCACAGGAGCATCGAGGGCAATGAGAAGCCAGATGAATTGTTCAGACTGGGCTTAATTCCGCAGGCACACCAGTGGAGAATGTACAGGAGCGTCTGTGCGTGGTAAACAGAGATATCTTCATGTACTTTCTCTCAGTAGCTGGCTCCAGATGGAGGAGCCTATCATCATGTGAAAAGTCTAGAAGACTTGATCTTGTTATAACAAACAAACATCGCGAGATCTTTTGATGAGGTCAGAATCATGTCAATAATAACGAGTCACTGGCCAATTGGTCAACATGCGACCAGATTGAGAAATCTGCATAACACACACTGCCGAGGTACAGGGAAATAACACAATCGAACATTTTCTCTTCGAATGCCCAGTTCTGGTCAATATGAGACGCCGTGTATTTGAAAGGCTCTCCTTAAATGATTTGGGGGATGTTTCGAAACTTAAAATAGGAGATTTGATCTGGTACCTGGATTTGCTGGGATGGATGTAATTCCCTAGTTTACTGCTCCTTTCACGCAAAAGTTTTTCACGAGTGTGTCTACAAAACGGCGCACCTTAGCGCCATTTGTGTCCCAGCCTACGACCTAGATAGGACTGTCGCTCCTATCTACCTACCTAACTACATACTTGAGTCACGAGAGAATGGCAATTTCACTTACCGCGTCGTCTAACGACACTTTTTCAAATTAGACTCATCCAGGCCAAAAACCAACTTTAGTGCATGAGCCATCCCCACATGGTATTTTGTGGAAGAGCCACGCTTCGTGGGGCAAAGAGGCTCGCGAGTTTGCCGACCATTACTGCAGCCTAACTTCAGAGCATGAATCTATCATTTACGTTTCGTGCCGCTGTCCCTTGACAGAAGGGGCAGGGTATCGTTGCTTGGCGCGATCTTGTTCGAACAGACAACAGATTGATCAGTTTGCTCCAGCTCCAGACTTATCGTTTTAGCTTTCGATACAGTGCTCAAGATCCTCTGCTTTCGTTTTAAGTTATATCAAAAATTTTCCTTGATCGTCATATCGATCGATAGTGTGATGTTAAGGTGGGGACAGAAGTATTGTTTGCAGTACTTTTTTTGTAGTAACACTACCTGGCACTATGAACGTGTCCGATTTTATTTTGTGGGAAATACTAGAGGTCGTCGGTACCTTTCTACGACTTTGCACTGCCGACGGTCCTGTGAAATGTCGGACAGCAAGTTCCAGTCGGAAATATTGTAGAGAACAGTGAAAGAACTGACAATGCACGTTTTTATTCCACCAGCTCCCCACTCGATACTACCGTGACAGAACGCTGACTTCGATAAATCGAACAGAAAATGGTTTCCTCGCTTATTTTGCATACGGTCGGTGGCAGGAGAAAGGCCGGGGATTTTTTGTAAAAAGAGAAGACAAGAAAGATTTACCTTTAATCCCTCATGTGACAGGGCGGAAACAGCGAACTCTGTTTTTGCATGATAGCTCTTAGCTTTGACCAGGATCTCACAAATGACGCGGCCTCCGCTAATAGGGTTTTCCTCCACTTTGTTCTGGGTCTTCAAACTAGACGGGTTCCTTGCGCATTCCAGTCAAGGGCCTGTGTGGCTAGATAAGACAAGAAAGAAGAAAAGTTATTTATACGGGAGACATTGGAAAGGCGTAGGAGTGGAGGGTATTCAAATCGCGGGCCTCTTGGATAATAGTCGCTTTAATCCTACTGAGGCTTTTAATGATTTTAGGTTTATTTATTTTATTTCGCAATGATCACTATTCCATTACTCATTGTGATTCCATGAATTTCTGAATTGTACTAATTAAAATTTACTTTTACCCTTTTCCAGTTACGTTAAATAAATAAATAAGCAAAAAAATGTCAACAGAAAAGGAAGTCGACGTTGAAACTCACGATGGAGAAATGGATACAAACTATTTACCCCCACCTGAAAAAACAATTGAAGAAATAATGGCTGCTGATCAAGAAGATGAAAGTCTTCGTAGATATAAGGAAGCACTATTAGGTTCTGCACAAGCTGAAAAAATAATAGTCGGTAAATAGTTGCATTTTTACTAATAAAAATAAAATTTATAACTAATAACTATTGTATTATTTTCAAGATGGCACTGATCCTCGTAAAGTAATAGTTAAGAAATTAGCCCTAGTTGTTGAGGGACGTGATGATATGGAACTTGATCTTACGGGAGATGTATCACAATTAAAGAAACAGGCAAGATAGTTATTACGAAAAATTTAAGAGTTTATTTATTTATTTATCTATTTATACTTAATCAAAACAGGTTTTCACTATCAAAGAAGGTGTACATTATAAGGTGCGCATCGACTTTGTTGTTCAAAGAGAAATCGTTCATGGGCTGAAATATGTACAAAAGACTTACAGAATGGGAGTTCCAGGTAATTGAAAACTTTCCTAATTTGTCTCATCTAATACTCTCTTGTTTTTCATTTTTTTCATTTAAAAATGATTTATGCTTTGCAAATTTATTGATTTATTGCAAATTTTATATCTAAGTAAATGACTACTCTACATATGGAATGGAAGTTAATTTGAATTTTAATTTGTTTTTGTTTGTTTTTATTTTATTTTCCTTCAATTTTAAATGCCTCGACATAAATTAATTATAAAAAGTTTCATTATAAATATCGAGATTTTTATTTTAAATTGCAAGTCATACTGCAGTTGACAGAAAACTTGGACGTATATTAAGTTAAATGTTTTTTTAATTAAACACTTTTGATACAATGTACTTGATTGGACTTAAAATATATTATAAAGTACACTTTGTTCAGTAGAGAAGTCATTATTAATTGTAAAAAACAAGATTTTCATTAATTACTTTTTAATATCACAATTTTGAACATTTTTCATTTATGTTTTGTGTATTTTTTTTATTATTCAAATGCTCACTTTGGATTTTGAAGTAATGGGTAAGGTTTTATACATAATACATATTTTTGTTGTTGTATAATAACTATAATCATGCATCTATCAGTACTTATTGCATACACTATGTATTCATGATTTTATGGGAGGAATAGGAGTGTTTCTCTCTTCGTCGTTTTGAATGATAGTTCTTAGTGTAGGGACATTACCTATACGATTCTATCCCTCTTGGTATCGTATCATTTCTCTTCAGTTTTTGGGTCTTCTTCTTCTTTCTTTAAGGAGACATCTTTCCGGGCACTGTGACCTAGTTAATTTAGTTCATTGTGTCAACCCCATTGTTAAAACATATGTACAATTGATTTGAGATTAATATCCCAAATCTCCCTAGGAGAATGGAAGCCGCCATAGAAGAGTTTCTATCTCCTCGTCGATGTAGCCTCACAGTCGCACAGCAGTTGCTCTGCTATTTTGGAAGCTGCACCGCAGAGCCGACTGCTGCGATCAACTACCACTTGCTGCTTAGATAATAATTGAGCGAACAGTGACCCGTCAGGAGCTGTGCCTTGTTTGGCAAATAAATAAATAAATTATTTTTAGCTCCCACCTGTTGTAAAATTCACAAGTTTCCCGTTTTAGCTTTGACGATTTGAATGAATCTTTTAGTTTGTTGGGCGCCCTGGGTCTCCTATCATAAAATAGTCAGTCGGCCCAAATCTTGATCTTAGTTGTAACTGGCAAATCTGCAGAAAGGTTCCCGATCAACAAGTCTTCCCCTACTCTTACCAGCGTGGCCTTCGTGCCTAGGAATCCACAACAGCATAACACCGTTTTTCTGCTGAGGGGATCTAGAGACAGGAGGCAAAGCAGCACAGTCTCTGATGGCACCCTGTAGCATTGCTTGAGCTTCTGGTGGATGGGTTTCAGCATGACATTCACTATTCTGCACACATTATCCGACCTCATTATCTGGATATTTTCCAGTGTTAAGCCGGGAATACACATGCCAGTAAAACGGGTAAGTAGCTTGCATGCGGGAAAATGGAATATGCTAATAGATGGTACAACAGTGATAAATTTGCACTTGCTAGTTACCTACAGGCATATCAACTTGCCTGTATCTAGCAAGTGAAAATTTGTCACGGCTGTACCATCTATTAGCATATTCCATTTTCCCGCATGCAAGCTACTTACCCGTTTTACTGGCATGTGTATTCCCGGCTTTAGCTCGGCAGCTGTTTCCAGTACAGACCTGTGCTCCGCAAACCTTGGGCATTTAAAAAAGACATGCTCCGCGTCGTTTTTATCGCCCGGACATTCTCGGCAGAACCACGAATCCTTCAACCTAAAGCGGTAAAGATGTGTCCTATAACGTTCATGCCCAGTCAGGAACTCATTTCTTTGGACTCCCCTCTTGCATATTTCGGGTCTCACAACCTCTTGCGCTCCGCTGCAAGAATATCAATCGGGATCATTCTTTCTAAGACGCATGCTGCTTCGTCGGACATAGTACATGCTCGATGGGCAGCTAATCGATATGCAGAGGTTATTTTACTGCTATTGTTCGTTCTCTGCAATGCCGCTGCCCGCAGTGGTGCTGCATATATGACCGAACTATCTACTGTTATGATGAGGAGGAGTCGGCTTGGCCCGGAGCCCCTTAACGCAGCGTCTTCGTGAGTGCTGAGCTCATGGCGGAAGCTTTTTGTCGTGCACACCAAGTGCGTGTGGGGCTGGGAGCGGGTGACTTTCACCGCCTTGGTCTTCACCTTTTTTCCACTTACTAATTAGCACTACTTCCGTTTTGTGCTTAGCTGGCGTTGGACCAGCGTTCTCGTTCTTTATTTCTCATTCATCGATTTCGTCGAGCTGCTTTTATACTACAGTGACCCCAATGTCATCGGCTAATAGGCGTAGCGCCAGTATTTATTCATAAATGATAATCCATAGGATGAAACCTTGGGGGACTCCGGAAGTTCTGCTGTTTCCATGACTCCCTCGGTCGCCTCGCAGTGTAGTGCGTACCTATAAGGAAATTTATCACAATGCGCACTAAATTCTTCGGTATATCTGACTTGATCAATGCCTCGGCGTTTTTTTGCGGTGTTGAAACAAACAAACTCTTATTCACATACATTGCGGCCCATGTTAAGCTAGTCACCATGTTGCATCTGTTGTCGATCTAGCCTTTCTGAAACCGAATTGCCTTTCCGACATGCCATCTTCCCCCTCCGCGCTTGGGAATAATACTTGTATGTCGAGTCCCCGAGGGGCTTATCCGGCTTCTCGATGAGCACAGGCTTTTGACGATTCCATCCTTCTTTCAACGGATTCGTTGCTGTCGGTGCCGCTGGGCCTCGAACTTCATTCACGATTCGTTTACATTCTTGACGATTTTTGGCGACATCTCGAGCCTCGATAACTGGTCCAAACCAGTCGAAAAACATGCCCAAACTGCCGTAGTCGAGGTTTTTGTATTTCTTCTTCGATCAATGTCTGTTGATCGCGTCTTTGTCTGTCTCATTTTGAAGGCGATCCCGAAGTAAGACACCTCTGGGATGTCTCCGCCATCTACATTTACTACAGGTAATGCTTGTCCATGCTCCCGTTTTGTGGAAACAGGGTTCATACTATTACTTGCAGCACTATTCTGTAAGCATCCCCGCATGGATTACTGTTTTACTTTTTCATGGTGCAGGTTTAATATCGAATCGATAAGGGACCAACAAGGTTTTCTGGCTTAAAGGAGAATAAACTCCACAAATGCAGAACCCCTGCCAGAGCCTTTTTTATTACTACTATGCTGGAAATAAGTGCTTTGTATGACCATGTATGAGGCTGCAGCAAAATTTATAAGTTTTACCTCGTTGTCATTATGTAAGCTGTAGGGACCTATCGTGAGGCCAAACATGCATTCTTTTCCGATCTTAGCATTTAAGCCACCTAAGATTATCTTAATGGCATTTCGTGGTCAGCTGAGATACACCGAATGTTATCGTGGAATTCGTCCTTTAACCTATGAGTTTTCTTCGGTGTGAGAGTGTACGTTGATAATACTAATGTCATTTCATATACATATGTAAACTGCTGCATTGACTTCAATAATAACGACAAAAAATAAAAACTTGATGGAAGTTGAATAACGGCGGCACCAAGCAACCTTCTTATGCCGGTGCTGCTTCCAAATACCTTAGGCAGTTCACCTTGCTCAAACACAATGTTGTAGCTGTAGGCCATCTTATTGAATAACCTTCTCTAGGGCACAGAATTCTCTCAATGCGTGCCATAAATTGCATCTCTGGATTCTATCATCCGCTGTCCTCAATGTGTGAATTAGTCGCGAAGTGTGAAGTGCATGTTTATTCATAGAATAGTGATATTTTCATTTAGTAACAAATATCCATCATTGCATACATACATAACATAATTTAGGTGTAATTTTACATAATTTCAAAACAATATAAAATATACAACATAAATCTTCCAGTGGACAAAATGACACATATGGTAGGATCATATCCACCGAAAAAGGAAATACAAAGCTATACAACACCATTCGAGGAGGCACCATCGGGTATGATGGCCAGAGGTACTTATTCTGTTACATCCCTATTTACAGATGATGATAAAAATGAACACTTAAAATGGGACTGGACATTCGAAATAAAGAAAGACTGGCAATGAAATTAATTCTAAAAAAATAAAACATTTAATATTAAAAAAATATAAAGTTCTAAAAAATAAAACAAAAAAATGAAAAGAAGCAAATTAAAAATAAAAAAAAAACAACATAATATTTGTGTATAACAATCGATTTATAATTTATGTTTTTATTTTTAATTAATTTCTTATTCATTTTCTGTTTATAAATATTATAATTAATTTTTTTTGAAACAGTGCATTGCACGGAATTTTGTGTCATTATTTTTGTTAGAGCTCATTTCTATATAAATAAATATCTATGATAAGATTTTAGTTTTTAATTAAGAATTATTAACAAAAACAACAACAAAAAAAACTTTAAAATATAAAAAAAAGCAATAAAAAATTTAAGAAAAAAAAAAAATAAATAAATTCAAACGATGTAATTGGTATGCTTATAAAAAAATATAAAAATATATTTATAAAAAAAAAAACGGTTTCTGTATATTATTATTATGTCGGTGTTTTATTCAATCATTTTTATTTTTATTTTATTTTTTCTTTATAATTACAATCCAAAAAAAAATTTATTAAAAACTTTTAGTCTAAGCTCCCATGACAAAAAAGGTACCCCATCGAACACCTCAAAACAATAAAATGAGATTGGCTGAAAAACATGTAAAAAACATGTAACGCCTGCCAGACTAGTAAAAATTTGTTAATTGCTAATTTTTATGAATTTTGTTTTTCATCAAAAAATTATTTTTTCCTATGTCAGATCTTGATGCATTGATGCTGCGCATTCAAAATTCAGTCTGACAAATTTATTAACAAAAATTGCCAGCCAGACAGGTTTTAATTCACAGAAGAGACCTTAAACTTTATTTAAAACAAAAATCAAGGAGGTGTTATGACGTGCATTTTTATAAAAAAAAAAAAAGAATTTATAAGCAGAAGCTAATTAACAAAAATTGCCAGACAGACAATTTTTTCCAAAAATGGTTCATTATTTACTACAAATTGTATAAATTTCAAACAGGTGTTTTGGAAAATAAAATCATTGTTTTTTAACCAAATTCAAAAATTCATAAAAAATAGCAATTAACATATTTTTACTAGTCTGGCGGGCGTTACATGTTTTTTACATGTTTTTCAGCCAATCTCACTTTATTGTTTTGAGGTGTTCGATGGGGTACCTTTTTAGTCATGGGAGCTTCGACTATTTTATTGGCATTGTTCTCAAGTATTTATGTCGCTTTAAAAAAAAATTTTGTGCAAAAACTTAAAAGAAAATTGATAAAAAAATTTATATATAAAAAAAATGCTGCATTTTCAAAAAATATATATAAATAATAAAAACAAAATTTGTAAATTTTTGGTTTTTTTAGTTAAAAACTAAAAAAAAAAACTTTGTATTTTGTAGTCAAGTTAAAAACGCAAACTTTGACGCAAAAATATATATCAAATAAAAATATATAACAAATATGAAATACATAAAAAAAAGGTTTATATTTTTATATAATAAAAAGTAAAAAAGTAAACATAAAAAGCGTGTAATAAATATACATATATAAAAATAAATAAATAAAAGCAGTGAGAGTATTAAAATTTATAAAATTTTTTGCATAAAAAAAAACCAGTATATTGTCTGCCTTGTACTCTTCCAAGTATTTGTGAATAAAGATAGTTTAATAATAATTTGGGTGTTTATTAAATATTTTTAAATATATATTAGTACGTATACATGATGAGTTTAACTCAGGTTGAACCCGTGTCTAACTACATGTAGACACGAGTCGAGTTGGATTAGGGTCGACTGAACTCGAGTTAGCTCTGCTACCTGGCTTGAGTTGAATTTGGCATAGAGACGCAAGTTCAGTAGTTGAATAGTTGATTTTAGTTGACAGCAGCATCTCTGTGTTTTGTTTGTGATTTTTTGTAACGTGTAGCTTTTTTATTTTTCAACACAATCTCAACTCAACTATTCAACTCATCTGGGATACGTAGTATATATGGGCAAAAACGCGAAAAAAGGCATATTTGCACATTCAAAACCCAGCAAAAAAAAAGTTTACCGACCGAGTTTTTTGTGGGTTCTCCCCCCATATGGCCCCAAAACAAGCCCGTTTCTGCTACAGGGGTTACAAGGCTGTACGACCCATTTTGGAACTTTCTTGGGGAAATTTTCTCAGAATTTCTATCTTTATTGAAGATTTCAAGAAAAAGCTGCCACGGAGGGGACCGCCACGGAGGGGACTATTTGACTTAAAATCGCTTTTCTGAGTTCAGGAAGAATCCTGAGTGAATTTCCGCTTACCGGTGACCGCAGCTTCTTAGAACAACTTGAACTTTCCACTTCTGACGCGTTTTTTTCGGTTTGAAGTTGAAACCGCGACTGCCACGGTGGGGACTTGTTTGAATATGCGTTTGCACTTTGAATTTTAGAGCAAGCGAATTTTACAGTTAGGGATTCAAATCGAACGCGCCGAATGGGTTTTCGATTTGTTGCAGGTTCATGAAACATCCCCCGAGCAGAGGGAGCCACAACAGAACATTCGAACGCATGCAGGCTCTGTCTAGCGGCACTGCGGTTCGCAATTTTAACGGAAAATTTCGGACAAAATTCGAATACGTGTAAGTTCTGTATTCTGGCGTTCCGGTTTGCGATAAAAGAGAAAAAATCAAAGTTTTAGGCCCCAAAAACCATTCGTGAACGTCCTATCCCGAATCGCACAAGTTGGTCCATTTAATATGCGCAATTAATCTGGATTTTTATAGTTGGGACATGCCACGGAGGGGACATTTTGCACAGTTTCTGGGGCCTGCCGGCTGGCTGTATGGCCGTTTTTTTTTTGTGGAAAAATGTTGTCTAGGTCGGTATCCACCGAAAGCATTTTTTTTGGGTACTCATTTCCGACTCTAAAATGGCCATCGGCTCCGGACACGCATATGCCTTTTTCCGCGTTTTTGCCCATATTGTTTGTCATAACTCATTTTATACAGATAAGGACATGGGCAGGCTTACAAACGTTCGATTTATAAGAGTTCGTAACAACATGGTCGATGTGTCACACTAGTAGTAGAATTAAAATAGGCAAAAAATAATTGAGTTTGCCCTAAGACAACTCGTTAGTAAGAGAAGACACTACCATGAGCGTTTGATAAAGTTAATCACGTTCTCCTTGTGTCTTCATTAGAAGCAAATGGTTTTCATGGCAGTATGCTGGTATGGTTGCATTCATCTTTGAGAGGTCGTAAACAGGCCGTTTTAATCCAGGCTTTTCATATTTAGAGACGGGTTCTGAGGTTCCCCAAGGAAGCCACTTAGGGCCTCTTCTATTTATCCTATTTGTAAATTTTGTTTCAACTCTCATGCTTCAGTCCCTATGGCTCTATACTTGCTTATTCGATGGCCATTAAAGATCTTAGGGTATACTTTGATCCCTGTGCTGGAAGTCGTATTTTTTGTCATATGAAGTGAAGCTAATAGTCGATTCTTGTCGTGTCTGCGTCGTTTAAATTCAACTGGAATAATGCTTATTTGGTGAGTTGACAGTGGTTTTAATGTAGTTTTATTTTAACTTTTAGCCGGCGCGGCGCGCTGTGCTTTAGGGAGAAAGGAGCTGTACTGAAAGTCGTAATTTGACTGAAACCGGCTTGTCATGTAACCTACTTTCAGCACACCAACTAAAAGGTCTGCAATAAAACCAATCAAATGCTTATTTTATTAAGAGAAGCGCTGTAGCACTAAAGACTCGACACTAAAGACTCTTTTCGTTTCCTTAGTCAGGCCGATTTTTGAATAGCCATACGTTGTGTGGTCTCCATATAAGAAAGTGCATCAGGATCGCATCGAAGCTGTCCAGAGAAATTTCTCGAGACATGCTGTTAGCTCTTTAATGTAATCGACACATGGCCTGTTTTAATCTCTCAAGTACTGCCAACATTATGTGCCCCGCTCCTGGAGGTTAGGTTAGATATGGTTGAGCTGTAGGCTTAATCTTATACAGTTAAGCCAAAATGATGGGCCATAGTGATCCCAGTTTAAACTTGATGTTAAAGTGTCGTTTCTTCGTTCAACCACCTCGAGGACCTAATTAATCGTCTTAGTTGCGGGATCCAAATCTTCGAGATTTCCGCACGCGTGCTTAGGAAGGGTTCACCAAAAGTGTAGTCTCCTTCTGCGTAGGGCTGGACAATGGCAGAGGAGATGCTGTACACTTTGCTCCTCGTCCAGATTTTTACAGTTTCTGCAAAAATCTGCTGCTTTTCTGGTCGATTTGCAGAACAGCCTCATGTATGGCTAGAACCTAGGTGTAATTTGACGGCAGTGTTCACTATGTGGGTTGCCCCCTCACTTCTTAAAAAAAATGGTCAGAACCTCCGCTTAGTATAACTGCAACGATCGGGTAGTCGAAAGGAGGCTTCAATTCCAAGCTCCTTGCAAAAAGACTACTCCTCCTACTTGACCCTCGAGCTTAGACCCATCAGTAATCAGAGGTTTATGGCATCCTGAATACTATGTGGTCTATTACTCCATTCACGACCTGGAGGGATGTGGACTTCGTAATTCTTCGTGAAGGTGACCTCGGATCGGAAAATCGTGGGGATTGTGACAAAGTCCAGCACCTTAAAGGATCCTCCCCTGATTCCGGTCCAAGATCCAGATTCTTATTGTAAAGGCTGCGATAGTTGCGTTTTCCCTTGGCACAAGGTTCAAAGTAGGGAGTATAACATAACATTTAGGGCATCTGTAGGTCTGAAGCGAAGTGCCCCTGTTATGCATAACTCCGCACATCTTTGCACTTTCTGTAGTTTGTTTTGCCTGGTGGACCTACTCAAGGTTGGCCACCATACTAAGACCCCGTATAGGAGTATTGGGCGGGCAATCGCTATGTGGATTCATCGTATTAGGTTAGGGGAGAAGCCCCACTTCTTCCCTATGGATTTTTTGCAAGTGAAAAGTGCTATGTTCGCTTTTTTAATGCACTCTACTGTGTTTCAATTCTAGAGAAGCTTCTTGTCCAGGATTATTCCCAGGTACTGTTGCTAAATTTGAGCCTAACATTGTTAAGCCGGAGAGGAGTTAAGGGTGGGGTTTTATACCTCCTCGAGATAAGGACTAATTCTGTTTTTAAGGGTTAATGGGGAGTCCGCGAGTCGCCCCGTTTGAAAGGGTTTCCAACGCCGCCTCCATTATATCACAGCGGACTTGAGGAAATTTTTGTTTTGGGATGATGGCAATGTCGCAGCAGCTGGTTTGCAGTCACGACCCATAGAAGTAGGTAAAGTACTCCTCCTTGCGGGGTCCCCTACGCTCGAGCTCACCATTCTGCCGGTAAGCATTTTATGAGAAGATGAGAGACACCAGCAACGCCTCGATTGCAAGTTTCGTCAAGACCAGAGTAATGGCGCCCGGGAGTACGTTGGTAAACGCTCCCTCTATGTCGAAGAATGCTACTAATGTATACCCCTTGACCTCGAGTATTTTTTTTTATGGTTGAAACCAATGAAGTGAAGGGCAGTATCCGTGGATATGCCCTTTGTATAGGCGTGTTGTGCGTCAGAGAGTTCCGAGGTTGGTATGGTCTGCCTGAGATATATTTCAATTAGCAGCGCCGTAGCGAGGGTCTCGGGGCCCTTGTGCAAGATTTCGTAAGGGGCCCTTGAAAATGAATTTCTAAAAAAAAAATGTGATTTCGTTCGCTCGTACAACGCGAGAGCACGAGAAGTTTAAAACAAAAGAGCGTTGTGCCTAAAGGTGAAATTTCATGTGGGCGTCAAGCGTTGAGCGTCAAGTGTTTTCAATGCAACAGAAAGAGAGCGACTATATTTCTTTCTCTGTCTGTTGCATTGTAAAAACTTAACGCTCGACGCTTGACGCTCCCATGAAATCTCTACTTAAAGGTCTTATTCATAGGGGCGTCAAGCGTCGAGCGTCAAGTTTGTACTGGTTTTTACGAAACAGAAAGAGAAAGATATATTTCTGCACTTGTCTGTTGCATTGTAAAAAACTTTACGCCCAATGCCTAACGCTCATCCCATGAAATCGCTACTTAATGCATGTAAATAATAAAATCATAAGCTCTCTAACAAAGCAGCGTTCATTAAAAAAAGGGTTCTCGAAAACATTTTCTATTAGATACTAATAAGAGCGTTCTAGAAAAAAAAGTTTCCCAGGGGCCCTTTCCATAAAAAAGTAGATCCAATTTTATACAATGTTATAAAAACGTTATCGAAGATCTTTTCTAGCTCATACTTTAAAACGAATTCTAAAAAAAAGAAATCTTCGGGGGCCCCTCAGGGCCGGGGGCCCTGGTGCGCCGCACCGTCTGCACATGCCTAGTTACGGCGCTGTCAATTAGCATTTCTAGAGCCCTCAATAGAAAAGATGATTGGCCTAAAGTCTTTGGGTGTTGCATGGGAAGCTTTTCCACTTTTACCTCTTTCCAACTAGAGGGAATGCAATAAACATGGCCTGCATACAGGCCATGATGTCATTAAGGGTGCGCTGCAGTTGTGCCGGCACTATGCCGTCTGGGCCTCGTGATTTATAGCGCTGGAGGCTCCATTCTATTCTTGCTCTACTTATGATAAATTTGACCAGCTGTGGTAAGGCTGTAAAATCACATAGATGGTCAAGAAAGTGAGCTTTGAACGCGTCCTTGGTGAACCTATCAATGATGAAGTTTTATTCAGGGCCTGTACTCCCGAAGACGAAACGAAACAAAAACGAAACCGTTTTGTCAAAATGCTACCTTGGAAGACGATATCGTCTCGTTTTCGTCTAAAGAAACGATGGCAAATTTGTAATCGTCTTCGTTTAGACTTGTTAAATTGTATGTTGGGATGGTTAATTATTTTGATAGTTTTAATTTGTTTTGCATAATAGGTGAAAATTTACAAACGCAAGGCAATACGAAATTATCGTCTCCAGGAGTAGGAAATATATATTCGTCTCGTCTCGTTATTTCGTTTCGTTTCCTCATCGTCTCGTTTTCGGGAGTACAGGCCCAGTTCTTTTTTGCTGCTGGAAACATCCTTCTCTTTCGGCTTGAGTCTTTCAGTTTCATTCGCCATATTATGACTGTCTCCGTAGTAGTCAACCAAAGCTTGTGGGATTTTTAGCCCTACTTGGAGCCTTCCTCTTACGGGCCGTCCTCACTAAGTGGACTTTGATACCACACACTTTTGGCCATAGTGCCTTTGACAACAGCACACGTGATCTTTTAATTTCCTGAATCGTAAGTTTTCATTGAGAAATCCATGCAATCTATCTTTTTCTGCTAGCGGGCAGCTGCAGAAGTATATTCCAGTCTACCAGGTGGGTATCTTTATATTATCCCAACCCAAGATAAAGATTAACATTAGCACAACCATATCATTGAAATTGATGGGCAAGTAATCGACGGAATCCTCTTCTACTATTCTAATATCCAAGCCGTCCTTTGACTTTACTTCTCCAATGTGGTGTTATTGATATAGGTAAAGACTATCCAGGCCAGTCGATAGGGCAGATCGTTGAAATATCGGCTTTGTCGAGCCCTGATTCTGTTCTGCAATTTTCTTTATGGACAATTTTTGGCACTCTTGGGTAATTGTAGGATATCCTACAATTACCCAAGAGTGCCAAAAATTGTCCATAAAGACACCCTCTCTCGTATATCTAATTGAATTCAGGCTTTGGCTTAATGTCTGAAATATGTCCCTTGCTGTGCCCTCCTTAATTCCAGCATTTCTCTGGGGCTTAACGAAATTAGTAAAAACCTTTTTGAAATGTAAAATCATATATAGCTTCTTGTAATCAAGTAATCTTGTAAGATTTTGGTGCTAGTGAAGCGTACGTTCAAATTAAAACAAACCTAACAATTTTTGTGCTTGAATTAAATATTTTATTACATATTCTTCTTTTTTCATTTCTATACAAATAATTTACTTAATAATTTTACAAGATAGAATTTTATTTTAATTTTATAATTTTTGATATCAAAGGAATATAATTTCTAATAACTTAATTTTATCTAATTTACATACCTACATATAATATAAAAATGTCTTGTTTAATTTTTACACATTTATATTTAAGTACCTATATATATAAAAAAGGAAGTATATTGCTTTTTAACAAATTAGACAATTTCTTTTTTATTATTTAGCAAAAAATTTATAAGTGTTTATTAAATTTATTTTTGATTAAAAGCTTTTTTTTAGATTTTAATTACATTTTCATTCATTTGCTCTTTTGATATTATATAATTACAATTTATAAATTTCATAACATTCTTATCACTAGATCAACAAATTTTATTTTGTAAATAAATCTTTTTTTGTTTTTATATGTTTAGATTTTAGGGTATTTCAGTGAAAGTTCAATTTTATTACTTTTTACTTACTTTTACTTTATAAACATTTCATAACCGTAGAGTAATCCACTGTAGTAAAATCGTTTTAATCAAGCTCTTTACCTGTTTGTTTTTTTGTTCTTTAAATTTTTTTAGTGTTAATTAAAATTTTTTACGATATTAATTTTGTGCAACATTGATACCTTGTATAAAAGTCATATCCCTTGTTAGTGGCTGGCTGGCTGGGGGTGGTGTGATGGATTTTTGTTTTCAAACATAAACTCTCTCGATGCGGCCATCATCTATTTATTGATTTAATTATTTTTTGATGATGCAATTTTATTAATACTAAACTTCAACAGAGAGTAATTACTTTTATTTATTAGTATGGGTTATTTTTAATTAGTTAATGGATTGATGAATTGGGTTTATTTTGCTGGTGTTTAAGCGTTGCAGTTTTGTATTCTTCAATTTATATTAGTTTTTTTGTTTGTAGTTAATTGGTTTTTGTTATAAGGGAATGCAATTAGGAGATGAGAATGATTTATCAGTAGATTCAAACCTACTGGGTAAGGGCAAAATATTGAGCGATGTAGAAAAGTTAGTTTCAATCATGCTCTATCGAAAGTAGGAGATCTGTCAGCAATGTATTGTGTGCCCTAGAATTACCAGTTACCATGGATTTTCCACCCAGTCAACAGGAAGCATACGTCTTTATAAAAACGGGTGCTCTTGTATTTTATTGCATTTCGGGAGGAGGGTAGCCGTTTAGCAGCTAGTGCCTTTCGTCCAACTTGACCTGTAACAGATGCCGTCGATGCTGCTCTCTTTTCCTCAACTAATGATTCCAAATATTTGAACATCGGAACCTGTTCGATTTGGGTTCCAACGAGGTGAACATTGGCTTTCGATCCGTCTATAGTTAGCACCTTGGTCTTTTCCGCATTAGTTTGTAACCCCTATGACCGGGCGATACCGGCAATGTCGTATAAGATGTCCGTTGCTTCGGCATCTGTGTTGGCAATGACGGCTTTATCATCGGCGAACATCAAGTTGTATCGAATTTCGCGTCGTCCATCGAATGTTTCACGCATTATCGCGTCGATCACAACGTTGAAGAGAAGTGGCGAAGCGACGTCTCACTGTTGGAAACCTGTTTGTATCGGGAACTCCTCGGATAAGTCGCTTCGAATACGAACGCAGCTGGTTGAGCCATCGTACGACGCTTGGAGAAGTTGGATGATTTTCAATAGCACGTGTGCGGTTTCCAAGGCTCTCTACAAGCACTTCTTATCGACGCAGTCGAAAGCAGATTTGAAATTGATGAAAACGACGACAGTTCGTCTGCCGCAACGAATTCTTTCTTCCATTAGCTGTCGGAGAGCGAATATTTGATCAATGCATTCTCGATGTGTTCTAAATACCGCTTGTTCTTTCCATCTCGTTTGCTCTCGATGTTTCAGTCTCGATTGTATGATTTTCGTAAATACTTCGCCGACGATCGAAAGGAGGCTAATGCCGCGATAATTCTTGCATTCCCAAATGTCGCCTTTCTTCAAAATTGGCACAACAATCGCTTTCTTTCACGCCGACCGGACAAGATCTGAATGCCATATGTGTGTTATGAGGACATGGAGTCGTTTTGATAAGACATCACCTCCGGCTTTGATCATTTCGGCGGTTACTTGATCTATATTCGGCCTTTTCCATTTTTCAGCGATTTTATTGTCGTCTTCACCTCGATAATTGTCGGTTCGGTATCGAGAAACTGGGCCTGTACTCTCGAAGACGAAACGAAACGAAAACGAAACCGTTTTGTCAAAATGCTACCTGCGAAGACGATATCGTCTCGTTTTCGTCTAAACAAACGATGACACATTTGCAATCGTCTTCGTTTAGACGTTAGTGCTTGTTGTGTGTCAGCGGTTTTGAGATTAAAATGTAAGTTGGGATTGTTAATTATTTTGATAGTTTAAATTTATTTTGCATAATAGGTCAAAATTTGCAAAAACAAGGAAGTTCGAGATTATCGTCTTCAGGAGTAGGAAATATATTTTCGTCTCGTCTTGCTATTTCGTTTCGTTTCTATATCGTCTCGTCTTCAGGAGTACAGGCCCTGATTCGTCGGCTGTTCGAAATCGAAATCGTCGGTTCGTGTGCTAGACTTTATGATGTTGTTGTTCCGATTTAATTTTCTGTCGAACTTCTTTGTTCAATCAATCGTGTTTCATTCGTTTCCGCTGATCGACTTCTGCATCGATAACGTCCGGTATTGCGAGCGCCGCGAATTGAGTTTCCATTTTCGGTTTGACTAATTTGGGTCTTCGGCAAGTGATCCACTTCTTGCCAGCATCCCTGGTCCCCAACGTTGGCGCATTGCCTCCTCCGGATGCAGTGTAGCATTATTTCGTAAATAGTTCGGTCGTATATCCATGCGGTTTCTTGCCTAGATACTTCGGTCTCCCGATTCTGGCCAATTCGACAGGTCGGCCACCCTCGTTCATACCCTGGACTTGGACCAGACGACGGCGGAGCTTATTTGAACCTGTGGTAAGTCCTCTGATTTTTCCATAAAGCTTCTGAAGATGCTGGGTAAAATGCTTCTCTACGAAAGGGTGGAGGATGCAGGTGCAGGTTTCCATGAAGTACCCTTATGGCGCTAGGTTCACATGGTTCCGGGGTTTGTGCAGCTTCGTCATCAGATGGTCCATTGGCCGGAATACTTTCCTACGTACCAAAGAAAGCACTGGGGAGTGGCGAAAATATATACCCTAGGACAGTGGTCGGGAACCCAAATGCATTGATGTGCCACAAAACAGATAATAAAAACTACTGCAATTTAGGCAATTTTAAGTCCCCATTCACGTAAAGGCCGCCGGCAGGCCGTGGCCCTTCAAGCCAGGTCGGTAGGTGCGCTCCGTTCAAGGCCATTCAGTCTGACTTAAGGCATTCGGCTGACAGGCCGTTGACTGCAGAAGACCTCATGATTCCCTATATACACGTAGGTGAAGGCGACAGTTAAGCGTGGCAGGTTGTTAATTCAAGTGAAAAATCAACATGCCCTCAATGAAAACTTCAGACTGAATAGAAGTTCAGATCTTCAGGCCTGGACTGACAATAAATACCCACAGATATAAAGATTTTTGTCAATTTTCCTGTACAGCATGCGCCATCCAGTTGGCGGATGGTGAGTGTGTGGTGATACTTGGCCTGAATTTGAATGACTGAATGGGGATCTTAATATCAACTTTCGAATGAATTGTGTCTTCGCCCACCGGTAAAAATTGAGAGTGCTGCTCAAGGAAGCTTATTTTGAGCGCTGCAAATTTGCTCCCAAAGAAGTATTACTGGAGTCTTCAGAAGTTTTATAGAACGTAAAAAACTGGTAATTATCATAATGACCATATATCGTGCCACTAGCATACTAAATAGATCTATAGAACTGGTACGAAACGGGAGCGCTGTAGACTTTTTAAGAAGGGCTCAAACATGTTTATTGAAGCACTCTATTTCCGGCTGCGGTAGCATATATTCCTTTCGTAGTTTGCACATATCTATCAGAATAGCAAGTGCGCATGCCATTATAACAGTCCCACATGAATATGAAAGGGTGTTGTCGACATGATTGTCGAGTGTGCGGTGCCATCACAGATCTTCATAGATCTATAGTGCCATAGGTTGCCGACCGTTGCCCTAGGCCTAGAACATTCTAGGTACAGAAACGACCGCACTCATTAAAAGTGTTAAGGCAAGTCTCGATGCTGAAACAATAGAAGGGAATAAAAATGATCAAATCAATGAAGCAGCAGAACTTGAATCCTTTTTCTCCATTCTGCAGATGAATGGGATGCGATTCAACGAAAATATGAAACCTTCCAGTATTTACGGAAACCATGCTGTGATTCTATTTCTCCCTGCTATCATGCTGTCCCGTCAACTCCATTTCTTATTTTCCTCGATAATTATCTACTTACTTGACCGTAAAATGCTGGAACAGCGTCTACACCATATACAAAATCGTTCAAAATTTAAACACAGTTGATTTGCAAAGTTTCCATCTCATCCCTGCCTAACTTGAAGCGTTTTTCTCTCATCTATTACGGTTCTGTAATTCAATCATTTTTCCATTTCCATTCAAATTTGCTCGAAGGCTTCTTCTCCCCCAACTTGTTTTACCATAATGTAATTGCGAGGCTTATCTTATTCAGAATCAAGTACATCACTCCGTCTCTGCGTTTAAATCTCTTCTGCAGTAGTATTCCACTGGTTTTTCATACTTTGCCAACTTTAACCATTCTCCGAATTGCTCCTTTTACCTCCTGTCTCTCCCTTGGTCGACGAGACCATCGCAGCAATTATTCTCCTAAGTTTATCCCCATTTAGGGACATTATTTCCCGATGGATAACTTTTGTCCCTCCAGGGTAATAATTAACAAAGTCACTGGGTTTTATGATAAATGTCCTATAGTATTCCAAAAGTTGGTGGAAGGTGGTTGGCTGGCCATAATATTTCACTCGAATCACCACTCTACTTTTTTGTTGTTTTTATTATTATTATATTGTTGATAACCTCTCTTCAGCAAATCTTTAACTTCATCGTCGATGAAGGTTATATTGAGATAAATGGTTTGGGGGTAGAAGATAGATTTCGTTATTGGTTTATTCATCGATTAATTGTGGAATACCGAAGTATTGTTTATCAAATTCTGATTGCTTCCTATTGTGTGTGTTGAAGAGGAGGTTGTTAATACTGTAGACTGGTCTTATGACTTATTCTGACAATTCCTTGCCTTCTGTTTAGTTTGGTTTAGTTATTTGGGTGGATATTGTGCTTGATTGCATAACAGAGGATGCTTCTTCGGTCAATGACTGGCTGTTTGTGATTGAGTGTAAACTATGAGCTAAATATACTCGTCTTTGTTGATTTGGCTTGAAGTCTCATAAGCTAGAAGAACTAATTTGTTTTATGTATTTTAATTTAGATTGTATATTTAACAATTTTAAGGATAATTAAGACCAATTCTGCAATTGTGAAGTCGATATATGTATACAGGATATACTTACCGAATGATTGGGTATTTCTCTATTTTAATTTAATGCAAGCATCTAGAAATAACATGGGATTTGTATTAAATTGGTGTAAACATTAAATTTCACCACATCCTTGATGAAATTTAACACACACCACCGATCTACTGTTGAAATCACTGCTTACTGTGGTGTGCTCTGCAATTTATAAAATATCCTAAGACTCTTTTGCATGTTCTTCGGTACTAGATACTGATACAGATACTAAGCCTCTGGAGCTAGTTTTTACTGCATGCGTTGCACAGTTCTCATTGCACAAATATCTTGATTGGTCCTGGTAGATGATACTCTGTTATTAAGTTGCCAATTTTATATAGAGAACTTTTTGAGAGTCTTTTTTGCTCTGAAGGTTGGTTAGGGGGCAAAATCGTATCATCATCTCCTCGCTGGTTCCTCTTGGGTAACTAATCACGACGAACGTACCTAGTGCTGGGCTATCTTATACGATGGGAAATAACTTACGGTCCTCCTGGTAGTGAGGTTGGGCGTTGGGCTAAATATCGGCCCCTGTAAAAACACATCCGTTAAGAAACCCGGAGCAAAGCCTCGGAACGGACAGCAAAAACGGCAACGACTACAGTAACAAAACCTGGAAGAAATTTTTGGAGCATGCGAAGTATGCGCGGAACTGCATCAGTTAAGTCACTATTAGTCGAAATGAGTAGATATAAAATAAAATTACTCGCGTAGGCACAGTGGACCTTGGTAACTACAGAATATTCTACAGCTGCGGAAGGGAGCATCACGACTCTGAACGAAATGCGTCACCCTTTCAATCATAAACGCACATACGCAGACAGAGGAGAAAGCGCACACGATAAAGGGCACTTTCTATAATAAGCTTGAACACGCATATGACACGGCCCCCTTCCTATGTCATCAACATGGGGATTGGGAACGAAAGCCAAGAACCTGTTTAATTGTTAATATTGAGCTTAACACTTTTATGTTGTCTAAATAAAGCAATGCTGACACTATGTGCTTGGACAGCAGAAAGGGCGGTAAGCCTACGTGGATTGGATCTGCCTATCTACCATATGAGGGATATATAGACAGTTCCAGTCTCTTCGATGCGGCAAAGGAAGCGGCTAATTATGGAGCCAGCCACATCATTGGATGTGATGCAAACGCTCACAATTCGGTTTGAGGCAGATCAGACACATATGTAAGAGGTGGGTTGCTTTTTGACCTTTTACTCCAACATAATCCTTTGCTGTGCAACAGGGGAAATGAACCTGGTTTCGTTACTAGTGTAACACAAGAAGTCTTGCATATTACTCTTGTTTCTCCAGACCTCCTCAATTGTGTAGAAAACTGGAGAGTAACCAGTGATACAAAGAGACCCTCTGAGTCATTCTTTTTAATATCAATATGTGCTCAACTGGCCCAAAGTCCCGTGGTTACAGGAATGTCCGAAACACAGATTGGGCTGTATATAGACAAGTGGTGAAAAGATTACTTCCCGAGGCATTTTTGGAACGCTGAAAATCTTGAGCATCAGGTGAGGAATCTCAGCAACCTCCTAAATAATGCGTTGGAAGCAGCCTGCCCCATTAGGAAATACAGGAGTAAAACTAAACCTCCTTGGTGGGACAGTAAGCTTATCAAACTAAGAACTGATAGTAGAAAGTATTGAAAGCCTTTCTACCAAACGCCAAACGGTCTAACTTGGATTCGGACTGGGACAACTATAAAGGGCGTTTCAGGGAGTTCAAGCGAGAACCGCGTAAGGCTGCATTACAGAAAATTTCGTATCATTCGATACTGGAACGAGTCCAAAGAACAGCTGCATCTTATCTTATTCCTCTGGGCACACATGCCGAGTAAATAGCAACCTGGACAGCCGCCAGTACAAAGGCTTCTCTTTGATAGACTCCATAATCATATGGTCACTCAACCATCTTTCGGAGGTTTGCCTTCGCTGCGGATAACTTAGATTACACTCCACCTACGTGGATCTTGGATAAAGGTTTCAATACCATCATTCCGGCCAGAGATGACTGGACAGAATGGTGATATCCCGACTGGGTCATTACACAGATGGCTCCAAAATTGGGAACAGCAAAGGCTGTGGTGTCTTTTTCGAGGCATTGAATATAGATATTTACTATTGCAGTGTCTTCCAACCGGAAGTCACTGCGATCTGGGAGGCTCTCGAATGGCTGAAGATAAATCGTATTCTATCGGATAGCCAGGCGGCCCTTAAGTCTCTTAATTCGGTCGTTGCAACATCCACGACTGTTCTGCGCTATCGGTGGTCTCTAAAACTGCCACTCACTTTGATATAATTTAGTGTTTGGTTCCTGTACACAGAGGAATTAGGGGAAACTGTAGGGCAGATGAGCTTGCTAGACAGGTAACTGAAGTGGAAAGAACACTTTGCTTAACCCTGAGGGGAACGGGCTGTGACAAAGAACGGCTCAGCTCGAGCCGGGCTGAGATGGGCCACAGCAACAGTGTGCCGCACTCTTCACACAATATGGCCGACTTTGGACGAAAAGCGTTCGAAATCTCTTGTTTAGTTGGACTCGCTTGGCTTTAAATGGGTTGAAAATTTGTCCTAACACTAGAATGGCATCACAATAGGCGCAATGGTGTGCCTAGTGGAGCAGCCATTTCATGGGCGTAACTAGGATAGGAGCAGGGGGCCGCGTCCTCCACAATGGCCATGGCCTTCCTCACGAAAAAGCCAAATGAGTGCCTGGATGTTCAAAACTTGACGTTCGCTCTTTGGAAAATATGAAAAGAAGAGCGGATTACCGATGTAGTATACATATTATATATCATAACATTGTGTTTTACTTCTTTCCGCCCATTGAGCCATGCTTAGCTCTGTTAGTCTGGTGCCACTTATTGTACAATCAGGCATTTCGTTTGGTCTTGGGCTGAAGCTTCGGTTTGTGTCTTGGGAAGCGTTTGCGGTTTGGTTTCGAAATGAAAACTTTACTGCGCAATATTTTGAAATAGATGCTCAGGAGCAACACTTCTATACTACTATACTTTTTCCCTATAAGTGTGGGTATGCGCCGTATCAAAGGCTGGGAAGAAAGCTATGTAATACGAAATTGCCGCGCGAATTTGTGTTCCATCCTTCATTAGATAACTCCTATAGTGCAACAACGACGCGTCACTTTCTTCAACTCAAACGACTTGTCGTGTCGCGTCGTGACGAATCGGCTTTCAGCACAGTTGCTCTTTATAGTGGATTATATAAAAATAAACATGCATCCTCGGAGTAATTGTATTCCGCTACCGACTTCTGATGATCTCTATTGTTCGATATATGATAATGAAATCAATCAGTCTCTGCACTTACCCTATACGATATTAATGCAATTAACACCTTAAAATTAATATAATCATTTTTAAAAAACCCATAATTATCGATTTCTGCTGTTATTATTGAGTAATTTAATATAATATGTATATTTTTTTTTTTCAATTGGAAATAAATCAATTTTACAAATTTTCTCGTCTCTTTTCTTCTTTCTTCTTATTACAAAATATTATTTATAGACTTAACATTTATTTACATCTTAAATTTGAATTTGAAATTTAAATTAAATTAAATTTATTTTTATAAACACACAATGTTGCACAAAATTTGTTTCTATTTAATCATTTTTCATCTTTTTATAAATTGGAAAAATCTGTTAATTATAATAATTAATTAAAAATAATAATAATTAATAATAGTACATAATAATAAGATTAGAACTGCACCATTCTGGAAGCCATTAACTGAGTCTGAATTGAATGGAAGTTTTAAATATTAAATATAATTTTTAAAGGAGGACCTTTTTTTCTATATAATGTATATTTATAACAAATTTGTTTACTTTATAAATATTTTTTATTTTAAGAACAAAACTTTGTTTTTGAGTTGGTGCAGTTCTAATAATTTCTCTTAGTGTTAATTCCTTCCTACCCTTACTGGACTCTACTTTATGGATCCACTCAGAAACTTCCAATTTTTAAGGATTAATAATTTCAGGTGCAATTATAATGGATGGAAAATGAGGTAACAAAATTCAATTAAAATCTACTCGAAAACTTATTCCAGGATTTTAAAAACTAATTTTGAACAAAAAACTAGAGTATTGAAAACTTTTTTTATTTTCAGATGGAAGTTTTGCGCTAGTTCTGATTGGAATCTCGAAAAATACAGAAAAAGGGTTAGGAGGTTTTTGTTTTTTACAATTCTGTTTCATAAATATGTTTAAATATTCATTTTTGTTTTTTCTTCTATTTCTGAAAAGACACAGCCGTGATTTTCTTCTTCTTCTTCAACATTTAAATAATTATTAAACAAAAAAAACATAAACATATAAAGTAAGTTAAATTTAAATACAAAAATTTCATTTGTTTTTTCTTAAATATTAAATTAAACAAAAAAAAACGGATCTTATCTATACATATACATCTCGGAAAGGCAATTATATATTAATTTTAATAGTACAAAAGAACGTTTTCTTTTCATTTTTAATTTTTTTCTAAATATCGCATATAAGGCGCCATTCATAAATTACGTCATACGAATTTTATAATTTTTTGACCCCTTGTGACAGCTTTGTCACAGCTGGTCACACTTGTGCGACTCTAGTGTGACATTATATATTTTGCAATTTTACATCTAGAAATTATTAAATTAAAACAGCAGTTCCGAAATTAAATTCATTTTCATTTAAATTATTTTTTAATGGTTTTATTTAGCTTGATCTTTGTTTGTTTGGTTCTTTGGCCCCTGTGCTGAAAGTCGAGTCATGTGGCATGCCCACAAGTCGCTTGAGTTGAAGGAAGTGACGTTTCAGTCGAATTACGAATTTCAGCACCTGGGCCTAAGCTGAACTTAGCACTTCAACTCTCTGGCGCCTGTGCTGAACATCGTAATTCGACTGAAACGTCACTTTCTTCAACTCAAGCGACTTGTCACACCAACCGACTCGACTTTCAGCACAGGGGCCTTTGATTCAAATTTTGTGACAGCTTTTTCAACTATACTTCTACTTAACCGATTCTTATGAAGCTTTGCACACACATTGAGTTCCCGTGACAATGTAATCTGAGACAGTTTTGTAAAAAAATCAAGATGGCGGATAATTTTTGCAATTGGTTTCCGATTCCATTGAAAATCGGAATCGTGCGGGTTTTTAGGCCCACAAATGACGGTTCTGTGGTGTCAAAATTTGAAAATTTAAAATGGCGGATGGATTTTGCACATATGTGTTCTGAATCTATTGAAAGTCGGTATCGGGGAGTTTTTAAGGTCAAAAATGACGAATTTGTGGTAAAAATTTTAACTAATACTCGTCCCAAATATGAGAGCAAGTTGAACCTATTGAGTTAGACAAATAAGAAGAAGTACCACACTTGTCCATGAACGAAAACCAGTTCCAATTGGCTCAACGAGTCATGAATGCTGGTCAAATGGAGAAACATTTACGATAGTAACCAAAACAATTCAAACTCAGATATCTGCTGGTGGCGAAAGATTAAGCACAAGTTATATTACGTGCTAACGTTGACGTCTCGAAAGCGTTGGTAACGACGCTATCGGCTACATCACAGAGATTGTATGGCCTCAGTTTCATCGAACGCAAATGTATGAAACAGACATATCATCTGTTCAAATTGATTTTGAAAAGGGACGGCGTGCACCTTACTCATCCTAAAGCCATACAATTTCCAGCAAAGTTTAATTATGGAACGGCCGATAGAAGGGTGTTGCCAATAATTTGGTCATGGCTCTCCACTGTCCATAAAATGCAGGCTAGTACTGCTGACCTTGCTGTAGTGTAGTGTATTTGGACTGTAACCTATTTGAGGAAGGTCAAGCGTATGTAGCAATGAGTTGCGTAAGGGCTTTGGAAGGGCTATGTATGTATTGAGGAGCTTGATTGTCAGAAATTAACCGTGCAATAAAGATGCAATGAAAAAGTTGAAAAGGATGAGCAGTTTGCATAATGATACGAGCCAAAGATCAAACTAAAAACTAGAAAATAAACATAGACTTCTTGAGATTCTGACGTCTGGTAAGAAATCATGCAATAGTAGCCGTGCTGTTTTCTCATGTCGTATGCCAAGGGGCATACTTTGTGTTGCTACGTCAACGGATTAAGTAATAGGGCTTTTTCATAATTGCATCGTTGCTTGCCTGATTGAAAGCATGTTTGCAAAAGAGCAACTGACAAGTAAATCAGTTGCGCAACCTAGAAACTTTGCCTAAAAAATTAAAAAAAAACATGAAACCTCTGCGAACGGCATTTCAATTTTCACACATTAATTCTTCTTCTTTAATCAGATAAGCAAGCATACGAAAATAGTTGTAAGATTTGCGCAGACTTTCCAAGCAGGTTGCAATTTTGAACAATTGATGTTTGCAAGTTTGCTTTTTTGAATAACATGCAAATGATCGATTTGCGCAACAATGCAATTATGAAAAGGGCCATATTCTGGGACTAGAAAAATGTGTTTCCAAGCCCACCAAAAATATATTTCAAATGCGCAGAGTATGGATTTGCATTTTGTACTGACTTTTGGCTGTGCTCAAACTTAACCCTCTTTATACGCCAATTTCACTTAACGCTAAGTTTTGCGGAACGTTTCCCTCACGTAAAGTGGGGTATTATTGTACTTAGATAGATTTTTAAATGTGACACACAATGTCACACTTCCCCTTGTCACACAATGTGACACTTCGTCTACCCCTCTCATCGTGTAACGTAATTTATGGATGGCCCCTAACTCAAAAACAAAAAAAAAAATTGTAATTCTATGAACATTTCTCTAACAAATAGCATAAATGAAAAATAATATAAATAACAGAAAAACATATCAGTATAATATAAACAATAATAGAAAACGTTAATACCTACATAAGCAAGCAACATTTTTTCGATCTTGTACTATCACTAACAACATCCCCTGTAATACCGCTAAATTTTGTAACTGGCTGTAATTGTGTTGTTGTTGTATTTGTTGTAGCTGTAGTTTGTCCACCACCAATTATTAAGCTACTATTACTAGTTGATGGTATTACAGATAACTCTAGTGGCTGGACTCCGCTAGTTGAATTTGTTGTTCCAGATGTAATACTATGTGATGTTGTGCCAGATATCACAGAACCATTTTCTGTTAGTGCATTCGATCGGGATTGTGAACGTTGCTTCTTTAAGTTAGCTAATGTTGTTCCAGATAAGGCATTATCTAAATTGTGAGTGTCTTGTTTTATATATTTTGTTCATTTTTTAATTTTTTGATTTTCGTTTCAGCATAACAAAATGAGGGATGAAATGAAAAAGTAAAAAAAAAACAATATGTTAATAAAATTATAAACAATTTAATAAAACAAAAGTTAAATTAATAAAATTAAAAACTATAATGGATCAAGAACATCGAATATGCGCTAAAAACTTCAATGAACTCCTTAATGAGCGAAAAGAAGATAGACCGCAGAATTTTCAAATTGTCAGCAGGTCGGAGCTTCCAAGCCTGTAAGACATAGAAATCTACATTCTTCGAATGAAGGTGTGGCAGATTCTGGGACAGACCCTTTATTGACTGAGATAGAAGGCCCACAAGCTGGCGTGGTCATGCAAGGAAGTTTTGATGTGACCACTAGGAAGCTCTGCTTGGAGGAAAAGTCAACCTTAGAGAAGGTGGATAGCAGGCATTTGGAATCAGCCAGCTTTTATGAGGACATCAGTGAAACTGAATCTGAGCGGTTTTTGCATAAGTAAAGCGGAACGAGAGGATACAGGAGGAACAAATGACCGCGTGGTAAGGAACAAACGGCTGAAAGATGAAAGATCGTACCAACCAGTACTGCCGAATTCATTCCAAAGGAAGCGAGCTTTTGGTGGGTAAGTTAACTTGGCTGCGGACCCAGTTTTACAAAAAAAGGCTCAGTAGCGAATGGTGTGCTCCGGCGATCTGCGGTTCTAATTAGTTTTACCCGGGTACTGCAGATTATCTCTGCCCTAGTGGGCCTCGTTTCTCCTCTACACGTGGGAGTAAATGTGGACAAATCTAAAAAAACAAGTAACAAAAAAGATATCCGGTCCCTCTAAACGAAAACCAGAAGGTACCACAAATCCCGCTGAAAAAAGGGCTACGGCACCCCCGAGCCCACCCAAACCAAGGGAAGCCACAAGCTCCCCCTTTAAAAAAAGGCTCGCCCTCGATCACTAGCAACCCTGCTCCTCGTCGCGTCACTGTCGCTGCCCAGCCGCTGCGGGGTGATCAGGGGAGCAAATGGTCTGCAGAAGTACCAAATACATAAAAAGGCCAGACCCGGCAAAGGCAGGTCACCAAGAACGCTGGTGATAGGATCTGTGGCTTAAGGACGCCAAAATTCAATCTCTTTTTAACCGACTTCAAAAAAGAGGAGGTTACTCAATTCGACGTGTAGGTATTTTGTGGTCCTGTTCACGCATAACTTTGTAACCCAATAACTTTTTTGCTTTTTTTTGGTTCATTTGAAGGGGGAGCTTCCCACGGTGGTCCCGTTAAATTTTTTCTAAATTCTGATAACGGAGGTCGAAGTTAGGCAGAAAAAACTGTTAAAATTCAACCTGTTAAAGTTCAACCAAAACATTTCATGGGCACCGAACAAATTACTTTATTGTTGTCAATCTGGCAGCAGCCCGGTGGCGTCGGATCCTCAATTCAGCGCTACAGGTTCGATTTCGGTCGGCGCAGCCGGTTTTTTCTTTTTCTCTTTTTCTTTTTTCTGAAATGATTTATTAACATATTGGTCAGCGGCCGATAGTACTTGACATAGCGCAAAGGGCTAGAGCCAAGTATTCTTGTCTGTGGGATCTGTGGGGTGCGAGTTCGATCCCAGGGGCTCGCGGTGCTTTTTCTTTCTATATATCGACAAAATAATTATTTTTTAATTTCCTTCGGGGAATTTTGTTCCATATTCAAGTTTTCGACGTGAATGCGTCTGTAAATTTGCTTCCAGAACAAAAGCCGATAAGAACGAAATTATGGCGAAATTTGCAGCTCAAAAAACTATTGTTTATATCGAATAAATAAATATACCATGACGTGGATGCAGAATCAAAGAAGTTTATTGTTTACATTTAATTTCCCCGATATCAATGGCAACTTAACTTTTTATATGCCTTATACTATCTTGATCTGTATGTGTGTATAGTGTAAACAAATCTTGCAACTTGATTTTGACCCAGTTCCATATAACCGATCAACTGCAAATTTTGCACATACGTATAGTTCGCATGACAATACAATCTGCAATCAAATTTTGCAATTGCGCTCCCCGACCCCAGACATGGGTATCAAATGAAAAGGTGTGACAAGTAGAATACACTTCGCTATGTGGCGTCGTAAAAACGTAGGCTCCTTGCAATGACAGGCAATATTAAAAAATGAATGGACTAAAAAGCACGAAATAAAAAAAAATTTTAAAAACCGACTTCAGAAAAAAACCCGCGATGCACAAAAAAGGATGAAATAATTGTTTGTAATTCTTAACAACATCAATCCAATAAGAATGGATCTAGAAAGAAGAATCACTTTTGAAGACGGTGCCAGGTAGTAGTTGACTTTGATTGCACTAAATCTTGCTTCGGCAATTGTTTACATTTCTTTGTTAGGCTTAATATATCACCCACATGTGTTAGCACCGTCTTCAAAAGTGATTCTTCTTTCTAGATCCATTCTTATTGGATTGATGTTGTTAAGAATTACAAACAATTATTTCATCCTTTTTTGTGCATCGCGGGTTTTTTTCTGAAGTCGGTTTTTAAAATTTTTTTTTATATATTAAAGATAAGGGAAACCCCAGAACATGTATTCTGCTCAAAACGATATTAACACCTTTCTTCTTTCTCAATTTAGTGATGGGGACCTTACTATGGTCGACCTAGTGTTAAAACAGAAGAAACTCAGGATGGCCTCTCTCTATCTAGCCCATGGAGATCAGGGCCCTCTACTCATATAAAAGTTATGTAAATAAGATGGAGTATATGTCTTTCTGACGTGATAATCCGGATTAAGGGTGCTAATCTGTCGAGTGTGCAGAAATCAGACTCGGCTATGCTGGAAAGTTTTGCGAAGGTGAAACGTAAGCGAAACGATCACACTAGCAAGATCGTAGAGCCAGAGTTTGATTGAACGCAACCAGACGGATCCTGGGGGTACCATACAGGCAGAACTGGAGGGTTTGCTCTTCAAGCCAAATACTTAGGAGGTGCCCTAGATACCAAGCTCAACCATTATATGGACTCTCTAAAGAGCAGAATAAGCAGGGCCTGCTCTGTAGGTCTGCCGTAGAGCTGGTGAATCTACATGGGGTCTATAACCAAAAGCTATGTACTGGATTTACACCAAAATAATAAAGCTGGGGACCAACAAGCGCTGGAGAATTCTCTCAATCTGGTATTACTACACCTTTAGGTAAAGAAATCATAAATAAACGCGGCGCTCCCGCTGAAAGCGAATGGCTACCTGGGTGCTCGTCTGCGGCAGGACATTCTATAATAGAGATGTGAAAGTCCATGATTTTGGGGAGCGGCAAGACTAGGTCTTGCAAGACTTGTTGAGGTCCCGAGTCATTGGGGCATGACAAGGCGGATACCCCGGCTAAACAGGGCTCTGACATTGTGTTCATGGGCCCGGAACCGGCTATTGGGGCAAGCGACAGCTCGCTGAAGAGGGTCATTTCCGATTGGACTTTGATGAAACATACCAAACGGTGGGTGGAGGTCCGGGTTTGAACTGGCCAACTCTAAGCGGTTCCTTCCTGTGTCGTCTTTTAACGCGGCCAAAGAATTGTTGCGATACGGTAGAAAGGATGCCTTGACACTTATTGGGTTGGTTACTGGACATTGCTCCCTGAATAATCACTGATGGAGGATAGCAAGGACGGCGTACTGTAGGCTTTTCTTTGACGAGGATAAGTCTATTCTTCATGGCCTCTGTGCTTCCCACTCGATAGTAGCAGGAGCAGGGTGTTGTTGTTCCTGCTTGAACATTCAAGTCTAAGCGATAAGTCATTAAGCAGACTACTGAATTTGGACGAGCTGTGTGGCTCACAAGTATGAGGTATAGGGGTGTAGTACAGTAGGCCAAACTAGTCGCCGCGACACTTTTGAATCCAATGTCTTACCAAAAGAAAAAAAGAAAGAAGGAAAAATGGTATGTCTCGGAGTAACAGGGGCGCTGTGTACAACACCAGAGGTAAAGAGCATAATTCTCGATTTGCTGGTACCTGGTAGTATCAGTATCAGGCAGTCCGTATGGTCGATTCTGAGTATAGGAGAAGATGGTGGAGAGACATGCGCACTAAAATATACTTTTTTTTATGTTGTAGTCTAAGCTCAGGTGTCACCCTTTGTACTTCTGGTACGTCATGTCGAATAAGTCATGGTGTAATGTCCAGTAGTAAGTTTAGCTCGAAAGATAGAGAGAAGGACACTATAGGTTAGGGGGAGTCAAGGGGGTGTTGGAGAAAGTGGCGATGAACCTTGCGTCTTGGATGTTGTATGAGTTCTGGAATACTGTCTGTGGAAGTTTGTTCCACAGACGAGTTGTTCTTGTTATAAACGAATTTCTAGATCGGAGTGTGCGCGAAAATAAGGGCTGTAAACCGTGGGGGTGAGCCGAGCGGGCAAGACTTGTGTTGCGGGAGAAATGTTGCCGTGGAGGCATGAGGTTACTTATTTCAATGGAGCAGTCATTATGATAAAAGCGATAAAATTTTGCAAGAGCTGCTACATTCTTACGGTGGCTTAATGAGTCAATTGAGGAGCAAATGACGCTGTCACCAATAAGTTTGAGAGAGAGAGCGATACTGCCCTCTAATGGGTTTTTTTATCAGTGTTTTTTGTTTCAGCGTCAATTGCGCTCCATCTTCGTCCTCTTTGGACGGGACTGCTGCTTTTAGCTACCGATCACTATAGAGAGATCAACGCTCTTAAAATAAATGGTCGTTTTTTAAATCATTAACAAACTTAGAATTGCTAAATTTGGGGAGGATTTGAGTTTTTTTTAAATAAAGACTTTATTCGATGTTTCCCTAATCCGATAATGGCTCCTCGGCTTTTCTCTATTGATTTATTTCGGGTCGACGTCTTCAAGCGTTCATTTTAAGGCAGTGAAAGAAAGTTAAAGTAAGATTAAGACGCTTTCGAATTAGTACAAAATACTCGCCTTATTTCACCCCCACCAAAAACGGGGTGGATTAAGAAGAAAGTTACTACATACAAATTAAAGAGACAAAAGGGACGACAACAGGGATGAATATAAAATAAAATAAAATATTTGTGCGTCTTGTCCTAGATTAATTAATTAATTGTAACTCACCTACAAGCACCGTTACTTGAACGTTAATTTTTCCATTTTCTTTAGTTGTTGAAAATATCTCAGTCGATCTGTCACTGGTGATTTTGTGCAGGCTTCCCATTGAATTGCTTCCGGTAATTAGCATTTTATCCCTTAAGGCAAATTCATCATTGTCCTTCCCTTCTGGGGGCCGGCGGGAGTTCAATGTTGTCGGATCGACTACCACCTGTGGGTGAGGTGATACATAGGAATTGTACCCGTTGTAGAATGAGTTTGGCCCTTTACTACTGCCATTCAAGTGCGGACTGTTGTTGTTGTTATTGTTGTTGGTGCTATTGTTATTGTGATTGCTGGTTGTATTGTTGTTATTGGAATTGTGATTGCCAGCACTACCACTATTGCTATTACTACTATGATTACCGCCACTGCCACCACTACTGCTGCTGATATTACCATTGACGTTGTTATTTATTACACCAGTGGATGGTGGTGCTCCAGCCGTTGATGAAACTTCTAAATCTCCGGCTACAGTTGTTGGTGTTGTTGTTGTTCCTGTTGTTGATGATGAGGTTGTGCCTGGATGGCCTTGCTTGGGGTGTGAACCCTTTCTTGAATTGTTATAATCCGATGTTGACAATGCCGAATTGTTATTAGGTACTAGGGACGATGAATGTGATGTTGGGTCACTACTAATTGACTTCGGATCTGTTGTACTATCGGGCGTTATGAATACCTGAAAGGTAAATGAAATAAAGTTTAATGTAAAAAAAACATTCTCATTTCACTCTGTTGGGTAATTACTTTTACTTTTGTTTTAATTTTAATTTTTTGTTTTGCATTTTATCAGATCTAAAAAATCTTGTACATATTTATAGATTCATGATTTTCGTTTTGAATTTTTATTTCTTTTATGCTTTGTTGATTTTTAAAAGGTTGGTATGATATAAGCGTAGCTTCACATGATAAATAAGAAAATCGTTTGTTATGATATAATAATTGGTGTGCGATTTTATAATTATGCACTTATTTCTAGCCATCAGGAAGTCCAGTAAATTCTAATGGTTAATTTTCAAATATGATATGGAGTTTCTTGCGTTATACAGTGGGTTGGTCATCAAATTTAAGGATCCGAAGAGAAAAGCTTCATATTTGAGGGGAAATTTTAAATATGATTGTTAAGTCCAGCAGATTCATGTTAAGTTTGCGAATGCGCATGCGAATTTTAAATGCATATCTGCAGTAAATAGATTTGACTTTTACCGCAGTTTCTGAATCTGTCTCTGAGTTGTTGTAATATTCGAATGTACCCTGTGGTACTCCGGGGAAATTCTAGGTTAGCGTATCTTGCATTTTGGTTTCAAAATCTCATCCATAATACCAATACCTGTAGAATGACTCCACTGAAAATTATCGTCAAGTGTTTGCCTCAGCACACCGTTTATTGTGAATTTCTCAATCTTTTTATTCCAAGGAGGTAAAAAGTTTGTGCTACCACCACGACTCATGCGCCTATTCGGCCTCTTCTAGCCTTAGCGTTCTGTGGTTGCCCCTCGCTGGGCATACCGGACACAAAGGTGAATCACCTTGCCCAAAGAGGTGAAGGTATTTCCTATACTCCCCATGTCCACTCAGGAACTGCGTGCAGTCGTAAATCACTTTCACACACTCCCTCGTAACCCACATCTCTACGGAAGGGATGTCTGTGGGTCCAACGACCTTTTACCGACTCGTCCCACTTCCCTTGCCATTCCCTTACGGACTCGTAGCGCAATCTGCCGCTGTACCTTTCTTGGCTTCCCTCTACTAAGTATATTCTGGGTCCCAGAGACGCATGCGAATGTCTCGCCAGACGTGGTCCTGTATGCGCAGTAAGCGCGAAGTGCACTTAGTCTTTATGCGGCCCTCCATTTCCTACTGTTTGCAGTCCTGTTAACACTGCTGTCCACACTGGCGCTGCGTATAGCAGGACTGAGTTGACCAACCTCCCAAAAGGAGGCACTTTTTTGTGAGTGCTGCAAAAATTGCAGACGCTTTGTCTGCCATGCCCTTCAGGTGCGCTTTGAAATTCAGCCTTCGGTCGATCATCACTCCCAGGTACCTCAGAACGGGCTGTGAGTGGATGATTTGTTCCCCTACCCTGATCCTTACGGAGACAAGCTTTCTACGTTTGCCGATCAGCGCCACTTCAGTTTTGTGCTCAGCAAGCTTCAGCTCAGTGCGTTCTAGCCACGCTTTTATTTCGCAGATCGCTTCGTTCGAATGGAGTTCGATGTTATCTGTTATGTTATGATGTTATCGTTCTGAAGTCGAATTGTTTCTCCGACAGGCTACCTACCCTTTCGACGCTAGGGAGTATCCTGTTACAGGTCACCTGCTTGAAAAATTTGCCTATGCAACTAAGGAGACATCGGTCTGTAGGACTATGGATCTCCTAAAGGCTTATTCGGCTTCGGTAGGAGCACGATTTTCTGCTGCTTCAAGTCCACCTGAAGGGTGGGTAGACCGATGGTGCATATATTCTGTGGAAACAGAAGGTACACTATACTCTGGAGCAGCGCGGGGCAGGTGATCGGTAGAGAGCGCTTGCCCTTGACCACTGACATAACCATTTTATAGTCCCCCCGATCCCAGAGGTTCGAGTCTGCTTCTCTGCACAACCTTTTGAAGTGCTCGAATTTACTTCTAGCGATGGCCTTGTTTAGCATTTTCCTCGATTCATTATATCTCTTAAGAAATTCATCGAAATCCGATTTCCGATATCTCTGAGTTCTCCTACTCGCTTTCAGGCAGGCCCTTCGTCATTCATCGTCTCGGAGTTCCACCAGAAGTTTGGTGAGTGTCAACGGTTGCCAGCGCGCCGCGAACGCGTCACATGCCTGCTTTACGGAGTTTCAATCCACTCTGTCCATTCCCTGGCACTTTCTGCCGACCTCGTATCAAGCAGGAAGAGTGGCGGGAGAGTGCCTGGCCTGACAATTTTTTAGATTTTCGTGTCTGTGGCGGGAGCATGCATGGCAGTGGCAAAAGTGTTCATGCCTGCGGCGGGAGAGGGCATGCCTGTGGCCGGAGCGTGCATGTTAGGAGCGATCGAGTTTTTTCCCGAGTAAAAATGAAACTCGCCCGCACCTAGCATGTACTCTCCCGCCACAGGCATGCACTTTTTCTAGACTAAAGGGAGCGAAATTGATGCTTTACAAAATTGTATAGGACGAAGAAAACGAGCAATTATATTGAGTCTTATTTTTACTCAAGCGTGTATGCTGGCCTGTGGGCGTCGTGTGGGCTAGTGCGTACCTGCTACAGACTAGGTGCGGGCGAGTTTTATTTTTACACGGGTTTGTTGGAAGTCCATTCTAGTGCCCCTTCTCTTACCAACTTGATGCTGCTTTTAAATTTTCCCATTTCCCCGTTTTCTCAGGTTTTGTGAAAAAACATTCTGGTAGGGTCTCTTCTTTCTTCAAGTTTTAGCTTATATATGTTGTATTTTCGTTGTTTGACCCTTTGTGTTTTGGTTGTTATTTAAATACTAAATCTCAACTAGACTAGATAGTGGTCCGAGCCATAACACGCTATTTTTATTTTTCTTACATCCAGTATGTTTGTGCCCCTCTTCTCTCAAATTCGGTCGTGGTCAATTTCATTATTTGTTACCCTGGCTGGTGGCTGCCATGTCATCAAATTATGATTATTTTTGTGCGGGAATCGACCAATCTACCGGCATTGTCAATTAGAATGAAAAATTAGCTTTTAGGTGATCTGGGGAGCAGGGGCGGCGCTTTCAAAGGTGTAAATGGTGCACTTGCACCGGGCGCAATTTTAGAAATTAAAAATAAACTTTGAAAATCATTCTCACGGGTGCACGAAATTACACAAATTTACCCAATTTCTTCAGATGGCTCTTGTATTGTGTATTGCTGGTTACCGCGATTGGTTCCAAGAATTGTTAAAAGAGGTAATTGAACGAGATGAGGATAATAAAATACCTCGTGGCGAGAATTCCTCTTTAATTGCTCTTGTATAACAAATTAATATGGCTAGTTTCACATGGGCCAACCAACAAAAATTGGCTGTAATCATCCATTCCCTTTTGAAGTTCTATAAGGAGTCGCATAGGTTTTCTCCAGAGCCATCTTTTCCAAGGAACTATACGTTAGAATGCTTTAGGCTGTTGTTGTTGTTTTTAATCTTAATTCTTCCTTCGGCCATTCTTTTTGTTTTCTTTTCTCAGCGAAAGGGGGACAAAAAAACAATAACATAGCAATTGATTCAAAAATTCAGTGAAAGAATTCAGAGGTTTAAAAACTCCTATTCTCTTCTCCACAAACGACATTTTCAGCAGATATTACTTCGTTGGATGTTGACCGATGAAAAACTTTCTATGTAATCTTTTTTTATATGTTGTATGCATTATTCTCGGCGTTTGTGTCTTTTTCCATTGTTCTACATTGCGTTCAAAAATGGGGCGCAATATGGCATAGTGCACCGGGCGCAATAAACCCAAGCGCCGGCCCTGCTCGGGAGTACCACAAGGTTGTATACTTTCGCCATTATTATTTCTTCTAGTAATAAACGACATCCTTGTCAGGACCTTATATAGTAGAACTACAAGAACTGGGTTGAGGTAGGAGCTGTCGCACTAAATACAGCCTATAGGACAACTATTACCGTCCTATGGGCTGTCCCACGGCGGATTGGCGAAGCAGAAAAACACGAAGACGTCGATCCATGCACAGGTGGCGTAGTAATGGATCTAGTTGAGAGATTTTAGAGAGCTCTTTCGGTTCAAAATTATAATTTTCGACCTACAACTAAACGTGTGATAGTTCCGAACTGGATGTTATTAAACTTAGAATATGTTTATCCTAACATTATAGAACCTCATAGACCATTTTTAAAAATTGACGTATTCTTAGAACGATATGTTTTATTTTCTTTTCTTTTATCAATAATAAATTAAGGAATGGTGACTCACAACCTAAAAACATATCTGATGTATATTTATCAAGAAATTATAATGCTGTCCGATGACTAACACTAGGAAGTTCTGTATTTTATATTTTGGGAGATTTGACAAGATTTAAAAGCACAATTTAATATGAGATAGTTGATAGTTTGTAATGTTATATTAATAGTCCTTAAATGATACTTAACACTTAAAAAATGTCTCAATTATTGCCAAGATAAGTGTTGTTAAGAGAGACACATTAAAAATACCAACCTGATACTTTAATCCAAGAATTCCACTGTCGTCACCTTCATAACGCCGGTGTTTTCCAAAACTCAGGAATTTTCCCATTATTGTTTTTGTTGTTGTTGTTGTAAAAGAAAAACAACTTTCACAAGCCACTAAAGTATACTTTAACAAATCTGTCTGCACACTTAACAAAACACAAACACAATTTCCCCGTCCGTCTGTTCTGTCTTAACTCTTAAGGACTTCTTCAAAGGCTGTGTATTTTTTTGTGAATTTTTAAATGTATTCTTAAATTTTTAAAAACTTTTCTTTCGACAAGCTTGAGATAAAAAAGAAAACCTTTTTATAATTATGTCAAGTTTCTGCTTTTCAACAAATCTTTTTGTGACTAGATAGCGACCAGTCGTTGTCGTCGTCACTCAAATGCGCGAGATGCCGTCGAGATGGCTTCTGACTTGGTATATACTAGTCGTACCGTAAACGATCACCACTGAAGACAGTCTGACATCTTGAAGGCGTCGCGACGTATTTTTAAAACTTCCGCACGCGTCCATCCACTTGAACTTTTTCAATGCTGAAAGCAACTTGAACGCAAGAATCTATTTCAAGATGTCTTCGATGATTCGCTTTATTTTTTTATTTATTTTTTTTTGTTTTATATTTTTGAAATATTTTGAATTTTATTGCGGCGAAATTTCATTGATTATGTTTTCTTTTTGGTAGAGTTCTGTTCACTCACCTTGTTTTTCTGATTGTTTTAGTGGAAAGGTATTTCTGAAATATGCACTTTAAAAGTGAGTGGCATAACACAACAATATATTACTCCTTCATAGATTTTTGGGAAGTGGTAAGAGTGATATATGGTTGGGTAATACTGTTTATACATGTTCTATCCCTATCTATACTTCAATCCTGCTGGAATAGATGGTTTGGTGGAACTTCCAGAATTGGTACAATGTCCACCAGACGACGAAGTGGAGGACCAACAACCTTATTCTCAAATTTTGTTTAAGTTAGTCGTACGCTGTAGCTCGATTGTCAAAGAAATAAAGTAAAAGTACAAAAGACTCGGCATCGGTAGCCTAGGACCTAAGATTTCATAGGTGCAAAGGGTGCACTTGCACCGGGCGCAATTGGACGGGGGGCAATTTTAGAAATAAGGATTCTATATCTTTCCCGGTAAAATATTTTGTACATCTGTCTCCGAACTAATGTGGATCCTGCGGGTGCAAGAAGTTACACAAATTTACCCAATTTCTGTCCCTGAACTTTGTCATGCAAGAAAAAGTGGAGAAATTTTAGTTCCCCGAGATTTTAGCTTATACCTGCAAAATGATATTATAGAGGCCCCTATATTTGTTCCCAGCATGCATATTGTGACACCTTCTGAGGCCAGGGAAGGGGAGGAAGAGAAGGGTATCTCTGGACACCGGTCAGATTGTGGTCACTTGTCGCTTAGATTCGAGGGTTCGAACAGGGACTCCTCGAACAAAGAAACCCTGCTTCTCGCTATTGCAGGGCACTCACAGAGAACGTTTAGGACACAGTGTCCGGTAATCAAGCCAACAAGTGTCCTGACATCATTCCTACTGCGCCCCAACAAATCCTTGGCCGTCTTAGGGGACGGCGTAGAAAGGAACCGCTTAGAGTTGACCAGTCCAGGCGCGGACCTCCAGCGTTCAGTATGTTTCATCATAGTCCGATCGGTCAGGGCCCTTTGCAGCAAGCTGGACAGTGCCCCAAAAGCCGGCTCTGGACCTATGAATGGAAATCAGAGCCCTGTTTAGCCAGGGCATCCGCATTTTCGTTGCCTTTGAAGCCCCGGTGACCCGGGGCCCAGACAAGAGGAACTTGATTGAGACCCAACTCATCAAGAGCACGTTGGCAGTCCCAAACTAATTTCGACTTGGTCCTACGGGACCTTATCGCTCTAATTGCCGCTTGGCTATCAGAGAAGATAAAAATCCGGGACCTTAGGCCATCATCACATCAATGCGCCTACGTGCATTACGGCAGATGGGCAGAAGACCTTACGCGTCAGGTCAGGTATGTCTAAAGAACAACTAAAAAACTGGGTTCACATGTTTCCATCCTTCAACTTCCGCGGCAAAATTTTTACTTCGCTGGACGAATAGGTGATAGGTTCATCGTTTATTACGTGTAAAGGAAATCACAGGAGAAGGGGAAGGTCTTATCAGTATTCAGACGGGCGTGGCTTACTGGTTAAAGTAATTTATCCTGAGCACGTAAGTTTCGTATCCATATGTGTGGGCTGGTAAGACTTTCCTCTTCTCCTGTCAGTCATCGCCTGTAAACATAATAAACAATGAAGTTATCTCCTTTTCGAGAGTAAAGTGCTTCGGTGAATTACTGGTTAAATATTGGACAGAGGGAGACTCCGGAGACTTTTAACGAGATCTACGAGTCCCAGCCGGAAAAATTCGGATCGCTGCTAAAGGAAGCGAAATTTGAGTGCTGTTGTTAACATGCTCCCTTCGAACAGAGCGAAATTGTGGGTTTAAGAAATTGCTTAGGATGAAGAAAACGAACAAAGTAACCATAAAGGATCCCATTAGCATACTCAGTAAACTGGTTCTCGTTCGATTACGGAGGTCAAGCAGCATTGAATGTGGTTAGTACTTAGTTGGGGGACCGCTTTGGTAAAACGACTCTCGCGTTTGGAATGCTCTATACCCATGCGGATGCAATTATTATTGTTCATGCCTGTAAAAATATAAACGAACCTAAGACCAAGAACAGTGGCAGGCTTGGCCTCATACGTATATGGTTCGAGAGTAGCTTCTCAATAACATGCTGGCTGCTGCTGGTTTGCCGAACCTTGCCATCGCAGAATGGGTAAGGAGTAACGTGTCCGACTTCAGAGGCAAAAGTGCCCTTAATATCCCATGGAACTTTCCTATCGAACCTTGCCCTTAATATCCCATGGATATATCCCTCCGAGGGTTATACTAACCATAACGAGAAGTTCCCGCCGACAAGTGGAAGGTGGTTCAGAAGCGGTTAAATGAAAATATTCTCCACGTGGTGATGGCACCGGGTAGCGTCTCCATGGCTAAGTTGATTAGACGCTTTTCAATTCCCATATCAGGCAGGTCCTCAAGGATCCTCTTAAGAAGCAGCTATAAGATCAAGCAAGTTTGGGCGACGAGGACAAGGATCTTTGGAAACGGCACCTCCCACAGGTTTAATGAGTTAAGCTAAGAGGTCATCTGACGGCAGAGCTGCGCTCGCATCGTTCGAACACTCTGGTGACGGAGCAAGGCGGTAGCGCAAAGGGTCCTAAACAAGCTAAGAATACCGGGCTTGTCATTTTTTGTTTGATCATGTCTACGGTTCTGTCCTGGGGTGGTAGCACGTAAGTTGTTACAATCGACCTCTCCATACAAAAATCTTGAATTTTTGTATGAAGAGGTCGATTGAAACAATTTACGTGCTACCACCCCAGGTTTAGGGGCTTCTTCCAGTGTACGTTATTTTTTGCTAGATGATCCGCTGCTTCATTTCCTTGAATTCCCAGGTGACCTGGGCACCAAGAAAGTGTGATGCCCTGATTATGGATCGTTTCTTTTATGTAGTCCGTCTATGGGATTGTGACCTTCGGGTTGCTAATGTGCTTTAAGGCGGCCAAGGAATTTAAGTAGATGACAGTGTTAACACGTGATCTTTTGGCCCAGTCTACGGCTTCCCAAATTGGGTATAGCTCATCGAAGTAGGAGCTGGTACCGTCAGGTAACCATCCTACTTCGATGGGGGTTTCTTTGTCATCCGTTAATGCGTACGTTCGTCCAGCTTTTGATTTTGATGGGTCAGTGTACAAAAATCTTGTGTTTGGTTTACTCTTTGTGTTTTGGTTCCTTTGATCAAAATATAATTGCTTGTAGATGGTCGCGCTGGTGTTGTCCTTGTGGTATTTGCTCAGAGTCTCAGATCTGTGTGTTTTGGGCTCATTAGCTAAGGGGAAGGGTGTGTGTGCTATTGGGGTTACCCTTGCTCTTATTCAGGAGTGTTGGGTAACTGAAAGTCAGATGACTTACCACCTGTTCAAGCCAGCTAGTATATGATCGGAGATGTAGGAAGCGTGTTGGTGCCCTTTTAGTTGACAATTATGTCACTCATCTCGCCATTACTAGCTTTATCTCTAGAGTTATAGTGGCGACCTCAATACCGGTTCCTACCGCCAGCGTTGTTAGGAAACACTGCTGGCATCCGCTTATTTTCCGACTGCCACTCATGGGTTCAAGAACGAACTACTGCTTGCCACTGTATTTGGGGGAGTACCGATGTATGAATAACAGATCTTGCAAATAGAGGATGCAGAGGGGAGAAGCCGGACTTCACCCTCGCCAGCAGACTAATTTCCGACAGGACCAAAAACTGACGTGTTCTGGACCAGACCTCACTGTCGGTAGAATTAACCTCCGTAGTAAGGGAGACGTGGACCAGAACACCCTAATCTTACGTATGCCAAACTGGATAGGTTTAGGACTAAGACTGGTAAAAGGTATGTGATTACGAGATGCCAGGTAGAAATCCCGGCAGTAGAATTGGATAGATAAGTAAGTGCATATTAATAACTTGTAGAGTAAAGTCGATGGACACGAATTCGCCTTTGCTTGCAGTGATATGATTCGCTGACACGGCTTGTACTTTCGTATCAATCTATCAGCTCAAAACTCAAAAGAAGGATTATCTTCAAGGGGATTTGTATTAAATAATCACTTGAATTCTCCTTTTGGGATAGCTTTATTTCCATAAATCAAAATCTCTTTATGAAATCTCTTGTCTACACCAGGTAACCCCGAATTTCTTAAGAAAACCCAAAAATTTCCTCATTTAAAACCCATCAATTTCAGAGAATTCATCCGATTCCAGAGCCTGAAACCCCCAGAAGACATTTGGACAAGTGCTAAAAAATTTATATTCAAATCTGAGCTTGATCCCTGCGCTTCAATTATTCTCACAACCACCTTAACCACAGCAACACGAGCTTCTCTAGCCCAGGAGGAGTTGAAGTCAGTCCTCTCGGGGGTGTACAGAGAAATCTTTTAATATTCCAAACAAAAAAGAAAGTGATGAAGAAATCTCCAGCCCTAAAATCAAGTCTAATCGCTTTAAGAGAGAAGAATCCGTCTTGCTCCCAGTGCCCACTGGTCTCCATCGCCGCGCTTCGTTATTACTCCTTCTAGGGCATTCCCTGGCAAAAATTCTTCAATTGTAGGGAATTTAATTTGTAGCCCTTTGTTCCTAGTTTGGTTGTTTTAAGTGGAAACCATCTCGAGGATTTGGCCGGAAAAAAACCAAAGAAAGGAATTTTGTTGTGTATTTCCCAGTTGGGATCGAGGAGGTCCTTCTTAGCACTCTGGAAGGGGTGGGCGGTGGTGTCCTTATGCCGGGCAGAACTCATTATCATACAAAACGAAATCTTCAAGTATTTTCTTAAAGCATCCTTGGTGGTGGTAGTCGGTGGTTGGTTCTGCTGCTGGTGCTGGTGGTGGCAATAATCAAGAAAAGGGAGAAGATCCATCCACGGATGGTTGTTATCGCTTCTTTGGCCAAAAACCACAAGGATAACACCCACTATTTTTGTGCGGTGCGTGTTCCGTTCGGGGTGCGTTTTGTTTAATTTTCCGGAATGATGAAGGATAAAATTAAAGTTGCCCCATCCCCCCACCTCTCCTCTCAGATACAGTGGAAAAGGCGCGCTAGCGCACAGATTTAAAATATTTCCGTTCGAGGAGTGGTAGAATTTCGGGTCTTATTAGTCCCCGAACAACACCTAAAACGGAGGGCGCCCGCAAAAAATTTATCATCTATAAATACTAAGAAAAGAGCTAAGCCGTTGAAAATTGGATTAAGTAAAATTGTGGAGCAGATATGGAAATAAATTGCCCAACAAATGTGGCGAGGTGCACCCGAGGATAAATTTCTATATTTTATCTGGAGAAATTCCCTTTAAGTCTTAAAATAGGCCCGTGACGGTTCGGGGGTGTGTATCCACCACGGATATTGTGTGACGTGGATAAAAATAAAAATGAAAAAAAAAAAACAGACCCCCAAAAATAAAAGGGGCAGAGAAAATTCCGCGGGGGAAAAGTATTTAAATTTAAAATGCATTTTTTGAATGTTTTCTTTTCTGGTGAAGAGAGGAAGTGACGAGGATTGTAAAACAAACCGATTTCCATGAAATTTACATAAATAATACAAGGAGGCGAAATATGTTATTGAAATGGGGATTTTCAACTTTCGGGTTAAATGTGTGGTCAATGGCCTAACAAGTAAATCAGAAGAGAATGCTTATGAGCTGCGAGATTATCAGGGGATTGATAACAGACTGAATGATATTTGATAGATAATGGCGCACGAGTCTATGATTCATTGTGGATTTTGCTTATGAGTTTCAATTTCGTGCCAAATGCGTCAGTAGACTCAGCTGTTGAGAATGTTTGCACTATTTGGCAGGAAACGAATAATCCCATAGCATAATTGGTGATGAAAGAAAATTCAGTTTTAGTTATGGTTCTTGGTTCTTTATTAAATTTTGGTTAGTGTAAAGAGCTGGGAGACCGGAGGTTTCTTGTCCTTGTTTCCAGAACGTGTAAGTTGCCTCTAGTGTACGTAGTAGTGGCTTTGGGTAGCGCCGGGCATTAATACAGGAAATGACCGATACCGAGTGCATGTGAGATACCCAGCTTGCCAGAGTGTTTCCCATGGGGCAATATGCCGTTAAGGTTGTCGTAATTCTTCCAATACGCATTCAAGATCCATTGTTCAAGCCAAACGTCTTGAAGATACGTCAGGTCTGTACTACGCTGCACCTTTGACAAGCAGATGGTAGTCAGAAATAGCGGTTTTGACCCCGCGCCCGCTTATTGGGCTGCTGGCCATATCAATTTTCGAGACTCCTTTGGCAGCCGGTTTTCTCGTTCATGTTGCTATATCCGAGAGCCCAGATGAGAGTCTCGTTATGCTTTCTAACAAGCCTATCTAGGTTAGTCTTGCGTCGATCCTCTACCCGAGTAAAAATTTAGTTGGTCAATTTTTTTTAAAGGTAACTAGCCCGCTTAGTGAACAAACGCGCCTGTCACACTGGTATGGACGGTCCTGCTACATGCATGAAAGTCTAAAAATGCTCCCTCAAGAAGTATGCACACGTTGTAATGAATTGCATTCCAACCGCGAGTTTTACCATGCGGTCCCCCCACTAAGTACTAACCACGTCCAATGCTGCTTGACCTAGGCAATCCAACGGAAGCAGGTCTACCGATTATGCTGAGTGTGTTTTCTTCATTCTATACAATTTTTTAAAGCCCCAAATTTGCTGGTTTTTTTCTAAAAAAGTTTGAGCGCGCCGTGCTTATTTTGGACTATTCCGTATGTCTTTTTATTGGAAAACGTACCTGTAGAGGGCTTGATTTGGAAAACAAGAATTTTCACTCAGGCGTGCCGGTTTCTTGTTAAGCGCGGGTCTTATTTTTACTCAGTCATACCGTGTCTGTTTCGGGTGCAATGCAGGCGTTTTGACGTTGTACGTACATACCTGCTGCACGCTAACTGTTTGTGGTCTCTAGATAGTCCATGAAAGCTGACAAAAATGATAGTCCATGAAAGCTGACAAGCATTTATCGTCAGTTCGGGCCTGAAGATCTGAACTTCTATTCGCTCTCGAGCCGTGAATTGACCGAAAGCAAGGCGCGAGCTAAGCGTGAGAACCATCCACACTTGCGTTCCCGCTTGTTTGCGGGTGTTCACGGCGTGAGACAGGAGCCGCCTTGAAGCTTTCGTTGAGGCCATGAACACTTTTGAATTAATAACCTGCTGTGCTAAGCAGTCATTTTAGCTTGTGTGTCTTTAGGGAATCATGTTGTCATCTGCATGCTACGGCCTGTCAGGCGGATACCTAAAGAAAGTATTATTCCTCAGTTAGACTGAGTCAAGCTTAGTGGTGCCGGTCGACCTGGTCTGACAGGCCACTGCCTACTGTCGGCCTGTAAGTGAATGGAGGTCTTTAGTGGAGAAACAAGTTTTACTTAATTTAACCCAGTTTTCTTGCCATTTTACACAGTTTCTTTAAAAAAAATAATTATGTGATATTTGCCGAGACCCCTCCTCTCCCCCGCGTGAGATTTGGTGAGATTCGGCTCGACCCCCTGCCCCCCTAAACACCTCACGTAATTTATGGACGACCCCTAATTGGGGATGACAGAATCACAAAATTTAGTTTGGTTCTAGTTCTTTGTTCTTTATTAGAATCTGGTTAGTTTAGGTGTAGGCTTGTACGGCCAGAGGCTCAATTATCGCTGTGGCCGGAGATTTCTAGGTCGAAGATCTCTTTAAAAGTTTCTAGATTGAAGCTGCCTAGAGTGCGATGCCTGGCTCTCCGCGCAGGCTTTATGTGGGATTCCTTGACAGAGTAGTCCCCATCGGCCAATACCCCGTGTTGACAGTAGGCCTTTAAGGCGTTCCACCTTTGGCTGGCTAAAAGTAGATGGTAGTCCAAAAAAGTGGTTTCGACCCCGCCGGCTGGTGGCCACCTCAATCTTCGAGATTGAAAAGAGGCTCCCTGTCTCGGTAGTCGAATGTCTGGGAACCTAGATGAAAGTCTCGTTATGTTTTCTACCGGGCCTATATAGACCTAGAACTGGTGGTGCATCACTCCACTAGCGCACCCCGCATGGTTCCAGAAAAAGTGAACTGTTTGTGGTCTCTTGATAGAGCAATGCCTCGACACCCTCGGATGTTTTGGAGCTATCGATGCATATCCGTAGATCAACCTTGTTCAGAAAGTCTCCTCGTCTCCAATCACTTCTTGAGGGCATTCAATGAAGGCAATGCTCTCTCTAGGCTTAGTAGGCAGTATAGTGATATCCATATTGCTGGAGATCTCAATGTTGACCTGCTTATGTCAAACCGTAGAAGCAGTACGTTCAAGTGATTACTCCAATCTTTTGACATTGTGATCTTAAACAATCTTCCAACATTTATTAATTGCTTGCGACCTTCTTTGCTTGACATTCTTGCCACTTCAAGCGTTGAAAGGGTGGCTCGTGGTGATAAGGAAAACGTCCAAACAGCTCATGGTGGCAGAAATTTCGGGAAATATACCAGTAGGCAGACCCAAGAGGAGATGGATAGACTCTGTGACGGCCCGAGTAAAAATAAAAGATGGTCTTACCATGGGCGTACAACGGCCGCTTGGCTTTTTAAGGGGCATACGATGGCCGTCGAGTTTTTAACCATTTTTAACGGGAGCCAAACTTGACAAAAAGATTTAAATGGCCGGTTACTGAGCTGTATACAAGCGGCAAGACGGCAAATTTAAGCCAAAAAGGGAATCTGCACCAATGTATTGTTGACTGTGGTTTGTGAGATCTTGATCATTTTCGTTATGTACAATCGGCTTTTCGATTGTCATACTTAAAGGCTATCGGTGCACAAGAGAAACAGGCTCGCCAGTCGTAGCTTGTCAAGTCACAGAACATTTAGCCGATTGAAGAAAAAAAAAAACAGTCGATACCTTTTTTGTTGCAGTCTGAGAAAAATATAATAAAAAGTAGTAAATAAGAAAATATTTTTGTTTCTTTTATACATGTGACCATTTGATGATGTGAACAGCCACTGTACTACCGTGTCATATGTTCATTATTGGAACTGTAAGGCCATCGTGCCGTCGTTATATAGCCGTTATATACGGCCGTACAATCCGACAAATAACCTTCTGATGTCCGGCGCATGGCCTAGGACTATGTTTCAAACACGGCCGGTTTTCGCCCGTTGTTAGGCAATCTTTTATTTTGACGAAGAGGCAATGCTCACAACCGCAATTGTAGGACTGCTTCAAAGAAGCGTCAAACTTTCAGGAATACCCTATAGGATGTCAAGGCTCGATTTGGGCTACAGCGCCATTGGATGGATTTTTCAAACAGCAGTATCTGACGAATGCATGATGCAGTAAATATTGCATGACCCACAATTTTTATTACAACTATTTCTGTGTTAAAGCTTACTGTTTAAGAGATATTTGCAACAAAAACTCTTTAAATGATGAATGCACTATTGATTACTAAGATTTGAAATTATTTCACCTGAGATTGGTTAAAAAAAGGAGTTTGCTATACTTCGTAAAAATACTCCTTAACATAAATAAATCAATCTTCCTCTACCAATACTCTACTAGTAAATAAAAATATAAGATTTATTAATCTATCACTTTCAATACATTCCAAGGAAAGATTGATTATAATTTCTTCCACATTGCAAAGATTTTTCATGGGAATTGAACAAAGCATGTATGTTCGAGACGGCATTCGTTTCGATATCATTTATCATAACTCTCAAATCGCTTTCGTTTCCCCCACCACCACATTAAATATTGTTGGAAGTTGGTGTTGAAATTCTAGAATTGGTAGATTAGTATTCAATATTGAAAATAGAGTAATTTTGTGTCAATAGCTTCATTTATATGGATGATTGATTGCGGCGGGTGGTGTGATTGAACCAAATAAATATTTGGGAATTTTCACCAAAATTGTTATTAATGGTTCTTTAATTGAAATGTTTGTTCATAGGTTGAAGTGAGTGAAAATATGGGTATAAAAGGGACTAAACGTTGTGGTTACGTTTATGGTAATAGATATCGACCACATGATAGGTGTATACTTCTGTTTTTGATTCTATCTATTTGGAGCATTTTAATCAAATCAATGTTATAACGAGTGGGACTCGTGATGGCCTTGGTTGCTCTCTGTGTGTTTAATTGCAGTGTAAGGGGTTAAACTTTTGTTAGTTTGTTTTTGATATCTATGCAGCGATAGTTGTCGTAGCTCTCCAGAGCATCCAAACCATTGTTGTCTGCACGAATAAGTTGTACTTTTGGTATATCTTTCACCAAAAACGATCACTACCGGGACTTTCGGAACCTACACTCCCAGGAAGAACTATAGGCTTTTCGCAATAAACCAAATACTTAGGAGTGACACTAGATGCCATGCTCAACTGGAATTAGCACATCGACATTTTGATGAGCAGGACACGCTGATCTCTGTGGGCTTGCTACAGAGATTGTGGATCCCCATAAGGTTTGCAATTGAAACCCATGTACTAGATATAAACCGCCATCGTTAGGCCCATGGTAACTTAAAGAGCCTTAGTTTGGTGGCACAGAACGGAAGGGTTTCATAACAAATTTGAGCCTGCCTTTCCATCACTGGGACCATCCGCACTTCCCCGACGGCAGCGCTGGAGACTCTCCTCAATCTGGTACCGCTCCACCTTGAGGGAGAGAAGTTCGAAAGTTTGGCCTCGTAATGAGCCTAAAACGGCTTAAACCCTTTATTAGGTGCCTTCGCTTCGATGATTGCAATTCTCGAGAGTAATCCTTGTGTAATCGAAAATTAAGAATGAATTTATCACGATACGTGCTCATATAAAGAGCAGTAGTACATTATTTTCGAGCCGGGACATTTCATAAACTTGAGGCCTCTGTACAATTTGCCATCGTGTAAGGGACAAATGTACTGCCTCGTGTAAGCCCAGCTCAACTGTACACCTGAAGTCGTCAAAGGAATGATTCAGCCATTACTGTGAAGGGGGCGAAATATCACGGCAGACAACTGGTTTACTGACTTGTTTGTTGATGAACGGAAACAGCATAAACTCACCTGCGTTGGCACAGTAAGGAAAAATAAGAGAGAGTTGCCATCATCCTGTGTGAATGTGAAAGGAAGGAAGCAATACGACAGTGTGTTCAGGTTTAACGATTCAAAAGCTCTGGTCTCGTAGATTGCAAAATTAAAAAAATATGTGATTCTCGTTTCTTTCCGTTATAATGCCGACGCCATTGATCCTTCATCTGGACAGCAAAATAAGCCAGAGATAATAATGTTCTATAATTCTACGCAAGGTAGAGATAGAGTCGATAACAGAAATGGTCGAACTAGGTCGGGAGCTCGAAGCCATACGGTCTTCTGCTGAGGCTTTCGTCCCTCCCCCGTCAAGCCGCAACCCCTCCCTACTGGAGCCAGACCTAAAGTAAACCGGAGTTGAACATCAAGTGTTATCAATAATAGACAACCAACCAACCTAGTGCGGCGAGTGCGACGGCAATCGAGAGGAGGTGTTTTCGATTTGGACGGATCGGGCATTTTACCAGGAATTGTCCGGTACTGAGGGGAAGATTAGCAACACGTCGAGAAACGTAGGTAATGTAACCGATGGAGGGACAGTTGAGGTGCTAAGAAAAGTGGACATATCCATTGCAGTAGAAGGGAAAGTGAAGATCAAAGACCTGCTGATAATTCCGGAGTTGCCGCATATGTTCATTCTAGGGTTAGACTTCTGCAAGGAGATGAAAATTCGCAGATTTCGATGATGACAGCTGGCAGTTTTAAGAACAAGACACAGATGTCCGAGTACATGCCTTGGAGAGTAAGTCGAAGCTTCCGGAGGGACAGCAAAAGGAAACTTAATAAGGTAACGAAGAAGGACGCCTATCCCTTACCTTTCGCCCCACTACCTTGGACAAGTTGCTCGACGTCAGGTACTTATCGTCGCTGGATATAAAGTCGGCCATTTGGCAAGTACCTATGCAAGAGAAGTCCAAGCAATTTACCGCCTTCACCATCCCGGGATAATTCCATTTCGGAACTACCTATTCGCCCGCAACGTGGCAACGTTTGATTGACAAAGTGCGCGCGGAAACCCTAGACGACAAAGTATTTGTTTATCTGGACGACGTTATAAATGTAACAAAGTCATTCGAGGAACACAAGAAAGTGTTGAAGAAAGTTATAAAAAAATTTTAGGAAGCAGGTCTCGTTATTAACTAGCCTACGCTTTTTAAACCCCACACGACTAGCATTTAAAATGAGGATTGCCTCGCGTGTTGGTTATGCCCGAAGAGGAATTTCTCCATAGATTCTCCCCATGAGGACCCCATGTGACAAATGAGAAGCATATCGAAAGAGGACTTTCCCTTTAGTTTCTTCATGAACACCACACACAAAAAAAAAAGCGATACTGAAGTGAGGTATGACTTATCAGTTTCTCACAAGGGCTCTATGAGGCAATCTCATTACAAATTATATGAGGTATTCCAAACATCTGCTTTACTTTGTAAAAAGCTTTCAATACCCTTAAGCTTTAGTTTTTGTTGTTGAATTGCTTCATATTTAAGGCAATTATGTTGGTGACCTTGAAGAGTGTCATTTAGCATACTCAATAGACCGGTTCTAGGTCGATTACAGAGGTCAAGCAGCATTGGATGTGAGTAGTACTAAGTTGGGGGACCGCATTGCTAAAACGACCTTCGTGTTTAAAAATACATATAAGGCTTTCGAAACCGTCGTAGTTATTAACCACATTTCGACTCGGGATGGGGTAGCAATGATGCTCAGGGGATCGACTAGGATATTCCTTAGGACGAGGTGCGAATGAGACAAGGCGTCAGATGAACTGTGTGAGCCTTATAGGATAATATATACGAGTCAACATGAGATCGTGGGGCTAGCCTTATATGGGCCCTTTCTACAACCCCGTAACTCCATAACCAAATTTAAAACACTATAACTCCACCAGTTGGTAACTAAATTGACCGATTAGCTTTTCTCATTTTATCGGTTACCTATTCACGTGCTCCATACCTACAATGATTATGTTCCTCCGCCCCTGGACTCACGTAAGCAAACAGTTCACAATCAAACAGACATTTTTAACAAATTCAAACTATATTTAACTGAACACATACACATTACATAAAAGTAAGGAGTTAATAATGGAGAAATCAACAAAGAAAATTAAAATCATACTTTCAACATTCTCTACCCTAAAAACTTTTATATGTAATGACTTTTAGTCCATTTTCACGAAAAACAAACAAACTTGAATGAAATTGGAAGGAGAAAAAGATTTCTTGATACCTCATTTGTGGTTAAAGTACTCCCTTTGGATTAGTGCTAAGCTTCCACCCTTTCCCTCAATAAGAGGTGTTCAAACACTCATATTATCTCCACCCCCACAAAAAGTATAAACCCAAAAGAGGGTTCATAACCGAAAATTCCTTTACTCATTTCAAGTCACGAAGAACGTTTTCTTAACCACTTTGAGAAAGTGTGATAAGGGTTTTCATCCACTGAGCTCTCCTCCATCCCAGAATCCCAGCAATAAAAGCTGCTTGTGTTTCATCAAGGCAAGGAATCAACTCTCATATTCCACTTTTTTTTTTATTTTTTTTTTATTTTTTATTTGGTTGAAGGGTGGTGAAATGATAAACCAACACCGAAAGTTAATTTAAACATGGATAAACGTAAAAGCTATTAAAACGTTCAAGGAAATGACGGAGAACAAAATTTAATACATGGGATACCGCAAGGATCTATTCAGGCACCGCAACACTTTTTAACTTGAACCAAATTTTTATTGTGTATTGTGAATTAAATAAAAAAAAAAATAAATAAAATAAATAACAAACACGCAACGACACTAAAAACTTTTTAACCGAGAAATTTTTGTCTGTTCAATTTAAAATGTCCGACAATACTGAACAACGATTTCCGTGCTAAAATATTGTGGTGCAAAAATACTGTGTGTTCGGTCAACTGTAGCGATTTAGTTAACCTAACTTTTGCTCGTCCAGTCCAGTAGTCGCGCACAGCGGGTATTATATAGTGAAAGTTCAGTGCATTCCTTCACTATAATAGAGTGGGCTCCTCTGCTCTATGGGAAAGGTCAGCTGTTGTTTTTGTTGCTGCTGCTGTTTTATTATTATTATTAATTTTTCTTTTTTTTTACATAATTCTTCTTCATCATTTTGTGCGCGGTAATTATGCAGCTGTAACTGAGTTAATTTTCATTTAACATGAATTTAATTAATTGAGGTAAGCGCGGAGGCAGCGATATAATCACAGGTGGATGCCTGCCGTGTAAATTTTATCTGAATTTTCCTTTCAAAAAATCGGAATCAGATGATGATGATGACGACGAGAGGAATCATTTCTCTTTCTGTGTTGATATTGTCGATCCATTGAAGGGGAAATTATTTATAAAAAAAAATTGATAATCAAAGGACTCCTCTGTATCGATATAAAAAACAAGGGATGAGCATTAATATTGATGGAATTTTATGTAGGCACATATGCAGAAGGAAATTCGGTCCAGGAATACATTATAGGATTCGGATATTTCGGGGAAATAAGGTTAAGGGTTACAGTTCAGTGGCTGTGTTCTTTTGAGATGGTATTCTTAGAGAAAGCCAATTGTGGGTGATCATATTAAAATAAATATGATTATAGTTGTTGCTTTGTTTTGGTACTATTTCGGGAAAGAAATAAAGATTGTGGGTAATTATGTGCATGAGGAAAGCCTTTCCAATATTAGATAGTGGTCCATTCTTATATTAGCTCCATGTAGCATAAAATTTTGATAGGATTAAAAAATGGCGAAGTAAGCATTGCTTTTTTCCAAGAAGTTAAATGCATTTTTTATTAGATTTAGACATGCATATCTTTTTTGTTTGTTCCGCAATAATAGAGCCCGTGCCATAAAAGAAGGGAAATTTGTATTTTTAAACAAACCGGGTGATATTGTTTGCTTGTGGCGACTTAAGACGCTCACGACACACGGAAACAGTGATTTTGAGATTCCCTTCTTTTATGGCGCGGGCTCTATTACACAGGCCTGCAAGGTTTTTTTCTTTTCAATTTAATAGTCGTATTTTAAGTATTTTTTCGCGCTGAATCCGAATCCGTTGGCCAAATTGCCCTATCACGTCAGGATTTTGAGCAATCCTAACCTAAAAGTGCCAAAAAGCGTGTTTTTGCACTTTTGCGCGTTAAATATCTCAAAACTATGGAATGATAGGGCAAATCTGACAACGGGATCGTTTTCAGCATGCCAAAATCTATAGAAAACCATGTCGAAAGCGTGAAATTTGACAACACTTTTTTTGTAATACTGAAAGAAAAAACTTCTTGGCGCGAAATCGACGATTTTTATTAACACATGATATCATCGTTTTTCTTTTCAGTATTACAAAAAAAGTGTTGTCAAATTTCACGCTTTCGACATGGTTTTCTATAGATTTTGGCATGCTGAAAACGATCCCGTTGTCAGATTTGCCCTATCATTCCATAGTTTTGAGATATTTAACGCGCAAAAGTGCAAAAAACACGCTTTTTGGCACTTTTAGGTTAGGATTGCTCAAAATCCTGACGTGATAGGGCAATTTGGCCAACGGATTCGGATTCAGCGCGAAAAAATACTTAGGATACGACTATTAAATTGAAAAAAAAACCCGTTTTTTGCAGGCCTGTGTTATTTTAGATAGGACCAGGAGAGATTGCTGTTTTTTTTATATGAAAAGTAAGCCCCTTTGCAATTTTATTGTGTCCGACTACAAGCTTACTGTACCACCATCGTGCAGTTCATAATGCATTGTAGCAAGCTTGATTTGGAAAACAGAAGAGAATAGGGTAAGGGTCTGAAGGGTGCTCGAAGGTGTTGACGAGCTTTACTTTTCACTTTCGGATTTTATACGACTGTGAAAGATTGTTCAATACCCGAGTAAAAATAAAACTAGCTATTTCTTCGCGCCGGCAACAGGCACACACAGCGTCAAAACGCCTGAATGACACCCAAAACAGGCACGGTTCCTCTGAGTAAAAGTAAGACTTGCCCGTTAATAGTATGAAACAGGGATGGTATGTCTGAGTAAAAATTATATTTTTGCACATGCAGTCCGCTACAGGCACTATATTAGAGCTTTAAAAAATTATATAGGACGAAGAAAATGGGTAATATCTAGTTGATCATAAAGGATGCCATTAGCAAACTCAGTAGACCGCTTCTCCTTAGATTATGTAGGTCAAGCAGCATTGGTCGTGGTTAGTACTTAGTTGGGGAACCACTTTGTATAACTTTGACTCGAATTTGGAATGATTGATTACGAACACATTCATATTTGTAACAGAGGCTAACTAAATTATTTTAACTTGGGTAGCCGAATTACTTTATTAAAAATGAACTAGTAAGCTGTAGAGTGCGCAAAGTGGATGGCTGTCGGCTGTGAGAGTAAGTAGAGTATGCTAGTCTAGTGTTTGCCGGAAAAATCTAACCGTGTAGGCCCAAGATTTTGCTGGACACTATAATAATAGCGATACATTTTTGATAGCTTTTGCAACATTTATATGGCGGCTCAATGGGTTAGAAAAAGTTTGTCATTGAGCCTTGTGAAGCCATGTTAAGGCGAGTATCGTACCAACTCAGCAGTGGAGCAATGGTAGAAGCGTTAGTTACGGTAGATATCGAAAGTACCTGGCGCCCATCATAGTCGAATTTTTCGTGAATAGCAATGTCATTAATGGCGTCTAAGAAAAGTAGGCAAAAGAGTAAAGGGCAGCCTGAAGCATCTTACAAAGATCTAGCATGAGTCCTCTGTTGTAAATTATAATTCATAATGATGTACTAATTTTTTCAGGGGCGAATCCTGGATGTATTTGGAGGAAAAAGTTGTTTTAGAAAAGGGGCTATCCGCACTATACACTTAGATACACACACATACACATATATCTTCGTGTAAAAACAAGAAAGTTACTTGTGATGAAAGACCTGTCTAGACCTAGATTAGATTTTAGCACTGTTTCGGTAACAGTTGAAGGAATACCAGTGTAGGTGCGCACAATGACAAGTACCAGTCACAAAAGCTTGTGACTTCTGACTGGTCACAATTTCGAACAGGGGGGTAGTTTTCTTTCTCAACTGTAGAATAGCGTCATATCACAGACTCCACGTTAGAACTATCGTGGCTTTTACGATATTTCCTCTCTGTACGATTCTAGAGATTTTTCTTCCAGGCGTGCTCTCCTTTTCCTCTTCTGAGCTGGTTGTATTTTTCTCCCCGTGCTTGTAAAGTATTTGTGGTATATTTGGTCGCGATTGGCACGATCACGAAATATCTAGGTGGCTTTTTGGATAACTTGATACGCAAATCTAGTACTTGCAATGACCAAGCCTTAACTCCATTTCTATAATTCGTTGTCCATTGTCAATAGTGTTGTCATGAAAGCCGTTGGTACCGATATACTGCCTGTATTTTTTTTATGCAATATACTAGAGGCTTTGGGCAAGCCCCTTTGTACTGCCGACAATCTATTTTTTCCTATAGAGTGCAGTGTCGCACAGCAGCTCTAGTCGGAAGATTGCGATAATGCATTAAGTTCAGGGCTGGCGCTTGGGCTTTTTGCGCCCGGTGCACTATGCCATATTGCGCCCCATAAGTTGTTCATTTTGAACGCAGTGAAGAATAACGAAAAAGGACATAAACACTCACTGGTTCGGAGAAATAATCACTGAACTTTTGAATTAACTTTTTGACTTTGAGAATTAAGATTAAAAACAATAGCAACAAGGTACAGCATTCTAACGTAATGTTCGTTGGAAATGTTGGCTCTTGTGAAAATCCATCGAATTTCCAAAGGGAATGGACGATTACAGCCAATTTTTGTTGCTTGGCCCGTGTGGGATTGACCATATTAATTTGTTAAGACAGGAAAGGTGCCATTATTGCGGCCAGAGATTATTGGACAGATGCTGTTATCCCGACAGGATCATTATGTATCTACACATATGTGGTATCTTCAATATAGATACCTCTCTTCGTCTATCTGACCATTGCAACGTCTTCTAGGCGGTAGTCACTGTAATCTGGGAGATTCTCAAATGGCTGAAAGATATATCTCATAAGAATATATGTATTCTATCGGATAGCCAGGTAGGCCCCAAGGCTCCTAATTCTGTCGATACAATATCCAATACTGTTCTGAACTGTCGCAGGTCTCTGTGTGAGACTACCACTATAACTCTGTGTTAGGTTCCTGGACATAGTGGAATTAGGGGAAACTGTAGAGCTGACGAGCTTGCTAGACAGGGAACCGAAGTGGAAAGGACACCCCACTTAACCCAGATGGGAATGCCCTTAGCCACCTATAAGCTGGCTGTGAGAAAAATCAGCTTAGCTCGAACCGGGAAGTGAGGAAGAAACTGTCTTCTATCTTATTTGTACATGTCTGACCTTCGGGAGGAAAAGAGGGATCTCTCTTCGCTCACCTTTCCTTGCTGGATTAAGTAAGCTGTAAACAAAACACTGGTGTTCCTGACCTCTGTCAGTTTATTAAGAGCTCCAAATGGCCTGAGTTTTGTCCCAACACTAGAATGGTATCTCAACGTACCTAATGGTGTGCCTAAGTATTAAAAAATACAGGGGCAGAAATTGGGTAAATTTGTGTATTTGTGTATTTCTTGCATCCGTTCTTGCATTTTTTTTCAATGTTTTGAACTTTTTAAAATCTTAGTTTCTGAAATTGCGCCCATGACAAATTGCGCCTGGTGCAAGTGCACTATTCGCACATATGAAAGCCCCGCCCTTGATTAAGTACGCGTTCAACTACTTCGAACAATTCTTTTTTTTATCGTTCGGGGACTCTTCTGTAGGTGTGTGAACGTTAATGAAGCCTATGTTTTTAATTTTGCCTCGCATACGTCTATCATACAACATATATTCCTAGCTGTGCCAAAAAAAAAATAATATTATCTAAAAATGTACATTTTTATTTTGACACCAAAAAAATTCTTCTCAGCCTACACAATACGACATCAACGTCAGCATTGGCGTCAGCACTTAAATTAATTCGCTAAACGAAAACACTTGTATCGACATAAATAATCTTCATTCAGTTTGAAGAATGGCACAAAGGTGTGACTTTAATTTGCATCACAAAAGTAGTTAAGATGTTATCAAGCTCCTTGTTATCATCGCTTTGCATGAGAAAAATAAAAAAAATGAATTTCAAAAAAGAATAAAAGAAAAAAGCAAATTTCACCGCATTTAGGCTTGCGATATGTGAATTGCGATTTTATCACGCAAATTAACACGCGTATATTTTTATTTTCGATATTTATTAGTAACTTAGTAATTAAATAAAACAATTTTCTCCCTGCTAAAAAATTCTCACCGTTGTTAATTGAATGAAAAGTTTAATCAACAAATAAAATAAAATAAACACAGAGACAGCGAAGGAAGGTGAGCCAGACTCGCGGGGTAGCACCTGAACCAATTCATGTTCATGATAAACTCTTAATTGAGAGAGAGAAAAAAAAGCGTCATGTTTCATGATGTGTTTACCTTTCCGGATGGCCAATCGGTCACTGAACCAGATACAAAACGAAATCTCTTAATTAAAGATTAGACACTTTTAGAAAAGTGAAGCTACGGCAAAAATTGCATCGAGCGAGGAATTGAAAAAATTTCATCGAAATCGGGCCGCAATTTTCAGCCCAGTCCCAATTGCAGGCCGCTAGTGAAGCGTGCCAAAAAATTTATTTCAGAATTTTCTCACCTTTGAGAAAATATTGCGATAAAAAAATATAAAAAATGTATTTTTAGACTAAAATCTCCGATTTGCAATCGGGTCTCTGTGGAATCCATGAATTAATATTCAGCCAGGGAACGGGTGTTTTTGTGTGTCACGCAACTTTATTGTGCGACGACGGGGCTCCATCCAGTCTATTGGTGGTCTACGGTGTAGAGCCGTTCTGATCTGATTAATTGCCAGTAGTGCAGCTTAGAATTGAGCAAGAGTAATGGGTGGAAATTTGTAATGCTTCCACTTGTGGCGAGCGTTAATGCAATTCTGAAAATAGCCATCGATGGTATGCTGATTTAATGTGGTCTAATAGCATCACGTCAGGGGTAGCACTAGCGAGTGTGACCAAATGGGTGGTGGCATAACATGATTAATGCATGTTTCTCTCAGTATTATGTCAATAATAGGCTGCCAATAAAGTTTTATGTCGTGTTTTATTTTCGCGTGCAACAGTTGCAAGATGTGCATATGTTCATGTGTCGAACAATCCTCGGACAATGCACCATACAAGAACGGGTTCTCTTCGCACACTTATTGTATAATTGATGACCGATCAGGGCTGTAAAGATTATTCAGAATCGCCAATATCAACGATTTCCTTTATACATAATCCGAGATTTCTTCTTAAACATTAACCAGTGTAAGATATGGTAATGCTTTTAAAATATTTGTAGGATGTTATTAAAGGCTCAGGATGACATGACGACGACCTCCACGTATGCGTGACGGCTCCATCACGCTGGTTCATCCTGGGCAATGCGTTCTCGACCGAACGTAGCCGACAGTCGTCTTCCCTACCTTACGTTCCTCTCCTTGTTATCAATCCCTGCTACCCATCCCCAACCCACAATCCTCTGGGTCGGATCAAGGTGTAATGCGAACCGTGCCGATGATCAGCTAGGCTGGGGACCCAGATTAAAAAATAGCTCAGTCGTTTACGGTGTGCTCCGGATACCTGGCGACCTCCGGTTCTAACTAGCCTTACCCGGGTACTGCGGATCTCTGCCCGGGTGGACCTCGTTTCTCCGCTACTCGTGGGAGTAATTATGGAAAAATCCAAAAAATCAACAAAACCGGGGACCGGTTCCCTTAAACAAAAACCGGAAGGGACCACAAATCCCGTTAATAACAAGGCTACGGCACCCCCGAGCCAACCCAAACCTAGCGGAAGTGGAGTCACAAGCTCCACCCCTCTAAAAAAGGCCCCAGAAGCGACCACTAGCAAACCTGCTCCTCCTTGCGACTACGTCGCTGCCCAGCGCACACCTGCGGGCACGGCCGCTGCGGGGGGATCAGGGGAGCGAATGGTCTGCGGAAGGGCCAAAGACCTGAAAAGACCAGACCCGGCAAAATCAGGTCCTAAAGAAGGGACCACAAATCCCGTTAATAACAAGGCTACGGCACCCCCGAGCCAACCCAAACCTAGCGGAGGTGGAGTCACAAGCTCCACCCCTCTAATAAAGGCCCCAGAAGCGACCACTAGCAAACCTGCTCCTCCTTGCGACCACGTCGCTGCCCAGCGTACACCTGCGGGCACGGCCGCTGCGGGGGGATCAGGAGAGCGAATGGTCTGCGGAAGGGCCAAAGACCTGAAAAGACCAAACCCGGCAAAATCAGGTCCTAAACAAATCCGCAAAGCCCGCAACATCCTTCGTCGCTTGGCCACCAACCCGATCAGGGAAGACCAAGTGTCGAAGGAGGACTTCACCAAAGTCCTAGATGACATCGCTTGGGCTAGACAAGTCATACCAGACTATACATTGGAGTCTAGAAGTGCACCAGCCTCTAAACGCCAACGATCTGTGGAGGAACCAAGTACCCACAGTCCAATTCCGAAAAGGTCCAAGACGCATGGCACCAAAGCGATATCCTTCGCAGAGATAGCGAAGGATCGCAAAATAATCGGCGTCCTGGACGAAAGTCACGAGAATGGCAAGATCCCCAAACACCAATGGCGGTGGGTTCAAGTTGCCCTCGCCAAGGTGGCTATGGAGGTCCTGAAAGACAACCCTGGACCTCCACCCTTATGCTTTGATGCCGGTTGGTATCAAGGCAATATAAAACTTACGGCCTGCGATAATACCAGATCTGCAGAGCTTTATAAAGCTGCGGTAGCTAGAGTTGGGGAAGTTTACCCAGGCGCCCGACTCAAGGCAGTCAATGCCGCGGACATACCATCTCGTCCGAGAGCCAGAGCATGGTTTCCGGTGGCTCCATCGGAGCCTGAGGAAATCATCGCTATGCTGAAGGCCTTCAACCCTCACATCTACACCGATAACTGGAAAGTTATCAAAACGGAGCAGACTAACAGAGCCACAATGCATGTAATTCTGCTCCTAAATGAAAAATGCCTGAACCAGCTGGCAAAAGAAAATTACGCCGTGAACTACGGCTTCCAACAGATCGCACTCAAGGTCTACAAAACCGACATAGAAGCCGTAGTTAACCAAGCGGCCTGCACCAAGACCACTGGCGAGGAACCAGAAAACGTGGAAACCGATGGCGAAGGCGCAGCTCAGAGCGATGGCGATGTATCGACAGACTCCGAGCTGGGCAGAGCCGTCGGTAACCTCTTCACGGAGCGACAACTCCTTAGTTCGGACTTCGACGAAGACAACTCCAGCGACGATGAAGCGGATGTGACTGTCGTCGAAACAAATCACCCTGAAAATGGTGCAAGTGATACAGATAAACCTGCACCATTGTAAAGCAGCATCGGCTTCGCTTCTGCTTCACCTGGCATCAGGCGAAGTCGATGTTGCTCTAGTCCAAGAGCCATGGATCTCTGGTGACAGCATCTGTGGCTTAAGGACACCTAAATTTAATCTCTTTTATACCAAAGGAAAGGGAAAACCCAGAACATGTATTCTAGTCAAAAATAACATAAGCACCTTTCTTCTCCCTCAATTTAGCAACGGAGACCTTACTGTGGTCGACCTAGAGTTGAAACAGAAGAAAATCAGGATGGTATCTTTCTATCTAGCCCACAATGATGAGGGCCCTTTACCCCCTATGGCCTTTCAAGACCTGGTAAGATTCACCCATCCTACCACGGTTCTGGTTATGGGGGGAGATGCAAATGCGCACCATACACAATGGGGCAGCACGGACACCAATGATAGAGGGGAAGTTATTTTTAACTACCTACTGAACACCAACCTTGCTATTTGTAACAAAGGTAATGACCCCACCTTTATTACCAAGAACAGAGAGGAAGTTCTGGACATCACCCTTGTCTCGGACTGCCACTCCGACCGGATAGTGGTCTGGAAGGTTTTGAAGAAACACTCCTTTTCAGATCATAGATTTATAGAGTTCCAACTGCAGGACTCGAGCCCAGCCACCCCTTCCAAAATAAAAAACCTCCAAAAGACAAATTGGGGCTACTATACTAGGCTTATCGCAAAAAACCTTGCCCCCAAGCCTCCCTTTATTCCCAAAAACCGGGAACAGCTCGACAGCATTGTGGACATTTTCACGAAACAATGCACTTACGCCATTAATAAAGCTTGTCCGAACAGGCCACATAAAGAGGCTTCCAAACCCCCATGGTGGTCTCGCGAACTTGAGACACTCCGAAAAGAGTGCAGAAAGGAATTTAATTCAGCGAGACGCAGCAACAGTGAAACCGCCTGGGGCTGCTATAAGTCAAAGCTGAATAGATACAAAACGGCAATAAGGAAGGCCAAACGTACCTCCTGGGCTACCTTTTGCAGTAATATAGAGTCCACATCGGAGACCTCAAGGCTGCGTAAAATATTAACTAAAGCGCCAACAATGCTTAGTTATTTACGCAAGGAAGACGGCGATTGGACCGATTCAAGCAGGGAATCCCTGAAACTACTTATGGACACCCACTTCCCGAGTAGTACTACAGTTGATACAACTATCACGATGAACTCTTCAGCCTCACAACAGCTGATCAGATCTATCATAAGTAGAGCAAAAATAAAATGGGCTGTAAACACCTTCCAGCCCTACAAATCACCAGGCCCTGACGGCATAGTGCCGGCACAACTGCAGCACACTCTTAGTTATATTATGCCCTGGTTGCAAACCATGTTTACTGGGTGCCTCCAAAATAACTGCATTCCCTCTAGTTGGAAAGAGGTTAAAGTAGTTTTTATACCCAAGGCAGGAAAAGCCTCCCACGTAACACCCAAAGACTTCAGGCCAATCAGCCTATCATCCTTTCTATTAAAGACTCTGGAGAGGCTAATCGAAATATATCTGAGGCAGACCATATTGACCTCGGAACTCTCTGGCGCACAACACGCCTATACAAAGGGCAAATCTACTGATACTGCTCTTCACTCACTGGTCTCAACCATTGAAAAATCCCTCGAGGTTAAGGAATATACATTAGTAGCATTTCTTGATATTGAAGGAGCATTTAACAATGTTTTGCCGAATGCCATTACCTTGGCCTTGACAGAACATGGGATCGAGACATCGTTGGTGTCTCTTATCCACCAAATGCTTACTGGCAGGATGGTGAGCTCGATCTTGGGCGATAGCTCGGTCCGAAAGGCCGTAAATAGAGGCACTCCGCAAGGAGGAGTACTCTCCCCGCTGCTATGGGTCGTAACTATGAACCAGCTGTTGCGACGCATGCAGGCAGAAGGACATGACGTCCTGGCGTACGCAGATGATGTTGTTATCATCAAAAAAGGAAAATTTCCTCAAGTCCTCTGTGATCTCATGGAGGCAGCGCTACAAACCCTCTCAAGCTGGACTGCTACCCGCGGACTCAGCGTTAACCCAGTAAAAACGGAGCTGGTCCTCTTCACAAGGAGGTATAAGACCTCTCCGTTAACACCCCCCCGGCTTAACAATGTTAGGCTCAAAATTAACAACAGTGCCAAATATCTGGGAGTAATCCTGGACAAGAAACTCCTCTGGCATGAAAACACAGAAGAGCGCATTAAGAAAGCAAACATCGCGCTTTTCGCCTGCAAAAAATCCATTGGTAAGAAATGGGGCTTCTCCCCTTACATTGTGCGATGGATCTACACAGCGATCGTCCGCCCAATTCTCCTTTACGGGGCTTTAGTGTGGTGGCCAACTCTGAGTAAATCCACCGTGTTAAACAAATTACAGAGAGTACAAAGATGTGCGGAGTTATGCATAACAGGAGCACTTCGCTCCACTCCTACAGAGGCCTTAAATGTTATGTTATACCTCCCTCCTTTAAATCTCGTGGCAAGGGAAAGCGCAACCATCGCAGCCCTTAGAATAAAAGAATCCGGTTTCTGGACTGGAACCAGGGGAGGACACACGAAGGTACTGAACTCAGTTACTATCCCCACAAAAACCGACTTCTGCATTCCCGAAATTACCTTCACGAGGAACTACGGAGTCCATATCCCTTCACGTCGTGAATGGATAAATAGACCACATAGGTTTCAGGATGCCATAAACGTTTTTACTGATGGCTCTAAGCTCGAGGGTCGAGTGGGAGGAGGAGTATTTTCCCCAGAACTTGGGATTGAAATCTCCTTCCGACTTCCCGATCACTGCAGTGTATATCAAGCGGAGATTCTAGCCATACAAGAAGCTGTTCTGCAAATTAACCAGCAAGGCGATGGGAACCGGACTGTCTACATCTTCTCAGATAGTCAGGCAGCTCTGAAAGCCCTGCGCTCCTGCACAAACAGCTCTAGAACTACCTCTGAATGTCGCAGATCTCTTAACGAGATGGCTCAGCAGTTCAGGACCCTCCTCGTTTGGGTGCCCGGTCACCGAAATATAGAGGGAAATTGTAAAGCTGACGAACTGGCTAGGAGAGGCACGACCGCTACTCTCCTTCCAGAAAAGGAAAGAGTTGGTATGCCTTGGGCCTCCTTTAAACTCCGATGCAAGCAACACACAATTACACAAGCGAAAAAGCATTGGAGGGATCTTAATAAATGCACTTTGGCCAAATTAACCTGGCCCTCCTATGATCTCAGGCGAACTACCTTATTACTGAGCCTTGGGAGACAAGAACTCTCAGTTATAGTGGGCGTCTTAACCGGACACTGTCTGATAGGGACGCATGCGACCCGTTTAGGTCTTGAGACCCACGATTTCTGCAGAAGCTGTAAGAACCTTGACGAGGCGGAAAGTGTACTACACCTCCTCTGCCACTGCCCGGCCCTAAGCAGGATAAGGCTAACCACATTTGGTGAACCCTTTCTAAGCAACCTTGCGGAAATCTCGAAGTTTGGGATCCCGCAGCTTAGAAGATTCATTACTTCCTCGAGATGGTTTAACGAAGAAACGACATTTTAACATCAAGTTTAAAGTGGGATCACTATGGCATCACAATGGGCCTATCCTTCTGGCCTAAGTGTGTGGGCTTGAACCAAAAGCTCAGCCATATCTAACCTAACCTAACCTAACCTATTAAAGGCTCCCTCACTTTCAGACATAGCCGCCCCCAGAAAAAGATATAAGACAGGTAGAAATAAGAAACTGGAAAAAACGGGCTGCCAGAGATCGACAATTATGGCGGCGAACGTTGGAAGAAGCCAAGGCCAACAATAGGCTGAGGATTTCCTGATGATGAACAAATAAGATATGGTCCTTTGGGGGTGTAAATACAAAAATATAAAATAAAGTACCGAACTCACCTCTTGTGCTTGCAATCGCAGTCTTGTCTCTTCTACGGCATCTTTTTTTGTTGTTAACGTCTTATCTCTAAGTGATGTTCTTCGTACTGATTGCGCTCTGGAAAACAAAAATTATGCTTTTTAATAATTATAAAATTTTATATATTCGTAAATTTATCTATTTTATCGATGTCTATAGACAAACAAACATGTTTTATTCAAGCTTTTATTGATATGGTATGAAATTGCAGATATAAACTAAAATTAGGATTCTATACCAAGCCAAGTTGAACTTAGTGCTTTCTTGGTGGTGTTCCTGCTAAAACTTACAAGTCCTAGATACTAGACTATGTGGCAGTAATATCACTGCGCAATATCAGTTTCATTTAGAGAACGCCTGAGTATAAATTTAATTAGTTCAATCTAGTCTGTGGAACTATAACTGCAGAGGAACAAGTACCGGAATCGATCGCCAACTGGTAGCCTTACCAATCACGCAAGGTGACTGTAGTAATCTATATCGCTGAACTTCTCTCAGAGTAAATAAGGCATCTCGCGGGTTAAGGGGTTAATAATTGGTTACCAAAGTTCCGCTTAGGTCGGGTCGGTACACCTCCTTGTTCAGTTGATATTCTGTTACTAAGGCATCAGAGCCTTTGTCGGTTTGTTAGTGGGATTCACTTGTTTAAGAAGGTATAATACTTCGACAGGGCTGCCTCCCACTAACCCCTGCACTGCTCACACAGTGTTGGAACTTGTGAAGGGAAGGAATGTAGTAAATCGGTAAAAAAAATGTAGTAGATTAAAAATAAATGTAGTGAAGTAACGGTTTTATTAACAAAAACATAAATAAACATAAATTCATAATTTTTAACAGAAATATACCCTTTTTTTCATAACAAACAGGGGCGGGTTCGTGTATGGCGAACGACGATAGTCGAACGAAAAAAAATTGAAGTCGAAAAATTTTGGCGACGAAAATTTCAGCGTTCGCGTAGGTCGAAAGAAAATTGTTTGTGTCCTAATGCAAAAACTCGATAACCCAAGACCTTTCGAGTGCCTTTCGCCGGCTTCAGACGAAAATTTTCAATTTTTTCGTCTTACGCGAACCCGAGACGAAAAAATTTTTTCGCTTTCAGACATACACGAACCGGCCCCAGTATTTTGTAAAAATAAATAATTCAATATAAGAAACAAAAAGCGCACTTTTCAAAATGTTCAAGTAAATGCGCTTTTTTGGAACTAACGGATATTTATATATTCCAGCGATATAATTAATTTTTCATTTGTAGTTACCGTCGCAAAATGTGAATTTAGCTGCATAATTAAGTAAATCTTGTGTTGGCTCAAAAATACATTCATCTTTAATTAATTCTTTGCAGAGCATTAAGTTATTGATAGTCTCCGTTTGTAATAAATTTCTTTTAAAATCTTTTATAAATTTGAGGTCAGAGAACTTCCTCTCCGCAGCTGCGCTGCTGTGAGGAAGGGTGCACAAGTCTAACATATAATCTGCTAATTCCTTGTAAATTTCTTCGTTTATCCCATTTTTAACATTGCTTAAATTGATCCAGAACTTAGCAACATTTTCATTTTCACATTTTTCAATTATATCTTTTTCTCCTATTAAGCTCCTCCATTGCGCATTCAAAGTTTCTAAACTGATTGTACTATATGGGAATTCATTAAATAATCTCACAATAGAAGGTAATTCACCGGAAGCAATTTTTTTTGGATTTAAAAAGGTCAGAAGGTAGAACTTTTTGTAATCAGCATTGAACCTTTTCTTAAGTTGGTTGCAAAATTCTATATAATAATTCAGCATATTTTTACGAAATTCCGAAATGCTTTCTAAATTTGTGCTTGAACCATCTTCAGAAATATATTTTTCAAATTCTAGTCCGAAATATATCGCATCGTTGTTTAAATAAAAGTAAACAAAATTCTTCTTATCTCTTAAAAATTTTAAGATTTTAGTTGCAGTACTATTGTTTGGAAGTTTGGAAGTGTAGCAAATGGGAAATAAATGTAGCAGAATTTTCTGAGAGTTAAAATGTAGTAAATCTACTACAGTTGTAGCAGAAGTTCCAACACTGCTCACAAGGTATGGGGAATTACAATAATCGATGCTGCAGACTTTGGTGTGGAAAACCGAACCATATCCTCTACGTGGTGCCCGCTAGATAACCAACGACGGTAGTATCGAGTCTGGGACGTTATAATCACCCCTACCAGCTAAGGACTAGCAATCCTCCCTGACAATATCAATTGCTATGAACCCGACAGCAGAGCCTCAGACCGGACGGATAACTCAACGGCGAACTGACAAACGGAAAAGGGATAATATTTACATGAAACGTGCGAACTCTATACCAACGTGGTAAGTTATGAGTACTATTGGACCAGCTTAAAAAATAGAAGGCCGATATAACGAATGCCTGATGGAAAGCGAAATTCAGTTCGGCCAAAGAAGCGATACATGGACTCCGCTGAGGAAGATTTAGTAAAGTTGTAACAAACCACTTTTCGTTACTAAGAACCCCCTCCACGAACATTGGAAAAATACAAAAGTACCACGTTTCAACTCTAGAATGCCTCTCCTAACAAAGCTTTAGGAATATAAATATTTACTCAGTAGGATGGGTGATCCTCCTTTAAAAGCTTCACTTCGAGGCTTTAAAGCTTCCTACGCCGACGAGTTTTCTAGCTATACAAAACCGCTTCACCAGACCACAATATTTAGTCTTTAACCACGCTCGTTCCGGAGAGGTCACCTTCTCCGGTCCTATACTGTGTCGTGGTGTATGGTCCGACAATATGCTGAAGTAGCAATTCCTGGACGGTGTCATGGTGTATAATCCGACACGGTTAGAAGACCACAGACTTAACAAATACACAACATATACTGACCACATACTGACCGCATACCGACAGACTACCGAATACCTGAGGAGTGTTTCCCGGACCAGTGACGCGGTGTATGATCCGACGTTGTTCCCGGCAGCATTTCCTGTCGCGGTATGACCAGATACAATATCGACCATATGGGTAATTCTTTTACAAACCGAACACTTTCTGACCGACCCCTCTTCGATTTGTCTGAAACTTTTTTTACGGGTTCTATATCGAAAAATAAGATATACGTGTCCGAGGATTTTCCCATTTTTATTTTTATTTTTTTTTACGGGGGGTGGAAAATTCGAGATTTTCGTGATTTTTGGATTGAAGACCTATTTTCAAAAATTCATAACTCCGGTTCTATTTGAGCTAGAAAAAACATTTTTTTTTTAAATTAAAGGTAAAAGAGGGAATTTTAAGGAAAAAAATATTTCAAGAAAATTTATGACAATTTTTCCATTGTTATTAGCAATTTAAATGTTAAAATCGATATTTAACAATGTTCCCCACCTCGTAGCACTTTTTAAATATAACCATTGTATTCTACGTTAAATTTAACATTGAAAATGCTTTTTTAAAAAATGGAGAAAAGATGGTTTCTATTGGAGAAAACCCAAATAAACAAGCGCGACATGTTTGTTAATACAAGATGTGCAGTCAGAATACAAGGAGAATTGACGGAATCCTTCCCAGTCAGTCAAGCAAGGCTTAAAGCAGGGCGATGGGCTGGCACCCATGCTATTTAATCTCTGCCTAGAAGGAGTAATTCGCAAGGTTAACATTGATGCGAACGCAACCCTGCTTAACAAATCCAAACAGTTGGCAGGATATGCCGACGATATAAACTGCCTTGCAAGATCACTGTCATATCTTAGAGAAATATTTACAGAATTAGAAGATGGAGCAAAACATATAGGGCTGTAAATAAACGCAGAGAAGGGCCGGGTTCATGTTTGTAGTACTGACTGCGCAGTGTAAGTTTTTGCAGTTTTAAATTTAATGCTGACCTAGTAGTCTTCGACAATTTAACTGCTATGTTCATGAACGCTTTGCTGCTACTTAGATCTAAGTCAGTTCTGCAAACATGAACCCGGCCAAGAGTAAGATTCTAATTCAGTCAAGGGTGGAAAGAAGAAGAAGAAACCACAATACCACCTGGGGGGAATATAACTTCGAACGGGTAAACAAATTTAACTACCTGGGGTCAACAGTCAGCGAAGACAACGATGAAACGATAGACGTACAAAGAAGAATAAACGCCGCGAACAGAACATACTTCTCACTACTGCCAGTAATGAAATCCAGAGACATCCACAGAAAAACTAAAATAAGAATCTACAAAACCATCATACGTACAGTAGCTGCGTATGGATGTGAAGCTTGGAGTATCTCCCAGAAATCCGCAGACAAGCTGGATATATTTGAGAGGAAGGTTCTCCGAAGGATATACGGCCCAATCAATGAAGACAGTGCATGGAGAATACGCTACAATCACGAATTGTACGACTTATACAAAGAATGTAAACTTTCGACCCATGCCAAACTACTACGTTTACGTTGGGCCGGCCATGTCCAAAGAATGGATGACTCAAGGATACCAAAAAAAGCCCTGTATCTACTACCAGATGGCAAAAGACCAGTTGGCAAACCACGGTTAAGGTGGGAAGATAATGTTAAGGTCGATGCCGCAAAACTGGTCAACACAAGAAACTGGAGACAACCTGCGGAGCAGAGAGACGTCTGGAGAAAGAAGCTGATGGAGGCCAAGGCTCGAATCGGGCTGTAGAGCCATCGAAGAAGAAGAAGAAGTGACAACATTCTATCCGTCTCAACCTATAGAGTTATGGAGCAAATACACGGAGGACATGTCTGAAGATATATTCTATGGTGTACAAAATATATTGCACAATTTGTAAATAACAATGTGTGATGAAATATACGACAAAGGACTGATTTTCATTGAGGATATGTGCATTACGATAGCAAATAAACTATTAATTCAGGTTGGCATAGATGTGCGAATCGACCCATGCACGATGCGTTCGATCAAAAACTGAACCAAGAGCATCATCATCGATCGAAATGCGCTGCAAGAAGCGATCCAATCTACTGTACCATTGCTGAATGATCAACAAAGAAATGCTTACGAAACATTGAATTGGACGTGAGCAACCGCACTGGTCGGATCTCTTTCCTGGATGGGTGGAACAGGAAAAACATTCGGTATTTCGCTGATTCGGACCATAATTCAATCGCGAGCTGACGTTGCACTAGCTTTCGCATCATCCAGAGTAGCAGGGACGATATTAGACGGAGGACGTACTGCACATTCCGCACTCAAATTGCCATTGAATTTGAACACAACGGAAACAACAAGGTGCAACAGCCCCTGGAACAGTGCTATAGGAAAATTGTTGATTGGGACAAATGTTTGGGATTGTTTGGGACAAATGTACTATAGCGCACAAGAAATCAATTGAAGCACTAAAGTTCTCATTGCCAAGCTTCAATCGTATGTTAAATTTGCGACCTTCGAGGTCCGTTTGAACTCACTCGAGACTCGCTGCTCGCTCACTGTTCAAAAAAAGTTGTTAAAATTTTCAAGTGAAATATATAATACACCTAATCCTTCATGAAGCCTTATTCACTAATAAATAACATAATTTTCTTACAAATATATTAACTGCTGATAATATAATAGAAAAAAAATAGTATGAGGCGGCAAAAATGTGGCTTCTAGGTATTGCAACCAGCACGCAAACATGTCGCGCTTGTTTATTTGGTTTTTCTCCAATAGAAACCATCTTTTCTCCATTTTTTAAAAAATCATTTTCAATGTAAAATTTAACGTAGAATACAATGGTTATATTTAAAAGGTGCTACGAGGTGGGGAACATTGTTAAATATCGATATTAACATTTAAATTGCTAATAACAATGGAAAAATTGTCATAAATTTTCTTGAAATATTTTTTTCCATAAAATTCCCTCTTTTACCTTTAATTTAAAAAAAAAATGTTTTTTCTAGCTCAAATAGAACCGGAGTTATGAATTTTTGAAAATAGGTCTTCAATCCAAAAATCACGAAAATCTCGAATTTTCCACCCCCCGTAAAAAAAAAATAAAAATAAAAAATGGGAAAATCCTCGGACACGTATATCTTATTTTTCGATATAGAACCCGTAAAAAAAGTTTCAGACAAATCGAAGAGGGGTCGGTCAGAAAGTGTTCGGTTTGTAAAAGAATTACCCATATACCGAACACCGCATTATACCCATATCCTCCTAGACCGCAACAGTAATACCACTGACCCCAGCTTACGCACAGGTAGAGTATGGTAATGAGTAGATAGCTGCTTTGCAATACATCAGTAAGCATGTACCTACCCAGCGGGAAATTAGGTAATGCTTCCGGTAGAAAGGTATAGGGTAAGCCTTCCTTGAAAGTAATCTGTAATGCAAAAGTAAGCAGTAGGCAACAAACTTGAGGTCTGCTTCTTAAGGAAGGCAAGGGTAAGCTGAAAGTAAGCAATTGCCCTCTGCCTTACCTTACCAGTAATGTAGAGGTAAGCAAAGCTAGTGCATATTTTTGCCTTACCAGTAATGCAGTGGTAAGATAAAGCTGGCTTATACCTTACCTCCCTAGGACAGCAATGTAAAAAAAGAAATGAAGTGGGTTTCCTAAAGTAATGCTTCCACGGATTACCAGGAGTACTTACAGAACGCAAGTTGAAGCCTTATTTTTCCCGCTGGGTAGCTTTTTAGTTACTTAGATATAACTACAAGAAACATGTAAACATGTATCCAGAGATTATAAATATTGATTTAAGAGACCGAAATTGTAAGTTAATTTTTTTGAATGAATAAAGAAATGTTATTTTGTAAGAAGGTGCTTGTTCTCACACGAAGTGGGCAACTCAAGAGCTACCGGCAACCCTCCCATAAAAAGGGAGGTTCAAAAACAACCGGACTAAACACCATTACAAAGTTAAGCGTACGTTACCCGAGTAAAAATAAAAAATGACCTTACAAAGGGCGAACTCCAAACATGATTCTTTTGGGCAAAGTTGGTCGTCTTAAGGCCGTATGTGCTCCCATTAAAAATGGTTAAAAGTTCTACGGCCATCATATCCCCTTAAAAAGTCAAGCAGCCATTGTTCGCCCGCTGTAAGCTCATTTACTCGGGAGCTGTATGAATTAGACAGAGATTAAATGCACCACTAGGGCTGGATTTTGCCAAAACTTTAAAACGTGTATACAGCAAAATTCTAGCTTGGGTGAGAGAATATATACAGGTATGGATTGGAATGAGAAAGCTAAGAATCTGTCTGAGTCGATTTCGGAATTCTGTGTTTCAAAACCTTGTTTGTATGTGAAATAACCAAACTTGGAACAAGGATCCCAATTTTTTTCCAAATCCTTAAAGAAATCAAACCATCTTAAAAGCAATGTCGACTTAAAACTTATAAAATTGACTAGCAAACTATTTTGAAAAAGAATAGAATCTCTTTACCTACTTACGAAAATGTCTTTTCTACAAAAACTCCTCGTTTAGAGATAGGAAATTTTATCACAACTAATTTAAATTTTCCCTATCGCCTCTGCATGCATATTATGTAAACATAACAATTTTAAGTCCTTCATTTTTAAGGTCCCCAAGGTACGTTCAAATCCTTGGTGTACTTTGCCCGAAAACAAATTTTTTTGCTGACGTGTCTCATTTAGGATAATGAGTCTCATGAAGGACCAAATACTGACAACAACAAAAAACCCAGGCAGAAGGAAGTGGCTTTTATCGATATAAGGCGAGGGAAATGTGTTTTTTAAATTTTACTTTTTACATTAAATTTATTTTTTTCTTATCTTTAAGAAAATGTGTTAATATTTTGCTTTATTTATTTAGGATATATGTATTAGGACTAAGTATTCTCGTCCCCTTACGTAACATAAGAATAATTCCGAAAGTAAAAATATAACAAATTCCACGAATTGTTAAGTGCATTTCCCAATCGAATAAATCTAAATTCACAATAAAAATAGCAAACAATGCAGTAAATACCAAATGTTAACAATAAAAACCGCTTTTTATTATCAGGGACTAATTGAGAAAGTTATAGAAAATTATGTGTGGCAGCCGTGAGCGTGAAAATCAGTGGCAGTAAAAATATATAATCAATTGTAGTAGTTTCAGTGTTTGTGTGCCATATTTCTGCTCGGAAATTACACGGCACGCAAACACTATGGAATTTTAGTGGTCAATAGCACAAGAAAAGAATGATTTATTACAATAGTTGCAGTGATTTATTGTTGTTGATAAAAATTCTTACTCTTGTGAATTTAAAATTTTAACGTCGCGTTTACGTAAGATTCAATCGGGCTAATGTCGTTTTTCTATTTAAGAAAAAAAATCGTAGAACGTATTTCATTCGGGTAATGGCAGACTTCGATGTCTCACTATCTTCACTAATCTTAATAATCTTCCTAGGTAAAGACAATAGCGTCTGAATTGCTGATATTGTATGGTGAGGGCTGGTTCTGTGTGTATATCACTGTTCCACCACTCTTGCTTTATAAATTCCGTCGTAGTACTCTAAAAAAAATTCCGCATTCCAGTGGAAAAAATTAGGAGCGCTGCTCAAGGAAGCTTATTTTGAGTGAGTGCTGCAAATTAAGCTTCTAAGGAAGCTTTACTGGAGTTTTCAGAAGTTTAATAGAACATACAAAAGTGGTAATTATCTTAATGGCCATAAATCGTGTCACTAACATACCCAGTCGACCGGTTCTTTCGATTACAGAAGTTAAGCAGCACTGGACCGTGGTTAGTACTTAGTACGGGGACCGCTTGAAAAATGGACACTCGACCTTGGAAAAAGACGGAAAAACAATTGCAAAAGGCGAACATAAATAAAAGATTTTCGAAATCCGGAGCTTATTCACATACCCACAGGCGTCTATGAATGTTATTTATTGAAAAGCTTTTTTATAATGCTTCTAGAACGCTTTGAAGGAGCATAAGAGTTAGCCCTTATTTCCCATATCCATCCTCGACCACAACCATCACAGCTCCTAAAAGAACTGTGTGGCACTAAGGGAAAGCCAACTGGTTGGGTCTTATTTGCTTCTTTCAAGCTACTGACTGGGATTTGTGTTTCCGTAATGCCAATGCGAACTATGCGGCCCTCTGTGTCACCAAAATTATACGAGCAGGTATGCGCTTGTTAATCTCTCACTCTACGAAATCTGTGAAGCCTATGCCGAACAAATGGTTAATGCTAAAAGAGCATACAGACGTTCGCCTAACGAGCCACTTCGTCCTGAGTAGATCAAATTGAGAAACTCCTGTAATTCCATCAGCAGGAAAGTCAAATCATCGTTTGATGATAGATTAAGATCCTTAACTCCACTACAGGCAGTAAAAACTTCTGGTCCTTGGTAACTGCCATCAAGAAGAATTTTACTTTCTCCTCCTCCTTTTATTCACAACAAGGAAGTGATAACAGAAATCAAACCCAAGGCCGACCTATTAGCTTCTCTGTTCGCCGCAAATTCTTCTCTACCTGATGCTGCTAAGTCACCCCCCACTCTTGAGAATACCACCCACTCAATGGACGGGGTTCACTTCAGGACTCGCGAGGTATTTAGGTGTCTCAAAGAACTCGATGTCAATAAATCCACTGGTCCCGACAAAATCCCCCCTTTGGTACTTAAAAAATATGCCTCACCTTTGGCTAAACCTCTGCGCAGACTTTTTCGCTGTCTTACTTCTCCGGAGTGTATCCCGACTCTTGGAAACTAGGTCATGTTCAGCCAATCCCAAAAAAAAGGTGAAGCCAGCGGCCCCTTAAACTACCGCCCAATAGCAATTACTTCTGTTCTCTCCAAAATCATGGAGACAATAATCAATAAAAAGCTGATGAAATATCTACAATCCAACCAAATTATACACGACAGGCAATACGGCTTCAGACCAAAACGGTCTACTGGCGATCTGCTTGTGTGTTTAACCGAGCGTATCAACCAAAGCATTCACAGCTTTGGTGAGTCTGGTCTGGTTGCTCTAGATATATCAAAGGCTTTTGACAGAGTATGGCACCCTGCTCTGTTGAATAAACTCCAAGCTATTGGTATACACTTAGTTCTAAGGAACTGAATTAAGAGCTTTCTTTCAGGCCGTTCAATCAAGGTAATATTGGATGGCGTCGAATCCAACCCCCGCGCCATTTCAGCCGGAGTTTCCCAGGGGTCGATTCTCTCACCCGCACTTCATTAATAATGTGCTCTAAATCCCCTCCAACCCACGTCACTGCTTCGCTGATGACGGTACTTTGCATTTCTCTTACTCCTTCGACAATATAATAGTGTTGATACACGGGCACAAACGAATGATCATTCTTCCAGCTTCATCCATTTGAATGATCATTCGTTTACATGCTGATACACGAGACAACAGTAATGAAGATACAGTGAATGACAGCAGTTGTCAAAATGGACGTGGCCAGCATTTTACCAATTGTTAACTTGCTCATGATGAGGAGAAAATCCAGAAAGTTAAAACGCTTAGCAATGAAAGCAAGGAAAAGGATATGCGTAAACATAATTAAAAGAACCACGAACTTTCAAAAACGTTTTGAAAACGTCAAAATAATCTTCCTCTTCTTCTTTTTATACCAAGGGTACATAGCACAGACAAATTTTTTAACTTCTAAACACTTTAAATAGTGGAAAATTTCCAGTTTCCAACTTCATTGAAGGCGAATGAAGTTCTATTTGCTTCATTCAGAAAAGAAACGAATGAAGATATTAATGTTCATTAGAACTTCATTGCATGTGATACACGAAGACGAATGATCATTCCTCTTTCAATGAACATTCGTTGGTGCCCCTGTATCAACCCTATAAGACAAGCACGAGCCAGACCTTGTCTTTACCACCGTCAACTGATGTCGACTTCGATCAACCGGGATATCGAATCGATTCTTCATTGGGGCGAAATGAACCGCGTCGAATTCAATGCCACAAAAACGAAGGACTGTCTGATCTCCAACAAAAATTGTACCGACCTTCCTCCTATCTCAGTGGATAAAGAGAATCTAATGGCTGACTCAACTCTCAGCATTCTAGGGGTAGCTTTAGTGGAGCATCTGCGATGGAATGATCACATATTCCAAATCGCCAAACAAGCCTTCCAATGTCTTGGATTTCTCAAGAGATGCAAGTTCCTCCTCCAGTCAGCCGCCTTGGCTACAATCTACAAATCCTACATTCGGCCGCGCCTTGAATACAACTCCTATATCTGGGCAGGCGCCCTAAAAACCAGGGGCCGGTTCGTGTATGGCGAACGACCATAACCGAACGAAAAGAAATTGAAGTCGAAAAATTTTGTCGACGAAAATTGTTCATGTCCTAATGCAAAAACTCGATAACCCAAGAGCTTTCGAGTGCCTTTCGCCGGCTTCAGACGAAAATTTTCAATTTTTTCGACTTACGCGAACCCGAGACGAACAAAAATTTTCGTTTTCGACATACACGAACCGGCCCCTGCTTGGCTTGTCTCGACAAGGTGCAAAATCGCGCCGTCAAACTCATTGGTGATGGCTCCTTTCGCGCCTCCATAGCAGCCCTCTCCAACCAAGCTTACTACTAGACATTGCAGCATGAACTGAACGACATGACGGACTGGTAGTAGAAAGCGTTACTCGTAAGCTTGGTTTTTTTCATATAAAAAAAGAGATAATCTTATATTTATCCCAGGATTTTCTTTGAGATATGCAACCTTTTACTTAGGAATAAAAAAGGACAAATTTAAATCCTTACAAAAATAAATTCCCACCCGCGAAATTCCTATTATTACACAGTGGCCCAAAACAGCACACGAAAAAAAGTTTGGCAAAACAATGTTTGTCCTTAAAATTTATTGATTTTGGCTCGGTTTGAAAAAAGGTCATTTTTAAATATAAAAACGCTTGAATTAACTTCCGAAAGTTCCACCCACGCAATGCGCGCTTACCTGGTGTTGTTGCTCTGGGACCTACGCACCCGCCTCCGTTGAGCCTCTGCCAGTCTTTTGCTTTCCTGTTCAGACTTGAGTTGTTCAATTCTCTCCCTGATTTCCGGATCCTCGCAAATATCTAGAAGGATATAAAAGGAAGAAAAATGATATAAACAAATTTAGGGACTTTCAGATAAACTAAACCAACAACAAAATTAGAAAGAGAGAGAGAAAGAAGGAACAAGGAAATATAATAATGGGATAAGTTATCCTTAAAGCTGGCAACTCAGCCGTTAACAGGACGTAGTTGAATTTCTGTGTTTTATGTTTGGTCCTTGTTTTCTATTTTTTTTTTGTTTTTGGCTGGCTGTCGTATATGTTTAGTCCTGGCATAGATGGAATTTCCTTTGAATTTATTATTCAATAAACAGAAATCAAACTACGCTCCTCGTGGCATTACAGTATATTTTCTGCTCTATCACAAGTGGGGCCAGGAAGCGGTTTCAGTATCTAACAAGCCATACACTATAAATCCTTACCTGAGGGTGTTTCATCGTCCTTATTTCTGGCATTCAGATCAGCTCCGTACTGTGCCAGCATTTCCAGGACCTCCAGCTGAAAAAGACGAAATAAAAGTAAATGACTTTTAGTAACATTCAAGATGAGAGTCGACGAAGAAGAAAGTGTATCGATTTTTTTCTTCAAGATTCTTCGTCCTCTTTTTGTTGTTGCTTTGTGCCATGTGCTTTAAGCCATAACGATTTACTCTAATGCTGCAGAATAGACGAAATTACTTTCAGTTTGTTTGGAGGTGTTTTGGAGTGTGTATTGTGCAGAGGTTATTTTTATTTGTAATCAACTTTTTAAGGGATTTGCTTGGAGGGAATAAAAGAAATCAGTAAGGATTTGGTGTAGTGCACTTGGTTACAGGGCTCAAATCCAGAGGATAGTTGGTTTGCATTGCAGCTTTGGTAGATATGATCTGAAATGGTTAGTTAATCTAAGAAGTTATCGTTTTTATAGGTGCATGTATGGAATATGATTAGAAGATATTAAAGTATATCCATTCAAGGATTTGTTTAATAGACTGCTCAATATACGAGGAAGGTTCATTTTTATTATGATAGTGATGAGATTTAAATGTCATTGCAGTTAAGTAAATCTTTAGAAGTTGTCGAAGCCATCGCTTTCTATGTGAATTTATCCTTCATCACGCCCTAATCCAAGAGCCGTGCTCTTGGTACAAATGCTGAAAGGCTACTCCCCCCAATAAAAGTAATTTAGTTGGTTTCTTTTCCAAAAATGTACCCACCAAAGAAAGGTATGCACACTTGCCATATATCGTTCCAGACGCAATCGTCGGTAGGTCGAGTGGTCCCCCAATTAAGTACTAACCACGTCCAATGCTGCTTGACCTACGCCTACGAACGAGAACCGGTCTATTGAGTATGGTAATGGTACCCTTTATGGATTGCCATATTCTTCGTCCTATACAATGGTTTGAAGCTCCAATTTTGCTCCCCTTAGTCTAAAAAAGTGTGGGCGTACCATACTTTGCTTGAACTATTCCGCGCGTGTTTTATTGGTACGTGCCTTCAACGGGCTGCTTTTGGAAAAGCAGAACTTTTATTCAGGCGTACCGGGCCTGTTTCGTGTACCGTGCAGCCGCGTGTGCCTGTTGCAGGTTAGGAGCGGATGAGTTTTATTTTTACTAGGACTACTCCAGCGAGCATGGCTGCGCTAGAGCAGCACTGCGTATGAGAAAAAGACTGACCTGTCTTCCTCTTTCGCTGTTTGTCTCCTTAGGCAGGGTGGCGATTTACAGCGATACCATGGAGTTAGTATTGAGTACTTATTTCGGGTTCTTTAGTAATTGACCTGGATTAAAGGTGGTTTTTGCTCACTGTCCTACAATAGGGAGAAAAGGGCCTTCAAGGTTACCGGTTCTCGCTCAAAGGAGCTTGGAACAGAGCCTGCCAATCCTCCTGTTACATTTCGGGATAGCTTTGCTTCTGGCCCATATTCCGAAGCCCTGTAGAGATCCATCAGCCTCGCGTCCTTTCTCCTGAAAGGATGACATTAGCCTACTTAATCAGTTTGATTCACACTCGATACGGGAGGTAAAGCTGCATTGGACGTGGTTAGTACTTAGTTGGGGGACCGCTTTGGTAAAATCACACTCACGTTTGGAAAGGAAAAGAAAGGGATATGAAAAGCAAAATAAAAGCTTTTCGACCCGGCAGCTTATTCACATATCCACAGACCTCCATGACCTCTATTCTTCAAACCAAGCTTACTACTAGACATTGCACCATGAACTGAAGACATGACGGACTGGTAGTACAAAGGGTTACACCTAAGCTTGGTTTTTTCATATAAAAAAAAAAATGAATAAACTTTTTTTTGTAATGCTTCTAAAAAGCTTTTAAAGGAGCATTCAAATGAATGCTCCCCTCTGATGACATGAAATATTAAAAAATATATAGAATTGGTATAGGAACGGAATAGAGCTGGAAGCTTTTTACTGAGTGCTCAAAGATCAGCACACCATTTATCGCTGGGTGGCTAGAATACGCCAAAACTCATTATTTGCTGGCCCGGAATCTTTTTGCAGGTTAGCCAGCTGTCATGTTGAATCGGCCATCAGGAATTAGGTCCACCGGCGATTTTGTTTCAGCTAAAAAGGAGCGCCCTGAATCGTGAAGCTAAAAGATTCATTCCAACCGACAAAGCAGAATCCGAAATACTTTTAAATTTTAAGAGGTGGGAGCTTAAAAGCATACCAAAGCATACTGTTCGCTCAATTATCATCTAAGCAGAATAGAGCTGGTAGTTGTAGCTGTCGGTTCTGGAGAGCAGTTCACAAAACAGCCAAGCACCTGCTGTGCGATTGTGACGGTACAGCGACAATAGAATAACCTCCCCTCTTATTATATCTGCTTCAACCTTACCAAGAGCATGGCTTTTTATTCAATTCAGCCTTAGTAAATACCTTCAACAACACGAATTCTGAAAATCTAAAAGCAAAAAAAAAATCAAAGTGACTTTCTTAATTAATTTTCCCACCTCACCCAATCGACGGTAAGCCTTGTGTATCGTGCTTATCTAATCAATTCTACACCGGCACAACAAACTTTGGAATCAATTCAATTAAGTAAAATTAAATCCCGGAATTAAAACATCAAACAATTTGCTTTGAGTGCCATAGAAGTTCTCCAGCCTTCATTCCGTCGCCTTTTAGCAAATACATAAAAAACATGACATCGGCAACATTTAAGCCTACAGGTGTGCAGATCAAAGCAACAATGTAAAGTTGCCATACTTGCCACTTTTCATATGCGTTCAAGGATTCTGTGGAGTTTTGAGTACACATACATATGTATATATTTTCCTTAGGAATTCACAGAGGCACAACACTCTTCTGCGGATAATCTCGTAGGCATATTCGTGATTGTGTGGTATTGTTCTTTTAGGATTCTTAAGAGATACTGTGACAGAGGAGTTTATTTAAAAGTTATCTTGTAAAGGAGCTCTCTCTGCCGATGCTGATGGTACTAATAACAGTGTTTCAACCAAGTAGTGAGGCGACAGACAATACCCAAGCTCAATAAGGTCTCGTTGGCAGAGTTCTGAAAAAGGTAGATATGTTCATCTTCTGTCCTCTCAACATCGTCCCTGCTTCCTATCTCCCTCCAACTCCGAATCCGCCTTTCTAAGACTATGATCTAAAGGTACTGTTCCGATGACTGAATACCTAGTTAGTGGTTAGAGAGGTTGGTCGCGAGCCTTCCGGGAAAAATGTATAACCTGGCGTGACTAAGAGTCTTACCTTGGTATGCAGCTCTGTCAAAGCGCACTTCTTATTTTATTTCTTTCATCCTTTTGGTGAGGTACTGGATCCAAAAGTACCACTGCCACTCGTTTGGTCTATTGTACTACATATTTATAGGACAAACCGTTGGAACAGGTTCAACAGTCCGCCTAGGGGCTTGTTGCTTAGACTTGATTGTTCGAGTTATAGCACTCACAGAGAACACGTGTAATAACTCACGCTCATTACACCGCCCTAAACACATCCCATGCTAAAATAGAATCCCACCGCTGCCACCAAATTTCGTAATATTTTCTAACTTACCACAAGGGGTGCTTGAAATGCCTCCTTTTGGGGCAAACTCATCTTCCTGAAGGCAAAACCAGCATGTGGGGCATTCCGTCCTCCATATACCCTTAATTTTTAATTTAGGGAGCAGTGTCCCGTAACCAAGCCTCCAAGCATCGTTAGCCGCGTTGAGAGATGTCACAGGAAGAAACAGCTTAAAGTTGGCCAGCCTAGGCGCAGACCTCCAGAGTTTGGTATCTTTCATCCAAATTCGATTGGCAAGGGCCCTCTACACTGCCCTAGTCGGTTCCGCACCAATAAATGCAATATCAGAGACCGGTTTATCCAGGGCATCCGCCTTTTCATTGCCTTTAAAGCCGTGATGGCTCGGCACCAAAACAAGGATAACAAGATAGAGAATGTCCAGCTCCCCAAGGTCACTTTAGCAAGCGCAAATCAGTTTAAATTTGGTCCTACAGGAATTTACCACGTCGGGAGTAAGATGCGGAGTGATGTGTAATCAGATAGCAGATCCTCGGATACGACGGCTCTCATCGCTCACTCCCAATATCCCTCTACGACCTTCAAGTGATGAAGTGGCTCCTCTGGGTACCGGACACACCCAGTTGTATAATTCCATATCCTGTTATGGAAGCTCTGTCATGATGGACCTTGCCTTTTCTGCCATACTCGTAGGGACTTCTAGAGACCCAAACAGGAACCAAAAAATTTATCAAGAGGAAACTTCTGAGGCTGGCACTATCCGAATTAGCTCACAGCTGAAGGGGATTTCCTCAGAAATACCTAGTCCTGCATAGAAGCTTCAGGAAACTAGCGGTTATGATATTGCAGAAATACTTAAAGAACTACTTGCCAAGGTTGTTGGTATAGCAAGAGAAGGAGCGCCAAGGTCAAGGAGGACCAAGGCCGAGGAGGGCCGGAGTGTAAATCTCGCTTTCGCAGAGAGATCGAAGAAAGGTCGGCAGCCAGGAACCCGGGAAGATACCGACATCCGCTGTTCTTCCCAAAGTTTCTGAACTCACCAGAAAATTGGCAGTCTCCGTTCCTTTATTTTCTGGGAGGAACAGTCCCATGCTCGGTCTATCTAGCCAGCTGCCTAAACGGCAACGATCAGAGGATTCTCCCAGAAGTAGAAAACGGGGAGCTACCGGTAAACGTTGGTCGACATCAGCATCCTCCTGAATTTGTCACTCCATCCTGACTGAGGTTACCAGCTGCAGACTTCGGAGGCCTGTAACACAAAGTAATTTAGTAAAAGGTTCTTCCCAAAATCAAGAGGATCAGCTTCTGGGTCCCTAACGCCGATTGACGCGACCTCGTAATATAATGTGTAGGAAGGTGGACTAAGATAATATAAAAAGACGAGAAAAGAGAGAAGATCCCCAAAAAGGCGGCACTCCCAGTACCTTTCGTGGTAAGTAACAAAATTTTGCCACATAAAATTTGGTGGCAGCGGTGGGATTTTATATTAGTATGGGCTATGTGAGGATCGATATACAAAATGGACTAGAGTGGTAAAACTCTTGCTTTAAGCATAAACGAGAGGTCATTGAAGTAGCTGAAAGTAGGGCACCACAGGGCGAATCAGGATTAAGGAAATTGGCATAAAAAAGAGACCTTTTGGCTCATTCTCACGGCCTACGGCTGCTTTTTGCGGACAGTCAGTCGTTCATAATGAATCGATTGTGGAACTCTCTTCCTCAGTCAGTATTTTCGAATTCGCAGAGCATCCTGGAGTTCAATCGTAAGGCTTAACGCTTTCTCCTCCAGGCTCCTCTACACTCCTCTTAACCCATTGTCAATCCCCTATCGAGGAGGACTTTACTTCTTACTGTTAATGTCCCTTCAGCTTCCAAAGATGTCTCATTCTCGACCATCGTCGAGCGTTAATATCATCAACATCAGCAAGAGATTTGAATGAGGGATGAGACGCTTTATTTTCTTTCTAGACGCCGCTTCACCATTACCTTGTGCTGTACATCATATCTAATCCAATAAACAAGCCCCGAATCACATTTCCATTCATTTCAGCGACTGCTCCCTTTTTTTTATCTTTAATTGAAATTGACAAGATGAAAGGATACCATTCATCACATAATATAACAAATCAGAGGCGATTTTTATCATGTGAATGAATGAAAGCATTCTTGACTTTCGGGTAATTTGACGATAACATCCCAAATAGATAGCAACCATGCCACCCTGTATGCTCCCTTTTTTGTTTGGTTGAGTTCCTTAAATACCTGTAAACGTCTATGCTCGTACCTACGTACAAAAGGAAACACTAAAAGGTAGTGAGGGTGGAAGGGTCGTTCTCCTTGTTTTTTTTTGTTTTTTACTTACGTGACCCCAACAGGCGGCAGCATGTATAGGTGACCAGAGATCCTTATCCACAGCATCCACAGAGATGTGATGTTCCAGCAGGAACTCTACTACACGAGTATAGCCATTCGCTGATGCGATGTGAAGCTGAAAAAAAGAATATAGACATAGACGCATTATTAGATAATATTAGAACATTGTGATGACGGAGGTGCGATTTTAGATGGACTTTTAAAGGATCAGAACGTCAGAGAGAATGACGTGAAATCAATGAAGGTGATTCGATATGATTTTACGAGGTGCCCAGAAAAGAATTTGAAAAAAAAGGAAGGAGAATTTCATGGTTTTAAATACACAGCTTATTTTAGACCGCTGTCTACTTTTATGCTGAAAAAGGGTGTTTTAATGGGTTTTTATATATTTCGGGCTATTCTTTTGAGGAACCCTCGTAAAGGTATGAAAATAAAACAAGAAGACTTGTTACAATCGATCGGACTACTTTCTTAAGCTGAGAGAAATGTGTGAAAGTCAAGGAGACTCTTGTTGGTGAAACAAGACGATGTATCGAAATTTATTTACTTAATGGAGTAGAAAGACTTGATTGAAGAGTCTTGAAGTTCTTGGAAATCACCTGGAGTGTTAATAAAGAAACAGGTCGACAGAATGAGTTTTTGTGATGACAACATGGTCTCTCACCTTATTGGACTGAATAATTCTAATTCTTGGAAAGTGAATATTGTTAAGTAGAAATATATGTTACCTATAAGACGTGTGACATTATTCTCTATTCCAATTTAAAATTTGTGACCTTTAGTTGAAACAATGCATTGGCAGCAATTCTCAAAAGACTTATATGAATTACGAAGAAACGTTTCTGGTGTATGGGTAAATTTATACTAAGAAGCGATTTTAGGAAACTTTTGAAAATATATGAAATATTAAATGCATCATCATCATTGCGCTCCTTTAATCCCTCATGGGACATAGGGCGGAAACAGTTGCCCTCCAGCGGACTCTGTTTTGCGCGACAGCTTTCAGCTCCGACCAGGATCTCCCAGTTGTTGCGGCTTCTGCTAGTAGGGTTCTCCTCCACGTTGTTCTAGGTCGTCCTACTCGACGGGATCCTTGCGGATTCCAGTCAAGGGCCTGTTTGGCTAGATTTTCGTTTTCGCGTCGCAAGGTGTGGCCTACCCAATTCCATTTCCTTCGCCTGATTTGGTCGTCTATCCTTTCTTGGCCGGCACGGCGCCATAGTTCTTCGTTTGAGATTCTATCTTGCCAGCGAATTTTTAGGATACGACGAAGGCATCTGTTGATGAAGACTTGTAGGCGCCCTGTGATGAATTGGGTGACTTTCCATGTTTCGCAACCGTACAAAAGTACTGCCTTCACGTTGGAGTTGAACAGCCGCAATTTAAATGCAACAAACTTGAAAATAACTCCGCCATAGTCAGTTTAAAGCCAGGCTGAGAAAGAACTATGGAATCTAGACGTTATTATCTTACAAGACAGCCAGAGACCAGCAGTCCCTCACGAAAATATTTATTTATTTTTATAGAGGCGACAACATGGATTGAACTGACCTATATAAGTTTACCCGAAAATATTCATTTGAAGTTGTAATGCGATAGGAACTCTATAGGTAACTTCCGATTGAACTGTCCTACAATTCCGGGCGTCTATGGGTTCGATTTTCGATCAGACTTCTAATAATTCGCCTTCCAAAACTTCCTTAACCAACTAATATCATATTTTGCATGTATCTTCTTTTCACTTAATACAGTTTAACTCTAATTGTAAGCTGGGCAACTCCAGCGAGAAGGAACAGAACGAATATCCACGCATACCCTTAATACCCACCCCGCCCTCCCGCAGGAGCACTCTTTCTAGAAAGCTACAAAAGGTTACCACATAAAATTTGGTGGCAGCGATGGGATTCTATATTAGGTTGTGTGGAAAGCGGTGTTGTGGACTGGGTCATGGGTAATAACACATGTTCTCTGTGAGTACTTCGCTACACCTCGAGCAATCAAGTCTAAGCAAAAACCACTAGGCAGATTGCTGAACCCTTATAATCGGTCTGGCCTACAAATATGATGTACTCGTATAGGTGTGTAGTACAATAGGTCAAATATAATGGCTGCAATACTTTTGGACTACCCAATACTGAACACGATTAGGTTACACAAAAACTAGAAATACACGAACTGGGCAACCTTTCTTAATACCAACAGTATTTCAAGCACACTTCCAGGTACAACTTTGTTTACAAACAAAATTTCGCTGTACTGGTTATAGTACCAAAGTGGTTGTATAGAAGATAGAAGCCGTTTGAAGCAAACGGCATTGTTTCATTTCAGCTGCAAGAATTAATCGTATTTGGTTACATCCGCCATATCGTATAGACACGAAAATCGAGCCGTTATAATTACACGCACTCTAAATCTTTCTAGCCGATAACCACTTCGCGCCTTTTGCGTTTAATACAATGGAGAAAATTGTCGACAAAGAGTTAGTTTATCTTCTGCTCTGCTTTTCTCAGCACGGAAGTTTATTTAGGTGGCAATGTACTGCACCAGACGTTATTTGCAACAAGGAGTCACTTCTGTAGTTAGTTGCAGATCAGCTTGTAGAGCGAATCAATGGGTAACCGTTTTTTGTTCTGGTTTACGTTTTCTTCAGTCGGTGAAACAAGAGATAGTAGATCACGTAATATAAAGGATTTGATCCAGACCCCAGGTGATTCCCTAGAGTAGGACACAATGGACCCACTGAAAGCCATGTACTGGCTACAGACCACCATCACCAGGACCAAGATAACAGACCACGCTTAGTGTAACGCAATTGAATCATTGTTTAGCAGCTTCACAGCAAAATTAAGCAATATTCAAAAAATGGCCCGAGCTTTCCATCAACGGGGTTATTGGTACCTAGGCGACTGCAGTAATGGCGCCTCTACTCAATTTGGAATCATTTTATTTTGGTAGGTGCTAAAGAAATCCATCAAAGGTATTACGCGTCAAATAACCAACTAGGCGATGGTCTTCTTGATAGACTTTATGTTGTTGTTAGTTTTGTGAATGGAGATTCCGGATGACCGTATGGTATCTAGCTGCATGGTCGCGAAAACTCAAAGTTTAACTTTAAGTTATTGAGCATACAAGAAAGTCTATTCTGGGTTTTAGGTTGGCTTTATATGGTACGCGCCTGGCTTCAAGCCAGAGTTAAATTTCGCTTCTGGGATCTGAAGTGAAAGTGTAGTAGAAGCATAACCTTGGAAAACCTAGTTAATATCCTTCAGGCAGAAGCAATGAAAAGGTGGATGGTTTGGCCAGATAGTTCTCGAACATTGTATTTATCAGTGCGGAGCTAGCTTTTGAAGTAACCAGGTGCTCTAGACCATTGAAATTTGGTAAAATATACTCTGGCGGTCCACACCTAACGCAGGTCAACGTCAACCTCTTTTTTCCTAGGACGAGTTGCAAAGCGGCCAGTCAAATATTAAGATGCAGAAAGAAGGACACTGGTTAACCTAATTACAGAATACCCGTACCAGATTCATATCTATGAAAGAGATGAGAAAGACAGAGGATCCACATTTTTTCGAGAATAATGAATTTACCCTTCATGTTATCTGTCGCTGTCTCACGGCAGGCAAGTCAAGCCGCCTGACCTACAAAATTAGTAGAATGAGTTATAGTACAAGAAGTTCAGTGATGGTCTTGTCCTTCTCGCAATATCCTACAACAGACGGACACACAGAAAATGTTTACGAACGAGGACTAAGCAGGATGCAGATTGACAAGCAGCCGATTGAGGCGGCCTCGTGGTATGTGATGGGTTGGGAAGGTTGACTAAGATACATATAAAAGGACTGGAGATCCCCCAAAAGGTGGCAGTCCCAGTATCCTTTGTGGTAAGATACAAAATTTTACCACCAAAAAATTGGTGGCACCGGTGGGATTCTATATTAGTATGGGATGTTTGGGGGTAGATAAGAAAGTGATTCAAAACGTTAAAACTAGTGCTACTATACGAAAGCTTGTTGAAGTAGCTGGATGGAGGACATGTTCCTGTTCTGCAGCTTCGGCCGGATCACAGTCAAGACTGCAAGGAAGTCAAGCCGACTGGTTATAGTACAAGAGACTCAGTGGTGGCCTTCTCGCAATGTCCTACAATAAACATACAGGCACAAAAGGTGTGCGAACGAGGACGGTGCTTTTGTAGGAGTGGTCGATAAATACAGCCGGACTACAGCTTAGTGATGTAATGTTAAAAAAAGTACTCCATTTTGAGAAAACGTCGATGTTTCTAATCGATGCATCCAAAAAAATCGGTACACAATCTTGATGTATTGCATCGAAATAAAACATCGATGTGTTTTCGGAATGGACACCCCTAACGTTCACCGGTTGTCAATGTTTCTGAGAGTAGTTCCGCAAAGTTTGTCATTGCGTCTTGTTTGTCGTCTGCACCATGCTCTTCATGGCAGAAGCTGCAGTTGGGGCCCTGCATCCTTTCCTTTCCCTATAGATGGTAATTTTGTGGTTAAGCCAAATAGTATCTTTTCTACTTTCTTTAACGCTCTAATGCCCTATCAGAAAGGATAAGCATCTGTCTGTTCGCATAGACCCTTCTTAAATTTTGAAAGGTGCATAGCATCCACCTATTTCTTGGTTGTGTCCTACGCTTGTTTTTGCTGATGGTCTACCATTGGAAATCTTGGCTAGCATTCTTTCTTCCAAAGCTCGTAAAACATGTACGACCCATCATAGTAGGAGAACTGTATTAGCAGAAGACGAAAAACCTGAGAGATCCTAAATGGTCCTGAGGGCTGTGAAGAGTCTGCTGGAGGACGATTGTTTCCGCCCTATGTCTCATACGGGATTAAAGGGGAACAAGTAAGTGCGATATTATGAAAATACTTGTACTACCATGCTTCACAACAACCCAGCCGGTGGGTAACCTTCATAAATGTCCTTGACACTTAACACAACAAAATATTACTTAAGATAATAAACTTTTGCAGACAAGCAAACCGTCTAGTAACTTCAGGCGAAGAACAACAATAAATTTTATTACACATTCAACTAATCGAGACATTTTCTACGTGACCAAATAGTGATCCCTTATCATCTATATTTGTCTATCGCCTAAAGGTAGTCCACAAAATATCTACATAGATGTCATCCCCTCATCCTCACCACATTCAGGGTGCTAAACAAAACTTCCCTTTAAGAACAGAATAAAGTTCAGCAGCCACGTGTGTGCGTTAAGTACGAAGAAAGTTAAGTGTTAGAATTTTTGGATTTATTTATATTAAGACGGGGCAAAACGAGAAAGGATGTAAAATCCCCCAGGTACGACGGAATGTTGCTTTATTGCTACCAAAAGGTGTTTGTTAATTCACCAGCAATCGGCTGCGATGTAAATAACACAAATAAAGAAACGAAACAAACAACTGAAATCGAACTGCTACGAACGCTCTTCAAGATTTCCAGTCACGATTCCTGTATTCATTTGGGGAAACCTAATTTGAAAACAAAAAATGCCCCCCAAGTGTATTGTGAGTGGGGATAAATCGTTGCCCTCAACAGCAGGACGATTTGTTGGCTTATCCTGCGTTTATTTCTGTCCAGGCATTTGTGAACTTTTGCCACAATAATAAATCAGGAAGTTTTCGAATACACACACACACACAACCAAAGTCCTTGGGTGCTTTTTGTTCGGAGCAACCTACTTTACCTACCCTATTTTAGCAAGCACCCTCCGTCCCCCTTGTACACTTAAAAATACCAGCAGATTGTATTGTCACCTCATGAATCCTCAGCGAGAATTTATTTCCCGTGTAGTGGTTATACTCAAGCCTAAATAACTGGGCATGGTTCCAGGAATTCCTTAACTGCCTCTGAAAATGTCCTATCGGGGCACACACATAGTATACTCGTGTATATAGTCGTCCTTTTTAAAAGGGACTCAGCTCATGGTAGTGTGGCCCCATAGATTTTAAGTAGTGCCTGGCAAATGTCAACTGCATCTACGGCTCCCTGATCCTTGGGTATTATTTAGGCTTTGCCACAGAGATAGCTAGCTGCTATAGGGTCTGGAAATTCATTCGCTTCGACGGAGCGCCAGAAGATGGCTTATGGCAGCCCATTTATATCTTTTGTCAACTTAAGCAACTGTCTATGTGTTTTTTGACTAAAGGAGTTATGGGAGTTGTGGCTGCTTATTTTGAGTACATTTCACAGATTTTATACGGCTCATTTGTTGGCTCTGATATAGGTAGTATATGTACACTCACACCAGCATAATATCACAGGACTAACGAGAAACTTAATTATTCCTGCGGTTATATTAAGGAGTTGAGCTAGTGGAACTTTGGCTATATTAAAACTGTTATTAGGGGAATTATGTTTGCTCATTTAGCCGAATGCGATATGAATTGTTTGCGCGATAAATTTCGCATGTTATAATTTTGAATGGAGCATGGAGAGGGTTGTTTGGCTGTGCCTAAGGCTGTTTTGGTAAACTTAATTATCCTTAAATGTTGGTACAATTGTTTCGCCTATTTGATTAAACTTTTCTTATCCTCGAGGGGAGTTTTGTGTGGTTAAAGCAATTTTCGGTTAAATTTAACCATAACAGAATTATTTTTTGTAAATGCACATGTACTCATCCTAGCAGAATATAATCGTAGTTATAGCTTTTATATCAAGCAGCTTAAAATCTCTTCTCCTAAGTCCTTTCGGAAGATTTCCAAATGCATTAACCCCAGTCAAAGCCGGACAGCAGTAGAGAAAATATTCTGTTGTATCTCTCGCTTGTTTTTCCACATAATTTCAAAGTCGACAGTCTATTGGTAAAGGCACATCCATCCCAAAGGTCTGTGGTTCACTTCCAGACAGAATCAGAGTCCTTCGTCTTTTTCCAAGGTCCCACCCAGATTATATTTATTTTATGTTTCCCCCTTCTTCTTTGGTGAGGTATTGGGTCCAAAAATTCCGCTTCAACTTCTCTTGGCCAATAGGAAAGGGCACCCCAATATCTCATATTTACAAGCTACAGCACTGGATAAGGTCTGTGCTCTAGTAGCTTGTCTCGACTGTTTGAGTTATAGCGGCGCACTCACAGAGAACATGTATCATGACCCAGCTCATTACACGGCCCATCTCATATACAATCCCACCGCTGCCACCAAATTTTATGTGATATAATTTTGTAATTTGCTACAAAGGGACTCCCAGCACCTTTTTAGGGATCTCAAGTCCTTATATAATGTCCTCTTGTTTTTTTCCTTTCTTTATTTTTTTTTGTAGCGACATGGGTGTATGATCCAGCTAATTCTACATGAGGGGCAGCCTCACCCTCCTCAAAGTAAAGCCTGCAGTGGAGTTCTCCGCCCTTCTTATCATCTCCTACACTCTGTAGTCGATAAGGTCCAGTAAAACCAAGTCCAAACTAATCTTGGGCCGTCAAAGTTTCGTTGACGAGTTGAATTCAATCGTCCTTGATTGGCCCCCGGGCAATCGCAGGCGAGGCTATTCTAGGTATACCTGCCTTTTTTTATGTGGCAGTACTAAGCTCAGAATTGCCCTTTGTACTACCATTCCGTTCCGTTACGTTATAGTGCAATGTCCAGCAGCAAGCTTAGTACGGTGGAAATAGGTTTAGGGTTATGAATATTCCAAGGAGTGTTAAAGAAGGTGGCGATGAACCCTGCATTTGAACTCTTGGATATTATAGGAGCTTGGAAGTAACGACTGCGAAAGATTGTTCCACAGTCGTGTAGATCTATTTAGAAACGAATTGTTATCTTGTTGAGTGCGCGAATAGACAGGCTGCAAGTGGTGGGCGTGAGATGAGTCGTCTAATCTGGTGGTATAGGATCGACGCGACGTGTAGGCAGGAGAGCGTTTATTTCGATGGAACAGTATCTATGATAGTAGCGATAAGATTTTGTCAGTGCTACTACATTCCTACGGTGGCTCAAGGGGTCGATGGTGGAGCATGGCCCTTTTTTGCACCCTACCTTACCATCCCAAGTTTGTTATCGAAGCGCGCGCAAAACGAGGCACTTGTATTCGAGAAGAGGACGAATGTAAGATTTATAAAAAACAGCACGGACCAATGGCTAGAGGAGGAACTTGCACCTCTTAAGAAATCCCAAGCACTGGGATACTTGTTTGGCGATTTGAAATATATGGTCATTCCATCGCAAGTCTTTTGCTAATGTTACGCCTATAATATATGTAGCGATGGGCCGGTCATTAGTTCAACTTCTTCCACTGTCGCGCATGTAGATGTGTTGAACTTTTTTTATAAATAAGACAGTGCTTTGGTTTGGTGGGGTTGAATTCGACACGATTCTTGCTTCCCCACTCTAGAATGAGTTTAATGTCTTTATTAATACAGTTGGACATTAGTTCACGGTCATCAAGACAGGATCTGGCACATGTCTGCCTTGTATCGAAGTCGTAAGAGTAGCGCAGGGTACAGTCGTCCGTCAAGCTGAGAAGTGGGTTGAAGGGAATTGAAAGTAGGTCATTTATAAAAACTAGTTGGGATGTGGGTTCGACCCTTTCGGTCCACACGATCAACTTCCCAGTATGATGGATGTTGAATATTATGATTGGATATTTTAATAATAAATGAACAATAGGCAATATAGAATATATGTATAATACTGAGAATTTGTCACAATTGTTTATCAATATTTTCGCTAAAATGTCAAGCTAAATGTGCGCACCTACAAGATTAGGATGACGAAAATGAATATAAAATTGATGTGTTAATGTTTTTCGGCACCTCAATGAAGTCGAAATAGTTTTTAGTTCGCGCGGTATCGTGCAGGTACAAAAATCACTTAAGTCATTTAAACCAAAAAACCGCTGGACGGAATATTATAAAAATCTTTTCAGATTATATTGTCGCTAATACGCTTCGAACGGCACCTCAAGTAAGTCAATATCTTTCGTGGTTCGGGCGATATCGTGCAGGTACAAAAATCACTTACGTCGCTTAAACAAAAAAACGGCTGGACCGAATTTCATGAAAATCTTTTCAGATCATATTTCGGTTGATACGCTTCGAACGACACCTCAACGAAGTCGATATCAGTTTTGGTTCGCGCGATATCGTGCAGGAAAAAATGACCACATCCGTACGCACATACACACACACACACACACACATACTTCCTCCCAATTTTTTGCTTAAAATGCTCCTGAGACCTTGAAAGATGAAAATACGTTGAAATTTTCGATTTCGATTTTCGGACCGATTACAATAACTTCCTATACTGGGAAGTTAATAAGAAATAGGGCAGGTGATAAAGTTGACCCCTGGGGGACCCCCACAGAGATCGATCGATCCAATACTACCTTGATTGAACGGCCAAAAAGGAAACTCTCAATCCACTTCTGCAGAAGTGAGTCGACTCCAATAGCTTTGAGTTTAGCTAACAGGGCTGGGTGCCAAACTCTATCGAAAGCCTTGGAGATATCCAGAGCAACTAGACTAGACTCTTTAGATCCAAGCAGACTTTGGTTGAGGCGCTCTATAGGACAAACTAAAAGATCGCCAGTGGATCTTTTTTGTCGGAAGCCATACTATCTGCCGTTTATAAGTAGGTTGCACTCCATAAGCTTTTTTTTGATTATCGTCTCTATGGTTTTGGAGAGAATAGAAGTAATTGCTATTGGGCGGTAGTTAGAAGAACTGCTGGAGTCACCTTTTTTCGGTATGGGCTGAACATGTGCAGGTTTCCAAGAGTCTGGGTTAACTCCGAAGAAGTATGATAGGGCAAAAAGTTTGCGCAGAGGTTTAGCCAAAGGTGAGGCACATTGTTTTAAGATGATAGGGAGTATATTATCGGGTTCAGTGGATTTGCTGGCATCGAGCTCCTTAAGGCACCTGTACACCTTGCGAGTCTGTCCATTGAATGGGCGTTGTGCTCGAAAACAGGGGGTAACATATCAGTATCGGGAAAAGAAGAATTTGAAGTGAACAGAGATGCTAATAAATTGGCCTTGGATTTGCTGTTATCACGTTCTCATTGTAGATAGAGGAAGGGGTTGAAGTTGTAGTGAAATTCTTCTTGATGGCACTTACCAAGGACCAGAAGTTTTTGCTACTAGAGGTTGCATTAAGGGGTTTACTTCTTAACTTGCTGTCAAATGAATGGCATTCCGGATGGTGGCTTAGTTTTATATATTCTAGGCGGAGCGATTCACTCCGGAAACTTTCTAGTCGTAGTTGCCACCTCGGTATTTTTGTACCATCATCAGTCATGAAAGTTTGCTGTGATTTGTGGCTCATTTCGGTTTCGGATGGCTTCACCAAGGTGGCCGTGTGAATCTCATGACCAACAAACCTGAAGTTCTTATTTGCTATGATCTCTAGTGCTATTGGTAATTTCAAGCTCTAAATGCCGAGGTACTGACTATAAACGGATACCATTAAAAACTAAGTTTAGGAATCAAGCTTTGTGCAACCAATACGTCATATCGTATTGGTGAAGCAATGTCCAATCGTAAGCTCAGTTTTAAGATAGGAATGGATTAAAGGTAAAATTGGAGGAATATGGATGGATGCTAAAGGAGAAGATTGTTATACTCTATTCCACTGATTGAATGGATTATTTTCATGAAATCATTTAGTTATGCAATCGATTGCATTAAAGTACACTAAAGTCAATAAATTCGTATATGTAGAAAGCATTTTATCGGCTTATCCTTTATCAAAAACAAAGATAGAAAATCAAGAACAGATTTATCTCGATCAAAAAGTATCCTAAAACAATGTATGTATGTAAATCCAAACTTTCTCCCAAACAAAACACAAGAAAACGTCCATGTCACCCACATGTCCTTCCACATTATCCTTAAAACAAAATAAGGAAAATCCTCGGACCTGGTTTTTGTCTTTTTTCATTTTTGTTGTGTGCTTGTTCCCCTTAAATATCCTTGTATCCTTCCTTTTGTTCTGATAAGAATTTTTTTCAATATCCTCCCTGTATCATGACCGTTTTGACTTATCTTAAGTAGGATATCCTCTAACAAACAAAATGGGCCTACTTTTGCAGGAGCCAATTTGGTCCGGGTTTCGAATTTTTTCTCATTTTTTTTGGAATTCATTATTTTATATCCTTAACAATTTGGAACTAGAAGGACGAGCATCCAATAATATTTACAAAAGAAGCCCCCGAAAAACAAACCAAAACAGAGGCAAAAAAAGAGAGGCAAAAACAAGTGAAATAGAATAAACAGGAAACTTTTTAGCAGCCGCCTCGACTCCCTGGACAGTCATAGAGGCACAAAAGGACTCTTAACAAAGCAATGAGCCACGGAAATGCCACCGTATTTATCCCCGACTTCTGTTGGTTTTCTGCTGTTATCTTTTTGAAAATTGCGATGATATGGAAGACATAGAGGTCCTTTTTCATATTTCTGGTATGAAATGTCCATGATATTTGTGACCAGATTTTGTGTAGCTATAATTTCCGGCGCCCTGAATAACAGATAACAAACGAGTTATAAAGGGAGCATCCTGTGAGAGGACGAACTACTGCAATGGGTGGAAATTGGTGATGTCGAGATATAAACAGGAAATATCCCTGTGGTCTTTATGTGGTTGGCTAATTTGTTCCTAAAATTGGGATGCATTCACACCAAACCGAGGAAGTTCAGTTTAATGAAAGCAATACTGTCCTTTGGAATTTCATTTCATCCTGTAGTCGTTTCCTTCATGTCCTTGTAATGTAAGACATTGTGAAATGAAAATTCTTTTAGTAAATCCACAACGAACAAATGCCCATTGTTCTTCCATAGACCTGGTGCTGAAGGAATACTAGTGTAGATTGGGCCATTGGCTATGTTTATAGTCGACAAGCTACGACCCTTTTCTTCGTGCTATATAATTTTTTAAAGCCCAAGTTGTCTCCCTTTAGTCGGAAAAAAGTGTACCGTGCTTCATTTGGACTATTCCGAGCGTTGGTTCATGTCTACTGTGCCTGTTTCATGCTACGTGCGGGTAAGTCTTATTTGTACTTAGACGTAAGTAGGTATGGCGGCAGTTGAGACTGAGAACTATGTCAAGGTCACGCCCATAGAATCTAGGTCAAGGCCATCAATCAATCACCTGTTGGTTCGCCGTGGAATCTAGATCACGGTCTAAGACAGTGAGACTGGTTCGCTTGGGTGAGCGAGTCGGAACCTGGGTCAGGGTCGGTGGCTTGGGACTCGGATGAGGACTCGGCGGGAGAGCGGGGGCTATGGACTCGGCGGTGGCTTGAGACACGGCGGCGGCGGGGGCTTGGGACTCGGCGGTCGCTTAGAACTAGGCTGGGGGTTCGGCAGGTAATAAATTAAATACTTGTTTACACGGAAGCTGCTATTGGTCTGGTTTGTAAGTGCACTGGCCTCTGCAGAGCACGGATCTTACACTCTGTACAACAAGTCATTCCATAGAAAAATCGCATATTGCTTGCGAATCGAACTAGCGCTACGCAAATACCGTGACTGTTTCGGGTGCCATACAAGGGTTTTGATAGTGTCCTTGCCTGTTTGAGGTTAAGAACGGGCGATTTTATTCCTAGATACATTTCTTACCTTCTCAACCCTGACTAAATGGACGCCATTTAAGGCGATAACGGAGAGGTCAGGACCAAGAATGCCAGAATGAGAGAAAAAGATGCAATGAGATTTCGAAGGATTGAGTTGAAGTATGTTTACATATAAATCGTTAATAAAGATGCTGAATAAGAGAGGACCCAGAATGGAACCTTGGGGTACACCAGCACGAAGTGCAGCTATCGAGGAAGTACAACCACCAAGTATGGCTTTCTGAGAGCGGTTGATTAAAAAGTTTTGCAAGAGTTTGATAGCAGAAAAAAAATGGACACGAGAGGAGTGTTTCTGCAAAAGCAGAGCATGATTGACGCTATCAAAGGCTTTAGAGAAGTCAAGCAAATATGATGAACGTCAATAGGCAGCAAACATGGTCAACGTCGGATATCAGTTGTAACTTTGAGCAGCGCGGTTCCGCAGCTGTGATGCTTGCGAAAGACAGTCTGCCACACATTTATGAGTCGAAGCCGATCACAATACTCAAGGATTTGAGTTGCTATCACCTTTTCAATAAGCTTAGCCAGAACAAGACAAGCAGGAGATGGGCATTTGGTCATTGATATAATTACAGCAAGCTCCCAAGACGATGGAAACTTAGATACTGTGAAACAGGAGTTGGATACCGAATTTTATGAAGAACTCATTCAACTCCCAATTTTTGAACGAATACTTCGCTAAATTAAACAACCGTCAAAACCACTATAACTAAAAGTTTTGAGCAGCGTTCTCACCTGGTCCTCGCAGCCGAAACTAATGTAAGCCGTACACGCTCCGGTATACCGGTAAGCGGTAAGCCGGTGATCTGTGCAGGTTTGCCAGTATCGTGTGTGGGGACGATCCAGAATACCGGGGCGGCATTCAGTTCGTTTTCAATGTCATTAAGTGAAGACGACGTTGCGAGCAACGACCGCCTGAACAGAGACAACTAGCGCGACTTGGCAGCGACCGGAGTACACGCATACACGCACATGTACACCGTACGGTGTCATTGTAAGAATTGATTTTTGAATTTGCTCCGGTAGCCTACGCAGTTTCAAACATTGCACAGGTCTCTTCTGACACGCGCTCCGGTCTACCTGCACAGGCATACCTGTACAGGTAGACCTCTCAAGTGCACCGTACCGTGTATGGGAGCCATAAAGAGCATGAACTAAGTGCAATAACGCGAAATAACGAACATAATGCCAAGGCTAAAACTGTCTTTGCCATACTACTGAGAAGTGAAAAGACAAATGACCATGTCGCTCGGATACAAACCTCTTTGATGACAGCCCGACGCCTATACCACAGCAGCTGGGTTAATAGCAGAGTGATAAAGTCAACGTTCCGCAGCACACCCCAGGGAGGAGCAGCAAATGGAGTATGAAGTGGTACATGGCAACACGGTAATGATCAAACCAATGGCTCCTTTATCCATCAGATCTTTTGACATTTTTTTAAACATGTGTAGCGAGACGGTGTAATGAAGTCCGGAGGCCAGGGTAATCCTGTTTCAGATAGCTTAGCTGTCTGTTATCAGACCTCTTCTAACCTTTCCTATTCTCCTCTATTCTTCAAACCAAGCTTACTACTAGGCATCTGAACGACATGACAGACTGGTAGTACAAAGGGTGACTCGTAAGCTTGGTATTTTCACCAGCAGTCATAAAGACATTAAGTTCGACCCGCATAAAGAAAACTGGGGTATTTCCTTGCCGGGAAGTAAAGAATCACTCTTCAGTGGGTTCGGGTTTGCGTGACCTCTACGCAATGTTATGCAAGGACATCGCCAGAGGCATGTCGACACAGGCCAATAGGGCACCATGCAGGCTGTTGCAGAATTCCGTATAATACGCAGACCCACTGCCGTAGCTGCGGAATGGACAGGCTAGAGAGACTATAGAACACTTTTCCTGCGGTTCTCTGGCTTTGGCCAACATCAGACACTGTGTATTTGGATTAATTTTCTTAGTGGACTTGGGGAGGCTTCGTGGGTCAAAGCAGGCGATTTGATCCAGAGCCTAAACATGACTAGTGGGATCTAGAATCTCTCTTCTATTTTACTGCATTTTTACGTAAAAGGCTCAGTGACTGTTGCGTCCCAGTCTTCGGTTTGGATGGTGGGATTGACGCTCTTATAGGGGTTGTGTCGGGCGAGACCAGAAGTGAGCTGTAAGGATGACTTAGACCTCGACGAACACATCGTTGGTGTGCTTAATTGGATCACATCGGTTCGAATTCAGTAAAAAAATATGTTCGAGAAACACGCCCGTAGTGGTTGTCTACATTTTAGGCAGACAGTATTTAGATGCATCTTTTTTGAACAGAAAATTAAGTGGAGATGACAGAGGTAAAGAATTTAAACAAAACACCATGGAATCTCAGTATCATACCCTCGAATCTTTAAAAGAAATATTTGTGCACTTTGTTTTTGCAAAAATATCTTACAACAAAGATTTGGATTTAAAAGCGCCCATGGCATCTGTTCGTGTGAACAGAAGGATATATTAATTGTGATAAAAGCACAAGCATTCTCTTGCACATATCCTTCTCTAAGTAAAGGACATCTGTTAGCACCATGACAACTAACGAAAGAGACATTTCCAAGTCGAGCAAAGTTTTCAATGGAAGCCCTTCTTATCCTCACAGTAGGGCTTCACAGGGACGTTCCACCCGCCCTTAAAAGTGAGCACTATACTCGTGCTAGTTCAGACACGCTTACTCCACCAACCGATAACAAAATCTAAGGAAAAAGTACCTACCGGTGTAGCACCTTGATGATCCGGCTCCTCCAAATCACCACCCTGACTAGCAATAACCATGAGATCATTCAGCATTTGCTTCTCCGTCAACGCTCTAGTCTCATCAATTAGTTCCTGTGTAACTCCGCGCTTCGACATCTCCGCCTCGATATAGTCCAAGGTCTCCTCGTCGTCACACAGGTCGTATGGCATGTTTCCGTCAGTATTGACAGATAGTAAATTAGCACCGCGACTTATCAGAATTTTAACTAGGTTCAGGTGGCCGCATGTAGCAGCCGCATGCAGTGGAGTCCACTTATCACTATCCTGGGCATCAACGTTAGCACCATAATCCAGCAGCAGCTTCAGCATCTCAATGTTATTATCAATGCAGCACTGGTGCAGCGCCGTTAGGCCATCCTCATTGGCGGCATCTGGTGTGATGCCGCGCTGCAGGAGATGTGCCACTTCCTGGATATCATTTCGTCCTGCCGCCTCCAGAAGGACAACGCTATTCTCGAAGCTGATGTGTCGGCGATTTTTCTGGGAATGTAGTTGATTTTTGTCACGGCGACTCTGGAGCTTCTGCCATTCTTTCTCCTTCTGTCGGGCAACCTTCAGCTGTTGTGCCCGTCGCCTGGAAATATTAAAGAAGAAAAAAATTAAGTTTAATTTTAAGGATAAGAAAAAAAAACCAAAAAAATTATATTTTTCTCACGTTCTTGATAAAACGATCTCTAACACAACCTAAGAAAAGGTTAAGTGGATTTGCTGTTCGCTTTTTTTCTTCTTCTTTTCTCGAAGAACCGATTATCATCTTCATAAAAGTTGATGGAAGATTTTTATGGGCTTTAGAAGTGCACAATTAGAAACGACGTGAAAGGATCGATTTTCTGTAAAGGAGCAATTTTGAACTCATGTTGATGGAAAGCCATTCCTTAGATTAGACGCAGGAATGCTGGAGGGAAAAGGTTAAAAATGTCATTTAGTTAATGCCTCTCACAAAAATATGCCCTCTTGAAAGGTACTAAATGGAAAGTCCCTAAGGAGATAAATGTTTTCTTAACAGTCTTGAATAATCCAACAAAAAAAAAAAAAAACTTGGGGATGTTATAACATTGCAAAAGTAATCAAAAATATGAAAAAATATTTATGAAATGTTGTTAAGTAAATGTTTAAGTAAAAACTGTTTTATTTTATTTTTTTGTAACGTTTTGTTACGGAGACTTGCCCCAGAAAAATTATTATTACGCTAGCTGGGACTAGACATGGGCAAAATAACACCTTTTGCTGAGCCAGTACACTCCAAAGTCTAGAAATTAACAAGTCTTTCATCTTCATATGGTTAATGAGTGAAAGGCGAACAGCTGCATGCACAAGTTTTTCAAATGACGATGTCAGGCTATCAGAGGGAGAATGCAACATTTTTATACGCGCTGGAATACAACCATAAGTCGGAAAATTTTATGAGTTTATATGGGGATGTATTGGTGCATATTTGCTCGTTTGTTTTGATTTATGAAAGAAAACAGCTGATTCAATTTTCTTTCCTTTTCTGTTATGCATACTTTATCGTAAAGAGAGAATCTGGCTTTGTCTGGCCGAGTTCACGAAGTATGCGTCGAGTTTTCCTCAGCAGTGATGTTCATATATGCACGCACACAATCAACGGTCGGAAATTTTTGTATGAAGATGAAAGACTTGTTATTACTAGACTTTGGTACACTCGCGCTCACTCACTTGAATGAGTCAACACACTGAGCCATCACAGTGAGCTAACACAAAATACTTACAGCGCAAATTTAGTTTAAAAATCAGAGAGGATAATGAGAATCATAAAGAAAAGGAGTTTTACAGAAGCAGGGTTAGCATATTATATTCGTTCAGAAATAACATTTTTAAGAAAATTAGCTTTAAATTTATATATTATAATTATTTATTATAAACAAAAATCACAATTCATATTTAAAAAATAACAAAAACATGAGTAATAACGATTCATAAAAGGTCACTTATTATTTTGTTTCAATTGGGCCTACATTTTAAAAACTTCTCGATAATTCGAAGAGATTGTACTTACAAAAATAAAAAAATTCCAGTTGTGTAAAAGTAAATCAATTATCAATATTGACGTAAAATCAATTTCATGGATTTCTTAGAATCAGAAAAAAAAACACTCTATTTATCTCTTGTCGCATGCGAAAAAAAAACCGCAACTGAATGAACACAGTGCACAGAATATAGAGCACACTATCTCCCAAACAGCTCTTTTCTCCACAATTCGCAACAAGGCGATAATCAACCCGAAGACGCACAGCGCATAGTTGAAATGCTCGACACAAGGCACAGCACAGAGCACATAAAATATCCTAGCTCACAATCTTCATGGTGTCATGCTCAGGAAATGAGCATTACCAGCACGCTGAAATAAAAGATAGAGAGAAAAGGAAGAGCGAAAAATTGTGAAAACTGTGCTGTGTGCTGGCGTGCTGTGTGTCGTTCATTTCCTTTCAAGTGAGCTGGCTCAGTGCGCACACCACATTGTGCCGCTCACTTTGAATGACTCGCTCGCGAGTTACACATCTCTAGCTGGGACCCGGTACGCCTAGCTGCATCCATAAGCCAATAAAAATCATCCATTGACTTGGTATTTGAGATATGAATATTACACAGATGAACTGCTTGAAAGAATGGATATATGGGTCTTGAGACGGCCTCCATGGGTTTAACGGTACATTGAGTATACTATATTTCTATTGTGTTCCACTTATCATACCTTTCTTTTGATACCCATGTCGAGGGGGTTGTGAAGAAAGTGGTAATCCGCACTCTTGAGACGGCCGCCATGGATCTAACGGTATATTAAGTAAACTACATTGTTTATTGTGTTCTACTTATCATACCCTTTCATTTGATACCCATGTCGAGGGGGTTGTGAAGAAAGTGGTAATCTGCCCTCTTGAGACGGCCGCCATGGATCTAACGGTATATTTGCTATACTACATTGCTTATTGTATTCTACTTATCATACCCTAGTATTGGAGAAGATGGTGATGAACCCTGCGTTTGAACTCTTGGATGTTGTAGGAGCTCGGAAATACTGACTGCGAGAGACTATTCCACAGTCGAGTTGTTCTATTTACAAACGAATTCATATCTTGTTGAGTGCGTGAAAGGGGGAGTTGTAGGTGGAGGGAATGAGACGAGCGGGCTAATCTGGTGTTGCGAGTATAAGATTTCCGTGGAGGCAAGAGAACGTTTAGCTCGGAGGAACAGTCACTATGATAGTAGTATTGCTAGGACTTTGGCAAAGTGAGACAAGCAAGTGTAAGGCATGGGTGGGCGAAGTTAAATTTAAAAGAGGTTGGAGGCTTCATTGAGCTAAACGTCACCCGAACACCGCACAATCAGGTAGCCTTCATGCCACTAGGGGCTGTACGTTGCTCTCTGGGCGCATGTTACTTGCGGTGCTCATGCACTGGTGTTGGAACAGGTGAGGAGTCATCAAAAATCCGCCGCTTGGCCATGGAAAATACGTGCTGATTCAGAGCTAGGGCATACTCGGTACAATCCGCAATCCCAAGGTTTAAAAAGTAAGGCTAAAGGGATGAATGGTACTACCAATGATAGACACTGGATACCAGGCGACCTCCGGTTCAAGTTGGCCTTTCCATGGTAATACGGAGTTCTGCCATGGGTAACCGTCCTTTCTTGCGCAACTGGTGAGATCAATATTGATCCATATTTTGAGGCCCTGGAGTGGGGCCAGGGTACTAGCTTTTTTTCATACAAGAAGCGAAATCCTATCAACCAATTTCTTCCTTTCTTTTGAAAACGTTGAAGAAAGTTTTAAACAAACATTTTAGAGTAGGTTTTACAGACAACCCACTCGATTACTTGCAATTTTTGCCTACCGGCCGGCCTGATCTAAAGAGACTGTCATATTTAAGTAGAATCGAGTTGGCAGTCCTCACCAAGTACTTACACCTTGTAGCGGTGGTGAGGCTTGCGTGCCTCATTGTAGTTTTGCTGTATGTCAAAGGAGAGGAATCGTTGAAGAGTAGCATTTAATTCCTTCCCCTTATCAACGAGGACTCCTTGAGATATTGGAGAAGAATGAAAGTTGGCTAAGGTTTGGCATCAGATATTCTAATCTAAAAAAAATTCAAAAGCTCCTGCTCAGAGGAAGTTAGTAGGTAATGGGACACTTGGACGTAACAACTTTGATCGTGACTATTAAGACCAAGGGTAAATTGTCCCTTTTTCTTGGGATCAAATTGATGCTGCTAAGACCTGTACTTTGATAATATCACAAGTAAAAAAAGAAGTGAAAGATTTACTAAGCGTGTATAAAGATTAAGCACCAGCCCGTTTGTAAAACAATCTTCTGCCATCAGTTCAAGGGTAATTCTTACTTTCAATGTTATCAAAGTTCAGATATCAGCAGCCCCAATTTTATTGCAGGGACATTGGTCTTAATCGTTGTGATCATGACATAGTTCTCATGCCCAAGTGCCCCATTACCTACTGAAGATTCTTACAAACTGGTGGAGTGTTTGAGTTTGGAAGACGGCGCCAAGAGTTGCGCCCAGGGAGCATCTGTAGGTGGTTGAAATTGCCAACACTCTAAGATAACCACAGACAATAATAGCTGTTCATAATTCCTATCCACAAAAGTGGTAGCAAGAACGAAATATCGAATTATAGGCCAGTTGCGAAGTTGTCTGCTATACCGAAACTTTTTGAATCAAATATCTATTCTGCAACCGTTCCTATATGCTCACTTCTCATGCCGTCAAGGGCTTCGTTTCTGGTTGTCAAACTGATTGTGTTTACTCTGATTTTAGTAAGGCATTTGACAAGCTCTCCCATTCCATTATAATTCTAAAATTAAGAATGCTTGGCTTTCCACAAGCCCTTCTAGTATGGTTCCAGTCGTACTTAGCTGACAGGACCTACCAAGTTCTTTTTCGTGGTTCCAAATCAGTAACCATTAAAGCGACATCCGGTGTCCCGCAAGGTAGTCATCTTGGCCCTCTTCTGCTTATCTTATCAATTGATGACATTGTTCCCTTGCTAAGACACTGTAGACACATAGATTTACGCTGATGACATCAAATTGTCCTTTTAGATACTCAGTATCAGTACTCGTTTTTCTTTTGGCGGAATCAATTCAGAATCTATCCCAGCAGGAAAAAATCGAAGCGCTACTAGGAGAACTGAATTTGGAGCGCTATTAATATGTTGCGATTGGAACTTTAAGGAATTGTAAGGGGCGAAGAAAACGGGCAAACGTATACCGGTTCTAGTTCGATGCGGTGGTCAAGCAACATATTGGACGTGGTTGGTAATTAGTTGGGGGACCGCTCGGTAAAACTGCTGTTGAGACTTGCGTTTAGAAGGAGGAATTTAGGCAAACTCAACTAATCTGATTCAAGAGGGCCCCATTCATTCAAATCGGAGCGCTTGCGAAAAATCAGTCAAAAAATGAGGTTTTTTTGTGGTTTAGGGAAATTTCTGGAGCGGCCCTTTTTTGAATGGGAAATTGTTAAGGACCTCCAAGGGAGTCTGTGAATTCAATCCCACCCCGGGCTGACAAGTATTTCCCATCGGGTAGCATGTCCTAGATATTGCTATCATCTTGCTAAAGATCTTTTTTATTCTTTTCGTTATTAAAAAAAAAAAAACTAATAAAAAAATTAATAAAAAAAAAAGAAATAAAATATTAAAAAATGAACTTACATCCGTGCTAGATGCAGGCGCTCCTGTGTTGGTAAATTCTCCACTGTATGCATTTCCGAGACTAAATCTGAATGATCCATCCTTGATGTAAGAATAGAGGAGCTCCTTCTGTTGCCTCTCAAGGATCTCAAAAAGAACGAAGTGTTTGAAGTACGAAAGAACGTTGTAAGCAGGTTCGCTTTCCCTCTGTTATCTGCCGTTGCTCCCTTCTTAAATATACATAATCCTTTCAAATGGAAACGAGTTCGAAAGAGAAAAATGAATTTCACAGATAAACATTTGCTGAGGCACTTTTTTTTTAGCTAACTAGGATAAAAATCGTGTCCTTTTTTTTGCAGGGGCGCTGCTGCTGTTGACTGTTCTGTTGGTGAAAAATTGCAATCGCGTGCAGCAGTTGGCTTCAAAAGTAGTTACTTCTGTTGAAGTGGTAATAAATAAATTTCATGAATGGACTTTAAGGACGAAGACAGTCGACTTTTTTTTATACAGGATACTAATGGGTTGACCCCAATGTGAACTTTTTGTGCACGAGTTTTTTTTTTCGGTTTTTGTTATCCTGGAAAGAAACAAAAGAGAAATTTATTGTTAAAGGGAGAAAAGTTTTGATTATGATGACTGAAAGCAGAAATGAATGTGTGCAACAAAATTGTGTTTTATGATGGCATAGTGGAAATGTGAAAATGTTAACAAATTATGAAATATACGTTTTTATGTTACAAAGGAGTGTGGTTCGAGTTGGAGAAGAGTATAACTTTTGCTACAGGCACCTTTTGCACGTAGAACTTTTATAGCAACGTTAGTATACCGCACTATCACATTCTGAGTTAATTAGTTTGAAGTAGGTACAATGTGCGACAGATAATATATGGTCGGTCGAACATATGCCTTTTGGCGGCTTAGTTCGACGTTGCGTTCGGGCGGATTATTTAGTCACAATTTCGCAATGGCCCAGTGGCCGACGTGTGTTCGCTGTTTAGGAGTACTTTAAAGCTAATGATTCGTGCGTGATTGCGCACTCAATACAATATCCGCTCTATCCGGGAGACGCTCCAAGTAGAAATTTGATCAGAGCGTGGGTGCAGAAGCTCCGGTTCAAAAATTAATAATGCACGACCATGTACACCTGCGTTAGGTTCAACCTCGAAAGAGGCTTGAAAGGTGCCAGCAATACAGTCAAGCTGCTATCAAGGAACTTTCATCGTAGAAGTTTTTCTTTGAAATTAATGCAAGGGTGGCAGCACAGAAATCGTTTCAAGTCACCTGTTTCAAGTTTTCCATTGAATTTTTTCATTTTAAACTCGTAACAAATGAGTTGAAGCGTTTTTTCTCCAGCATACTTTGGCGTGCTCCAGAGCCTGGCTAGGAAAAATTGTCAGGTCGTTCTATTGACTCCCCGGGCACTGGGGTTTCGAAGTCAACGAGGCTGCAAGAGAGGTTTCTAAGATGCTGGCCCAGAGCTCCAAATCTGTTTTTCTCTTAGTCCGCCTTGCCAATCAGATACCCCACCAATACTAAAATTGAATCCCACCGCTGCCACCGAAATTTTGGTAATATTTTGTAACTTATCATAAAGGGTGCTGGGAATGCCGTTTTTTGGGGTATCTTCACTCCTTTTATACCATTCTTTTGTATTAATAATAAAAAAGTTTTTTTTTGTGACGACACGGTTCTATGACTCAGCTACTTACACATGAGGGGCACATTCATCCTCCTATATGCAAAGCCTACAGGTGGAGCCCTGTGTTTTTCCTATCCTCCACAAGTGGTAATTCAGGGCGCAGTGTCCGGTATCAATCCAACAAGTGTGTTTAGACATTAAGCCAACAAGAGTCCTGACATCCTTTTTGATACTCCCCACCAACTACTCCTTAGCCAGTCTGAGAAGCTGATAAGTGTTGGGCAATCCAGGTAGCGCAAAACAGAGTCCGCTGGAGGACAACTGTTTCCGCCCTATGTCCCATGAGGGATTAAAGGAGCAAAAGTAAGTAATCCTGGAGTGGACCTTCAGCGTTCAGTGTATTTCATTCAGGTCCAATCCGCAAGAGCTTTTTTCAGCAAACTATTGGGTGCCTCAATAGTGGGTTCCAGATCGATTAATACAATGTAATTGGTCCCTTAAAAACCTGCTAATATGGAAAGGGAAGGTTCATCCTGACAGAGGTTTCTTATAAGAATAAGGCATTATATAACTGTCAAAGCTTTCGCTAGTCCTTCCCCGCTCCATCAAGCGCATGTCATCGATTGGTTGATGAGATTCAACTCGTTTTAGGAGGCATAACACTCCAGCGAGTGATTCTCAATCCCCGATGTAAGAGTCGTGAAATGGTTGGGAATAGGTGGAATAAAATATCGCGGAGTGTTGTGGTTGTGGCGGTTCCTTCTTTCACTTCTGCCTCTCTCTTCTCTCTATCTTCCGAATAGAGCCGCTGTTCGACATTGCACTCTATACGAACAAATAGATTGTCGACAGTACAAAGGGGCTTTCCCTAAGTCTCTAGTCTATCACATAAATAAAAAGGTGAACCCGGTTATCAAAGAAGATCGTTAAACGATAAAATCTGGGGTTGGTAGGCTTGGGCTGTCTCACCTACTGCAATTGTTCTTCTTATTTCCGCCTGGAAGTCACCCAGTATCCATTCAGTATTAACAGTGTCACCGCTTGAAGATATGGAAGGTTACCTGTGAATGTCCTGCTCTGATCTAGATTAAAAGAAAAACGATTATCAGAGAGCTTCTGAGGCCCGCTCCGATCTCCACACATCCCATACTAATAGAGAATCCTACCGCTGCCACCGAATTGTTGGTAACATTTTTTAACTTAGCACCAAGTGTGCTGGGCGTGCTGTTTTTTGGGTGTCTGCGAGTCTTTTATAATTTTATTTTGAATTAATAAGAAAGAAACGCCTTACCTACGTAGAGCCCTACGCCCTTCCTATCCTCTAACGATCTAGTGTTCTGACATCAAATCAACTGCTCTGATCTGGCTTAGAAGAAGAACGATTATCAGAGAGCTTCTCAGCCCCGCCCATGTCAGATCTTCTCCAAAGAAAGACATTCTTGCTTTCGCCCTGAGGGACGACGGTATTTTCCTATTGTGGAGTATGTGTCCGTTAGTTCCAAATTGGTCGCGGTGCATACCATATGGGTTACATAACACAACACAACCTTACTTTCTACTCGTGACCCCTTCATTGTGCTATTACTACCTTTTGCTGGCATTTTAGTACCTTCTTTATCAGGATCTATTTACGTGACTTCTATACCAGCAATAAATTGCCCCTAAAAACCAAATTTCGATTACGATAATTATTCTAATTATTACAATACTTCAGTTCGGATAAAATCAACGTTTATATCACACCCCAGTGATTTTCTATTGCCAATAATATCTAAAGTCTAATCTCGCCCAATTTTATGTTGCTCAACGATTTCTTGATGATGCGCAAATTATTTTATGAGACAAATTTCCCCGGAGGCCTAACAATGTAGGAGGACACGAATTGTAGCATGATTTCCTTCTTATCTCCCCTTTTCAGCGATTACATGCAAAAAGAAAATTATATTATCCGATTGCCTTTTTCTAGGATTCCTTTTTGAGAGGGGGATGAAAGACTGTGTGAGATAAGGGAAACATACACATAGAGAGACAAACACATCCATAAAAATAAGAGAAGAGAAATTGTGAAAGAAGATGCCTGCAGGTTCGTACTTATGTGCCTTATATCCTTAATCCTTACTACCAAGGATAACAATTGAACTCATTAATAAAACTGAATTGCCTTTGCAATTTCACCTTTGTGTCATTATCCTTACGAAAATCTCGCAGAAAATTATTCCTAAAAGGATGTTCTATGAAAGAAATCGGAGATAACTAGGACTCGGTGGGGTGCTAGGAAGGACGATTAATTAATTTCCTTTTTAGTTCAATAAATTATCGGAGGAAATTGAAATAATGTGAACGATTCCAAAAAAAGGAGGGAAAAGGAAAAAAATTGTGTGCCAATTGAATGGAGTGGAAATGTGCTAAAGATTTTCGGGAATGGAGAAAAGCCATTTGTTTGCTGTTGGCTTTTATCCTCGTAAATATTCTATATATGTGTATGTATTAAGGATTGTGTACCGAATCTAAGTGGGTATCCGAAATGAATACAACACAAGGGTGGAATGTGTCGAGAATGTTATTTACTTGCCTGCATGAAGATCTGAGGCAGTAATGCTTCTAGTGTATTGACGAAAAGAAATCCTTAGTATCTTCGCTCTCTTACTGTGTATTCTCAATAAGCTCTGGATGATCTTGCTAAGGGTTACTTATATTTTTAGATTAGGGATTTATTATGGATGTTATAATAAATCTTTTGGAGATTTTCTTTACTGACAGGGATAATTTCTCTTTATTCACAGTTTTACCTCTTTTCTTTTGTATTAATGCTACAAAAGGGACATAGGTCAAGAGGAATGGTTAATTTAAGAGATTCGTATTCTTGATCCTTTTAATTCTTTTGGGTGGTATTGGAAGGTAATTACAGTTATGGGGTCGATTCAAGTTTTATGTTGTAAATTTGGTGCAGCATTGCAGGACTAATGTTCAGAAAACCGATTGATAGTATATATATACTAAGCTAGATAGTACGTTGGGATTTCTAAACTAAATGTGAGCTTGAACGAGATCTAAACGTGACTGATCCCTTTAAAAATTCCCAGCCAATCAGGGACTTTGGCTATCTCTTTGGTCAGGTCTTGCCTCTAAAAGTATCGCAGTCAGTCATTTCACTTGGTCTATTGTACTAGACTCCTATACCTCATATTTGTAGATCAGACCGCTTGAACTGATTCAGAAGTATTTCTAGCAGTTTGTCGCTTAAACTTGATTTTTGCAGATATCGCAGCTTATTACACCGATCTCCACACATCCCTTACTTATATAGGATCCCACCGCTGCCACCGAATTTTTGATAATATTTTGTAACTTACCAAAAAGTGAGCTGGGAGTGCCATTTTTTGGGGGATCTGTAGTCTTTTATAATTTCATCTAGCTTTTATAAAAAAAAAGTTTTTACCTACGTAGAGCTCTACCCCTACCTATGCTTTAATCGACTAATGTTCTGACATTAAATCAACAAGTGTACCTAATAAGTGTTTTGACATCCACCGAACAAGTGTTCTGACATCCTTTTTAGTATCAGTTTTTTTCCTGAAAACGATGGAGAAAGATCTAGATAGGCATATTAGAGAGGGTCTTACAGCGAACCCACTTTACTGCCTGCAATTTTACTACCGGTCCGGCAGATCTACAGAGACTGCCATTTATGTGCCATATGAAAGATATTGAGAAGTCCCTCAGAGCCAAGGAAACTTCCCTTTGTGACTTTGCAGGCATTGGGGGTGCATTTGACAACGTTACCTTCGACGCGGTCAATGAAGCAGCAGAACAAAAAGGGATTCATCCCCCACTGCGAGATGGATCACGTAAGCTACAGAGCACATTGATAACTGCTGAAATGAATGTTGAATCGATTACGGTAATGGTTGCTAAAGGCTGTCCTCAAGGGAGCGTCCTATCATCCCTTTATGGTCAATCGTGATCGTCGGACATTTTGCCGACCTGAATAGCCGTGGCTTTAAAGCACAAGCCTATGCAGACGACATCGTCATAATGATTAGCGGCGTTCATGATAGCACCGTTTCAGATCTCATGCAAGCAGGTGTATCATATGTGCATAGCTGGTGCCGTAGTAAGAACTTGGATATTACCCCCCAAAAAACTGTCATCGTACCATTTATTAATAGAAGCAAGCTAAATGTAAAAGCTCCCTTTTTGGATGGGAAAGAAATTGTTTTCTACCGTTACACCTAGTAGGGGAAAAGGAGGCTCTGGCGTGGGCGCTGCGTCTACGGGAACTATTCTTCTTTAAGCCGGGAGACCTTCTGGATAATTTATTGATTCTCAAGGAGCTAAACCTGGAGCCAATGATATCAATGTCCGATAACATTCCTGCCATCTTGACTTTGACAAACCGTTTACGACGATTATTCGAAGTAGGTTAGAGTGGCAACATGGAAGGCCTCTCTTTAGAAGAAGCACGGCCCTTTGGCCTACGGATGCTTCCAAAACTGATAAAGCGGGCCGAGGGCTGGGGGTATATTGCCCAAGGAGGAAAATATCAATGGCTCTGGGTACTGCTCCCCCCCCCCCTGTTTTTCAGGCTGAGGTACTCGCCATCCAGGTGTGTGATCAGCCTTGTATTAATAGAGCCCCAAGTAGCTCTAACATTGTTATTTTCTCAGACAGTCAAGCTGCCCTGCTGGCCATTAAATCTCACAGGGTGTCATCAAAGACTGTCCTTGATTGTTTCCTATCTTTGAAATGCCTCAGCAGGAACAACAGTGTCCCGCTGATGTGGATTCCGGGCCACGAATGTTACATTGGTAATGAAATTGCCGACAGCCTGGCTAGAGTAGGTGCAAACTAATCACCTATCGGTACGGAACCTCTCTTTAGCTCAGCAAGCTGCCACGTAAGAAGGGCCATCAAAAATTAGGTCGACCAGCTGTTTCTTCATAGCTGGACAAGGGCCCAGGCTGCTCGTCAAGCTAAAATATTCATCCAAATCCATAAAGCTAAAGCGGGCAAACTTTTAAATCAGGAGGTGGTGGCCTGACGGCTTAACTACCATCTTAACAAAATAGGACTGGTAGCCGATTGTAGCTGTCGGTTCTGCGGGGCAGCTCCCGAAACTGCGGAGCGCTTGCTGTGCGACTGTGAGGCTACAGTGAGGACCACAGGAACCCAAAATCAGTTTTAGGCTATTTTAGAAGCCTTAACCTTGATGGTTTTTAAAGACGGGGATGGCACAATAGACCAAATGAAATAAGTCGCAATGGCCGCCAAGGCGCCCCTCATCAAGTAATAAAATAGTATTAGTTCTTGGACGGGGCTGCCGCATACACCTACCTATATACTACCTATCTATAGACTATTTTTTAGGTTATAAAGATGAGGATCTTCATGCAGCCTTTACCTCTAGCAGGATGAGCTTTTTCTTCACATTATCTCCCATTATCCCAGAACCTTGACTGGAATCCGGAAGGATCCCGTCGAGTCGGAAGACCTAGAACGACGCGGAGGAGAACACTACTAGCAGAAGCCGCATCAACTGGGAGATCCTGGTCGGAGCTGAGAGCTGTCGCGCAGATCAGAGTCCGCTGGAGGGCATCTGTTTCCGCCCTATGTCCCATTAAGAGGAAGAGTCCCAGGCAGGAAAATAATCTCGGTATTGGGCGCTATTTCTCTCGACCAAATAAGACTGATATTTAGATCTCTAGACAAATGCAAGTGCTCTGGCTTACAAAACTAGCAAGAGTGCAATACGCGCGAGTGGAGCAGTACTTGTGAATGTGATACGTGATTAAAAGAATAAAAATAAAAAAGATAGAGCGCAGTCCAGAACTGCCAAATCATTTTCCGTGCTTAAAGTAATCGATAGAGTGCAAGTTTTATTAAGTTGTTTATAGTATTCCCATTCTCGGATAAGATCCTGCTTCGTTTCTCACAGCACTGCACTGATGCAGAAATATTTTATAACTCAATAACTCCTGCTATGCACCTTAAAAGCTTTTCCATTTTCCCAAACAGCACTAGGAACAAGTTTAAGTGATTTAAGAATCTCTCAGTTTACGTTAGTCCTTAAGCTGGAATCCATTCCCAAAAGTCCCTCTCGATTTAAAAAGCGACACCCTAAATAAATCTCGGATCAACTATGCACCTCATGAAATATGAATCCTCAACTGTTACCAAACAACAAATTGAAATTTATATATTTTTCCCTAAAAATCTTCTCTCAATTTGTGCAAGAAGAAATATTTCTTGTTATTCCCCGTGTGCTGTTGTTGATATTTTCATTTCGTATAGGTTAAGGCCACATCCAACTCCTTCGCATTCCGGCAATTGTAGATACGTGTATAGTTTGGGAAGTAGAAGCGCACCCCGCGATAGGATGTTTTCACTCAAAGAAATGTGGGGACTTTCTTTACAGGATGAAATTTATGCTGGTGGAGAAAGCATTACTCCGCGACATAATATGTGATTTACGGCAGGCTTGAATTGCGTAAATCTGGTCGTATTGCTGCCGCCTTTACGCGGAGCGGTTTTATGTTTATTGAAGGCAAGGATATACATTATGTACATTGAACGTGGCACACATGCCCTTAAGGGTTGCGTCTTCGATTGACCTACATATGTTGTTTTCTATTGTGGGCTTTAATGATCGTCGAAAGTGTGTGTGGGTAAATGGTGGGGCACTTTTAAATTTCAATGGTTTATGTGATTTCTTAAGGGTTGTAGTTAAATGTAATTTTGTGTCGACAATAGTTTTCATGTAAATTGTTTCGGGCGCCTTTTTTCTAGATTTAATTTTACTGAACGCGGGATAGCTTCCTCGCTAAGTAGAGAAATGCCTGAAATGCCTTCAAAGAAGAAGCGGAAAGGCGAGTGATCATTCTGCTCTGAGGAATCGAACTTCAGTCTATGTGACGGTTGGCGAACTAGAGACAGGTATGCAGAATTGCAACTAATGCTTACCTAGACTGCGAAAGCTCCTCTCCAGCATGGTGGCTTTTCTTGAAAAATGGCTCATAAACCACCCACCAGGAAAAAACCCTGAGGTGCCTGCTTAGGGAGCACTTTCCAGGGTCAATTCTTCAAACCATTTATCCCCCGTATGTTATGTACTAGTCTCTTTGGAAAAATCTTCGAACATGCCAAGGTTAAGGCTGCAGCAGCCTCTTTTCAACTTAAAAAACTTCTCTCAGGTCATTTCCTCGGCACTCCTTCAATCTAGCAGAACGGAGGTGTACGATCGCCTTTCAAAGGCTCATACCGACGACAGCAGACACCGCTGTCCGTACTCGAACGGTAGTATCAGATGCCAACTGGTTAAACTAACCAATCATTTTGCATGACGTTTGATTCCAGACCGGTACAAACCGTAAAGGCATTATTTCGGCCTGACGACCTTAAAAGGGGTCCCTCGAAGGTGTCCACCAGATCTGGAACCATGGGGCTTACGGACCATCGAAATACCGTCTCTGCTTTCTTTGCTAGAAAGCTGATTGCGAAGCTCGCTACCCAATTTTCTGGCTATATATGTGGCCGTCAGGGGCAATATTTTATTTGAGATAGCTGATAATTTGGACTCCTTGCCGCCGGCAGGCCGTGGCATGAAGGTTTTTGCCTTGAGGCCAAGCATAACAACACACTAACTGGCCGCCAAACTTTACGGGGCCTGCAGTCCAAGAAAACTGACAAAAATCTTTATGTGTTTGGGCATTTATCGTCAGTTCGTGCCTGAAAGCCGTGAATTTACGGCAAGAATTCACGCATTATCCACTCAGAACGGAAAGCACGGCGAGAACTAAGCACGAAAACCACCCACACTCGCGTTCGCGCTTATTCGGGGATGTTCACGGCGTGAGTCTGGAGCCTTTTCGTTGAGGCCATGAATATTTTTGCACTTGAATTAATCACCTGTTATGTTAAACTGTCGTCTTCGCCTGTGTGTCTGTAGGGAATCATGACTTCACCTGAATGCCACGGCCTGAAGTATCATCCCTCAGTCAGACTAAGTAATCTGCTGCTTCGTCGGGCCGTGCCGGCCGGCCTGGTCTGAATGGCCTCTGCCTACCGGCGGCTTGTAAGTGAATGGGAGTCTTTAGTGGAGAAACATGTTCTATTTAATTTAACCCAGTTTTATCTGGGTTACTTGTTTTACACTGTTTCTTGAAAAAAAAAAAAAATTACGTGATATTTGTCGAGACCTCACCTCACGTGAGATTGGGTAAGATTCGGCTCCACCCCCTCCCCCTTCCCTAAACGCCTCACGTAACTAATGGTCGACTCCTTATTCATTGGGTAAATCTTTATAGATTGGGTTACACCACCTCTCTCGTTCTTCTTTTTTTGTTAAGGTATTGAGTTTAAAAGTATCGCGGCCACTCGCTTGGACTATTGTACTACATCCCTCTACCTGATATTTGTATTCCAGACCACTTGAAGCAGGTTCGCTTAGACTTGACTGTTCAGAGTCCCGTTTTGTTGTGAGAAAACTATTCTTAAGAATCACCTTTTGTACTACCAGCCTATCACGTCGTTCAGGTCAAGGTGCAACGTCTAGTAGCAAGCTTAATTTGAAAGATAGAAGGCAATATTAAGGGATATGACATCGATCGATAGTTGAGTTGGGCTCCCCTACTTCACTGCGGTCCTCCTTGCCTTGGCTCTTTTATGATTAAAAAAAAACTTGGGACAGAGCTGCAGCTGTCTGGATCTGTCTTTTTGTCCCGTAGGATGATCATTGCGGATATCTCCTTCATTCTTCTGAGAGCATGCTACCCTAGAGAGTTATCTGTCCCCTGCCGTTTAGGCAGAATACCAGATTGGCCATTTCACTTGTTCTATTGGTCTCTCATATTTGTAGGCCAGACCACTCGAACAGGTTCTGCAGTCTGACTAATGGCCTGCGCCTAGGGCCAGCTCGTTATACCAATCTCCACAAATCCTATATTAATATAGAATCACACCGCTGCCACCAAAATTTTATGTGGTAATATTTTGTAGCTTATCACAAAAAGTGCTGGGACTGCCGTCTTTTGGGTGATCTCCAGTCCTTTTAAAATATCTTCCTGTATTAATAAGAAAAAAGCCTCCCCCCCTGCTCCTGTTGTTTCTGCGTGTCTACTGTGTCAGAGAGAGAGAGTCCTTTTGCCCTTGCCTTCGGTATCTCGTGAAGGAGTTTGCAGTATAGTGGGATTATGTGTGCTCCACGGAGCTCTCCGATTCTACTTCGGCACTCTCGTAATCCAGCTTAACCAATGAAACTTTTGACCAAACTGCACGAATCTGGATTTAACGTCATCGGCCAATCTAGTGTTATGGCCATTGTGGCCAACAGAAAGCGCCTCTTTTGAGTGTTATGCCTGCTAAAACGAGGTAAATCTCTTCTATTGATGATGATGGCGGCAAGATCGAAAGGGAAGCATAGGTTGGAAGCAAGGGAATATTATGCGCGAATGTAAGCATGGAAGATCGGACTAATCACAAAATCAATAATATTTATCCGTCATGTCCTTTTTAACCATATTTTATAATTTCCCTCTGCAAATGACATTAACAAATCGATTTAATCTAGTTCATTACATTCACATTTTAAATACATTTCATCGTACTTTTCCCTCTCTCTCCCTCCATCTCTCGTTTTTTTTTAATTAAAAATTATCATCGCCATTAAACGTCAGGTACAAAAAAATCCGCTTTGATGCAGCTTAAACTGGAAAGAGCAATCAAGAAAGTATCGATTTTGCAACAACTGCAGGGGGAAAAATCTCTCCAAGGGCTGCACTTTTAATGAACTCCTCCTCCACTAAAGCTGCAGGAAATGGATGCGATTTAGTCCTCTTTATAAACTGTGTAAACTGCATCCTTCTAGAGACAAGGAATCGATTATTCGTCCTGTCCAATGCACTGACAGACGACATTCCAGCCCACAGTTGGGTGACAATGATGTCCATCACAGCAGAGACGCCTTCATTACAGGAAATGCACTCGAGTTTAGTGGAGGTATTTGGCTGGAGGGTGGCGAAACAGTGCGAGGTTGGGGATGAAATTCGTGCATAAAAAAAACATATTCCTCATCTCGATCCACTTTCCTGAACAAAATCCACACTCGTGATGATTTAGTGCCGTGAGCGTGAGGTGTATACGTTTACACAGGTAAAACAAATTCCTGTTTTCTATTCGATTTGAATCTTGCTATTTTTATTCTCTACTTTTTTTCGTCTATGTTCGCGTTGACCCATTTCCATGTCGTATGGCTCCTCTTCGAAATTGTAAACAAAACGTCGCTGGCGAGATTGTTTACATTGTGTCCATTTTGTAGGGCTTTACATGGTGGAAAACATTTCGTTTCTCTATAGCGCAAATTTTATGTTTACACGAAATCCGCAATAATATTGAAATGTAAACAAATAGAATTTTACCTCACACAGAAACTTTTTGATCGATATGCACGTGTTTACATGGGCGAGAGGGAATTTTGAGTATAGTTATCTGCCATATGGGGAATGATGAAAGGTGAATGTTATATCATTCTATGTGTGTGTGTACATGGACAGAAGTTTAGTTTTGCATTTAAAGTGTTTTTTGGTATACTATGTGTGTGTACTCAACAAATTACTTTGCAGAATTTATATGGAAAAGGTAAATTACAATTTCACTTTGGTCTGTAATAAAGTATGGAAGTTCCTTAAGCAAATACCGGATTGAATGTGTGTTTTATTTTTGGTTGTAAAAGCAACATTCCAGAAATTTTGTTTGGGCAAAAAAAAACTTTTATGTTTTCCCAGGTTTATTGTAAACATAAAACACTTGATAATGATAATTTCGCACCAATTTATATATAAACTTAAAACTTCAATAATAACTTTAATGTATTAGGTGTTAGGGGAAAAGTCTGCCGTTTGTGTGCACGTGCATTGCTATTCGTTGTTGGTCCTTACTAAAAAAAATACCGTTTGGGCTAAAACCGGTTTGAGACGGTGGGTGTCACAAAAGGAACTAACGTGATGGAGGCAGCAGACTTTCTTTGAAAGCGGAATATGAATCAGAAATATGTCAATAAAGAAGTGGCCCACAATATGACCTTACTTTAGAAATACTAATAAATAATAAAAAAAAAATGATCCTAATAGTATGCAAAATTAAATATAAATATTTAAAAAAAAAATACCCTAAAAGTATGCAGTAAAAAGTTAGCAGCCCACAGGGACGCTACGTCGGTAATGAATTTTATATGAGATCTATCGATAAATGACGATTCGAACGACATTTTTAGGTCCCTTTTTATTTCGTTTAACAGAGTTATCTCGGGGGAGGGGGATATGTGTAATGTATTACTCCACTTCACCTAGCTATCACGAGTATATGCTTGAAATTCACCTTTCTCATATTTGGTGACAAAGGGAATCTCGTGATAGCACATCTCCTTCCTGAAAACAACAGCCAATGTGCCTTAGGGGCCGTCCATAAATTACGTGAGGCGTATAGGGGGGGGAGCCGAATCTCACCAAATCTCACGTGGGGGAGAGGAAGGGGTGTCGGCAAATATCACGTAATTTTGTTCCCTCAAGAAACAGTGTAAAATTCACTGACAGGCCGCCGGCAGGCCAGGTCAGACACGGACCAATGAAGGCCATACAATACTCAGTCTAACGGGTGACGTCATGATTCTAGCAGGTGACGTCATGATTCCCTACAGACACACAGGCGAAGACGACAGTTTAGCACATCAAGTTGTTAATTCAAGTGCAAAAATGTCCATGGCCTCAATGAAAACTTTACAGGCACAAACAGATTGGTGACTGGAAAAGCCTTTAAAATACACGGACCGCCATATTTGCTGACACCATGCGGAGAAATTAAATATATTGCCTCCATTCTAATATGTTTGCGCCTTAAAGCGGTTCCAGACTCCGTGAACGTTCGCGTGAATACGAGTGTGGATGGTTTTCGCGGCTAGTTCGCGCCTTACTTTCAGGTCCGACTGGACACGGCGTGAGCTCGTGCCGTAAATTCACGGCTTGAGACAGAATAGAAGTTCTGGGGTGGTAGTACGTAAGTTGTTTCAGTCGACCTCTTCATACAAATATTCAAATCTTACAAAAATGTTTGTATGAAGAGTTCAATTGAAACAACTTACGCGCTACAACCCGCGACCTTAAGGCACAAACTGATGACAAACCCATCCGGTTGGCGACTGCAGACCTCATCTGGTTGGCGGAAGGGTGTATACTGATACTTGGCTTCAAGGCGAAAACTTTCAGGCCATGGCCTGCCGTCGACCTGTGTGTAAAAGGGGGCCTAAATCCTACAAAAAAAATTTAACCGAACGCCAGAAAGTACCATAGTAGTCCCTGGATTGTTTAGCCGCCACCGGCCAAAAGCGCGCGAGTCGATGAATGCTGCGGCGTACGATCCAAGTAACACCGACCCGCGAAAAGGCCATTAGAATATAGAACTACAGGAAAGACCCTCGCCGAATTTTAGCGAAATGAAATTCTCGTGATAATGAGCGCATGATTATGAGTTTTGATTGTTGTGTGCCCACTACAAGCGAAAAAAGCGAGTGGAATAGAGAAGGGGCAAGTAGGAGTTTGAATTATCAGTTATTTATAATTAAAGCTTGTGTTGTGTTGTGTTTTGTGCTTGTACACCTGTAAATACGTATTTTTAGTGTTAAATACTAGAGATTTTTTAAAATCTGAAAATCTCACGTGAGATTAGTGGGGAGTCAAGCCAAATCACATGAAATCTCACCAAGGGCGGAGGGAGGGTCGAAAAATCGTCCCCTTACTGTCTTGGATTCCTCACAGTGAACGGATGTCCTCTTCAAGAAATCATACTAATATGTCTCTTTTTTCTGTAGGTTCCTTCTGAATTCTAGCTGCATGTTGTGGATCTCTCTTCGCACTGCCTCACTCGCATTGTCGCCAAGAGGGGGTGCAAGGGGAGGGGGTGAAGTCAGTATCCTCTTGTAGTTTCTTTCTGTGAACGCTGCACAGTTCCCTAAGCTTTGCATTTCCCATCGTAGAATAAGACCAATATTGATTACATTAGCTACAGCTGGATGAAATGCTGTTGCATTAGAAATCAAATCTGCGTATTCCAAGAATTTGTTTGGGTTTAGTGTTCTTTGTCTATTTTGCCAGCTACAGTAGATCTGCGGTGAGTCGTTTCTGGAGATAATGCAGCAGGATGCGCGTGCTGGCTTCTACTTAAAGGATATCTCTTTAGTGTAGTACTCTTCACATAGTCCGCAACCATCCTGTCCATTGATTTACAGAAAATATGCTAGGAACGAAAGACTTTGCTTCAATGTCAGAAGATAGAAGTAATTCGATGGCAGAAGAAAGAAGTACACTGAATTTCTTTGAAGTGCGAAGACAAGTAAGAAGGAATGGTAGCTAAATTGTGAGAGTTGACAGGCCTGAGTACTTCTTCCCGGTAAAAGAATGACAGTAGGACGCTTTAGATAAGAATATCAATTATATGATCAATTATAGACGAAAATCTATGAATCCAGAGACTGGAACTCTTCCAGGAGACACGCGGAAATAGAGCAAGTGGCGAGTTTCGACAGTAGGCACTTGTAATATTTTTTTGTTCATTGCTGCATTGAAATATCAATGAGAAAAAATAAGCCTGAAAGTATGCAATATTGGATATAAATAAGAATAAAAAAATATGCCTGAAGATATGCATAATAAATGACCGGGACACAGAGACGTTAAGTCGTTAATATGTAGATTTGATCTGAATAGTATAAGAGGCAAGAATAATGCTAACTAAGCTAGACCAGTGAAAATATTTTTCCGGCAAAAAGAATGAATCGTTGTTTTCATACTTCTTCAATAATATTTTTTTTTCTAGAATTCATATTGCCGAAAAACAAAAGTGTTTTCTTACCATATTATTCTAAACAAATCAAACCCAGGTAACACATTTATTTCTTCATCCATTTCCATGCGATATATAATCAAAAATCCAATAAATTTCAATGACACAGGAAAATATTTTTTCTTAAGGCTCACCCTACAACCCTGCTGCACAAGACCCAGGAAAAACAAAATAAAAACAAAAAAAGGGAGACATTTTGGAGACATATTTTCCCGCCCTCCTCTTTTATATAGTCTAAACAATACCGCCCCCGTTTCATTTCACAAATCCATTGATCAAACAAAGTCGCGACTCATTCAATAGCAGCTTTCCAACCCTCCGAAAAGAAGCTTGTTTATTAATATTTCTTCACCCCCAGTTCGTTAATAACCGTCCGTCTGCTGTGGCGAATGAACCGCAACTTATCTTTCTGATATCTTAATGACGTTAATTTGTAGATTTTTCTCCAGGATTATGTTATCTATGTGTGTTCACTCCTGTACTTGGCTACAAGGTTTTTGGGGAAGGAAACTTTTCATTCGGCTAATGGAATACTTGGCTTTGTATTTGTTGAATTATACTCGAATTGGGGAGTGAAGAAAATGGATTGGGGTTGGAATGGCTGGAAGTTCGTTCTTTGAGTTTCTTTCTGCTTTTGGCTGCTTTTGATAGTGATAATTGCCATTTGCCTTTTCTATAATAAATGAAAGAGAAAAAAATTGGTTTTTTCTTTTGAAACTCCGTAATCAATTAAGGGTGGGTTTTTTCTTGATAAAGGGTTAGGGTTATAGTTTATTTTTTTGTATAAGAACCCATTAGCCCAAAGGATCTAAGAAGAAAGACCACGGGTACTGTTAAAAGGCTCAGGAAATATTGACTCAGTATGCTTCCTATTTAGTAAACCTTTCAATCTTAAGGGGTTGCACAAGAGACCCTTATATTACTATTTCGACTAAGTGATAAAAAAATCATTTTTTTCATAAAGGTTGTTTAATCTCTCGGAACGCAATTTTTTTAGTTATTTTAAAGGGATGGAGGTTTGTTAGCTTTTTCCGAAAAAAAGGCCATACAAAAGTTCTGTCCGTCCGTCCGTTTGTGATCCACTTGCGAAACTACTCTGTCTACAGGCATGTGGTCTATCGCAGATTGCAGGTCTCTATCAGAAAACCTAAAATTATTAAAATGAATAAAAAAGTCTAACTGTAATAAGCTCAATGCAACACTTGGTAACAATATCGTAGTTAGGAGCCTCAATCTCTACTAAACCGATGCTAACAGGATGACTTTAAGGAATATTACCACGTTTATAAGCGGAGTTTCACTCCCGGATCTTCAGTCCAAAGTAAAACTCCCGATGCGTTTATAAGCAATGGGAGTGAAAATCCAAAATACTTTCTGGTTTGAAATGACAGCTCCAAGCTCAAATTTAAAATCATAGCAAAGACAAATTGTAAACCCAATGTTTAATTTAATGTATTTAAAAAATCAATAAAATAAAGAAAAAAACTATTGTAGCAAAATAAAACACCCAGCTTCTTCTTTACTAAGTTTCCCCCCCTTGGAAAAAAATCTCACTCCAAGTCAGCGTTTATAAGCACAACATAAACCGGGATCGAAGTTTCACTCCCAGTTTATAAGCGGTGTTTCACTCCGGATCGAAACTTCCATCCGGAGGGAAACTCCGCTTATAAACGTAGTATATGTCGACCCAAGTTAAAATGGTCAGAACACAATCAACAACCATAATGGAATCCGACAAGGGAGGTCGGGCCTGCGTTTTTTTCTTCTACTCTAAAGTTTAACCCGAGAATCTCTTAAGAAATTCTTAGACACCAGAAACAACCCTTTACACTGTTAGTCGACAGGTCTTACTAGTCATGGTGCATAATCTAGTACAGCGGTCTATAACCTATGGAACTAGTGCCAGTAGGTGGCATGTGAGAAGATCTCTGGTGGCCCGAAGATAATTTGGAAATGTGCATTAAATTGAAATTATCAATATTTTAAGGTCATTTATATGCAGGCCGCCGGCAGGCCGTAGCCTGAAGGATATTCGCCCTCAGGCCAAGTATTATCACACACTCACCGGCCGCCAATTGGGTGGGACCTGCGGTCCAAATAAACTGGCAAAAAACTTTATGTCTATGGGTATTTATCGTCAGTCCGGGCCTCAAGATCTGAATTTCTATTCAGTCTGAAAATTTCGTTGAGGCTATGAAAATGTTAGAACACTTCCCCGATGTGTTAGACGGATGCCTCAAATCCTTATCGTTTCAGCCAGACTGATGGCCTTCATCGGGCCGTGCCCGCCATTCTGGCCTGAAGGCCACGGCCTGCCTGTATGTGAATGGGGGGCCTTTAGCTTCTAAAGTTGATCCCTAAGGTAGACATTAACATTTAATCAATTTTTGGTAGCACGCTAAATGTCAGTAGTTTTAATTATCTGTTTTGTGTCACGCCAATACATTTGGGTTGCCGACCGCTGATCTAGTAGAAAGCTTAGGATAAGGAAAAGAATATATGAGAGGATGGCGACGATTTGGATTCTTGAATGTTGCAGCGGATGCCACCGGAAGATTGTTTAACAGATGTATCAGCCCTTAGTTCCAAGCTGTCCACTAAACTGGAAGGAAGAATGGGGCAGGCGTTAGAAGAGACAAGACCTTACTTCGTTTTGGAAGCGTTCTATTCGATCCGATTCCTCTTCCCTGACGTCGATGTTCTAATTGAATTGGGCATAAGTTCACGATCATTTGGCATATTGTGATCAAGCCGTGCTACAAATTCTCGATTAATGTTACGCCTTGGATATTTAGCGATGGGTGTGCCGCCAGAACGCTCCGTCCACTGATAAAAAAGGAGAGTCGGTGGAGATTTTATTAGAGATGAGACAGTACTGCGGGGGGTATTTTCATGTGAAAGACTAGCGGGAAACGGATCATGTGATCGAGCGGGAAACGGACTACTCGCTTATTATGCTTAGAGGCTAGGGCAGGAAAAAGGACATGGATGGAAAGCTGAGGGATCATGCTTTAGAGTAGGTTCGAACCATGGATCTCTGAGTTGACAGTTTTCGCCGGCTACCAAGGCGAGGTTGAATTTAACATGATTCCTACGTCCCCTATAAAGAATCGGTGCAATGTCCTGTTGATTGAGCTAGACATAAGTTTATGATAAAAACGTTGGAAGGTACTGAGAGTAGAGCATTCGAAAGTTTGTAAAAAGGCCGGCGATAGAATTGAACCCTGGAGAAGACCGGCAGATATGGTATGGGTTGGATTTTACGTCATCCAGTACAACCTTGATTGAATGCCCGGAAAGGACTCAATCCAGTTCTGCAAAACTGAGTCAACACCAATAGCTTTGAGTTTTCTTAGTAAAAAGTGTGCCTTGCCAAACTTTTCCCTCTTGTCCTGGTATATCCTTAAAGCCAATTTCTACTCAAGCCTCTAGCTTGCATTAAGCAAATGTCAAAAGCATTTTAATTCCGTTAAAACCTTTCGTCTTTTCCTAATTGCATTCTCTAATTATTTTATTTCAACTTTCCCGCAATTGCTCAAAGCCTCGACTCAACTCCAAAATGAAATCTAATTAAATAGCGTCAATTTCTCTACCATCGTGCTCCGTACAAACCGAATTTCATTTGTTTCACACAAAATCCCCACTAATCAGCAGCAGGATAATTGCCTCTGCACTGGATGCGTTCTTCTACCCACCTGCACTATACTCCCCCGACATTTTATTGCCGGGGCGAGTGAAAGAAAAACTTTGAATAAATTTCCACAAGAACGGATTTGGTACACCTTCACGGCCCATGAAAATGAAATGCATACTTTTAGGGGTGGTATTGCATGCAAGAGAATGTGGAACTAAAATGTAGAGAGTGGAGCGAAAAACGAAGTGCGGATCAGCATAAGAACGGGAATAATATTGAAGAAAGAAACCCTTCCCTTCTGCGCGAGCCGGGCTGTCTGTAACCTGGATATCAGAACCAGCCCTAACCTAAAAGTCTAGGGTAAATGCTGTTAAAAAACCTGACACAATTTTCCATGGAAACTCCCTTAAAATCCGATAGCGGGGTTTATTTCTCTTGCGTTTTTCTTTCTGTTGTTGTATGGTGTGTAGCCGAGCTTCAGGTGTAGTCCGTCTGTGTAGTACGTAAACCAGCGAAACGAGGCCAATCTCTGGAATTCTAATAATCACCTTGCTATGGCTCGAAAATTTATGGCAAGGTAACGATTTCGAACACGAAGGATGTTTAACTACCTGTCGTCTACCGGTGAGTTCTAGTTCAGCGTTGCCATGATTGCCATGGTGGGTTTCGTTGCGGTGTTACTTTGTTTTTTCAGGGGGACGGGGGAGGTGAGTAGTTGCGGCCTGAATGAAGACGAGGGTGAGAGTGCACATGCTAAAGTTGAAAACCCTTTTATGGCTCACCTTTTTGTTGACTGCAATTTGCATACTAGAGCTGTGAGAGATTGTGATAGAGCAGCCAACGCCAGGTATATAAATTTCAAATCGCTGATATGCCGCAAGGGAGCAATTTGTATTTTGATAGTTCATTGTTGTGCGGGGGTGGAGTAGTTTTTTTTATAGTTATTCATCGAAGCACACGAAGGAGGAAATTGCGCTAACAGTTTCAATAGGTCTTAAACTTTGCTATTGTAAACAGGGTGCGAAACTAGAATGGTTTGACTGCACTTAAGTTCAAAACTACATGGTCTCAGATTTCACGATAAGGCATCACCAGGCATTTGTGAAATTTGTGCCAAAGCAAGTTAGGCGTGTTCGAAAAAGAAAGAAGCCATAACCCTGCAAGCTTATGCATGATGCCAGGTTTGATGATCAGGAGGCAATTAGTGCCGTGGTCAAAGATCAGCTTGAGTTGTCCCTTTTTAATTCATAGATCCTTAGAATCTCGGATCATCTTTAGGTTGGTTTTGAAACAAAATATATTAGTGCTAGAACAGACTTAGGAGCCACTTCGAGTGATCAAGTGCGAAGATCACTTGTTCTTATTCATAAATAGCGTTACAGTCCTCGAAGCCTCTTCTTTCAGTCTACTACGTCTTACTAGTTCTCCCAAATTTGTTATATCAAGTTTTTTTATATCTTCAAGAAGAACGCTCTTCTTCCACATATAGTCATCCTGCGCCGCTTTTTCTTGTTGGTTTAGCAAGGAAGATCGCGGGTAGTATTCTTTACGTCGAGGATCGTACAAGATGACCGAGTCATAGCAGTTCCAGTCTAATTTTACTCATGTAAGTGACGCTTGGAATGGGTTCTGTTGGGTCGAATATTGGCCAAAGGATCTATTAGCTGTAGGAAAGACCAACCAAGCTGCTCGGTTGTCCCCTCCCACCATAATAGCGATCTCCGTAAGTTACGCAATATCGATTTCAAATTTCAACAGGACTGTCAACAGGACTTTTCAACAGGAGTTTTGTTAGTCCGTGGAGTGTCTAGATGGCCTCGATCAAGTTGATCATAAGTGTCGCTTTGGCCTAAGACAACCCAAGATAAATGACCTAAGACCGACAGCAAGCGAAGAGATAGATTCCGCTAAACAGATCAGTGCACCGCAGTGCCGACGGATTGTGTTGAACCGGGATGGGTTGGCAGACAAATAAAGCAGTCCTCCGAAACTGTTATTTAGTATTCTAGCTAAAAGTAAAAAGGGTAGGCCTCTTCATACTGAATCGGAGTTCTATCTTCCGGTGTACAGAACTTCATGTGGACTTCCGCAGGGCTCTGTTCTGGGCCCTCTCCTATGGATTACAATGAATAATGATGTGTTGGGACTATGCCTCCGAAAAGGATCAGTTCCCTTCGGGATCGCGGATAACATGGTGTAGTAATCGTAGGACAACGCTTCCATGAGCTGGAGTTATGGGCGAACCAAGAGATCTGTCAGATTAAAGCGTGTGGCCTGGAAGTAGTGGTCTGACTCTTGTTAAGCATAAAACTGAAGTTGGAGAAAACTAGTATCCGCAGGGATCAAAATACGGGAAGAGATAATTGAGTCATAGCCCGAACTAAGTTACCTTGCAGTGATGATCGGCCGCTGGCTAACTTTTAACGCACTCCTGAAGGGCATGGCGGGTAAAGCGTTAGGTATTTGTAAAGCACTCCCAAGATTGCTGCCCGACGCGGGGAGTCTGGACTTCTAAAGGCGAGGATGGTTAGATCAGGCCTGCTATACGCAGCGCAAGTGAGAACAGTAGCGTTGGGCAGGACGACTAACAGCAGAAAATGGAGGTCCGCATACAGATTAAGTGCGCTTCGCGCATTCGGCACGTTCAGTACCATATGCAACGATGTGGCGTGCGTGATAGTGAAGATGACCCCAATAGACAGACTGGCGAAACAAGGCATGCGTCTCTATGATCCAGGATATGTTAAAGGAGAGTCAAATTCAATGCGGTGGCAGATAACGCACAGCGAGTCTGTACCGTAAATGACAAGAGAAGATGGACCGAGCTTTGGTGAACTACTACCTCACGCAGTTCTTGAGTGGATACGGAATGAATATCTGGTAGGAAGCATAGCTCGAAGGATAGAGAAAGGACAAGATATATTAAAGGGAGTCTGGGGTGCATGAGGATATGGAGCTGAATCTTGCGTTTGAATTCTTTGATGTTGTATGAATTCGGGAATACTGATTCTGGGAGGTTGTTCCACAGTCGAGTTGCTCTCGAAAAGAACGAATTTATAAACTGATGTCTGCGTGAAAATAATGGCTGCAGCCAGTGAGAATAAGCCGGCTAGTTTTGTGTTGCCGGAAAAACATTGCCGTGGAGGCAGGAGGTTACATATTTCGGCTAAGCTTGTGATTTCGGCTAAGCTTGTGACTTATATCTGGTCACAAGTGAGTTATTCAATGGCTGTGCAATTTGAAAAACAAAAATATGACACACTTTGGTACTCTCAGAGTGGACATTTTACACACCCGAAATACCCCGGGTGGGTACCGTCGGCTATGTGTGGATGTAGGGATAACTTGAAAATCACAACGGACCGACGACAGTACACAAAAGTTTGCTTCTGAGCTCTAGTTTGAAAATCTAACAATAGAGCACTCAACGGAATTGATGCAACAAAGTGGTTCTAAAACCCGTAACAATTCTTGTGGTCGCGAGAATGAGAGGTATCAAAACGGCGCTAAAGGGAGGTCAGTACAGAGCAGTGGCGGATTCTGGAAAGGGGGGGGGGGGGTTGGGAATGAGCGTCATTTTCTATTAGTTATGGATTATTGCAGTTCTCTGGAATCTTTTCAAAATGCCACCCAATTTTTAAATTGTAGCTGTATGCTCCGTTTGAAATGTTGTTTAATCAAAATAGGGCTGTATTTGCAATGCGGCTTATTAGAAAACTTATTTTAGAACCTACATATTGTTACATTAGCTCTGTCAGCTATTTGATTAACAAATTCCATACGATTAGACTTAATGAGGACTTATGCGAGACAGTACATTTATCCCTCACACGACGGTAAATTGTACTGACTGCTAAATTTTTTGAAATGTCCTACTACTCTTGGTATGAGCATGCATACCTGCACCCAAACATCATAAATAGCTCAACAGCCTGTTATTGTCTTTAGCTTCCTGCTACATCCTCCTCCACAACTGTCATCCCTGGCTTGAAGTCCCCAATCGATTGTTTACAAAAAATATTCTACGTTTTCGCTACTTTCAATAAAATCCTTTTTTGGAGTACGCGGCTAATATTTTCAGGGGGATCCTTCGAAAAGTAGCTATCTTCCTTATCCACCGACGAACAGGGATTTAGGAAAAACAGAAAAACTGAGTGACTCCATTTGGAAGATATATATTCGTAGGTTCACAAGGCATGAGAAAAACCCAACATAACTTGTTGTTTTTTTGTTGTTTTTTTTAGCATTTTGGGATTCACAATTTTTTATTATCCAAGTAAAAATAAAAGATGGCCTTACAGCTTCCCGCGTAATAATAAAAAATGGCCTTACAGCGGGCAAACACCGGCCGCTTGGCATTTTAAGATGGACGGAGAATGTTTAACCATTTATAATGGGGGAACATAGGGTCTCACCATGGCGAATCTTGACCAAAATATTTAAATGGCCGAGTACTGAGCTGTTCCAACAAGCATACGACGGCAAAAATAGAATAACAAGTTGTAAATAAGAAAACATTTTTTTTCTTTTATACATTTGACCATTTAACGTGTAAACAGCCACTGTACCATCGCCGTATGCCCTTTATTGGAACTGTAAGGCCATCGTACCGCTTTAATATAGGACTATACCGTCCAAAAAACAACCTTCTGATGCCCGGTATACGGCCGAGAGCTATATTTTAAACACGGCCGGTGTTCGCCCGTTGTAAGGCCATCTTTTATTTTTACTCGGGGAATTATTTTATTGTTAAGGAGTAAATTTTTTTACCATCATTTCTAGCCTATGATATTTTAGATAACATCATCTCCAGATTTTGAGTAAAATATAATAAGGTATCTCTTCCAGCTCGATAGCTCAGCCTACTGTGAACTCAATCGTGAAATCAAACATTTCGTAATTGCTTATTATTTTCAAAAGTTACAAAAACACAAACTTCTCTTAAACATAAACAAAACGAATTTCGAAAATCAGCCTTAAAAAATAAAAATGTATATTTTCATTGAATTTAAAACAATCGCCCTCAACAGATTCTGCTCCTTTTTTTTACCTTCAATTAATCCGCAAAGGAAAGCAGAAAACATCCCACATCACATCACAACTCGAAAATATTTCTTTATGAGCACGTTTGTGTTTCTTGAGGAAAAGGTAAACAGAAATTCTAAAAGCATCGTCGCCCCTGAATTAGGGAAGGTTAAGGCATCCCTTAAGGCGCTCTGATGCTGGGGCAACATCTGCGTTTTGGTATTTTGATTAAAAAATAAATTCGTATCAAAATTCAGGATTTTTTTGGAGCAGTTCTTTTGTGGGGTTGCAGAGTAAAACGTGAAGTAAATGAACGACAGCAAAATATAATAGGAGGGGGGTTGAGTTTTTCACCCTACATGGCTCTGCTGTTATTGTTAAGAGTTTAATTTAAAATGTTTTTAATTCCTGTGTTGGTGTAACAATTTGTATGGGGGGGGGGGGGGGGAATGTATAGTTCCAACCCTTTTTGGATATGTGAAAAAAATCCAAAAAAGAAAATGATGTGAAGTTGCTTGTGGCGACCCTGAATGTACATAAAAAGTCCATAGCTTGGGTTGTGATTTGTGAGTCGAAATTGTTATCAGTAAAAACTTTTCCCTCAAATCCCTTCCCTACACCAGAACCTGAGTCGAACATGTGCTTATGAAACTTTTTCGAATTGAAAAACTTTTATTTTTATTTTTTTCATAAAGCACAATGTTTCATCATGTCTGTTACAAAAGTTTCTCTCCAGTTTATGTAACATGTCCTGTGGTATTGGACCCAATTTAGTATTTTAAATTACCTCTGTTTGTGAAAGGGTAAGGTATGAACTTAATTTGCTAACTTTTACCTGCCACAACTTTCATATTCAATGAGTACCTTTTGAGCACAAATGCTTTAACAGAAATATTTAATTTAAGGATTAGTAAAATGGAACCATGGAAAGTAATCTGAGTTAGGGGGAGAAGAGCCTATTCCACTAACAGAAAAGAACGTCGGTCCCCCCCATGAAGGCAAGAAGGTCTGTGCTAATCGGTCTCATTTTAAGGCAGACTAGGGACGATGATTCACACAAAACATATTTACAGTCGCCTTTGACGTAGATATTCTGCCCTTTGATGCAGTCATAGGTTGTGAATGTGATAACGCAGCAAGCCTCTCAGATATCTCACGAATAGTCTAAGGTGCGCCCGGTTTAGAGTGCCCGACCAACATGTAAGACCCTTCCTTCGGGAGCTTCTCCGCAGCCTCATTCTACTTGTCCCTGTACCATGTTCCATTTTTGACTCATCGATGAACCAATAGAGGTTTCTTGGTCCCCCTGAAGGATAAGGTTCATCCTCTGGAGCCGCAGGTCACTAACGAAGAGGCCTCGGTTGGTTAGGGTGTAAGGCGTCTGGATACCATCCCAGAGGTCCCGGGTTCGAGTCCCGGCCAACTTTCCTTCTTCCTTCTTCCATATTTACATTCCTGATTCCTATTGTAATAGGCTTCCTTAGCCCGTCCCCGCTCCAAAGCGCATGTCATCGGTTGTTTGATGAGATTTAACTCGTTTCAGGAGACATAACACTCCAGCGAGTTGTTTCTCGGTGCCCCTAAGTCAGAGTCGCGATAGTAATGATTGGGAGTAGGTGGACTAAAAATATCGCGGGGTAGGTTGTGTCAGTTCCTTCCTCCCCCACTAGAGCTGCGGTTCGACATTGCATTCTATACGAAGAAAATAGATTGCCAACAGTATAAAAGGTCTTTCCTGAGACTCTAGTCTTTCACATAAAAAAAAACGATATGGTCAGATTCGCGACAAGTGTTTGGGATACCATGTCAAAATTCTCAAGACACTCATGGCGGCGGATTTCCACGATAAGCTGTTGAGTCAGTTCAATGATTGTCTAAATAGCAGCTGTGGAACATCTCCGCATAGCTACAATGCAGAGGAGGCACTTGAGGATCAGCGTGGAACCACGTGGGGTTTAACGATCGTGCCGTGCGTTCAGAAATCATTTTCGGCGCAAGACTCCATGCTTTACCCAGAAGCGTTTCACAAGCCCATATAGCAATTTATTCGGTATTCCAATTGAACCTTCCAGTTCAGTCTCTTATCCAGAATTACTCCCAGAAATTGGTCTTATATGGATTCCTTGGTGATACGGGAAAAGGAAGTGCTGTATGAATGTCAGTGAAAAATTCATCACGGAAGCCACTGACACGGAAAGAAGGGGCGCCGCGGCGTTACGGGTATGTGTGGATCGACCTTTATTCGTATTCGCTTGTCAGTCACGGCCTTGTGTTTGAGACCCTCCATTTTCTGGCGTTAGCTGTCCTGTTCAATACTGCTGCTGACACTTGCGCTGCGTATAGCAAGACTGAGTTGAGCCTCTCCGCTAGCAAGAGACGACGACAAGGTCCAATGCCCCCTCCCGTTTTGCAGCAAACTTTGAAATCCTGCGCAAATACTGGACGCTTTACCCACCATGCCCTTCAAGTATTTAGCCTTCGGTCGATCATCACTCCGAGGGTCCTTAGGGCGGGATGTGTCTTAACGATCTGTTCCCATATATTGATCCTTGCAGACACTAGGTTTCTACGCTTGTATAGCTTCAGTTTTGAGGGTTGATAAGCATCAGACCACCGCTTTCAGGCCAAAATGTAATCTCCCAGATCACTTGGTTCGCCCATAATTCCATTTCATGGAGGCGTCGTCCTACTACTAGTACTACCCCCCTCCCCATATGTCAGCCGCGATACCGATGGAACCTGCTCCTTTTGGGAGGCGATGCCCAAACACATTATTACACATTATTAGAAGGCCCAGGGTGGATCCCTGCAGACCGTCGGTCTGTGTCTTACGATTCATAGTGAAATGTTGTAGCTATTTTCCCTATTAGGTAAAATAACAAATAACAGTTTGCCCAACAACACCCGTACCCAACACGATCGGCCGGCACTGCACACAGCGTGATGACTTTTAGCCTTTTCATGCCTTTTGAATTAGGAATATGGCGAAATAGACTATGATACGTCAACATTCATCCTTTCCCCAAATTTGCTCTTAGTCTGGCCAACTTATTTGCCTTTTTACTACCCTTGAAATATTGTGACCCGTTACCCACTAAAGAGGTATCCTGCTTCTTCTAGCTAAGGAAGAAATCTGATTTGAACCGATTTCTTGCGATTGGAACCAATTTGATCCGCTTTGATATGATATGATCTGATTTGAACCAATTTAATCCGGTTTTGATCAGCTGGGAAGTAGATCGTGCCTTCTTCTTCTTTAATCCGTCAGCTGTCGGTCCGAGCGGGACGTAGCCGCAACGGATACGCTGCTGTGGTGACGTTTTAAAAAATGCAGTTTCTTGCCTTTGTTCGGTTTCCCGATTCTGGTCAATTCGGCAGTTCGACCACCCTCCTGCTCTCACACTCTGGGCTTGGGACCAGACGACACGGGCTTAGGCTTGGGACCAGATCGTGCCTAGTATCTTGATGGTCGCTTAGATATGCGACAACCTGATTACACAGGCTTCTGGCATTGGGCTTTGAACTTATTATATAGAGTAATATGGCTATAAAGAGTATATTCAACGAACATCACGTCTGCGGACTTGCTTTGCCTTCCTGTATGGTGTTAAGCCTCCAATTCAGTTTTGGCTATAGGTTTAGTACTCGTTCATTAATTGCAGGTGCGCTGAATTCGGGGATTTTTATTCCATTGATGAAAAGCACGTATTAATGGACAGCCTTCAACACTTTGATCACTTGCTAACCTTGAATAGAGCGATCTACATCCATAATCGCGGATAGAGGATCACCATTTGCCTGTGCATAAGCGACAGTCTGCCATTCTCCAATGCTTTTAGAATTTGATCTAAGTCATAATATACAGCACCGCGCCCTGGGGTGTGCCACCAGTGTCTCGTTTTTATCGCTTTGCTGTAGCCTAAAGGCCTTTGCATGATGCCGGTTTTTAGCATACCACAGATAAGACTGACTGTTCCTGTTGTGGGTCCCGGCAAATCTCTCATCTCTTTGGTCCAATGATACCAGCTAATATCAGCGCGGAAAGTAGAGGACATCTGCAGATGGGGCTTTAGCACATATTAAAAAAGAAGAACCTAATGGAAAGTCTTTCGTAGTAGGATGTATGGTATGCGACAGCGAGGTAGGTCATGGTCTGCTTACCCCAGTGCGGCATGAGCTTAGAGATAAAAAAAAGGATGACACTTCCTTCGGAATTGGGAGTGTTTGAAAGCGCAGTTGTGGGAGGCTTGGATCAGATGCTGATTGTAGAACCGAAGAAGTAAAGTAACGAAGGAAAATCACTGAATGTATATAAAAAAAATGTTTAAGGAAGTGAAAATAGACAGAAACCACATTTCCACAATCAATATTTGTTAAATCGCAACGGGTTTAACATAAATCAACTTAAGATAAATAATTACTTACGATTTTGGACGGTAAAATAATTCGAGTTTCGTTTTCACATATCTGAAAAGAAAACGTAAAAATTTTAAAACACAATTGTAAAAATTTCAGAATTCTTAAATAATTAAATAATTTTTGATTTTTAGCAACAAACAAGCAACACAAACAGACGAGCACAGACAGACACGAAATGTCCTAAGCAAACAAACACCCTCGCCTGTCTCATTCTCCATCATCGCGCAATAATTCATCTCGAAGAAGAACGAACTGGGCTTAAGAAATTCGACCTTGAGTCTGATAAAACATTCATGGCGGCTATCATCATCAACATCATCATCATCATCATTTCATTTAATCTTGTATTTAAGAAAGCAAATATGGACGCGAAGACGCGGGCTCTTAAAGACGATTAAAAGCTCAGATCTCACCCTGAAAATATTCAATGGATTCTGAGCTGTAAGAAGATGAGATCAAGACGGTGTGTCAAAGTGATTGCTACAGTTAGTTCAGAAAAATTGTGTTTTTGGGGCGGGGTGCAGGGGGATGTATTTTTTCGTCAGTTTTAAAAGTTCAAGTTTTTAATCTTTCGTAAAAAAAGTCTCAACAAAAATTATGAGGAGAAGGAGGCTGTTAGCAGCGCCCTTTGATTAGCAGCGGCGAATAAATTTATACCTCGAGATCTAACACGTCATGAATAAACATCCAATGAGATTCAAAATGACGCCCTGTTTAAATACCTGACTTCAGGCAACTACGATCGCCAGTATCTTGATGGATATGATCACGTAAGATCGCCGAGAACAAAATGGTGATTGCACTGCATTTGTTGGTACCAAGTCCTTCTGCAGGATATCCCCGGAGAAGCTTTTTAAATATGGAGCAAAAATGGCTTGGAATACTATTGGACTCCATGTACTACGCTTGAGTCAACCCATGAAATTCTACACTCCTGTTCAAACAAAAGCTAAGTTTGAACTTTCTTAACCTGAACTCAAAATTTCTTAATAGGTCCTTTTACAGGACATATGTAGATCACTGTCAGGAAGAAACCTTTGACACATAGAAAAAGCGCAATCAACTCCTAAAGAAATATGACACTCTAATCCAAGAGCTATCTTAAGACTGATCAGTAGACTAAGCCCGGTTTGAAGGCGGTATACAAAAGATACAAGTCGAGGTGTGTGAAGAGTACTAGGTGCTGCATACAAAAAATGTAGCGCTCAGCCTACTGATCTTGCAGCTGATCTTGATGTGGTAGTGTCAAGATCCTTTCCAGTCTCCAGCATTATAATACATAGCTTCCTTGAGCATAGGTTAGGTTAGGTTAGATATGGCTGAGCTGCTGGTGCACAGCCCAAACACTTAGACCAAAGGGATAGGCCCGTTGTGATGCCATACTGATCCCACTTTAAACCCAATGTTAAAGTGTCGTTTCTTCGCTAAACCACCTTGAGGACGTAATGAATCTTCTTAGTTGCGGGATCCGAAACTTCGGGATTTCCGCAAGCGTGCTTAGGAAGGGTTTACCAAAAGTGGTAAGTCTCCTTTTGCTTAGAGCTGGACAGTGACAGAGAAGGTGTTTAACACTTTCCTCTTCGTCTATATTCTGACCGCTTCTGCAGAAATCGTAGGTTTCGAGACCTAAGCGGGCCGCATGCGTCCCTATCAGACAGTGTCCGGTCAGCACTCCCACTGTAACTGACAGATTTCGTCTACCGAGGCTCAGCAGTGAGGTAGTCCGCCTGAGATCGTAAGAGGGCCACGTCGTTTTGGCCAAGGTTCATTTGTTGAGATTCCTCCAATGCTTTTCTGCTAATTGCATTGTGTGGTGTTTGAATCGGAGTTTAAAGGTGGCCCAAGGCATACCAACCATTTCTTTTCCAGGAAGGAGAGTGGCGGTCGTGCCTTTCCTAGCCAGTTCGTCAGCTTTACAGTTTCCTGTTATATTTCGGTGAGCAGACACCCATATGAGGACTGCTGAGCCATCAAATTAAGAGATCTGCGGCATTCAGAGATAGTTCTGGAGTTATTAGTGCAAGAGCGCAAGGCCTTCAGAGCCGCCTGACTATCTGAGAAGACGTAGACAGTTCGGTTCCTGTCGCCTTGCTGGTTGATTTCCAATACATCCTCATGTATTGCTACGCTTGGTAAACACTGCAGTGATCGGGTAGTCGGAAGGACACTTCAATCCCAAGTTCCGGCGAGAAGAGTCCGCCTCCCACTCGACCCTCGAGCTTAGAGCCATCAGTCAAGAAGTTTATGGCATCTTCAATACTATGTGGTCTATTATTCCATTCACGACGTTACGGAATGTAGACTTCGTAGTTCTTCGTAAAGTTGACCTCGGATATGCGAAAGTCGGTTTCTGTGGGAATATTGGCAGAGTCTAGCACCTTAAAGTGCCCTCCTCTAATTCCGGTCCAAGATCCAGATTCTTTTATTCTGAGCGCTGCAATAGTCCCTATGTCCCTAATTTTCCCTATGGTTTTAAGGTTTCAGTTTATGCTAGCTCCATAACTACTATCCCCTTTATGTTAGACGATGGAGACGACTGTTATTCATTTTGTTTATTTTGTCAAACGTATTCATCAGGCACCAGATCATATACTATTTTAAGAAGGGTCCCAAATGCTAAAACAACGTATCCTAGAAGGGACGGACAACTACAGTGAAAGCGTTCGGTTGGGATGTTCCTCCCCACAACTGCCGCTTGCTGATGTTCTTGTTCATCGCACACAGCGACTTCTGTACATTATACCAAAGAGATCCTCCTGGCTTCTAGTCTGATCATTTCATTTGCCGTATTGTTGGCGTTGATTATTCCTGTCACCCGACCGCTGTACCCTCTAGCTCAGAAATAGATCCCTTATTGACAGATTGGGACCAACTAGTACGTTATGTAGACCTCGCCTAGTCCCTGGTTTTGAACCCTCCGGGCATTGAACTATGTTATAGTTTTTGTCAGGTTTAAACTAATCCCATACCTCTCTGAATGGGTAACTGGACAGTGAAACCTGAGTTGAAATTGGGTTCAATATTATGTAGAAAGGTGTCCGTCGACTATTTCCAGAGTTAGAGATCAAAGTTTATAGATCTTCTTCAGCCAGCAGCAAGGGCGGCGGAGCATTATCTTTGTGGGTGGGGAGTATACGAACAGGTAACCGTTAAAATGTAAAAGTTAATCCGTCAATAGAATTACCAGCTGGTATTAAACTCTTTGGTTATGGGGTTATGCCCCACTAGCATTTTGAGAGGGGGTGCAGACATGGCCTCTATGAGCCTAGTCCGACCCATGTGGACCCCCTATAAGACTCACACAAAGGACCTTACCCCTCGCCTCAATCGCGCCTTGTCACAAGGAATGCTCCATTTGGCCCCCAGGAGAAAAAATCATTGCTCCTAAATCCCTAGTCGAAAAGAGTTTCCGAAAAATTGCAGAGTTTTGGCGTGGATATATGAGTAATAACTGCGCCAGTGTCGATAACTTTATATTTTTAAACCCGAGTATCTTTTTATCAACACGGTCTCCCAGCTGAATACCGATTACGTCCAAAGCTGCTTAACCTCTGCTATCAAACCAGAACCGATCTATTGAGTATGCTAAATGGTACCCTTCACGGTCACCAGCATAATTGCCTGAAATATGAAGCAATACAACAACAAAAACAAAAGCTTTGTATGAGTTAAACTGAAGCTTAATGCTTCGGCTTCACCGACGTCAGTTCAATTCACATAAGTGGCTTCACCGGCTAAAGTCCAGTTCATGTTCCGTTCGTGCTGGAAATTGTTGTTGCTTTTTCGCTGGAAGTCAGAAATGCAAAAGCCCACTGGAATGGCATTCCACTATTATAGTTGATTACACTCTTTTGAACGAGTTTTTTCTTTCAACTTCAGTTCGAGGCAGACCAGTTGGGCAAACTGAGGTTTGTTTATCCTCAGTTGAATATGTGGAAATTTTATGCGAACTGAACCGAGATTAGAAGTTCAGTTCGCCAATTTGTTCGAACTTGCGCGGTACATCTTCTGACATTTCTTTGAAGCTTTTCAAATAGTTCTCCTAAGTTTCCTGAGTTAAATATGTGAAAATGTATGGGAACTTAAGCAATAATTGAAGCTAAGTACTCTAATTTGCTAGAACTTTCGCAGTTCGGCCGGTGACGTTGGGGTATTATCCTCAGTGAATTCATATATGAAAATTGTTTGCGAACTGAGATTATATTAAAGCTGGCCACGTAATCAGAATGGAGGATAACCTTATCCCAAAACTGCTTATGGTAGCAGAAATTTGGGGAAATAGGCGAGTAGGCAGAGCAGGAGGACGTGGATAGACTCTATGACGGGTGACGCAGACACAATGATAAATATCCGGAACTGGAGTCAAACTTGAAGAAATAAGCAAGGCTCTATTAGGGCTGTAGCGTCATTAGATGTAAAAGTTGACAAGGCAAAGGGCTTATGTATGAGCTATAGCCCTACTACACATAAAAAACCCCAAAAATCCCAAATATTCAATTTCAAACTCATAATGGACCCCAAACATCGTGCGGGACAATAATTTTCCACTATAAATTCCCAGGTTACCCTTTTTTTGACCATTGCACTGGCCTAAGTGTGTCCATTGGCGAAAATGTTCGCCCCCTCTGGCTTTAATAAGAAAATGCTGTTTGCTAATTGCATAGGACACGAAAGAAAGTTCAAGAAAAACCAACCCCCAAAGAAAGGGTGAAATTTAATTAACAACTTTCCTTTATTTCTACCCCGGTTTTTGTTGTTGCTTGCTCGTAGTCAATCTTGTGTCTGGGAACCACCTGTAACAGCAAAGACACGGATGCTCTCGGTTAGAAGTTCACTAATTGCAGGTGAGCCACAAGCCGGAGTTTGCTTAAAGAAACAACTAAGGTGCGCCCGTGGTGCTCGTGGCTGGTCGAGGGGACAGGGGCACTCATCCAGAATTCGGAGATAATTAAATTCCGGATTAGCAGAGTCAGAAATGCGAAATTGGGGCTATTGGGGTTGTGTAACACTTGTGCTCCACTGACCGCTAAATTATGTCCCAGCCGAGCAGAGGCTGTGTTTGTTTTTTTGCTTTGGAGCCCGATTCCGGGGTAGATACAACTGTTAAATTGTTGATAATGTCTGGTTCCCTGAAATGGGGGGGGGGAGTGTGAGTGGGTTAGAGCTTAGTTTACCAAATTTCACCCCTGGGATCAGGTTACGTTATTCCAGGTGCTTGCAAAAATATCAAAATTAAAATTTTACAGACAGGGTGTGGCAGAATGTTCAACAAGGTGAAGGGTTGGTTTGGTTATTGACATAAAGGATATTTACACTCAACTCCCAACCCACCCAAAACAATTTCAAACACAGAATTTTTGGGGCGGGGTTGGAGGACGAAGAAGGCAGGAAACTTCATGCTATCACAGAACATTTTGCCTTTCTTACTCTTGTGGTGTTTTTGGAATTCAGCCTTGTTGTTTATTGTCGAAAACATTTAAAGGGAATATTCCGAAAAGTTTCTCAATGGCGGAAGTCAAAAGGTATTTTATGAAAGATGAGACTAGAAAATTTGCGAAATTGTGTTTTTTTTTGTGAGGGAGAGAGAGAGGAATTTATTCCTTTGCTATTTCAATTTTTAGGGGAAACAGTTGGGAGCTGCCTGTTTCATGAAATAAATTTTGTGTATATTTTAGGAATTGTAAAAATTTAATTTAAATTTCATGGGGTTATAAAGAAAATATTGCCAAACTGTGAGTAGGGTTGAGACATCTTAGAAAGAATATTAAAACATACACAAGAGTTTAGAAACTTTTATAGACCTGTCAATATTTTCTATCGAGGAAGAAACCATTTTTAATCTAGAAAGAAGTCAGGCAGTTTCATTATACATATATTAAAAAAACTGATAGCAACTCGACAGAATGGCCTTAGATATTCGCCACAGTTGAGCAAAGAACCATTTTACTATAGGCAACGAGGTTGTGGGACTAAAACGACGCACCAAATCGCTAATTTCACCTTCGGTTTCACTGGAAGCCTTACCTTAACCTAACCTATGCTAGGGGACAGGAAGCGACGCCAGATAAGGCTGTGTGCTTGACTCTTCGACTCTTCTTCAAACTAGCATTACAGAAAGTGAGCCAAGATTGGGAACTGACCGCACAAATTACAATCTTCCACAAAAATCAGGGGTGGTAGCACGTAAGTTGTTTCAATCGACCTCTCCATACAAAAATCTTGAATTTTTGTATGAAGAGGTCGATTAAAACAACTTACGTGCTACCACCCCTGTTTCTTAATTAAGTGGACGACTTAGAACGAATATGAAGAGCTGCAAAAGATAGTTCCACTGAGATCAACCACGTAGCAAATGGGAGTGCGCATAAGGTCTAAGAGATAACCTAGTATTGTTTCCACAATCAAAACGGAGGAGCCTGAATGAGTGGTAATCAGTGATACAGGTTACACTAACTCCGCCGAGGTCTGGTCTTGGGACCAGGGTGCAGAAGGAGGAGGGTGGTCGACCTGCCGAATTGATTAGGTTCGGGAAACTGAAGAAACTAGACAAGAAACCGCATGGATATATGAACTAACTATTTACGAAATTATGCTACCGAATCCGGGACAGCCGACGCACCAGCGGACCAGAGATACTGGTGCCGGTGAGAAGTGGGTTACTGGCGGAACACCCAAATTAGTCACATCGAAAATGGTAATTCAATTCGCCGCGTGGAATGTACGAACAGGACACCACGTCGGACAAAAGGAAATCATAGCAATGGAAATATCAAAATGCAAAATATCAGTTGCTGTGCTGTAGGAACTACGACCGGATCCGAGACATTGACGTCCCGCCAACAAGCGACGAAGCGATGACGGTGGTGAGAAATGACATGCCGGGGTCGGGTTTATGGTCGATCGACGGGCTCCCAGCAGCGTTATCGCATTCCCACCGATATCCGAGCGTTTGGCGGTGATAACCATCAGTGGAAAGATCAAGATCCATATTGTGTCCGTTTATCCGCCAACCGAGACCAGCCCAGACACGAACAAGGACGAATTTTACGATCATCTTCAATAGACGCTGGATACGATACTTTGAACCAAATTAAGCACACTCGCGGGGGACTTCAATGCACGTTCAGGAGCAGATCGAACTGGCGCAGTCATGGATCTTGTCGTCGATCAGCGAAAACGAGTGAAGCAAGTCGATTTCGTGCAATATCGACGATTGAACAAAGAAGTTCGACAGAAAATGAAATCGGAACGAGAAGCGTACTGGAATAACGTTGCTGCGTACATGCAAGAAACGGCGTCGAGGCACCAGTATCGGACGCTGTTCTAGACAATCCGGCGGCTAGGGGGCAAAAAAACATTAACAAGCGACAAATCGGATGGAACTTTCGCAGCCAAGGGCAGGCAGCCCATCCCAGGAAGCTACGTTCTGGAAGACTTAAAAGACTTCCAAATGAGAGATCGGATTACTGATGAGCTTCTCAAACTCCGTAAGATAGATTCAATCTTCCATACCACTAAACTTTAGGCTTGACGAGCATCAAAAATTCGCACAAAGGAGATGATTGAACCTCAGTCCACACTGAAGACAGCCCTATATCCACCTACTTGGGCAATCTTCTTTTTCATCACATGCCAAAATGTCTCTTAGGCCCGACCTAAGCGGAACAATGGAACCTTGTTATTCCTGGGCTACCACTTGAAGAGGACCTTCACGATCGGAACTCTTTGCAATATAACGAATGTTGGCGATCTTCAGTTGGCCAACTCCGAGCAAATTTGCCCTTTGCCGTCTCACAGTGCTGCCACAGATTTCCAAGGGCGCTGCACAGAAAGGAGGTCAAAATATTAATTCGATTGACTAACAGATACTTGGCCCTAAATATCCAACTCTATTGAGGATCGGATGGACGGATGCTTAAGTCTGCAAGCTTTGGCTCGAGGAGGTGTTTTATTCTCTGCCATTGCTCTGCTATAGTATTTAAGGCAAACTATTTTTACACAAGACTAACCCTTTCGGCTCATTTTCACAGTCTACAGCCCTTATTTTCACGCACACTTCAGTTTAGAAATTCGTTCTTTTATAGAACAACTCAACTATGGAACAACCTTCCACAGTCAGTATTTCCGGACTCATACAACATCTAAGAGTACAAACGCAACGTTCCATCAAGGGCCCATCTTCTCATCACCCCCAGACTCCCTTGAATTTGTCTTATCCTTTCTCTATCCTTCGAGCTAAGCTTGCTGACGTTTTGATGACGTGTACGATATGACGGACTGGTAGTACAAAGGCTGACACCTGAGCTTAGCCTTACACATAAAAAAAAAAAACAACAGACAAGTCTGTATGTAAATTTTTCTCATAGAATTATTGAAGTATGTATGTTCCACGACAACTTATAGACATTTCCCACATACTATAGTGGAAGCAAGAGAAAAGAAAATGTCTAACGGATGAATTTTGCACCCCTTCCAAATCGGTCATCCGGCTTCGCAACGATAAACATTAAATCAATCCAAACCCATCCCCGAAAAAACTTGCAAAAACATTTGCTCTTCCGCCTTCATATTTTATCCATTTTTGCATGTCATCCGTCACTCGATAACATTCACTGACAAACAAAACTTGCCTCGACACTTCTCGCTCTCATTGGCTGGCCTACAATGTAAAGGTTGATGTTTACGTCAAGTTTGTTACTAGAGTAAACAATCCAAACTTTTTGCCGCTAGATGATAGAGAGCGCGCGGGGGAGGGTGATTAATTGGACCAACGGAGAACGGCTTGTTTATCTCTGACTACGGATAACGCACAGACATTCTGGCAGCCTTGTATCCAGGACGAGACTCCTTAAAAATAAAAACAACAAAATATATAACAAGAAATGCCGAGAGATGTCATCAAAATCGATTCACGACAGTTTCGTAACCGATCTGGAATCATTGGTCGTAAAAGGATGCTGTATGTTTTTTTTGATTGGGGGTTAGGGTGGGGGTGGAGATTATGTAATAAGTTTTATGTTTTTGTGTCATCTGATCGGATATCGGATATGTTACGTATGCATATTTATGACATACATATATCCCTGTGTGTGGTATTGAAGCCTCCTTCCATTTCTGTTCAAATATAGGCAAAAAATAATTATTCAGGATACATGAAAAGTTTTTTGGGGAATTATGGGGATGATTGTGGTAAATTGGTGGAATTATGATAATTTTATCCTATTTTGAACTTTATGATTACTAATACCATCAGTTTTTGGTCGATTGATATTTACATAATTTGCGGCTATCAAAATTTATGCTTTGTGAGTTTAAAGTGGGTTTGCATCTGTGGGAGATATGTTTGCTGCAGTCCAAACTAAATTGGCTCTGCATGGAGGCGAGCCGTAGGCCTTTGGGATGGCAGTCGGGCGCCTTAATTCCAATTGAAGCTTTACTTCCACAAATTCGAACAAAGAAAGCTAAGAACCGAAACACTTGTGGAGAATAGCGATGATTCCAGAAGAGGCTAGATCACTGATCTGTGATCTAAGAATTGTTCGATCGACGTTCTGATCGTATGGAAATTTGTTTTGTGGCTTTGCTTGTACACGGTGACCACATACTGTACGAAGATAAAGGAGAGCCAACTGGCGAGCACTTACGATCGGTCGCGAGAGGCTCCTCATTTCGACACCGAGCGAAGGTCCGCAGTGTTCACTTGGACCATTAAATGGAGTTCCTGTTCCATGTAGAAATTCGGCCAGGGATGAATGGGCCAGCCAGTCCGAGGGATGTCGGAACATCTCGTTTGTGTTGATGGGCAGAGCCGAGGACTGGTATTGGTTCCAATTTCGTCGCCAGGTTTTGGGGCCCCGAGCGGAATGATGTGAGGAGCCACCAGACCAGTCAGTTTAGAAGGAGAGAATCCGATTATCAGATAGTGAAGCGGTTATTGGAATCTCGGCAAGATAGGGAAACGTATGACACGTATGTACGTGTCGAGGATATGTTCGCTATACAATCGAATGGCCAATCCGATGTCGGAGCCAGATCTGGTTGAGATTGCATGAGATAACCTGAACGGAACTCTGGGAACTATCGAGGTCGGCCAAACCAATATTACAAATAGCTTAGCCAGTGCGCCACCTGCGTGACTTTTACCTGAGGGCCGAACGGTGGCAAGAACAGAGGAGCCAGGACCGGCTTATCCACAAGATCCACTCTGACAACCAGTGTCCAAAAGCACAGCCAAGAGGTGACAACTTTGACTCTGCCATGGGGAGATCAACCGATGTCGCAGGTTCCAAATACACCCCTACGGCATCCCATGGGTAAAGCCATGGATTTGCATCGACGCTTTCAGTTTTTGTATATTGACTATGCATATGGGCCCTTACCCACCTAAAAATATGCCCCACGGCAGTGTTTGTGGTATTGAATGCGTTTACCAAATTCAGTTTCTTCCACCCGGTTACGGGCGAGACATCTAAGGCCGCCGTAAATTTCTTGGAAAACCGAATTTTTCACACCTTTCGGGTACCCGAGGTTATATTCTTCGATAATGGTCGACATTTTACTTCTCAGGAATTTACAATATTGATGAACGATTACGGCATCTAACACAAACTCTCTGCTGTCTACTCGCCACAAAGCAACGCTTCAGAGCGGCTCAACTGATCGGCTTTGGCAGGTATTTGGGTGTATTTGAGCAAAGATCATAGAGATTGAGACTTCAACCGGTCCTCAGTCGAGGGTGCCTTCCGGAGTGTCCATCGGACACTCTTCGTATCAGGCTTTGCTCGGGTGCCCCATGGTTCTTCACGGGTCAATGTATCCACAGCTAAAAGTCTGTAAGAAGACGCGACGGTACTGCCCGCCAACGATCGGCGACGAGTGCTCTGGGAACAAGTTGAACATCACCTGGCTGCGGTCCACACGAAAAAGGAGAAGCTTAAGGTCTGCGTTGCAGAGTCGTAGAGCTCTCGCCGGTTAACAGGTGTTCCGACGGACGTTTCCTCTCAGTAAAAAAGCCGACCGGTTTAGCGCCAAATTATCCGACAAGTTTGCTAAAGCGAGAGTGAGGAGAAAGCTGGGAAGCAGTCGATACGAGCTAGAGAACCTGAACGGTAAACTGCTAGGCATCTACCACAGCAAAGACCTCCGAAGCTAATCACTCCCAGTCGTCGATGGAAAGAATAACCTGAGTAACTCTAATAAGGCATCTCGCCGGCTTCTCTGATTAATAATAGGGTGCCAGGGTTCGCTTAGGTAACTTCCGTAACAGATAGTACGCTCTTTATAGTTTTCTTGGTCGTCTGGGGCCAAGTTTCCATGTTGGAGGTACCAACAGGGGCTGCCAGACCAATCCCAACAGAGGAATAGTCCATCCGATTATTTGAGTTTTGAACAAACCTTTCTTTTAGAGCCCTTCCATCCTTTTTTGATATTTTTGTAGGAGCTCGACTAGCTGATCATAAAGAACATGAAACTCTTAAACTCAGGGTCATGGGTCGAGCCACATGGACAGTGGGTAATGGGGAAGCTCTTTACAACCAGGCCGTTGTGTTTTGTTTCGGCTTCGCACTCTCTTGCAAGTCGGGTTTGTAACAGCGGATCTATCCCCTTATTCAAATTCACTGTGTATTAGGCACTGTATCCAAAAAGGGAAAAATTACTTCAGAAATAATTTGTTTTTTTGGGGAGAAAACAGTCTGCAAATAAAGGGAAATATTTTGATTAATCCGGAAAATAGTCTAATGGAATAAATCAGTACGGCACAAGGATTTTGGAAGAAAAAGAGAACGTTATTCTGGTGACTGCAACCAAAACCAATCAACTGAAGAACTTAAGACAACAGATTCGCTAGGAAGAGTGGCTGGCTACCGAAGAGATCCGGTAGGCTGACCGAAGTTAGGAAGCATAATAGGCTGCTGTTTCAAACTCGTCCAGTGTGTGGCCGGAAGATCTGATGAAGTCCACTGAGGAGGAGTGTCCACCGTGCTGATAGATCGGGAAGATTAGGTGAACCAAGTACACCAGTTAAGTGCCCCTTTTGTTGAGTTTGGTATATTCTTAGTGTCACCTGAATTTATAACCGGGAAAAAGTCCTCTGGAGGACCCTGGCCGCAGGAATAATGAAGACGAGTGAAGTGAAGACTTCTGTCGGTAGCTTTGGATTGATTGTTGTTGAGGTTAATTTAATTTCTATTATTAATTGCCCGCTGAAAGGTCAGCTTTTATTTTTACTCGGGTGCAATGTAAAATTCAGTTCACAGTAGGGAAAGGATCCAGAAAATTAATTAAATAAAATCTTTCATAAATTTATGAGGCAGAGAAAAACTTCGATAAACAATTTCTATCATAACTTAACTTTATGATTTAATAAAACGCTTTCAATCCCGCCCCTAAACAATTTCTAGTCGAACGAAAACTGAATATAAATCGGGGATAGTATAGACCAAACTTCTACCATAGTTAATTGACCGAAATAACACAAAAAATCCTTCATAAATACCATAGGAACACCCCGACACGTAGTACACCTTCATATACAAAACACCCAAAAAATCAGGGCCTTGAGCAGCCTTACATCGTTAGTATTCAGGGCAGTAGACGACGCCTTATGCAAATGCGGGATCCTAAATTAATTATCCGCGCAATTATTAAACACTTTAAGGAAATCTATCCTGTTTTTTCTTTTACTTTTTTTACCCCATAGCAGCAGCGCAGCAATTAATGAAAATTTAGGTCGAGGCCGACTGATGCAGGATAATGGATATGGGAGCATGGGAATCCACTTTTAAAATACACCTGCCCAATAACGTCTGGCACCCATGGCTTGTTTGTTTGGTTTTTGTCTTGGGTAATTAATTCATTGCCTAGACTTAGGCGTAATCAGATTTTCTTTATTTTTTTCGGGTTGTTTATTTACTCTCTTTGCTCCTTGCGAGTTTCATTGTTATTTATTTGGAACGGATGAAGCTAAAGGATAAGCTCCAGAAGAAAGCAGCTTAAAAGCCACCGACTATCAAAGGGCAATCTCTCCTCGGCCCAGCCCCCATCTAAGGGTGCTTTTGGCCTGCTCCTGCATACACACAGCAATTTTACCCCAAGTGATAATAAAAATTGAGATAAGGCTCGAAAAGGGAACGCTTGACCCCAAATGAAGTTTTCGTAAATAATTGATTCCCCCCCCCCCCCATACCCAGGCGTCGACCCCATTCGGCTAATAAAGCACGTACAAAGGGATGATTTTAGGTCAATTGGATGGATCCTTGGGGTAATCTACTGACGTGATAATTTTACGGAAAACTTGTTCCCTTCTACTGTTTGTATTTTTTTTTCGTCCTTTTTTTGCTGTTTATTATTGAAAGGTTAAAAAAAGACTCAGATTTGTGTTTGTATAGTAGAGAGTTTCTTTTGGGGGTATAGAAAAAATACGATACGGGATCGGATGGCATGGATTGGTGGCAGCGGTGGGAGGTCGTTAAGATATATTCGATGGATCACGTGACTTGAATCATTGATGATTTATTGATTTGCTGGTGAAAATATTCATAGGCTGACAAAAACAATAAAACCAACTGCTGTTGCCTTAAAAGGGGGGGGGGGGGTGAATGTGGGCTAAGCTATTTGTAATATTGGATTAACGATATTCCAAATTAGACATGGTGGAAATAGCCGAGGATATTTTCGATTGGTTATATTTAGAAAATAGTTGGCATTTTTGTACTTTAAAAATAAATGCGTATTTACAAAATCCTTTCATGTTACTTCCTTTTGAAATATCGTTCTCTGAGGCGAGGATTTATGTTCATGAATTTTTCATGGGTTTACGCATTATTTGTTACAGTGGTCGGCCAGGTTGTTTTGTGATCAGTCATCAGTGTAATAGAGGGTGTATTTATTCCAGGCTGGTGAAAGTTTGCTACCAAAATCTAAAAACGGTGGCCATAAAAGGAAGAATAGGATAATATCATGGGGCTAATCTTGCCTAAATAAGGTTGGCGCAAAATTAATAATCTCTCTCATCACACACCATCTTTTATGTAATTGTAGTCAATTCAGAACTGTAGTTGGCTCCGTATTCCTGTTCGACTATATTCTCAGTATTCCTGTTCAACCATATTCTGCTGTCTGTGGCCGAGGACATCAGAAAAATCCACAATCAACGACGAGACAACGATGCACAAAGTTTGGCATCAGCAGGAGTGCGTTGCATCGAATTTTAGTGAAAGACCTTAAGATGAGCAAGCGTTCACCAATTGATGGCTGCTGACCGTCCAGTGAGGTTAACTTACCTCCCTATGCTGCAAGAGTGTTGCCGATAAACCAAATGTTTCGTATCGACGCCGATCCCGGGAGTTACACGTACATAAGTCATTACCATTACCATAACTGGCGAGTGCTACAGACAGATGTTAAGCGAGTTTTTCCGCAAGTTGCTGAATTGGTTTTCAACACTATCAACAACACTATTCCCCTCCGGTTGCTGGCTTTGTTAGTCTACTATCATCACAGAAGTAGGGATGAGCAAAAATCGTCTTGGTCTTGCAATCTTGTCTTGGTCTTGCACATTCAGCAAGACCAACATCAAAACTTAGCCAAGCTCGCAAGACCAAGACTAACTGTGCAAGACCAAGAATATATCAGTTTTGTCTTGTTCCTGCGTTTGCTCATCACTGGTTCCTGCGTTTGCTCATCGGGGTTCGATTCTATTCCACGGCATAGGCCTTCGTGTGTCTTTTGTTCCACCGAGATTATATTCGTTTTTTTGCCGTCCCTCTTAACAGTAATTTTCACCTGTAAGCATTATAAGAAAGAAAGCCAAAGGCAGCATTTTTTAAGTTTTAAGTTCTTTAAGTTTTTCCAGTTTGCTATCTGCTCTTGTTATATCAACCGTTAAAGGAATCTGGCATATTGTCTTCATATTCAGCGCCGCTGAATTACTATATAAGACGTCTGTGTTATTAATCAAATTGTCATTTGTCGTCTAAGACGTTTTTAGCTCATTCGGGTTACTATTCAGCGCGGCTGAATTCTCCATGGTTGGTATATAGTGTGCTTCGTGAAAGTATTACACGAAGCCCATGATATATCCTTCTTCGGGACCCTAGACGACAAAGTATTTGTTTACCTAGACGACGTCTTTATTGTAACTCGATGATCACAAGAAGGTAGTCCGAAGGAAATCTTGGACAAAATTTGCAAAGCAAGCCTTGGCAATGCGAATTTTGTAGAGCGGAATTAAAATACGTAAGGCACTAAGAGAACACGTAAGAGAATGGGCTGCAAGTTGAGCCGGAAAAGGTACAGGGGCTCTTGACTATCGCAGCCTCTCAGTCAATTTCAAAAGTACGAAACTTTATAAGCACAATATCTTGGTGCAGGCGATTCGTCCCTAACTTCGCCATCTTAATTGCCCCAATCACGGCGTTGCTGAAGAACAAGACTATGTTCATTTAGTTACCATAGTTGGAAGAAGCCTTTCGGAAAGCAAAGGATCACTTAGTTAGTGCACCCATCCACACCTGTCCAAACTTCGAATATCCTTTTGTTATCCATACCGATGACTCTTGCTATGGCTCAGGCGCAGGACCCACACGATATATTGAGGATCAGGAGAAAGAAATGGCTTACCTAAGTAGGTCGTTGAAATGGGCAAAGCGGAACTATTCAACTAGGCGATTCTATTGTAGACTGTGGGCGATCGAAAAGTTGCGGCCGTATATTGACCACGCGTTTTTAGTCTGGTATCATACCCCAAAGGTTCCCGATGGGCCATAATGGTGCAACAATACGATTTTAATATCGTTCGCAGCAAGGATAACGAACACTTACTACCAGATATATTGTCAAGACCGGTGGCAGTCGTATACTGTATCGACGACGACACATCGCTCAAGAAGCTCTGGCACGAACGTATGATGGAACGAGTAAAGAAGGACCCTGAACGTCCTTCCCTGATTGGAAGATTAGCCTCTATAGTCTTTGGAGGCATGTGCGACTGAAGGAGGAGATCGAGGAAGATCACAATGTCTCAGCCGACGGACATGACGGTGTCAAGAAAAAACCTACGACCGATCTGCCCAGTGATTCTGGCCGAAGGTGAAAAGCGACTGCAGCATCCGTAAGGCGATGTACTACGTGTTTAACGACTAAGGCAGAACGAAAGAGACCAGCTGGTTTGATGTCTTCCCGTGTGGTCAATAATTATTCGAGATTGTTCAAGGAAGTACACGCAGAAAATGGCATAAGAATTAGTTGTACTGCATCGTACCACCCGCAGGCCAACCCAACAGGAAGAATGAATGTAGAAGCAGCAGTTACTTAAAAAATAGTTGATTCAGACCCATGTGGCATCACAGAATGAACCATTGCCTGTGATTGTCTGTATTCGTACTAGTTCGGATTAGTTAAGGTTGGAGTTCCACTTTAGCTGACTGGCAGAAATCTCGAGTTGGTACGATGTATCCCACCTTTCAACTTCGAAAAAGTATCCCGCTATAATCTACGTTTTAGACGAACTCAAATTTCATTGTTTTAACTCCAGTGAATGATACCTTAACAAGTAACAAACTGTTGCACAGAGATGCATTGAATTTCAATTTGAGGTGTACTAAACTGTTCGACATTACAAACCTACCACAGACTCAAAACCACTGGCATCTTTATCGGGGTTCACTTACTTTACACAACGCAAGGACTCCAACGGATGATGGTAGTTTAATCAAAATCTCAAAATCAATTTGTTACCATGATTACAAAACTTTATTTACGACTAGCTATTACTAGACGATTTCAAAACACAACCTTTTGAGCGATTGTGGCAGAAGTAACTCGTATAAAACTTCGCTACTAAAAATCCAATTTTCTTTAGTGATTGAGAATTGAAGGGACCAAAACAAACTTTTTATTTTTTTGTTATCAAAACTTTTCTGTAATTTTCTCGTTCACTGCACTGTAATTCCCAGGAATGCAATACTGGATCGACGCAGGAGGAAAGCAGCTTTCTTATATTGTCTTCTTTTTTCCAATCAAGTCTTTATCACTATGAAAAACTTTTCAACTCGCAGCAGATTGTCAGAGCATCTCTGTCTCTCATATTCGCTGTTATCAAGCGACAATTCCTTGCATTCTTTTGATCCTCATAACAATATGGCTGGCAGCAAACAATAGAAGCACACGGAGGCCAAGAAGAATCCTTTTTCAACAAAAGCATAAAACTTTAATGATGGTAATCCTTACAGCTTAATGGAGGAATATGGGCAGAGAACGGGAGAGAGATGATGTGGCTCTATGGCTTTGCATAATGTGCCAAAAGACACATGACGGCGATGTGATATGCGATTTACGCTTTATGTGACAGGATACGAGAGCCTGGTGGGTATGATGGAATGGGGAACATTGTTGTATGTAGCTTGCCAGAAGAAGCCCTAAGGTTATCCTAGAAGGAAGCTTAATACCAGAGAAGATATGATGACCCGCAATGGGCCACATTCAGCCACATATGTATGTGGGTGGGATGATCATGTCAGATGTGCTTTTATGGAAGCAGAGTTATGGGGGCAATACATACGGCTGTTGACTGCTATTAATATATGTGGTAAATGTCTGGGAATGTCACATATTTTGCATGGCATTACTTTAATTTAAATTCCTGTGGCGATACTGGCTGGGATTTACCTTGAAACAATTTTCTAGTCTGGCATTGCCGCAGGATTTGAAGGCAGGTTAAGGGAGGTTAACCCATGACGAGTAGATAAGATGTATGCTTCAAAGACGGAAGTGAAATATTTTCAATTTAATTAAGGAGAGACATTTCAACAGTATAATATGTTTTTTGTCTGGGATAGCTGTACTATATTTTGTTGTTGGTGGTCTTCTAATATGTTATAGGAACTTGCTCATCAGCCTCTATGCTTACGCGTTATGCTATATACCACCAGAACATCAAAGCATTGATTATGTCTTAATTCTTACTGATTTAACCTTCCAGTACTGTCATTCAGGCAAAACGACATTGAAAAAAGTTCGTTTGTAAAGATTGGGAACAAAACGAGTGATAAAATTCATGCTTGTCGAACACCGGTCCATATATTGAGGGATATAGATTCAACGTCATCCAATAGTATCAGGATTGGACGGGAAAAAACCAAACCCTCAATCCAATTTCCTAGCACTGAGTTTGTGCGTTCCTCTGTTTCCAATATCAACGATTATCCTGAAGCAATTGGTTCATGGTGATCGACTAGTAGCATTTCGTCGATCTAATAAGCGGTTGATGCCTTTCCTTTGACGCCGAAACCCTGTTTTGGCTGTAACGATGTACAATGGCTGCACTCCGACACTTGGCAATCGTTGAATGGTTAAAGTATACTTCGTCCTAATGCAAGGCTAAAATCACTTTTTTGGACAGCAGGTCTTTTGGCCAATAGTATAGCTATGGGGGTGCTGGCACATTGACGACATCGGTTGTGGGCAGAGTAAGCTTTATTCGGGACAAGAACCTGCGTTGTGAGCTTTTTTGTGGTAGCTTTGGGCGTCAGCGCCCCTGCGTGAAACTAGTTAAACTTTGACAGACCAGACAGACCATATAGACCACATAGACAAGATAGCCCGGACAGACCAAATAGACCAGACAGACAAGAGAGACCACATAGACCACATAGACCAGACAGATCAAATAAACTAGTCAACTGCACAAAAAGACAGGTAGATTGGTCTGCCTGGCCTATTTGGTCCGCCTAGTCTATCTGGCCTGTTTGGTCTGCCTGATCTATTTGGTCAATCTGGTATGTCTGGACTGTCGAAGTTCAACTAGTCTCACGAAGGTGGCGCTAACGCCCACAGCTCCCTCAAAAAAATTCACCACACAGGTTTTTGTCCTGAATAAAGCTCACGCCTGAGCGCACAACCGATAATGCCATTGTGCTCGAGCCCCCATAGCTAGACTACTTGGGCTCTTTATTAAAAACTAATTCATCTAGTGATCCTTTGGCTGCAATCGAAGTTTTGATCTTAAATATCAGCTTTAAAAAGTCGCCTGGCCGCCACTTGGAGTCGAGTAGCCACGTTTCGAAAAGTCGTCGGAGTTGAAGTAAATGACGTTTAAGTTGAATCACGACTTTCACTACAGGGGCTTAAACTCAACTAAGCATTTCGACTCTAGGCTAGACTTTCTTCAACTTAAACGACTTGTCACGAAACACGACTCGATTTTTGTACAGGGCCCTCAGTCTTGTCAGAAATTTGTCGCCTATACTTTACTGTTTGAACGAGGTTGCGCTAAAAGAGACGAAACTTTGACATAGACCAAGGTGTAGACTTATCCTCCGTCCGTCTGATTTTCTGTACGTAATCAATCCAAACTGCGTTTTGACATCGTTCCTGCTGCGCTCAAAACTTCTGTAGCATTACTAGATGGTATACGTAAAACCCCCAGTGTTTGGTATATATTATCAGATTCCCCATCCTTTCGGACTCCTCCTCACCCAATTGGCGCCTCAAAAGCTGCTTCCGAACAAAAGATATACGAGGGCGATCCTATAAGTACTTAGCCTACAAAATTTTGCAAAAGTGGCGATTTATTTCTCAACATAGTCTCCTTTTAGCTCGACACAGCGATGCTCAAACTTCTTTAATCCGTCCGACAAATACAATAGTTTGTTGGAGGTCTGCAAAGTAGGCGATAACCTAATCATTCGACTCAAATTTCTGCCCGGCGCGAGTGGCTTTTTTAAGTTTGGAAACAAAAAGAAGTCGCACGGCGCCAAATATAGAGAATACGGCGGATGTGGCAGCAGTTCGTAGTCTAATTCGACATAGAGCACATTTTTCTTCGCCAAATGCGACCGTTTTTTTCATTAATTCGGCGTCGAATCGGCCGAGTAATTCGGCATAGTAGAGACCTGTGAACGTTTTGCCCTTCTCCAGGTAGTCACACATTGTGAATCCCAAAATACGGTGGCCATCACGTTTCCGGCCGATAGGACATGGTTTCGGTTTCAGTACGATGAATATAGTTTCAGAGTCGTGTCTGTTCAGGAAGTCCACAGGGTCTTTGACTCTGAAGGCCCGTTTACCCGAAAACCAAACAGAGATAACTTAACTTGAACATATTCAGCTTATCTAGTCTAGAGTTAGACTTGTCGTTCTGGTTATGGCTTGGTTATCGCAGAAGGAAAAGACTCGATTGTTAGTGTAGGGGCTTCTTAAGTTTTCGCATGTGAATAATAGTATAGCGAATACTTCTTCTTGAGAGACCATAATTCGTCCCACAGAGTTACAAACTCGGGCAGGAATAGGTATTGGGGCGGTTGAGCCTGGGAGCCCAGGCCGATTTGCGTCACTGGGGAACATGATCATTAAAAATTATTATTGGGCGTAGTAATCTGCTTTAAATTTAATGATAATACGTAATAAATAAATAAAAACTTTGAAATATCGTAACTAGTGCCCTAATTCACAAACTTAATAAAGAGTAGGTATTGGATCGGTTGAGCCTGAAAGTCAAAGCTGGGTTTTCGGGGTTTTGCTTATTCCAGATTAGCGAGAAACGTCATTGAAAGAAATTGTATATCCAAGAGCATTTGTGACCTGGAAAGCCAAGACACTGTAGTCCATTTGTTTGTCCACGAAGAAGGAAGAATATAGACTTTGGCTGATGCTGCAAAGGATATTACCTCTTTCAGACGGCTCTCAAGTAGGTAAAAGTAATTCTCAAAATATTTTTAAAAAAACCAACAGTAGTTTTCTACTACAATCAAACCTAGAAAGGCAATGCCCTGGAGATAGCAATTTCATCGAAAATTTATCATATCACCCAAAAACTCCATCTCCATGACAGACTAGAGGGCTTCAATCAAGCTTTTAGCACTTTCCTAAACTGTACTCATAAATACATTAATCTTCTCTAGACATTTTCATAGAAGACTGACTAGCAGAATTAATGGCTACAGTAATAACTTAAAACCTATTATCTTAAATAATGTTTCCCAGTAAAGTGCTTATCTCTCCATCTTTCGATTTCCATCCTCAAATGAAATTATAAAGTCAACAACACAATAGCAAGAACACTTCGAATACAGAGAGAAAAGTGTCTGGAAAATGTCTTAATACGTGTTTAAACTAAAATTGAAAAGACTTTCGCGCCCTTTTAAAATGATTTATAACCGTCAAAGCCATTTCACATTAAATTTCCTACACACAAATAAAAAACGTAAATAAATTTTCAATCCATTTAAGACAAATTTCCCATTTCTCTCTGGCAAATGTCTGAGAGTCCCTAAGGGTGTGTGCAGGCACCTTTATTTTTCCCCAACATCATTAATATCCCTCCGCTATCTGACAACAATTTTCGATGCAAACTTCTGGAGGTCTACTGGAATTTTGCGAAAACATTTTCTTCCCCCCATGTATGTCAACTTTCATAATTCTTGGAGGAGTAGACTTCTCCAACCTTTTGGTAGAACGTCAAGAAATTTGTTGGTGTGGAATATAAAGCCTTACGGTGACAGAACTTATGGCACCCTTCTGAAAACTCGCATTTGAGTGTTGCCTTTTACCTTTTCATACAATTTGTGTTTTTTTTCTTGCTGTGAAATGGAACTGAAAAGACATCAAAATGGTTGAAGCTTTTGATGGAGATTAATTCATCATAAAATGTCGTAAATATTTGGAATACAGGATGCTGGATGTGGTAAGGAAACTAAATGGATGAAAAGGATAGTTTTGTGTATTTACTTTTAGATAGAATTTTAGAGTGGCTTTTGCAAGAGGACTTAGATGGATGCATCCGAGCGAAATATGATGGGTGTAGAAAGGGTAGACCAACAATACCAAGCCAATATGGGAATGCAATCGGGTTGGGGCTATAAGAGGAAATGAGTAGTTGACCATAAATGCCTTATCTCAGCCATCCTGTCTTACCAGTGGAAATCTTATAAAATTGCGGAGACGAAGGTTGCGAATGAGATTTTGTCAGCATCAAGTTAGATCTGGAAAGAGATACTCTCAGAGGTGCCTCGGCCATTATTCTTTTACATCCAGAAATAATGATCTAGTTATATCTGAATTTAAAGAAAGCCTTCAAAACCATATTCAGCGCCACTGTTATGATAGGATAAATCCAGTTCCCATAAAGCACATTCAACAATACATTTGGTGCAGATTCTTTTTTGTCTCAAATTTGCCGTCGTATGCCCGCATGCACAGCTTAGTTCTTGACCATTTAAATCTTTTGGTCAAGTGTCGGGGGTTTGTGAGCCCCCATTAAAAATGGTTAAAATCCCTACGGCCATCATACGCCCCTTAAAAAGTCAAGTGGCCGTTGTTCGCCCGTTGTAAGGGCATTTTTTAATTTTGTTTGGGCGCATAACTTGAGAGCAGCAACCTTACTGTCGACGCTGACGACTAAGTTATCCATATAAAAAACATTTAATATAGCACAGGTATGTGTGGAAATAAGATGATTTCATTCTCCAAATGTGGGCGAAAGGTGGCTCCCAATAAGAAAGGGCTGGAGCTCACGTCAAACGACATCCTTGCCATACGGTATTTTTCTACCTTCGGTTAGTAAGTACGATATCTCTGTTGTTCGTTGTACAGTTCGTCCAGAAGGATTTGATGAAATGCTTTTTCAATATCAACTGTTACCTCGATGAGCCCCATTCGGAAATTTAATATAACAGCTAATAGGTGCATAAGATCTACTGGGGGGCCTCGGTAGCCTAGGGAGTAAGGCGTCTGGCTACTATCCCAGAGGTCCCGGGTTCGATTCCCGGCCAGCCTCACGGTCCTTCGCCTTTTATACTTTCCCACCTACATAACTTTCCTTCTTTCGTCTTCCCTCTTTACATTCCTGATTCCTCCTGTCATAGCCTTCCTTAGCCCTTCCGCGCTCCACCAAAGCGCATGTCATAGGTTGGTTGATGAGATTCAACTCGTTTCAGGGGGCATAGCACTCCAGCGAGTTGTTTCTCGATACCCTGATGTCAAAGTCGCAATAGTAATGGTTGGAAGTAGGTGGACTAAAAAAAAATCTCGCGGGTAGGTTGTGGCAATTCCTTCCTCCCCGACTAGAGCTGCTGTTCGACATTGCACACTCTATACCAGTGGTCTCCAAAGTGTGGTACGCGTACCCCGAGGGGTACGCAGAAAATTCCGGGGGGTACGCCACATTCCTTTTTTTCAAAATACTACTTTATTTTCTCTCGCGGGCATACAATTTTTAACTGAAAAACTAATTTTTGTCGAAATTTTTCAACCGGCGACTCTGCATTATACAAGCCTATTCTATATTTCGCTGGAATCGATTCCGTTGAAATATTCTTAGAATTTATGCTACCGATATAAGAAAATTTGAGTAGAATCAATCCTAGCGAAATTCAGAATATGCTTGAATAAAACCCAGCAGCTCTGTTTTCAAGTCTAGTGGTCATCAGTGCGCAAAGCTTTTGTTTTATTTTGGCGATTTTGTTTCTCATCGTAATAGTGAATTTAATTGGAATTGTGGAAAGGTAACGGTGTGTATTAGAAAAAGTTATAATTACGAGCACTATTGAGTTTAGACCCTTCATAAGGGATAAATGGTTAAAACCATTGCCCGCAAAGAAGCCGCGGATTGAATATTCTGACGGTGCATCTACTTCAGGCGCGCAACCACCAAACTGTAATAGCCCTGCAACATGTAAAACAACGTTAAGCCATAAAATTTGAAACTATCAACCATCTTTCTTAAAATTTGGTTTTACAGTTAAGGTAGTCAACCATGAACCTCGTCCTACCTGTGTTTTATATTCTGAAATGCTTTCTAGTGGTTGTATGAAGCCGTCAATGTTAACAAGGCATTTAAAAACAAAACATCCAGAACATGGAGACAAACCCCTGCAATTTTTTGAACAACGTTTAAAAACATGTAATACTCAAGCTATATACTTCGTATATTGTTGGAGGTTTATTCTGTATTCTTGTTTCTAAAATATTCAATACTTTTGCGAATTTTTAAGGAAAACAAAAAATAAATAATTTTTATATCCATACTAAACCAAAACATATAAACGTTAAGAGAAACCAAAACCCCAAATAATCGTTAACACCCGTATTTAAAACGCGCCATCTTTGTTTCCTATAGATATAGTGAGGGGGTACAATTTATGATTATGTTCGTCAAAAGGGTACGCGGCCAAAAAAGTTTGGAGACCACTGCTCTATACGAAGAAAATAGATTGTCGACAGTATAAAGGGCCCTTCCTGAGACTCTAGTCTTTCACATAAAAAAAAAGATCTACTAAGTATATGATCATTAAGCGGGAGCTTAGAAGGTTCGTGCCCCGAGACACCAAATTCTTTGCGGAGCTTAGTATTAATGTTATCCTCTCTATAAACAGGGTACGAGGTAAATAATAAATCCATTCTGACATATCTGAACATATTGAGACAGGTCACAAGAGTATAAAGAGTATGTTTCTAGCATATTTTTCATAGAGAAGGTGTTGGACGTTCACAATAAACTCTGCCTTACTCAATTAAAATTTTCTGGCGTACGTTTTGGCTACGATAACCACGTCTTTTCTTTTTCTCAATGCACAAATGCAAATACACCATTAACGGTTAATTATAACCCTATTCTGAAATGATCGTACTGCTCTTAGACGCAGCCTGGTACTGATTTGTCATCTAAGAGTTTCTTAGCACACACGGATTGCTATTCAGCGCCGCTTAATTACTATCTGGCATGCTTGTGCTGTTATTAGACGTAACGTCATTGTTATTTGCCATCGAAGAGTTTCTTATCATATACAGATTGCTATCCAGCACCGCTAAATTACTCGCTGTCTTGCTTGTGGTGCTCTTAGACCCAGCCCGATTGTTATTATGTATCGAAAAGTTTCTTAGCACATACAGATTACCATTCAGCGTCGCTGCATTGCTCTTTGGCATGCTTGCGCCGTTCTTAGACACCGCCTGATTGTTATTAGCTATCGAAGAGTTGTTTAGCACATACATATTGCTATTCAGCGCCACTGAATTACAATATGGAATGCTTGTGCCATTCTTAGACACAGCCTGATTCTTATTTGAAATCGAAGAGCTCCTTAGCACAAACAGATTGCTATTCAGCGCCGCTGAATTACTATCTGGCCTGCTTGTGGTGTTCTTAGACGAAGCCTGATTGTTATTTACTATCGAAGAGTTATTTGGCACATACAGATTACTATTCAGCCCAGCTGAATTCCACAATATTCGTGTTTATTGACCTGCTTTAAAATATTACACTAATTTCAGCATTTTTCCTTCTTTCTTAGCTAATAAATTTAATTTTTGGTCATGGATTAATTTCCTAGTACGTGTTTTAACTTTACCATTATTGTTCTTAATAATTGTGAACAGTTCCCTGATATCACACGGTTGTTGCTCGTACAGTTTTCTCTTGTAATGCTCAGCACTTGTAACTTTTTTGGTGCAGAAGCTTCAGCAAATAAACCGAATAAAATAAATAATACCAAATCACATAGAAGACTAAGATCCATCCAACGTGCTACCATTAAATTACCCCTATTTAGAAGTTCATCCAACTGCTGGATGGATGTGGGCTTGGATAAAAGCCTTCTCCGTAGTCGAAGGGCAATTATTGAAATTAACATTTAACCGCAATTAGGAGAAACAATTTACAAAGTTTACAGCAGCTTCTATTACCCAAACACAATTTCAGTTATTGCAGTAATTTGTACAATTTAATTATATAATATTAAGAAATCCCCTGCCACGGTGAATCTAAATCACACACACAAAATTGCCATGTTATTATAATCGTACAGCGAAAAAGTGATTTGAAACAATCATCACAAAACTTAACATCTCGACAATAAAAGCGAAATTAAACAATTCAGCGCGAAACAACTTCTTCTCAGCACTAAACTCGAATCATAGCCCCCTGCTTTACAGGAAACTCTCCCCTCTCTCTCCACGCAAGCTATCGACAACTCACACGTAACAATTGAGACATCAACCAACAAGAAGACGTTCTACAATATTATTTCTTGTGATTAGATAAGAAGTCATAATTCATAAGGCGACGCGACAGCACGACCAAAAAAAGGGGAATCCAGAAAAATTGCGGCTGGAACGTCGAAAACGTGTCACTAGTTATCGGAATCAGCTCCTTCGTAATTGTTTTATCATGTCCAACGTCGCCGGTGATTGCTGTATCAACAGGTGATAAATAAAACTCTTTTCTCACCTCGTTCGCGCGATTACCTAGATGGCGAGAGATTACGAGAGATGGCTCTAGCCAAAAATAGACATAAGAGGCGTGAGGCTGGTGGGTGCTTTTTTGGTGTTACAAATTCGGTTGAGATTTGTTAAATTTGGAGTGAATTGATTTTTTTCTGTTTCTTTTAAGTTAAATAATTTCACTTTTTATTGAAGAAGAAATCGAAGCTGCTTCGTAGGTTGGCGGATATTGATGTAACAGTTTTCTTTTTAGGCTTTGTTTGCTTTATTTTTGGCTTCTTTTAAGAGGATGCCGATAATGTAATTAAGAAATCCTGTTTTGAGGTAGAAAGCTTGAAGAGGAGACGATCGGAAACATAAATACAGCTTGAACTTATTTACCAGATAAAATTAAGGTTTACAGAAACCATCAATGGAATTGAAAGAAACGTTGTAAGAGTTTAAAAGAGCAACAGTGACTTATGGGACAGTACACTCTCTAATTTACACTGTTAATTGATATGATGCTGTATCGAACTTCTCAACTAAGTAGAACTTGAAAATAAGATAAAGCCAAACCAACCGTTTTTGGCTACATTAAAATCGTGCTATAAGTGGTAGTGTAGTCAGTAGGTAGTCAGAATATTTTCAACTCCTCTCCGGGGTGATCTCACCACAATAATGAGTTGTAGATTTTGATCACTTGGACCAATCCCTGCGTTTTTATGCGTCCTGAAGCGAACTAAAATTGCCCAGAGCTCATCTTGCGTTCTGAGGCTCTTGTGCTGAATATCGTTGAAGGATAAGTTCGTTGTTGATTTTGCCGAGGCAGTCGAATACGACGCATAACTTCGTGGTACGGCTATTTGGATGTTTTTTTCGGAATAGACCAATCTGCGGTCGAAATGTTGCCGCTAGGGTGATCAGACGCCATTTTCGTGAGGGCGAAGGCTGCCAGGCTAGTTGTGAATCCACATGTCCAGGACTATACCTTAAGATGAACTCTCTCGAGGCTTGTTAGTGCGAATTCATCTATCCCAGAGAGTTAGTTTGTTCAAGTAAATTGTGTTTCGTTATTGGGAGGTGTTGTACAGTTTTTCTCGCTTCTCCTACTCAGTTTGCCTTCAAATACATTAATTTGTGGACCGCCCTCGTTGGCTGAATACAAATTAATTCCTTAAAGAGATCTCAGAACTGTTCCAGCCAGCCTAAGGTAGTTCCTCTCAAACGTACGAAGTGTAATCTTGGAGAGCTTTGCCGAGTTTAATATTGATGGTCTGGATTGAAGAGCCGTTTCCTGAGAAGATACTGGCCCTCCAGTTCTAGAAACGCATTGACATTGTATTCTGCTTAATCCACTTCAGGCTTAGTTGTCTTGATGTAACTCGCAGATATCCGACCAATACTTCTCGATTAGCCGTATAGTATAGATGAGACTGCGCGAGGTTTGAATCTTGTTCCGTGGATGCCAAAAACTGTTTTAGAGTAGTCATTAGGGCATGCTGTCGTCCCAACCGGTTTTGTGCTTCATAGCCCACTTCTCCCTTGTAATCTTCTGGATGCTCAGGCCACGTTCCTTTCCAGCTCGCTGGTGTCCGCCTTTCATCCTGCGCCTCTGGTCGTTGTGCTACAACCTTTGATGCTGCGAGCTCAGCAGTAGATGCTTTGATGGTCCCTTGAGCTACCCGTTTAAACTCCTCGTACATCGCTATTCGCTCTGTTTCTTCAAATCTCTGTATGCTGTAAGTATGCGTATTAGTATCACTTTTAGTGGAGTTAGTGGTGATACCCTCAGAGTTGCCTGCGCCCGTATAAGACTTTTTAAACTAGAAATAATGATCTAATTATATCTGATTTTAATTCAAAACCCTATTTAGCGCTACTGTATCTCTATTCAACGCAGCTGAATTTCTCTCTGGCATCTTTGTGCTGTTCTTAGACGCAGCTTGATTGTTATTTACTACTAAGCGCGGCTGAATTACTCTCTGCCATGCTTTTGGTGTTCTTAGATGCAGCCTGATTGTTATTTGCTATCGAGAAGTTTGTTAGCACGTACAGATTGCTATTCAGCGTCGCTGAATTACTCTCTGCTATGCTTGTGGTGTTCTAATACGCAGTCTGATTGTTATTTGCTATCGAAGAGTTGTTTAGCACATACAGAATGCTATTCAGCGCCGCTGAATTACTCTTTGCCGTGCTTTTGGTGTTCTTAGACACAGCCAGATTGTTAGTGAGAATGAAAAGACTGTTGTTTTTCTGGAATTGAGCCCAATCTTCTTCGAGTCTTTCTTGAAATTTTCGTATTGCTTCTCGATGTGTTTCCCAATTACGGATTGAAGAATTGTTGCTTGTTCAAAATGTAGATGCATTTTAGATTGTTGAAGGCTTTCACTGATTTACAGTCCCAGTTTTTGTGCTACGGACCAAATCAATGGACGGCCGTTGATGTCTTTCAATGATGCCACTCTCTTCTAGATTGTTGAGGATTGTGTCACTGTTATCACACTCGACTTTTGAATCATTTTGCCAACGCAATATTTACCAGATCATTCTTTTTTTGAGGTTGACATTTTATATCCTGTAAATACTATTGAAATCCCTCTATATTTCTTACAGCGTAGCTTTTCCCTTTTCTTATGGATGAGCCGGGCCAAATGATGGTTTCTTTTAAGTCGTTCGGTAGGTATTGTATTCCTCCATCTATATCTTCGTGATCTCTTCATGCAATATTTTTACAACTACTATGCTTCCCCACTTGTTTAGCGGGAATTCCATCGATACCATCCTAGTTTTTCATTTTTTATGTGAGAAACTAGACTTCATAAGTGGCTTTTTTTATGTGAAAGACTCGATTCTCGGAAAGGCCCTTTATACTGTTGACAATCTATTTTCTCCGTATAGAGTGTTATGTCGAACAGCAGCTCTAGTCGGGGAGGAAGGAACTGCCACAACCTACCTAACAACATCAACACGGGAGTGTATTTTATGAGCTCTCATCTCATACTACCGCAACAGAACGTAGGCTACGAACTGGAGATGGCTTCCTAGCTTATCGCTTTCTAACTTATCGGCTAAAGCAAAAAAGTCGAAAGGGAATTCCTGTAAAGAATGAAGATCAAAAAATGGAATATTAATTATCAAGATGGGAAAAAATTGCGGCACGTGGAACCAACCACATACCTTTGGGATGGTAATCGGGCGACTTAAAGCATAGGCCACCGAGTCCATGCCGTATTTCAGAATGTCACCTAGTATTTTAGTCAATAAATGATGAATGAAATTGTCTTTAAATTCTAATACCCTAAAATAAAAATTGTTGTCGACATTTTCCCTCTTCTACATTTTCTGGGAATTATAATTAAAAAAAGAGACTTTTACCGGAAATATTTCCACAAATTTCATCTAATTTTTATTTTAAAACACAATTTTTTGTCGACTTCCTTATTTCCCCCTTAATATTATTAAATTTCAGCCTAAAAGGTAGTCCACGAAAACTCAATTACAAAATTCCTAAGGATCTTCCAAAACAGAAACAAAAATTTCGTTAAATCAGAAATCCAATAAGGAAAATTAAAATTCAATAAGGAATGTCGTAAGTTGATCTAGAGAAGCAAATAAATGTATTAGTAGAAAGGGGGAGAATCTTCTCAATTGAGTTACATTTCTTGATGGGAAACACGAGCCCTTGGTATGTGTAGGGACTTGAACGAATTACATCAGGAGCACGTAGGGACTTGGAAGGCCTTCTTTGCTCCTTAAAAAAGCTAACATCATCATCAACGATGGCACGAAATTTGTAAAAAGGGTTTTTTTCTTTCCTTCCTTATTATAAATATATACACATTTAGTAAGGAACCAATTTCATGTTTTTTCTACAGAAAAATCTAATCAGGAGTCAACGAATTTCGATATTTTTGGTAATATCCTGAAAAATAGGAATCCAAATATTGTATTGACATGTGTAGGTACATCAAAAAATCCTTTTATATCGTTTTAGATAAATTGAAAAAAAATTAAGATATTTTAGGCTTCTGGTTCCTTTTTTTTGCTTATTATACATATATAGGTTCCTCTCCCTTTTTTACCAGTTAAGGGTCTAAGCATCAATGCCGAAACACACTTTGGTTCTTTCTGGAAGTTAACAAACATAAACCAAAACGGGATCAAACACTGTCCAGATTCTTGAATCTTGAGTGGAAAGTTGCCAGGATTATAGTAGACCTACTGGAGAGAGACAACTGAAAGGAGAGTGACCTAGCATTATAAAATATGTGAGTAGTATGGCCATCCGAGTTTTTGATTCACAGGCGAGCAAGGTCATCATTCTACCCGTCACGTAGGTAGCGCCTATGAAACTTTCCAAGTGGAGGTGCTTCAGTTAATCTGGTAGGGTATGGTGATACCGGCTGATCTTGCAACAACAAACTCAGATTGCAGAACCATTTGATTTGTGGTAGCATTTAGATCGGAATAGGAGCTTGTCAAATTAAGAAAAAATGTCAAAGGCACCAAAAACTGCAAGTGAAGCGGAATCCAGCCGACTGGGGAATTACAAGGGCGAGAAAAAGAAATGTAGAAATGATCGAGCATAGAGGGAGCATACTGGAGATCACCATACTTCAAAATGTGATCTCCCGATAACCAAAGTCCAACTAGCTCGTGATCTGGTTGCTGATGACTGAAGGAAACTAATAAGAATAGATCTTGTATTATTGGAAATCAAGAGGGAACAAGGCTAAAGCGTGATCGTTCTGGGATAATCGCAACAGAAGAGTGGGTGACCCGTACGATAGACACCTTTTCTCCTTTAAAGACACCGAAGTTTAGGACAGATAGCGAATATCCCATGAGGCCTAATTTGAAATTGAATATTCTGTCAATTTCAGATTAGGCGTCATGGGATATTCGCTACTTGTCACATCTCCTCAAGTAAGATGCGAAAGACTACCGCTAAGCAAGAAGCACTTCTGACCGGTTCTATCACCATTTCTTGTGAAAACAATATCTGGATAACACTATGCTGAGCTGCTACCATATACATAAAAGGCGGGCAGGTCTACAAAAACGGCTCTACACGAAATGGCGAAACTAGTCAAACAGGCACTGTGTACGCTCGCGTACTGTCTGGCACCCTTTATTGGTAGCACGCCCAATCCTCTCTCTCTTAGGGCTCCCAGGGTCTTCCAAACGAATTTGCTGATCCATGCAGGACCATATATAGGCGCGTATGGCTGACAGAACCAAACGATTCACTCGTTTCGACGCGTTGGGGCGAGGAGTATATACGGCTGTGTACGAATGTTGGATACCGTAATCAGTTAATAGTTTCTTGAATTCCTTAGATGTGCAGTGTTGTCGGAAAGATCGTTTCCGGGACACCAAAGGCGTGGGAGATCCTGTTCGAAAAAATGTTAAGGCGGCGCTAGAAGTTTCAGTAGATACGGGATGGAGGAAGGAGAATTTGACTACGAAGATCGCTGTATGGCTTTTCTTCTTTCTAGGGTACGGGGCCATATAGTCCACGTATAGAAACTGGAACGGACGTTGCACTTCCATGGCTTCACTCATAGGAGATAATGTTGGGCGCCTTGTTGGCCCTGCAAGTGTCACAAGATAAGAAATTCGATCAAACCTGAATGGACATGCGAGGCCAGCATTTATCCCGGATTCGGGCTTCTTCGCAATTCCGCCATGGGAAGCTCAAGGGAGCGGTCAATTCTGCAGGGAGCCGCAGCTTCCCAACAGAGATCGTCCGATCCCAGGCCGCCAGTACGAGGAGCTGTGCGGTGGAAAACGTACACATACCTCAGATACCTGGAGATCAGGTAGCTGATCAGCACTTGTTCAACGATCTGGTCTTCCGATTTGAAGGCTGGGGACGATAGGCCCACGTCGCTGCAGTAGAACAGTTCATCGACACAGTCTACCCGCTACAGCGCGTCTGGTACCGCGTTTTGGTTACCCTTCCGGTGCTCTATTGAAAATTGGAACCCTGCAGCTTTAGGCTCAGCTAGTCGCCCGTTTAAGTCGGTTTGGCTTATGAGCAACATCAAGCTTGCATGATCCGTAATGATCGTGAAGGAGTGGCTTTCCACATATATCCGGAACATTTTCACGCTCAGCACCGCAGCGTAGCACTCTAACTCGGCGAATGAATAGTTGGACTGAGCACTATTCAGCTTTTTAGGAAGTAGGCGATGGGGTGTTCTTCCCTCGCAAGTCACTTAGACAACGGCCACTTGAACATGGATGCAGAGAGGTCTTTCGTATCAAAACCACTGTAACGATGGTAGATCTGCTGAGCCTGTCGTTATTGGACTTTCAAATTGGGAAGCCTTCGACGGCATCAGCACTTCGAATGAAATGGGATGCTGTATGCCTTTTTGTACGCATTTTTCATCAAAAAATTTTGTTAGAATTTGAAATTAACAAAGCCAAAAATTGAGGGTTATTGTAAATCTCACGCGATTTACAGTTATATTTTCAATTTTTGATGAAAAATGCGCCATTCTTTTAATTAACTTTTTCATTAAAATTGAAATTTCACGCTTTCTTTAAAATATTTTTTATTTTTTACTTTTCAGTACATTTTTTAGTTAATGAAAAGAATTTTTTTAAAATTTTTTGTAACCATTTATTTTATTTTCTACTTTTTAGTTTATTATATGTATTCCGCCATTTTATGATGGCAATTCTATTAGATTTAAAATTACGTCACACAGTTTACTGTATTCATTTGATACCCATGTCGTGGGCTCGGTGGAACATAATTGCAAAAACGGCCGCCATCTCGGAACCGTCTTCTTGATTTTTTTACAAAAAGGTCAGATTGCATTTAGTACTTATACATGATGAGTTGAACTCAAGTTGAACCCAAGTCTAACTACATGTAAACGGGAGTCGAGTTGGGTTAAGGTTGACTGAACTCGACTCAGCTCTGCTACCTGGGTTTAGTTGAAATTATGCATACGGACTTGAGTTCAGTATTTGAGTAGTTGAATTTAGTTGACAGCAGCATCTCTGTGTTTGTTTGTGATTTTTTGTAACGTGTATTGCTTCTTTATTATCAACTCACCCTTAACTCAACTATTCATCTCATCATACATACACATTAACCACCCGAACTACGAGTGTGTGCAAAATTGGAAGTTGATCGGTTATATTTTCTACTTTTTAGTCTATTAAAAGCTTTCCGCAATTTAGTGTTGGCCGCCATTTTGAATTTGGAATGACGCCACATAGCTTATTGTGTTCTACCTGTCATATCCTTTCATTTGATACCCATGTGCATGTCAGAGGGCCGCGGAACACAATTTCAAAAATCGGGCGCCATTTTGGAACCGCCATCTTGATATTTTTACAAAATGGCCAGATTGCATTGTCATCCAAACTAAACGTGTATGCAAAATTTCAGCTCTATCCGAAACCGGGAAGTGGGTCAAATTTAACTTCCAAGATTTGACGACAAACAGTGTAAGTTAAATAAAAGAATTTAAAAAGGGTTCAAAGGTCGTGAGAAATTGAAAACAGCATTATACTTTGGTTTAAACAATTTCTTTATTTCTCATATGTGTGCACATACACGCACGACGCTTGACGCTCCCATGAAATCTCTGCTTAAAGGTCTTATTCATAGGGGCGTCAAGCGTCGAGCGTCAAGTTTGTACTGGTTTTTACAAAACAGAAAAAGAAAGATATATTTCTGCACTTGTCTGTTGCATTGTAAAAAACTTTACGCCCAATGCCTGACGCTCATCCCATGAAATCGCTACTTAATAAAATCATAAGCTCTCTAACAAAGCAGCGTTCATTAAAAAAAGGTTCTCGAAAACATTTTCTATTAGATACTAATAAGAGCGTTCTAGAAAAAAAGTTTCCCAGGGGCCCTTTCCATAAAAACGTAGATCCAATTTTATACAATGTTATAAAAACGTTATCGAAGATCTTTTCTAGCTCATACTTTAAAACGAATTCTAAAAAAAAAAAATCTTCGGGGGCCCCTCAGGGCCGGAGGCCCTGGTGCGCCGCACCGCCTGCACATGCCTAGTTACGGCGCTGGCTAAAAGACTCAATAACAAGTTCCTAAGATAAATCACAAGGGAATCGATCCCAGGAACGATCTGTTTACTTAAACAATATCAAATTTATTTTGTTATCAATACCTACTTTATTTTAAATATTATTAAGATTCACAAAGAGATGGATCAGGATGTTATATAACGTACTTTTCTTTCCCATCTTTAATACGGAAACATAAACAAAGCGAACTTCGATTCTTATGAAAGCATAAATCCTGTTTGTATATTCAAAATAAGACATAATTCTTGCATTTGCATATATTTTCAAAGGCTCCGCCAAAAAATAAGAGAGAGAATACAAAAACATAAACATCATTAGTGAAGATAAGAAAATAACAAAAAAAGGATATAACCAGTGAAATACAAAACCTTATTTATAGAATAATAATACACACAATCAAAGTATCCAGCAAGAAAATTCACAAACAAATATCTTACTAATATTATAAACGCGAATGTTTGTATGGATGTTTGTTACTCTTTCACACAAAAACTACTGAATGGATTTTAATGAAACTTTACAATAATGTAGCTCATACATCAGAATAACATATAGGCTATTCCTTCGGGTAGCTGTAGTGTACTGATATAGCAAAATCCGAAACTTTTGTATGGGAGGTATTCTTCAAATTATTGCTTAAGAACTCAGATCCTTTTTGTTTTGGTTTTTTTTCCGAAAAAATACGATTCCCAAAGTTTCAGATCGATCGGAAGTGATTTACTGATAGGCGCCGTACGCAGATTTTTCGGGAAGGACGCGATTCTCTGCACTTGGATTGAAGTAACTTTGGCTTTATGTGCCCGATTTTAGCAATCTGTGGCTTAAATAAAAGATCTCGAAGCCAAAAAGACGACAAATTCAATAATCGGGTGTTCATCGCTTTTACTTTTTGAGCTATAGTACCTGGTTTACCTAGATTTAAAGGTGCTTGATTTCTTAACATACAATAATTTTGCGTGGTACCTACATATTTTTGTTTCATATTTCTTATGGAAAAATTTCTCTTTATCATGCCGTTTGACGAAATTTTCAATGAAGCTTTAATATTGATAGAGGACTTATAAATATCAATCAACCACGAGGCAGAAATGCTGTGTAAAACCGAGACTTGGTGCAAGAACAGCAATTCAACGTAAATCAGCTAAAACATTTCGTGGAATCTCAGGAAAGTCAATTAGTTGCTGATCAGAAAAATCCTATGACAAAGGAAATATAGCGGGATGTTTTCCTAGATGCTACAGGCGGAACAGCCAAAACATGTCTTATCAATTTGATTTTGGCGTCGACTCGAATGCTGAAGAAGATTGCATTTTCAGTGACATCAGCGAAAATTGCCTCAACGCTACTTGATAGTGGACGTACAAGTGCATTCGGTACGCAAGCTCCCAGTGAACCAGTCAGAAACATCTACATTTAACATTAGCAATAATTTCCGTATTGCCACAGTCCTTAAAACGTGCCAAACTATAATTTGGGACGAATGCACCATGGCCGACTCGCTCGAAGCGCTTAATAGGGCTGTTATACCTCGACTAGACAACTTTGGCTGTTACACCTCAATCAACAGCTGGTAACAGGCGGGAAATGACAATTTCACACACATTAAAATTTCGGGTATGGATAAAATTTAAGCGAACGTACATTGTAATTTCCTCTTCGAATACGTTTACGGGCAAAAACAATCCCTCATAGCATCTGACCACGACAAGAATGGCAGTGAAACCGCTGAATTGTGATTGGGAATATAAATGAGCGAGTGATTTGGTTTTTAAACGAACGGAGTTACACTTTTCTTTGTGAATGTACTTTCGAGGTGGGATTTGAGACTCTCACTGCCCATCGATTTTGAGATTCCCAATTGTTTTGGCGCACGCCATACTATTGGCTTATGGGTGCAGCGAGGCGCACCGTGCTCCAGCTAGTATTATTATAATTGAAAAAATCACGAAAATTATAATCTGATCAAAGTGGATCCACAATAAATAACAAAAATGTTTTCAAGATAAAATAAAACACTTTAATAAACATCGTCATTACACATAAAGAGATAGAATGACACCCTATAAAAGACCCATCAACTAAAATCAAATTCCAGCCCACTTAAATTAAATAAATCCTTGCGATGGTTTTGTGATAAAAAATTAATGGTCTTGGATGTGAAGTATCACGTCCGTATTTTAACGTGACAACGTCTATTAATTTGAACGTGACAACGTCTGTATTTTTCCCGTGTAGAGGATAAATTAACGAAAATTTTGAGCCATTAACCACCCCCCTAACATGTATGGGGGCGAAGATATGATTTTTTTTTGTGTGCGGGACATTGTCCGGGACATTTTCACACGCGCGCTATCCTATCTTAAACCGATTTAATAGACGTTGTCACGTCAAAAAAAGTTACTTAAGTAAGAATATAAAATAGAAAATAAATTTAAAGAGTTTTATTTTTATTTTTTTATTTCTTATTTATAAGTAAGCCTCTAGACATCCTAATTCATATTCACTTAACAGCTTAAAGGACCAAGTACACAAAAAAATAAAAATAAAAATAAAATTCTTAAGGAAGAAGAAAGGACGAGAACAAAAATTGTTCTTATCAAGGATAAATACTTAAAATTGATTGATATACATATCTAGTTAAGTCTTACCAAATAGAAGACATTTATTCCTGCGCGATATTCACTGTATAATAGATTGACTATCGACGTTTCCTATCCAGTTGTAAAATATGAGAGAAGATGATGATAGAAGGAAGATATCATTCAATAATACCCGCCATTAGGCCACACAAAATTAAGATTTATATAGACTATTAAATCCCCTATGATATATCGTAGATAAATATTGAATTTTCGTTTCTAGCTATTTTTTTTTTATTTTTGCTGGCAAAGAAAATCACTTAACACACTTATTTCCCTATAAAGAATCGCAAAACATCAATTTTTTCACTTCAAATGTTGTTAATCAGCAAAAAATACGAGCTTCACAATTTATTTTTGATCCTTAAAGGATAGATAAACATCAAGCAGGCTAAGCAGAATTTTTTTTGTATCTCAAAATTCACAAAGGATAATATATGTTATGTATATTTTTTTTATGGAAGAATATAAGAAGACAACTTTCTTCTATCAATTATTTATCACTTTACTATCGACACTACGTAACAAAAACATTCCCGCGCCAAATGTGTTATAAGTATGTCCGTTATTATTTTTTTTAAAGTTGATAATGGCGGGAAAATGATTCTTCGACCTCCAAAAAAATATACCCACAAACTTTGAGCAATTTTACATCCGCTTTAAGAAAAATTTACAACAAAAAGCTCAAGACCACCACCGAAAATAATCTGTTTTCCCTCAACCAAATCGCACTTTAATACTTCAACACTTTCCCAGAAAAATTGCGATTTTTTCCTTTCTTCGCCTTTAATTTTTCTTCAATTTATTTTTCACACTTTTCTGCGAAGAAAAAGAAATCCGCGAAATTCTTCACAATTCGCCACCGCTTAAGAAAATGAAGACAGGCACAATCTCCCCGACGATTTTGATGTAGAAGAAAGAAGAGATACCATCGGACACAGAAGAAGGCGATTGATGGTCGGACGTGGTATCGTAGGTCGTGGAACGCGATTTTTCGTTCTACTTAATAATAAAAATTTTTCTTCGAGCTTGGTACTCTCCACCTCGTATAATATCACACGCGATAGTAGAAGCGCGCTTCTCTATATGGAATTTATGGCGGGCAACTGAGCGGCACTACATGGGCTGAACAACATGCGGCGACGATTGAATGTCGAATACTGATGAAGAATTTCGCTGTAGAACGAAAAACGTAGAGACCGGCATGCGAATAGAAGAAGAAGAAGAAGTGCGGGATGTTGTTGTTGATATCGTGGAGGGTTCAACATGGAAATTCCAAAGTTTTCCCTCTGCTTTTCCGAGAATTGTTGTAAAAAGCTTTTCCGGATAGGGGAACGAAAAAAGCACACAAACAAAATAAATGGAGAAGAAATTTTGTTTTGGGGTAGAAAGAGCTTAAGAGAAAGTTTTTTTTTGTTAAATGAAAGTGCAAGGCACTCTCTCTTCTCCGTCGATTTCTCTTACTCAACAAAAGTGGGTGGGTGGAGGGCTGGATGCTTTCAAGTTGTGGAAAATTGTTGCTGAAACTTTGCCACAAGCATCCCTTAATGTCAAAAGGAAAATTCAACAAACTACGTTCATCCTCTCCCCTCTTCCGTTTTTCCCATTTCCCCACTCCCAAGCCAAGGTATTTACCGTGACGATGGCTTCGTGGCCAATTAGTGGTTAAAGAGTGCTGGTGGCAAACGGTTCTCTCCGATGCCCGGCAAAGTCGGTGTGTATAAGTACCTTATCCTGGTAAGCGGCTGTGGCAGGACGGAATCCCTTCTGCATTACTTGTAGAGTCTTTATGGAAGACAGAAAATAAAATAAAAATTTGCTTGCACCTAGTTTGAAGGCAAATGCCAGTTGTGCAGCTAGTATCAACCATAGTATGTTATACCTGCACAAACACCACCCTCAACCCCGTCAGAGGAAAAGTTACTCGCCTCCTGCCTGGAGACGGTATCGGCGAAGATCACCAATGGTGAGTGACAGCCATAGCTTTTGGATCGGCAAACCAAATCCAACACACAAGTCAGATGGTATGCGCATGCAGGGCCTGTACTGGAGAGTCCTTTTCATTCTTGACTAGATTGCTAAGAATGAGAAGGGCGGTAAACGGGACGCATTAGACCCGGGACCAGACGGGAAGTGGAAGCCAGCGATGGTATTGGATCACATCGTCTCCGGCAAGGGAGGAACAATGCCCGGCCCTGACTCCTCGAAAGTAGTCAGAGGATTCAGGGTAATCAGATTCGAAGGGCACTTCCTAGGACTTAAGGACAGATCCTGATATCTGTGACGCTTGGGAAGGCATGAGGCTCAAGCTAATCCCAGCTCCGGATATCCCGAGGAGACCTACAGCTCGCATCTGGTTGCCAAAAGAGAATCCGGAGCCTGGAAGGCTTTTCCAGTGTCTTCAGGTACAAAATCTGACGGTACTATGGATGATTGAGCGATCATCAAAGCAGAGGAACTGCTGAAAAATAGCAGTTCATTCTTTCTCCTTTTCAACGAGGAGTCCCTCGAGATTTTGGAAAAGAATGAAAACCGACTAAGGTATGCCAAACTGAAGATTTTTAAAAGTCCTTCTACAGAGCAGAAATCTCCGAGGTGGAGGGTTTGGGTTTGGAGGAGGGGCCGAGGACGGCGTTCAGGGGCAACGGAAAATGCTTGAGATCGTTCAGATTAACCTCCTACACTCCAAAATAGCCACAAACAACCTTTCGACAAACAACGTTCCGAATTTACTACTTGAGAGTATTGTCGTTACATCCACAGACTACCTTCCCTCAGAGTGATCTTTAGAAAGAACTTCTTCGTCGAACTGCCCACAAGAAGAGAGTGAAGAAATCTGGGTTCCTTTCAATGAAGAATTGGGCCCAGGGAGAACCGCGACCGGAACGTGGGTCTCTTGTACCATATACAGCCTCACTTCCTCATGTTTGCATTCCCATTCCAATTCAACCATTCACATACAGGCCGCCGGCAGGCCATGGCCTAAAGTTTTCTCGCCTTGAGACCAAGTATAACTACACACTCACTGGCCTGCATTCCAGGAAAGCTGACAAAAATCTTTATATGTGTGTGAATTTATTATCAGTCCGTGCCTGAAGGTAGGAGCTTCTATTCAATCTTAAGTTAACAACCTGTTACGCTAAACTGTCGTCCTCGCCGGAGTGAATGTAGGGAATCATCAGGTCGCCTGCAGTCCGCGGCCTGTCAGGCGGAAGCCTCAATTCCTCATCCCTTAGTCAGACTGAGTAATGGCCTGTATTTGAATGGGCCGGACTGCTTGAACAGTCTCAGTAGTCAGCCTAATGATTTTCCACTAAGGTTTGTTTCGTTTAGCACGATCGCGTCGAACGAGAAAGAGTCTCGTGTCAGGGTCGCTATCGTAAGACAGTGATGGAGAAAGTGAAAAGGGGGCTCTTCAAACCAGAGGCTGAAGTGATCTCCACCTTTCCGATCGTAGTAAATTAATGCCTGGTGAAAAGGCCGACTAAGGTTCTAAAATCTCTGTAAAGGCCGCCATATTTCTACGATGGTTTAAAGGTTCAGGTAGGTAGCCTGCCCTAAATAAAGGTTTTGTATGCTAGATGAGGCCGAATGTTGGATTTGTATATTATTGCTCAAGCCAATGGCAGCAGGAGGAATTTGCATCTTTTAAAAAATCCCAGGCACTCCGACGCTTTGTGCCAATTTGGACTATCATCCCTAGGATGTAAAAGGGATGTGTTAGCCTATAATTCTACGAGCGAACTCTGACACGGATCGGTAGGTGTTGCAGCAGAGATTCTAAAGCGGGAATGTGACATTTCGTTAACATATAGACTATCGTGGGTGTTCTATAATATATATGGCCAAGGTGATCTGGGATAGCTTAGGTGCTCTTACTGGCTTGAGCATTCTCAATCAGGTCGCCCTTGTTTAGGTCCCCCAATTATTAAAGACGAGCCCTGCATTTATCATTAGGCAACCGGCTATTGGGACACCCACTAGTTTTATGAAAAGAGACATGAATGAGCGGACCGAATGCAGGAACCCCCACACTTGGTACGGTGTGGTCAAAGCGGGTTTTTTGTGCCGCATCGTAACGCGATCAGAAAACTGTTAGAGTGTAGTAGGAAGAGGAAACTGAAGACATTTACCAGACAATGTACCCTAAATTACCACTTATCGCAGAGGATAGCAAGGTTTGAGAGTAGAGGCTACCACTTGTCCGAGTCTGCACTAAACGTTTTCTGTACTGTCCCACGATAGCGAGGATCAAAGCGCGATCTGGTCCGCTACACAATTTTAATTAGCAAATCTTTAGGCAAACTTTTGAAGCTGTTCAAGAAATTTTCGTACTAAAAATCTGATGTATGTATGAGTATATGGATTTCTTTGATTTGTGCGGTTTTAGGTGTGTTTTTAATTTTTAATTTTTCATGCAAGATATTACTTTCTATACTTATTGAAATCCATAGAGCTTCAACCATTTCACGCATCACTAAGGTCGATCCACACATATCCGTAACGAGACGGCGACTTCAGTGCAGTACCGGGAGCATCAGTGAAGGAAAATATCGGCACGATGTAATTTCATGGAAACCAGGAATCCAAAATATATAAACGCTGAATTACAAGAAGGATGTGGAAGGTAATAGGGGATATTGCAGGAAGATATTCCATGCTGAATTTCATGATGCATACTTGAGATCATTGTCCTAATTTCAAAACTAGAAAGTAATCACAGATCCCATTGAACATTGGGCACCGATATGGAAAAGGCAGTGCTGCATGAATGTCAGTGAAAAATTCATCAGGGAAGCCACTGACACGAAAATCGTCCTGCCGTGCCGTCAAGAATATGTGTGGATTGATCTTTACTCGACGATCTTCCATAAAAATACAGCAATTTTCTTAAATAGCTTCTGATGTGATAGTTTTAACTGGACGTTCTGCTTGAGGTTCTCGAGTTTAGTTTCTTAAAAAGTTGACAAAATCAACTTTGGCAAACTTGAAACTAATTGTCTCTAACGTGTCAAGTTTGGCATGGACTACCTGAATAAAAATAAAAAAATGTCTTTACAACGGGCGAACTCCGACCGTGATTGAAACATAGTCTTCGACCATCAGAAGGTTATTTTCAGGACTGTACGGCCGTACACAGTGCTTACGTTTGGCCGTCGTCTTGCCGTATGTTCTCATAATAAAAAGGGTTAAACATTTTACAGCCATCATATGCCCATTAAAAAACCAAGCGGCCGGTATTCGTCCGTTGTAAGGCCATATTTTATTTTTACTCCGATAGTCCGATTGCAGTTCAATGATATATTTTATTTTCATGAAACACATCGAATGAATTTCCTTGATTAATAAAATGATTTAAGCATGAAAATTCCCAAGTCCCCCAAGTGCATATCCTTACTGCGCCATTATACAACAATTTAACCGGGACAGCACACCTGTCCCTAATCAGTCACACATGAAAAAGACTTGCCAGGAAGAAAATTACCAGCATTAACAGCCAAACAGGTAAAATCTAAATAATAAAAAAAAAAAATCCGCTCAGATATCTTCATAAATCTTGCCTACCTTGCTCCTCTGACTCCCCCTCAAAGTGTATATGTATATACACAGCACACACGATGATAGTATATCGGTTCGGCAAACTATATATAATTCAGACAGCAAACATCGCTGCATGCTTTAATTATTATTACGTTCGGTAATGGCATTTTGGTGTGTATTTTTAAAGCATCACACATTTCCAGGTACAACCGCTCTCTACCAGACCGCGGAATTGTTTCATGTTTTCACTCGGCTATATACTCTTCGCAGGTAGGTATAGAGGTATCGACTTTCGTCGATGTGTAGCTCACTTCTTCTAGTTTGATACTTAAAATGCAGGCCACAGTCACGTGCAGGGTGGAAATTGCACGATGTAAAGAGATAAAATACACGAAGATAAATGAACTTCTCTTGGTCTTCTACATACATAGATACCCATGGAACGGTGGAGTACTCTACACAGGGGAGCCATGGTTGTTGTTGTTATTGCTGTTGTTGTACGTTGACTTACCTGTGGAAAAGGAAGAAAGAGAAAAATTGATTCAGTAAACATGTAATTGCCAATCATTAGGGGAACGTGCAAAATAGCCTAATTTAAAAAGTAAATTTTTCGTCGAAATTTTGCTTGTTTTTAAAATTAGTTTTTTGGGGACATTGATTCAATATTTACCTTTAATCAGATTTTTTTTAGTGAGCGCGAAATTAGAGAAAATCTCGAGAAATCAAGGCAATTTCGTTTAGTTATTCATCGGTCGATTGATTCCCTTTTGTTGTATGTATAATTCATCCATAATCCAAACAATCCGTGGCTTGTGAAAATTGCCGGAACTACCTCAAAACCCACGAAAGAAGAAATTAACCACAACGAATTTTTCGCTAATTTCCGAGTGAAATTTTCTACGAAAAATTTTATCATATTTTCCGCATCACCATTCTTCCTTTTGTGCGCATGCACTACATGCTCAAGGTCATGACCTGAACCGCAATTGTAGCTCAAACTCACTTTACATTTTCTAGCTCTTATTTTGAGCTGCACAAATACTACACAAAACCCACTTTCAATGGCGCGTCGTCATCAGGGCATGTCAATTGTGCTTTTGTGACTAAGTCAGAAAAAAAATAATGATTGTGTATGATTTGAACCACAAAGTAAAAAACAACATCATTCAACAAACAGATCAAACGATCTTGGAAATTGTCAGTGGATTCCATCTAGAGTGAATTGTCATGTGCCCCAACCAAGGCAGCGCTAGTTAATCAGAAATTTAGTTTTCTACGTTATCGTTTTGCTTGTAGGCGACGACTATGACCTGTATCGGAAATATCTTATCTATGATTATTATGTCTGATATCAACATTCTCACATATGTACAGAGTGGTATACATATGATCGACGAGCTTCATGGCATTGTGATACTGTGTGAATATTTATGGCGGGAATTGAGTGTTGATTGCTAGGGAATTGACTAAAATTAGTACATTCTGATATAATTGTATCAATTTTTAATTGCTTGGAGTATTTAGTTTGAGTTAATTTATTTGTGATTTTGTTATTGTTGTTATAAGAATGCAGTTGAGGAATTTTACTAGCAAAAAAAGTGATCTTGACTAGCATTTATTCAATTTTTTATGATTCTTGCATGTCTTCTTCTTCTTTGATGAGATATCATTTGCAAAAGTACAGCGGTCGCCGCTTGGACCTATTGTAATAAAACCCTATACCTCGGATTTAGAGGTCAGACCAGTCGAACTGATTCATCAGTCTGTCCAGTCTATACGTTGAAGACAGATTGCTTTCAACAACAAGATCCGGATCTTCACTACCTCAAGCCCCAAGGCCCCATTCAAATACAGGCCGCCGGCAGTCATTTTTGGCCAGGTAGGCAGGTACAGCCCGATGAAAGCCATACTTTACTCAGTCTTACTGAGAAATAAGGACTTGAGGCTTCCGCCTGGCAGCCCATGGACTGCAGGTGACATTATTATTCCCTACATTCACGAAGACGTTAGTTTAGCGTAGGCGATGGCGAATACGACAGTTTAGCGTAGCAGGTTGTTTATTCAAGTGCAAACATGTTCTTGGAATCAACAAAAATTTCAGATTGAATAGAAGCTCAGACCTTCAGGCACGGACTGACAATAAATACACACACATATATAGATTTTTGTCAGTTTTCCTGGACTGTAGGCCCCATCTAGTTTGGGGCCGGTGAGTGTGTGGTTATAGTTGGCCTCAAGGCGAGACACCTTCAGGCCATGGCCTGCCGGCGGCCTGTATTTGAATGGGGGCCTTTACAAATGTGAGGTAGTGGGGCTGTATATGACACAAGATCATTGTATTCCCTGGACCCAATACTTCACTGAAAGGAAAGTTGAGAGAATAAACAGAACGGGGCTCTTTTGTGATGTTGGTTTATCAATTTACAAGGCAGAAAGTCTTGGTAAGGGGAAGATCGCGGCGAAAAACCAGACCCTGCTTCTTGCTATCACGGAACAGTGACAGGTAGAGAAGACATGATAGGTGGACTAATTTTCCTCAAAGAAAGACTTACAGTTTGGGTCCCCCACCTTTCTGATACTATGTGGGTGGTAGTTCAGGGCACAAGGCCAGGGGGCAATAAACCGATCCAGACATCCTAGGCACCTAGGTGTGAACTTCATTTTGAACTCCAAGAACAACCCTTTGTGCTACCAGTCTGTCATGTTGTTCAGATCTTGATGGAACTATAGTAGTAAGCTCAATTTGTGGCATAGGAGAGGTTAGGAGTACTGGGAGTACTGCAAAAAGTGGCAGGGTACCTTACGTTTGAGCTCTACTATATTGGGAAGAGTTCGAGAATACTGATTGTGGAAGATTATTCTATTAATGAGTTTTTCTAGTTACAAATGAACTTGTAAAGCTTATAGTTAGTGTGTGAAGAGGAGGCGTACAGCGTTATGAGAGTGCGCTGAGCAGGATAGTCTTGTATAGCGCGACAAATTTTAGCAGCTGGCCTTAATTTCAGTAGAGCTATGGTAATAGCGATTTTGTACTCCCTTCCTGCGATGGTTCAATAAAGACTTATCTCTGTAGACACAGTGGTATTAGCGGTGACATTAACAATAAATTTGTTAACGCGGTTTTGCAGCCTGTCCAGCTACGCTTAGGCAGTTTTCGAGGTTCCAGCACAGATAAACGAGCTGTATTTGAGGTTGACTTTAACACAGAACTCACAGATTGTATGTTGAATCTGCTACCCGAGGTTATGGTCGCTATAGCCGCCGATTACCTCCCCCTCCGCTAGATTGACATTCAGCAAGTATGTGATAAGTGGAGTAACAGACTCCTGCAAAAGTTGGATGTAGGAATATTCATCGAATGCTCCAAGACGTCAGAGAGCGTACGGAAGGGGTTAACCTAGAGTCCACTAGCAGTTCACTGTCCTGGCACCTCCGTTGTACGCTAGTAGAATCTTTCAAGAGAACATGCTGGCGATCCTGGTGCTTTGCCAGACAATGTACTTAGAACCTATGCAAGCATAGCCATTTTCATAGATAGCCAAACCAACAGCTCTGGATTCAGTAAGAATGCACTCAAAGCTGGTGGAGCGATGAAGAGCTGAGCTAGATAGGTTAGGTAGAAAGAATAACGCGACTCTCGTCTGAGTTCCCGCTTATAGGAACATAGATGGGAACGAGAAAGCCCACTACCTAATCAAACAGAGAGTCGTTCTACAGGGCTCGGAGACCGAGATAGTCGGTAGCCCAATAGGCATAGGCATAGCCAAACACGCTATTTTTCACTAGGTACCACCTGTTGCTTGCCAGCCAAAAGTGGAGAGCACTAAAGACTTGCCTCGTACCTAAGCAGCCTCTGCTGATTTACCATTTGAGTAAGCGAAATGGCAGTTATGTAAAGAAAGGGCGAGTTTCAGCTTACATTTGATATTTGAAGGTCCAGCAGCATATTCATCATTTTCAACATATAAGAGGTTAAACTGGAAGGTTTGTGCAACTTAGGAAGCTCCAAGTGCCTGTTGCCTTGTTTAGGGATAAAAACCACCACGACTCTCCTCCAGAAATGTTAAAATGTCGCCCAAACGAAGTTAGCTTTAAAGAGACGGACCAGGTTGTCGAGAATCTGCTCGAGGCACTTATGAGCAAATGCCGGAAATATTCCATCCAATTCTAAAGGCCACTGCCCATTTAACCTGACTGAAAATGTTCCCAGAGAAGCATCGGGAATATCGATCTAGGATAGCCCTATGACTAAGTAGGGATTAGTAGTTTGAATAATTGAACCTGGAAAATGCTCGAAGGTTTCTTTCTGGTTAGAGGTGTATGAGGCTGAGGTCGCGAAACCACCAAAGCGAGAAATTATTTTTCCTTGCCAGGCTCTGGAATGCGTCAGGACGCTGCAACTATTTCACAGGAAAAATTTCACGAAGAGAGTGCAATGTTGGCCACTTGGCTGTCCAAAAAAATTATAATGTTGGGGCCTATCAAACCTTTCTCAAGGTCAAGTCTAGCATAGGTCTCAATTACCGGTATTTCAATCTCGAGAACAGACGGCCATCTTCGCATTGCAATTGAGACTCTCGAATTTGGCTTGCACGACACCAGCCCATGCACCATGTTCCTCATTTTGGACCAATCGGTGAAACAGTGGAGGCTGTTGTTCAACTCAGAGCTCTTCAGGGATAATTACCGTGAAATTCATACACGGCAAATTGAAATGTTTGGGATTCCATTGTATGACCTGAAGTTTCAAGGCACTTACGACGGCGGATTTACATATGGAGGTGTGCAATAGGGTCGATCTAGTGATGAAGGCTGGACCAACAGTCATATGGTCAAAAGTTCATTAACAACTAATGACCGTAATAACGATCACAGAACGAGGACAAGATAGAATTGAAGATAATGGTGGAGCTATCCAGGGTAAAAGAAATACAATTCTAGAAAGAGAATCATAGCTAGTGTTATCGAAGCATCCTGTAAAGGAATGTAGTTTCCTTATCATGTAGGTCTTCTTCGATTTTGCTGGCTCGGTGGTGTAAAGCAACCTCTGTTGTTTTACCCTTTGGGTTGAACTGAGAGCTGTGTAGAGGAAGAGAGAGCTCTAGGTGTGAAAGTCCAGCAGCCTTTCTATCTGATAGGTCCATACGAGTTAGACAGCTCCACTGGCATGCTGCCTTATTTAGAGATAAAAATAAAAACTATCACGACTCTCTTCCATGTGGTTGAAATATATCCCCAATTGAAACAGGCTCTAAAGAGACAGAGAGATTGTCAAGAATCAGCTCGAAGCACTTGTGAAATAGTGTCGGCGGAATTCTATCTCTTCCCGGGGATTTGTAAGAATGAAAACAGACTACTGCCAATTTAACCTTCTACTGGTCGAAGATGTTCCCAGAGAGGCACGAGTAATATCGGTCTTCCATGGTACTATGAGTGTGGAAAATTGAACCTGGAAAGTGCTCGCTGAACAGGTACCTCAAGGTCTCGTCTTGGTTAGAGGTGTATGGGCGAATATGCGCTCTGTTTGATCTTAAACTTCAAAACAAACCTTCAATATCAAAACATACATATATTAAGGACATCGAGTTTCTTTCTTTTATAAAATAAAATTTTGTCGTTTATTTGTCTCTACTAATTTCACACCAATTTACAATCAATAACCTTCAATGCTTGTCTTCAAGCTTCAGCATTGTTCACTAGACTATAAACCTGCCTAATCTCGCTCTCCCTCAATGAAAATAAAATTTCTCTGCACGAAAAAAAAACTGAAATTATTCCAGCACTTGTTTTCTGTTTAATTTAAATTTAATTCAAGTTAATGTTATTTTTTCGCATAAAGCAGCAGCAAAAACACGTGAAACATTTCACCATAAAACGCTGCGAAATTTATGTTCACCTCCTCCCAGGTAAATGGGGAAAGCATTCACTCCCCTCCCCAACTCTTGATGAGGCACAAAACATCCCGCATCGTATATTTTTGTTGTAATTTTTTTTTATTTTTTTTTTGTAAACATAGCAACACCATCAAGAGCAGCAAGCAACAGAAAAAGATGGTGTTCCAAGTTATCATCTATTTGGAATCCCTGAAAATCCTGATTCAATACAAACCGACGAGCCACTTCCTTTCTCTCGCCCCAAAGGCACTAAAAGACAACTCCTGTCCCCCATTCTGGATACAAAAAAAACAGCAAGAATCTTCTCCTCTGGTACCAGGGGCTAAGCACCAGCTTTGTCCTTACATCGGCAGGCATCTAAATCCCATTAGGGGCAGGACTATTATTTGTCGATTCGGAAATCGCCTTCGGTGTCAATAAAATTCAGTTCCTGTTCCTGTGTACTATTCAATTCTCCACGAATGGCAAAAATAAAGTCCTGTGCGGCCTTGTACTTCAAGCAAGAAGATCCTTTTGGTGCCATTTAAATCGTCTTCAAGTTTGTCGAATGGATACGACCGAGAGACGAAGCACTTTAAAGACGAGTCCTTTCCAAATCGATTTTGTATATGCCTATATCCTTTTGTTTTTCGAACGTGGTATGGATGGCAATGTAAACAGTTTTATCCTGGTTGATCGTTCAAGATCCTTTTTTTTTCAGGAAACTATCCAGTTGCATTAAATATATGTATGTATGTATGTATCTCTCTCTCGACTATAATGTGGATCCTATGCAAAAATTTGCTAAAACCTTTCTATGTAAATAGCATATCCTTTTTCGTCCTTTTTCATTTTTTGGTGAGTATACAATACATGGGAACTTAAAATCCTGAATGAATTTGGATTCGATTGCGTTGAATCCTGAATATAAACTGAACTCCCTAAGGAAAAATTTATATCCTTTTTTTTGTATGCCACTTTCATTGACTAGGTTTTGATCCTGTATTAAAGAATCGACGATTGATTTAAGGATATTCAAAAGCAACCGCCATTAAATCCTGGTGGTTTTTTGTTTGGTTCTACAAAGTCATAAAACCTGGCTGACGCTGGTTGGTGTACATTGAAATAAAAAAAAGGAGAAAATATTGCAAGGACGTGACTTGAGAACAAGGAAAAAATCTGTCAGAAATGAACTTCCTTGAAGGAAATTTTATTGTTGAAGGATTTTTTTTCTCTGGGAGCATTTTTTCTTGGCTGAAATGAAATAAAAAAAAACGCGGCTGTGGCTGGAAGGATAATGAATAATGATCTGACAGTTGGTGGAAAAGTTTTAATGGTTATCCTTGGGTTTGAGATTTACAGATGGAAAAATTTGAATTTATAAAAAATTGCTTGAACGTTTTTTTTAAAGAAGCTCCCATTAGTTAAAGCCTAGCGAAGAAGTTAGCCTGCTTTAGGAAATTAAAGAGAAGGTAACTTCTTGTGGGTTGCCTTAAAGTTGCGACTGGGCATAACTGATCCTATCCGAGCGAAAAATCTCGTAAGACTAAGTTAAAATTAGTTGGGGCTACCAGGAGCTGGGTACTCCTAATCGTTTCAATCCTTTGTGAAATTCGGACCATTAGGACAGGACATTTTGGGGATGAAAGGTGTATTAAACCAAAACAGACAAGCCAAGAAAATGCACTGTCTTTATCAGTCAGAAACAGCTATTGGAACAACCAGAAATGAGAAGGGACTATGATGAAACAATGAATGATGGAATTGCCCGAATAAAAAAATGAACTTACAACGGGCGAACACTGGCCGCCTAGGTTTTTAATGGATATATGATGGTCGTAGACTTTAAACCATTTTAAACGGCAGCACATACGGCCCCCCATGGCCAAACCTGACCAAAAGATTTAAATGGCCGAGTATTGACCTGTACACACGGGCGTACATCGGACATATAAAGGCACGTAGAAGTAGCGGTGCTTTCTATTTACCATAGTGAAGATTTTCTACATCCTCGAGGGAACAAAATAGAGCGTTTGCAGGTGATCCTCCTCCTAATCGTAGTTACCATCGCCAACTGCCAAAAAGGTCTTGAGGAAGAAGGATCGTTGACTTGGACGACATCAACGGGCCTGATGGTTGAAACTAATCCACCTTTATTATGATCTAAGGACCGTAGCTGTTGTATGTTATCTATACTCCAGCGTTTTCAGAAGAAGTCGCTCAATCTGCATCGAGCCACCCAAAGTTGTCGTATTTGCCCGTTGGACGTTTGAGTTGTGCCAGTGGCTGAAGGTAAAAGGAGACTGCCAGCCATTCAAAAAATGCTTGGGTGTCAAAGGCGATGTCATAATAGAATTGATAAAAGCCCTATACAACAATTCCAAATGCAGAGTTCTTCATAATGGAAAATTATCCGACAGCTTTCAGGTGAGCTCAGGAGTACGACAAGGATGCCTACTCTCGCCTTTACTACTTCTTATAGTAATAAATGACATCATTGTCGGGGCTCTAGATAGTAGAACAGGCGGCATACAATGGGGTTTGCTAGACCGCCTTAAGGATCTCGACTACGCCGATGATATCTGTTTGCTGGCCCACAGCCACCAGGACCTCAAAAACATGTTTAACAATTTGGCAACAGAAAGTAGTCCAGCAGGCTTAAGGCTAAATCCGACTAAAACTAAAGAAATGCGGATAAATGCAAACACCATTGAACGGACTGCGCTGACTAACCGTGACGTGGAACTGGCAGATAAATTCTGCTACCTCGGTAGTATTATTACCGAAAATGGCGGTGCAGAAGATGTCAGTTCCAGAATAAATAAAGCACGAGGCGCATATGCATGCCTGTTCCGCCTAAGGAGATCAACGGAGATCTCAACTAACATCAAATTGCGGCTGTTCAACTCCAACGTTAAGGCAGTTCTTTTGTACGGTTGCGAAACATGGAAAGTCACCTAATTCATCACAGGGCGCCTACAAGTCTTCATCAACAGATGCCTGCGTCGTATCCTAAAAATCCGCTCGCAGGACTGAATTTCAAACAAAGAACTATGGCGCCGTGCCGGCCAAGAAAGGATAGACGACCAAATCAGGCGAAGGAAATGGAATTGGGTTGGCCACACCTTGCGACGCGAAAACGAAAATCTAGCCAGACAGGCCCTTGACTGGAATCCGCAAGGATCCCGTCGAGTCGGAAGACCTAGAACAACGTGGAGTAGAACCCTACTAGCAGAAGCCGCAACAACTGGGAGATCCTGGTCGGAGCTGAGAGCTGTCGCGCAAAACAGAGTCCACTGGAAGGCAACTGTTTCCGCCCTATGTCCCATGAGGGATAAAAGGAGCGTAATGATGATGATGATGATGATGGCCGTAGACTTCAACCATTTTTAACGAAAGCACATATGGCCCAGGAAGGCCAGACCTAACCAAAATACATGGGCATACAACAGGCATATAAAGGCCAAGTTCATAGTCGAGTTGTTCTATTTATCTATTCTGTAATGTGCACTGTATACCGTAATGGGTACTCTATTTCTATTTCGTAATGTGCACTCAAACCTCTTAGCCGTGTTCGAGAGGAAAATACTTCGGCGAATTGTTGGCCCATTATGTTAGGAAGGACGATTTCGGAGACTACAATAACGAGATCTACGAGCGCTATCGCGACATAGATGTTGTTAAAAATATGAAATTTGGTAGGCTCCGATGGGCAGGGCATCCAGCCCAGTGAAGTGATGAGTGAAGATTAGCCTTCTCGGAAAGTTCTCTGCGGTAAGACCTATGGGGTGCGACAGCGAGGGAGACCAGAGCTTAGGAATGCCAAACTGGATGACATCGACTTAGAATCGGGACCGGTGGAGGGAGTTGCGAGAGGCCAGGATCGAATCTCGGTTAACGTCTCTACAACCCAAAAATCGGACTTTAGATTATCATACTTAAAGAGTACCGATGCACAAGATAAACAAGCTCGCCAATCGTCGTTTTGTTGTTCGTGAAGTGTGTGGTGCGTAGTTTAGTGGGAGCTTTTGTTATGTAACCATTACACTGGACCATCCGCATCCTTTGGTGCTTCTTTCTGCAGTGATCCAGCCTTCAATTCTTAGAAAAAAGGGTGATCACTCTAGTTAACCTTTCTGCCCAGCACAATTCAAGAGATCGTATCTTTAAGCGATCCTGGGCTTTCAAACTGCTTGGAACCTAAACTGATTTGTGATACTGTTCTGATCTTTGAAATCTTGGAAGATCTCTCTATGGCTTGGCACCATAATGCAACTACAATCGTCTGTTTCGCCTATACTTCCCATCTAAGTTTATTCATTCTCTAGGCTTCTCAGATATTTCCCTTGGTAGGCCCTCCCATACGTCCTTTTTTAAATGATCATTTATGTTTCATTATCTTAGTCCTAGCCTTGTCTGAAGATCTGAAACGAACGTTCGGTCTCATCTTCTGCGCAAATTTATTATTGGACTATGTCAGCAACAATCTCATAACTCATTCAAACAAAATTTCTCCTCATTTCCGATCTCCACTGGCAACACGATCACTAATCCATTTTTTGTTTTGGGGACACTCGACTGTCTCCAAAGACAGTCTGAAACCTGAGACGACAGCAAACGAGACACCAGATTTGCGCTGCAAGAGAGTTTCCAAGTTGGCGGAAGCTGTGGAAAAAAAACCTGGGTGCGGACTTGATGCATACACCACACCACTGATCGCGCAAAACGCCGCCTCAAGACACTTTCTCTGCAGTTCACCTTCTTGGACTAGTTTTGGAAGTCTCTTGGCATCTTATTAAAAACGTTCGTGTGTGCGGAATTTGATTAAAAAATAAAATCAGTCGTGGGACGACAACGACAACGATGAGAATTCTTTAATTTTAATTAAAACCAAAAAGGCCTTGTCATAGGGAAGGCCAAGATCTAGCCAAAATTTTGGTGTATTTTTCCTTCTGCTGTAGAGCTGTTGAAGTCTTGACATACTGGCATAAATTTTCTGGCTAAGGAATGCACCTTTCTTAATTGGAGAGTGTTTTTTCATCGGTGTTTTTGGCTGTTTTATTTTTGTTATTTTGCTGCTTCTTTGGGAGAGATGTTGAACCACTGAAACTGCATTCATTTGTGAGCTGTCTTCAGACAGATTTTATTACCACATAAAAATTTTTGGACTTTTATCAATAATGAAATCTTGACAACAGAAACAGTTTTTTTGTGTCTTTTGGAGGTTTTAATAGTATGGAAATAAATTTTCGACTTGTCAAACTAGGATCTTAAGCTCTAGGTTTGAAGGTGATCATGTTCTATTTTTTATGTGAATTTTGTAGAAATGTTTAAAACGGATTATTGTTGTTGAAATTTCTTTTGGAAAAACAATGTGCAGATCGAATTTTAAATCGGTTTTAAGTACTGAAACAAGCTTTGAAGTTAATACTGCAAATAACGCTCAGATTTTTTTTGGGGGCTTGCCGCAGAGCCTGTGGATCCATATAATGGTATATAACTAAAATATATTGCTAAGTTTAAGGCTCTTTTAATGAGCATACTAGAGAGTCTTTCTTGGGTTGTCTCTATAAGATGCGCCAGGGTATGACAGATGATAGAGTCATAAGAGGTTGCCGCGATCTGAAGTGAAAGTATCAAGATCAGTAGAGCGTTCAGGGTGAGCACCCAAGTTAATGCCTTTTAAGGAGAGAAGTACGCCACATTGGATTGAATCTATATGAACACCTAAGAAGGTCCTTTTTTGTAGTAAGGTATTGGTACCCTGGCCATACGCAAGGGCCTATCGTACTGCATTCCTATACATCAAATTTCTAGGCTACACCGTTGGACAAAGCTCAGCAGCCTGCCTAGTGGCTGGTCGTATACTTGACTCTTCGACCTGCCCGGCTTCCCGACTCCAATCCTGCCTTCGGTCCGTTCGGAAGAAGTTCATGAAAGCGAGCTCGGGTGTACTCCGTGGGTCCAGAAATTTCAGGGCAGAGCGGTGCCGGTCTGAGTATGCTTGTTGTCTCCTAATTGCAACCATACTCTGAGTTCCTTCTCCTCTGGATGGTTGAAATGTTCCCCTTAGGAAGCTGGGGCTGCTAGTTTTTTTAAAGGGCCCAGAAAATTTGGGCCGAGTGGCGTCTGTGAAGGTCAGCCAGCTTCTTGGCTTCTCGGGTTCCTAGGCGCCGTCTTGTTTTTGGTTTGTAAGGAAGGAGTTCCCGAAACAACGTTCGGGTGGGGCTCCTTAAATTTCGCTTCCACCCCCATTGACTTAGTCCTCTTAGTCCTGATCACCCCTTCACGCACTCAAGAAGATATGAATTCGTTTGTAAATAAAACAACTCGACTGTGGAATAATCTCTCGCAGACGGAATTTCCGAGCTCCTATAACATCCAAGAGCTCAAACGCATGGTTCATCACCACCTAGGTAGTACAAAGGGCGACTCCTGAGCTTAGTACTGCCACATAAAAAAAACTAATAAGAAGTTATTATGTTCTGCTTACTAGCAGTTGTTCTGTAAGAAAGGACCGTGTGTAAATTAGTTTCGGACGGGACTGCAATCGCATTCTTGGTAAGCTAGGTACTCTTAGGGCTTCGTGGATGATAAAGGGGCGAACGATTGGCCTAAACAATTAGACTCGGATAAAATACACCCGACACTGAAGGTCCACACCTACACAGAATGATCGCAGCGCAGTATAAAGGATGTCTAGCCGCTGTTTGGCAGGATAACCCATCACTGTGTCCTAGATTATCACCTACTGTGACCCACAAAGACGAAGGCGTCTGATCTTCACGTTATTTGCTATTGTGCCAGTATGGCGAGGAGCTGGAAGTCGTTGTTTAGGGTGATCTTACTTGATCAAACAAGTCTAAAAGGCAAGACTGCTGATCCTCTTTAAGCCTTCTGGCCCACGAATCCTCTTCTTCTTCTGTAACGGCTTTACTATCGGGATCCGGTCCTGGTCTCTTGCGTTCTCTCCATCGGTACCGATTCTTAGCCGATATCATCCAAATTTGCACTTCTCAGACGCTTAGACTTGGTCTACGCCATTCTTTCAGCGAAGGTTGGGTCTCGCACTCCATAGATTTTACAACAGAGAAATCTAGGTGCTGCTAAAAGCACATGAGTTCACGGTGCAACTGCGATACTCCTTGCACATGATATCTCACTGAAAGACGAAAGATGACGACGTTGAAGAGCCATTTTATCAAATCAATTTGCCAGTTTAAGGTTATCGAAAAAAAAATACTAGGAAGGCAGCAAACCTCAGTAGCAAGGCAATTGCTAGGTAACGTCCAATGTAGGTCCATGGTCTTAGATACAGATTGATTAACTTTGAAAAATATTAGGTTACTCTTAACACCTACTCCAGCATCACAACAATTTGTTTATCTCTTCTGAGCAGATTGTAGCCAACTAGTGAAACAGTTTTCAAGAGAGCATGATCGTGTAGAGATGATTCAGAGACCAGTATGATCATCAAAAACAATCAGTTTTTGTCAAGGCTATTCTTTTTTGGGGGAGTAGCTTATGCACAATCCTTATTCTTTCTCTCTTACACTCTTTCCTATTGACTAAAGCTTTCTAGTAGAAATTTCATTCCAAGACATGATCAGCAATGGAATGACGATCGGCTCTAAGGGAACATCGATCGAAGCTGTAGCCTTATTTTTCCCCGGAAAGTCAGTCCAAGCTTAGGAGCCCACCAGTCCGTCATGTCATACTCGTCATTGTGCAATGTCTAGTAGCAAGTTCGTGGAAAGGAATAGAAGACAAGGTAGATTAACAAGAGTTCAGAAGGTGTTAAAACAGAAAGCGATGAACTCCTGGATGTTGTCGGGGTTCCCACCAAAAAGAAGAAATTTGCTCGAACCCCATTGATATAACAAAAATCAAAACAAACAATTTCTGTAATGGGGTTTGGATTCCGCCTAGTCGATATCCTCCGTAGTAGCCGTATGAGTCAGCGACGAAATCGTTGGGAGGCCCAATACTGCTGCTTTTTGAATTCTTCTTTACTACAAAATTTGCCAAATAGGCCAATAATAAATAAGACGAAGTTTAGGTGAAATCCACACGTTAAAAACTGCAATAATAAAGCCATCGAAGGAACGCAAGCTGCTTGGTCAAGTTTTCAGTCAATTCCAACTACACATAAAACTTTAAAGCAAAACAACCGCGCGGAACATCACTCTCTATCACTACTTACAAGCACAACCAATTCCGATATGGACTTCCCAGCCACTACCACCACCTCTCGTCCATCAATTCCCTTCCAACTCCATCGTTAATTTGCAGCAAACAGCAATTTTCATCCTTCCTTGCGGCAATTATCATTGAGTACTTCGGGTGTTCAGACAAGAAGGGATTATTCAAATTACTCTGCACCCTTTCGAGCTCGTTTTCTCCCGTTCAGCGACCCACATTCAGCGCTGCCCTATAAACGTCTCTATCGTCCAGTCCTTACAATACCTTGGTCTGCTAGATTCCCCGTCCTTAAGTGTCCTACCCTGAAGGATAATTAATCCCAAAAGGTTGTGATATGTATCTAGTCCTGTTCTCGAGTGGATTGAGTCACTGCGGTGCTAATTAAAAAAATGTACAAGGATCTCTTGGAAGTTCCTCCTTTTCTTTTCTTGTTGCGACAACATCCTTTCGTTTCGTTTCAACAATTTTATTTTTCAAGGGTGTATGGACGGCATTAAAATTACAATTTAGCAAAAAACAAGTTTTTTAAGTGGAAACTTATACCAGGTTTTGGACAAACAAGACGAAGTTTTTTTCGCCCGGGCAAAAGGATTCTTGCTCCTGCTCCTGATGCGAAAGGAAACCTCGAAATGTAGAAACTTCCATGGGGTTTAACTGCGGAATTTTTAACATAATCCAGTTTCGGGTTGGTGCAGAAGAAATAAATAAATAGGAAAAGTTTTGTGCTTAACACGGAATGGGAACGGTGGAAGGATTGTTGAGTTTGTGTCTGGATGGCTGGAAGTGAATGTAATCTTTGGGTTCACTTATACCCTTGACACACTGCAAAAACGAATGAGCATTCTTCCAACTTCATTGGCTTTCAATGATCATTCATTTTAGAAGCGACACACTGCATTTCTCAATGTTCATTGGAACTGTCAAAATAGAAACTTTACACAAACTGCTAAATATATGAACTGAAAGTGATTACATAGTGATTTATACTTTTAAATTTAATAAAAATTATTAATTGAGGCCCAACAACAGTTATTTACAATGGAACCTACTACTTTTTAAAAAATTCTGAAATCTGAATGACAGTTTGACAGTTAGGTATTTCAGTTGGAAATTCTACTGGAAATTTCATGGAAAGTTGTTCGATAATTTCCCAATTTCACTTCCATCTTCATTGAATGAAGTTATTTTGACTTCATTCGATTGAATGACGAATGAAGCTGTTGAATGAACATTGGACATGACATACTGGGCGCGAATGATCATTCATAGCCGAATGATACTGCAATGTTCATTCGATGCTGCAGTGTGTCAAGGGTATTAGTCTAAGTAGCAGCATTGGGGCAGGGAATGCCGCATTTATTTATTCTAGGTTCTGGGTAATGAGAGTTTGTCGAGAGTTAGTTGGCTGTGTGTGGACATGCTGAACTATTAATGGATTGATGTACATTTCAAAAAGACTTCACCATTGTTGAGGGAAATTTAGCAGCTGGTTGTTCAGTTTGATCAAAACTAAAGTTGTGTCGTTTAATGTAGCGTTAGTGTGGCTTTCAGTAGTGCAGAAATATAGGGTGCAGCTTCATCATGAAATATTTGTCATTTAACCACTTTTCCTGTAATGGAACTAGAGCACAAGCCCTAAGCCAAGGTTCTGTGTTTTTTAGTCAAGAAATTTACCAATGTTCTCCCTTAAGATCAGATAATTTAATCACTGTGAAAGTAGAAGTAAGTAGCGTCGAAAATTTCTTCGAAAAGCCCTAGCTGCAGTAGAATTTAAGGATCTGGTAAGAAGATTGACAACCAAAGAAACGAATTTCTTTCAATGCTGCGAGACTAACGCAGGACATGGGTTATAGGTTAGGTAAGAAAACAACCAGTCGATGTGTTGATACATAGGTAACACCAACTTTCCCAAAAGTTTCCATTTCCGAGCAAGCCAGAGCCTCCAGTTCTGTTCTAGGAGCAGTTCAGAGAAATAGCAAAGTCGAGACTCTTACATGCCCGATTTTGAGACTTTCATACGTGAACGAGACAAGTTAAGTTGACAAAATCGTCAATACCCTAGAGCAGCGGTCGGCATCCCAAATGCATTGGCGTGTCACAAAACATAATTAAAAATATTGAACATTCATTAAGCGTGCCACAAAAAAATCATTGTATATGGAGATAATTTTATTTGTGCAGTAAAACTTTTCACAAAACAACTTTTTCATATACAGGCCGCCGGCAGGCCGTGTCCTTTCAGACCAGATCGGCAGGTACAGCCCGATCAAGGCCACTCAGTATGACTGAGGGATGAGGACTTGAAGCATCCGCCTGATAGACCGTAGACTGCAGATGACCTCTTGATTTCCTACATACACCCAGGCGAAGACGATAGTTTAGCATGGTAGGTTGTTAATACAGGTGAACAAATATTCATGGCCACAACGAAAACTTCAGACTGAAAAGAAGTTCGAATTTTCATCCTCAGGCCTAGACTGACAATAAATACCCACCGACGTAAAGATTTAGTTTTCCTGGACTGCAGGCGTCATCCAGTTGGTGACCGATTGATTCTTGGCCTCAAGGCGATAAACCTTCAGGCCATGGCCTGCCGGCAGCCTGTATATAAATGACTGAATGGGGGCCTTTATATCAACGCTCGAGTGAACTGTGTCCAGGACGTCTGTGGTAACGTTTATTCCTTACATATCGTGTCCATTGTGAATTCTGGTATATGTATATGAATCAGTGGCAAGTATGCATGCCTCTATAACAGTCGGGCATGAATATGAAAGGGCTTGCGACACGATTGTCGAGGTCTGTGCCATCACAGATCTTCTTGCATACCAATTAGTGGCACGCGTGCCTATAGGTTGCCGACCGCTGCTCTAGGGTGTGCCTTGAATGCGCCAAATATAGTAAGAAAACCTTTTCACCATGGTGGAACGAAGACCGCAGCCAACTGTACAAGAAATACAAGAAATTAATTAAGGCAGCAAAAAGACAATCGTGGAGGTACTTTTCGTCGCATGCGTTTCGTGCGTGCGGCTATATGTCAAGTCGCATTCGAATGTATGCACTTCTATAATATCTATCGCTGCAAGTGACGTACGCCCGCATGTACGAGCCTTCAGCTTAATAGTCTGCCGAGGAACCTTCTTCTGCTCGAAGATATTACGGAAGGTAACAAGCCAAACCTTATCATGTTCCTCCTAGGGCAATCCTCTACAAGCTCCGAACAGCTGAGAGCGATGGCTTAGGCTCTTCTCCAGAAAATATGCCGAGGCTATGACAAGCCTTGTCATTTCTACGTCTTATAGTAAGACTACGACCTCTGCCGCGGGAGGCTATGCGGTTGTTGTAGGGCGTAACTAGAAACAATGGGCGAAGTTAACTCGGTGGGTTTTCTGAAAGCAGTCACAACCGAATCACAAGTGTGTGGTGAGTTTCAACTAGAAGTCCTATACTAAATGAAAAGTAGAAGTGATGTAGACGTAACTTCCGTCAACAAGGATATAGAAACGAAAATAAGAAGTTCATAACAAGTAATGTCGAGTCGCCAAAGGTTGTAACTTATGACTAGTCACAATTTTAGGATAGGGGATAGAAGTAATGGCCATTAGAAGTAATGGCCATCTTCTAGGAATACTGCATTTTTGATAGCTTGGCTTATCTGTCTTTCGCCGGGATCAAACACTTTGCATTTTTAAAGTATTGTCTTAAAGACCTGGGGGAGCTTTCGAAGTTTGAAAAAGAAGATATGATTAGGGACCAGAATGTGACAAGCTTAATCTAAATTCACTTCTCTGCCATATACTGTAGAATCGAAAAGCTTTACGAATGGGAGATTACAAAACGGTATCCTTTCTGCTCTACTTCTGTGTCCGACCTTGGTCCTTGGACGTGGCTATCGATTTTATCTACCTACCATCTTAGAGGTATGTGGTTCGATCCTACTCCCCAGAATAGCCCTCGGCGTTAAACTTGTCCCACCTAAATATGTATATTATTTACCGAAATTCCTTGCCTGTTCTACTGTCATCGCTTAAGGATTCTAAACGAGGGAAATTTCTCTGAAAATCAGGCTTCTGTCACGCTAGTAATAGATGGGAGCGCTGCAATAAAAGGGCTTATTGGTGTTTGCAGTTCTTTCACTTGTGGTAATTCTGTAAAATTGTTACAAATAGTTAAACGTGGCCGATGTGAGCAATTTGAAGGAAAAACGTACTTTGGTTATGCAAAATACAAACGGAACTCTAGAGGACTGTTTTGCACAGTTATACATGGAAACAACCAATTTGCAATACCTGACACCTGGCTCTAGCTCGATTTTTTATAAGATCACTTTCTCTTTGAGTATTTGAGTGTTATACCCAACAGTCGTTAATGGGTTAAAGCAATCAATACTCGCACAGTTTTTTCCTCTTCTTAATGATCTTGCAAATTTAAAATCCATATTTTTGAATAACATTTGCACCTAACTAAAAACATCCGGTCCAAAATACGCACGCACACACATGGGTATTGATCAATAAAATCAGATTAGACGTTTTGAGATCAAGCATAACTAGTTCACCTGGGCATTAAGAAAGAAATAACAACACACATTCACCAACCACACCTGGACTCTTATCCATAATCTGGGGATAGATATCAGTGATAAGACAGAGTGCGTTGATGATCGCACCGCGCCAATAACAAAACTTAAATTGGAAATGATCTAAGAGAATGATTTTGTCCCCCATGGACACTGGATACCGTCATCCACTGGACACTTTAAGAAACACTTGTCCGTCCAAGGTCTCAGCGATTCGGTCTGGTAGATTCCGTCTTCCGCTAAGGAGCGCACTGCCGCCACCGCTTCCGGTCCAGTAATGGTTGTGTTACGTGCAGAAGTGCACCTTGATAGTAATAATTTTCACCCCAAAAACTAAGGTATGGAAATAAATGTAGGTAGAGATCGTTTACCCCTTTTGGTAGTTTTCATATGGTTTTTTCCGATCACCGTTTTTTTTTGCGGCATGGAAAGAAACTAGAAAACAATGTTCAAACGAGAATAAAAAAAACAAAAATTTTTACCGTTCACTTGCCAGAAGAGCGAGATCAGCAGCCAGAACAGCACCGTACCGCAGCGGGATCGGAACAAGAGAAACAGGAGCCTGTCAGGTGAAAATGAAACGGCAACAGCACACCGCCAATAAACAAACTATGCGCCAGAAAGGGACGGCTACGCGCACTCTCAAAACACTCGAAACAAGTTTTCCTCTTGCCTACAAAAACAATTTTTCTCCCGTTGTTTTTACGGGAAAACTTTTTTTCTACTTCTTCCACACTTTGAAACACTCAAAAAAAAAACACTTTTAACTCAGAATTTTCACATTTTTCACAAACACTTTTCCACGTTGTTGAGTTGACACTGATTGCAGCACACGCTAGCGGCGGAAAACACGGAAAATTCTGCTCATAATTTACCTGAATTTGCTCGCGGATTTTTCACGAAAATAAGAAAAACACGGCGAGAAATTTTTCTGACACGCATCACACTCGACGGCGATCGCTCGACGAATTCGCGCAGCGCAACACGGGGACCGCACGGCACACACACACACAACGAACGACTGGACCGGACTGAGCGGCGCGCTGCCGCGGAGGAATTTCCTTCGTTCGTGTTGCGATCGATTGCAGCGAAAAACAGCCGGTGGCGCGGCGAAAAATTACTGTCGATCGTCAATTTGCCGCGGAATTGTGCGCGAGTGCGATCGGTCTTTGAAGTTGTCTGCCAGTGGTGTGGATTGCGCTGGGGGCTGCTATGTTGTTTTAGTTTTGAAGTTTTTAAATATTTTTTGTAGTTTTTTTTTACCTTGTATATGATTTTGAAAATTGACAGGTTAATTGATGCTGGAAGAGTGGGCATAAATATGCATTATTCTTACTTGGTAGTGATCAGAACAGGGTCAGTAAAGAGTCCGATTTTGTATTTACTCAAAAAGTATTTGAAAAATTTTTTGCGCAAATGAAAGGGAAATTCATCTAGGATCACATATCTTAGCACAATTTCGATCTACCGATAGACAGACCAGTCCCCGTGGATCGTGTGGGGCCAGGTGGGTAGTCAGAGATGCTATGTTACCAAACCGAAAAAAGGTAGATCACTTCATTAGTACAGAACAACATGAGAATTTCAGCAGGAATTCGTCCTGGACCCTCTCCTGTGGATCACAATATATAGAACGAAAGAACAAAGGAATTAAGAATTATCCTTTTCCTATAAAATTGCTGAAATGGCGCTTGTGACAATTTAACTTTCCAGTATCGATGTATTGAGGCTACGTTTCCCAAAAGGGACAGTCGTGATCGGGTTCCTGAATGTTCGTACCAGTTACCGGAGGTTGCAGAACGCCGCCTCGATGAGATCGAATTGTGCGCGATCGAAGCGATCTGAAAGAATAAAGCGTGGTCTGAAAAAGCTGGTCTGACGCTTGCTGAGCACAAATTTGACAGCTGTGGTGATCAGCGAATCGAGAAAGCCATTGTCCATAAGGCGCAAAGTATTGAAACGGATTATTCACTCGCAGCCCGACATAAGGTACCTGGTAGTGAAGATCGACCGGAGGCTACATTTTAAAGTACCCTTGGAGGGAATGACGGAAAAAGCATTCACCAGTTGTGCAACACTCTCAAAAATGCTGCCCTACGCGACAGCCATAGGCCGAGTTGTGGCCTCCTGATGGCGTTGGTGGTTAGCTCGGTCCCACTATACCCAGCGCCAATATGTGTAAGAACGTTGAAAAGGACGGATGACAGCATGAAATGAAAGCCTGCATATGACTATCTGCCCTCCGGGGTTGCTGAGCTTAGCTATGTGGCGTGCATAATAGTGCTGAGCAGAAACGGTCTTGGTCTTGCAGTCTTGTCTTGGTCTGACACATTTATCAAGACCAAGCCCAATATGTACTTAGCAATTCTAGCGAGACCAAAACCAAGACTAACTCTGCAAGACCAAAACTATATCAGTCTTGCCTAATTCTTTCGCTTGCTCAGCACCAATCGCCATATTAGCATGCGTCTCTGTGAATATGCTAGAAGGGAACCAAATACCGTGACGATCTGTAAGTCTGTAACGGAATGGCAAGGGAATTGGGACTAGTCTGATAAAGGTCGGTGGATCCACAGATTAACCTGAAACGTGGAGAGATGGGCTATGATCGGTGGCATAACGAAGTGAGTTACGACATCACGCAGTTACTGATTGGACATAGAGTTAGACATATTGCCAGAACGTCACCAAGGCGGTACCGGTCTCCCAAAAAGACCGGGCTTGTGGGCTGTCGATATTACCCATAACTGGCGCAGCACTACTTACCTGCAGGTCAGAGCCCCCATCTGGGCCTTCGCGGAGCAGTTAATGGGCGGAGGAGAATACCTGAAATAGGAGTCCCGGTACCAGATACTTCGCCCGCTGCATGGCCATATTATGGGTTTAGACCCGCACCATTGCGTCAACCACCTTAAAAAACAAACTGATAAAAAAATACCGGAGTTCCAACTCAAAAAAACAACCTTATATCTTCATTTTATCTTCCAAACACCTGAACATACAAGATAACCTAATAACTAACATAGCATTTCATTCGGAACTGCTTAACAGAAGTGCGTAGAGGGTAGCAATGACCATTCCGGCCCACCCCGAAGTAAACAAGTAAAACCCCGTAGGAGCCGCTGTAGAATCAGCAAAGCATCTGCTACTCAAAAGCGTCTCGAGAGACTCACTCGAATTTAAAAAGTTGAAAACAATAGTAATTGAAATTGAGGCAACTCTGAATGAACTCAAAGCCTATTACAACCTACTGCTGACTTTACAGCACTCACTCCGGGCTATTCTTTGATAGGCAAGCCACTAACAGCTCAAGTGGAACATAAGCATAACCAATGAAGGGTAATTTACTAAAGCATTGGAAGCAGGTAACCCAACTATTTTGGAATCTGCTTATCCTAGGGCTTTTGACCAAAATCCCCGAACCCATTATTATATCATTATTATAAGAAATGAGCGGGCAACCCATATGGTGAACATTGCGGCCAAGTTAGGCCTATTGTGGAACAGACTATAGGCCTTCCGAAAGAAGGCAAAAAGGTCTTTAATTGATGAAGACTGAACTTGAGCAGGGCTCAAAACCTCGCTGATAAACGTTCTTCTTCTAAGCCAGATCAGAGCAGGACATTCACAAAGAAATGTGTAGTGGCCTGGTTGGCCACTAACCAAAAATTGATTACTAATAGTCACATTTTGCTATGTACATTTATTACTATGATATTTACAACTATTTACAAGCGAGTTTAAGTTAGAACTAAATTTATATTGACAAATGGTTGCCTTTTATAGGCTGGAGATATTCCACCGCCTACTTTAAAGTAGACGATAAAATATCTCCCGCCTGCTATTTTAAACTAATGTATGGGATACCAGGTAGCTACTGTCATAGCCTACCTGGTTCCCTATATATGTATGTGTGGAAGTCTCGTCGCCTTCCAAGCAGAGTCGGCATTCTGTCTCTTGAGACAGTCCTAGGTTGTGGAGGTAGTACCGCAGTCCTACATGGCCAATGAGATAACCCACCAGCAGCCTTAGGTCCGCTCTGTTTAAAGCGATAGTGCCCCTTAAGGCAAAGGGTCTTATAAGATCTTTAGCTTGTCTAAGACCTGGGACTGACTCCCAATAGGCTAGGTTTATTCCCTTAATCAACTCGTCTATCAAGGACTTGGAGGTGGACCAAGAGATGCCATCGAAGGGTTCTGGGCCCTGGAACAACGTCTCAGGCCCCTCCCTCGCGAGGCTGTCTGCAGTCTCATTTCCCTCGATACCCCAGTGTCCAGGGACCCAGCAGAGCGAGACCTCATTTGTTCTGGTCCTGCTCTAGAGTGCGTCAAAATACCCTGCTACTATTTTGGAAGATAACTTCCACGTTGAGAGTGCCTTGATGGTAGCTTGGCTGTCAGAAAAGATTTAACGTTGGCGCCTTACAGACCGTTCTCAAGGTTGAGCCCTTTCTCTAGGTTGCAATGGCATGTATTTCAGTCTGGTAAACAGTGAGCCACTTACCCATTCCAATCGAGACCTTGGAGCTGAAGCCAATTTGACTAACCGCCCGCCTTAGCTCGTCAATAGACCTTTCGTATCCATAGAACGTCATACCTGGGTATGGTACGCGGTGCACTTTGTGGGGTACTCTCCACTCATCCACCATTAGGGTCCTGTTTTCTTCTATATCCTTTTCAACATCATGTCAGTGGGGTCTTCTGTTGTTGCCGTGAAGTACCCAACTACAACATAGCTCCGAGGGAGCTTTTCCTCCTCAGAGTATGGTGGCCCATCATAAAGGTGCACCGACCCCTAGAAACCTGGGTTGTTCTGAGGCCTGAGCCAACTCGGCTATCGCCTTCAGAAGCCTCCCATACATGTGGTTAAGAGAGTCTCCGGATAGTTAGTCACAAACACGTCCAGGTCGGCTTTGGAGACTTTCTGGGCTTCATTATGAGTGAGACCCACTTCTATTCTGAAAACTTTTTAAACCAGGTAGGTTATTGTGGCCCAGAGAAGATCAAGAGGATCTAGCCCTCTTCATATTAAGAAAATCGGAGACCCCAAGCCATAAGACAGCCTGTACACGGGTATAGCCAGTTTCCTAAAATGTTTTCGGGCTGCGCTGTACTTCTTCTCAAAGCAGTCGCTTCCTTGGGTCAACTTCCGATTAGCTGCCGGCATTTTCTGAAGGTATCTATATTGGATCGAGTTGCGCGCGAAAGGATCCGCCTGGCATCCGTAGCCCATCATAAGTAATAAATTCATTCATCAGCTCAGCACGATTGCTTACACCTTGAGATTGCGGATTTTATTGAGTTTGTTCTCTCTAGATCCGCCGTATTCATTCTGCTACATACACCTAAAGAGTCGTCTAAAGCCATATTCGATGGGTATTGGAGCCAGCGCACCCTGCTTGTGCCGCGACCCTCAACAGGCGCCTTCAATTTTATTTTTCACTCCCAATTCGCAATCATTTTGGCGCCCCTGAAACCTGACGCCTAGAGCGACCGCTTCACTCGCTCTACCCTCAGGCCGGCACTGCTTACATTTATTTTGGAGCCATTGAAAGTATGTCGGCTGATCTCGGTAGCTTGAGTTTCTCGGCGTCGAGTACCATCTCAGAGGTACGTGGTTCGAGTCCACTCCACGGCATGATCTCTCAACTTTCTATTCTTTCTGACCTAGATAATTTTCGTAACTCTTTTAACTAACTTTTATTCATAAGGTGAACAACAAAGTGTACCAACAAAACGTCGATGTACTTGTTCCATAAACTGTAATGCTGCCTATAGGGAATTCGCATATTTTAAACAGCTGCTGCTGCTGTAAATTTAAGAATGTAAGCTCCTATCTACGTAAATCTCTCACCTTGATTGAATTATTAATATCGCCCCATAAACAATCGAGCCAGTCTTCGTAAATTCGCAAACATTAAACTACGCTTTAAAGTATCCGAAACTTTTCCCCCCACCTTTATCCTCATCCCTAAATCCACCTCCCCCTGAAAAAAGCACGTCGAAACAAAATCATTCAATAATAAATCCTGTACAAAGGAGCAACTTCCTACTTTTGTTCCGCTTTTTTTTTATCCTGAATAAGATGTTTAGGGACGAAACTTTATCTTCATTACACACGGCAGTTTTCCACGTTAAAATTTACAAGAAGCATTTATTCAAATTCATCCCCTCCATAAAACAGCATCATTGCAGCATCAAATTTATCACTTGATTAAGCATCTCGTTGAACCTGTACCTGTATCCGTTCCATGCCCGTGAACAAGTGCTGCGTAGGAGGAGGAGAAAGCATGCGGAATTTGTGTGGATCGTACCTTATCATCCACATCCGTTTTCGGGACCTCAGCCCTTCACCCCCACCCCCATCCTTATCATTTCACCAAACAACTGAAATTTTGCTAAAGTATAAACGAAGTTAGGAAGATTTTGATATACAGGTGAAGAGACTCCTGGGATTCTACCTGTATGTGAGTGGATAAAAGTTATCTCGTCCTTTGTGGGCTGTAGAAAAAATGAAAAAAAAAAGGAAAATTTCAGGTGGAAGCAAGAAAAAAACAATTTGTTCCTTTTTTTCCCCTATAAGGTCCTGATGAATACCACTTACATGGCAATTTACCGATTGAAAATTCAATTCAATATCGTTTCACTTAGATCCACATCGGTGATAACAAAACCCAAAGGGCTTAAACTAGCATTTTTCAATCAAAAAAAAAGGACGAAACATTTTTCCTTTTTATTCCATTTCCTTAATAAAATAACACAATTAAAAGTTTCTACATAATTTAAAATTAAATTTTATTCGTTAAGGATCATCAGCATATACACTCACACATACCAATGTCCTTCATGATATTAAAAATCCATCAGGACACTACCTATACTCATACTCCAACTCGGAGAGTGGATCTAGTACCCCGTACATCTTCCAGGACTATATCCTTTGAGTTAGTGTACTGGGCATTTTATAGGAGACCCTTTTTGAATGTTGCCGAAACGCCTTAAAGTTCGAAAATTTACACATTAAGGACACTCATATATTTTGTGGCAAATCCCTGCTTTTATGTCGGCACGCTCTACACTAAGGGAGCGCTTTTATGAAACTCTTACTATATATACCAAGGAGTCGTTTTTATAATGTGGAAGGAAGATTGGACTCCTGGTGAATGACCGTTTAATATAGAGCAATTTTGAAGTTCTTTTTAAGGGGATTTTCATCCCATAAAACTTTGATACTTTGTCTTGAGATAAGAAGGATGGATAAAGGATTTCTTTGTGGAGTGAATTAGTGGACTTAAATGGACTTGCGATGATTATAAATAAAATTGGATTTCTAATGAAAAAAGTTAAGTTAATCGCGGTGGTTTTGTCATGGGAACAGACGGCTGTAAATGAGATCATTAACCATAAGCAAGAGAAGACCTAGTCCTTCCCGATAACATGTGGGTGTTTAAACGAATTTCTATGCATTCTGTTTCGATAAACTCTAACTATTCTCGCACTAAGTAAAGCCCTAAAAACACCTGTATCGTGTAAGTGGGCCTTGGGCTGACTTTCATGCTGTTGGAAAACTTTAATGAGCTCTTGTGGCGTCCTCCTGCTCCTCGTAGTTTTACCCAGGTAGAGTTCCAGCCCAAAGAACACTACAAAAGCTCACCAGTTCCTCCTCCAGCCAGCCGCATTGGATTCGATATACAAATCCTACATTCGGGCGCTCCTCGAATACAACTCGTATATCTGGGCAGGAGCCCCAAACCCCATCTTGGCTTGTCTCGACAAGGTGCAAAATCGCGCCCTCAAACTCATTGGTGATGGCCCCTTTCGCGCCTCCATAGACACCTTAAGCCACGGTAGGAATGTAGCAGCCCTCTCCATACTTTATCGCTATTACTATGGAAATTCAGGACCTCCTGCCTACACGCAGGGCGGCGCTTTCATAGGTGCAAATGGTGCACTTGCACTGGGCGCAATTTCAGAAATTAAGATTTTTTAAAACATTAAAACGAAAAAAAAAATGAAAAAGTGTTTCCGTGCCTTCAGTGTCATATATTATGCTTGCTTGGCCGATGATACCAAAACAGGTGCGATTGTTCTTGATTTGTAGTTCATAGTAGTTGTACAATTATTCTTCTTCTTCGATGGCTCTACGGCCCAATTCGAGCCTTGGCCTCCTTCAGCTTCTTCCTCCAGACGTCTCTCTGCTCCGCAGCTTGTCTCCAGTTTCTCGTGTTGAGCAGTTTTGCTCCATCAGCCTTAACATTGTCCTCCCATCTTGACCGTGGTTTGCCAACTGGTCTTTTGCCATCTGGTAGTAGATACAGGAATTTTTTTGGTATCCTTGAGTCATCCATTCTTTGGACATAACCGGCCCAACGTAAACGCAGTAGCTTGGCATGGGTCGAAAGTTTACATTCTTTGTATAAGTCGTACAATTCGTGATTGTAGCGTATTCTCCATGCATTGTCTTCATTAATTGGGCCGTATATCCTTCGGAGAACCTTCCTCTCAAATATATCCAACTTGTCGGCGGATTTTTGGGAGATACTCCATGCTTCACAACCATACGTAGCTACTGTACGTATGATGGTTTTGTAGACTCTTATTTTTGTTTTTCTGTGGATGTCTCTGGATTTCATTACTGGCAGTAGTGAGAAGTATGTTCTGTTTGCGGCGTTTATTCTTCTTTGTACGTCTATCGTTTCATCGTTGTCTTCACTGACTGTGGACCCCAGGTAGTTAAATTGGTTTACCCGTTCAAAGTTATATTCCCCCCAGGTGGTATTGTGGTTTCTTCTTCTTCTTTCCACCCTTGATTGAATTAGAATCTTACTTTTCTCTGCGTTTATTTGCAGCCCTATATGTTTAGCTCCATCTTCTAATTCTGTGAATACTTCTCTAAGGTATGACAGTGATCTGGCAAGGCAGTCTATGTCGTCGGCATATCCTGCCAACTGTTTTGATTTGTTAAGCAGGGTTGCGTTCGCATCAATGTTTACTTTGCGAATTACTCCTTCAAGGCAGAGATTAAATAGCATGGGTGCCAGCCCATCGCCCTGCTTTAAGCCTTGCTTGACAAGGAAGGACTCCGTCAATTCTCCTTGTATTCTGACTGCACACCTTGTATTTTCCATTGTCATTCTAGTCAGTTTCACTATCTTTAGGGGTATGTTTAGGTCCAGCATTGTCGCATACATTTTTTCCCTGTCGATGCTGTCGTATGCTTGTTTAAAGTCGATGAAAAGTTGATACACGTCGATGTTGTATTCCCAGCATTTTCGGAGGATTTGCCTTATTGAAAAAAGTTGATCCATCGTTGACCTATTTCTTCTGAATCCAGCTTGGTATTCACTTATTACGGCTTCTGCATAAGGTTCCAGTCTGGCCTTAATTATATTGGTCATTATTTTATACACTGTGCTTAAAAGAGATATGCCTCTGTAATTTGCACAGTTGAATCTATCTCCTTTCTTGTGTATTGGGCAGATTTGCTCCCAATCTTCAGGCATTTTTTCGTTCCTCCATATGCAGCATAGTAATTCATGTATAGCTGCTGAAAGCGGTTCGCCTCCTTGCTTGATCAGCTCTGCTGGGATGTTATCAATTCCTGGAGATTTGTTATTTCTTAAGAGTCGTATGGCACTTTGTACTTCCTCCAGAGTGGGTTCGTTTGTTTCTCTGGTGTCATCGTTATGTTGTGAACGGGGTTCTGGTACGTGACGTTGTACAATTATTATGGATCCTTAATTTGACCTTCTATGTCCGAGTATGCTGTAAGGGTGGACTGTTTTTTTTCTAAGCAAGATTCTATAGTAGAAACCAGTACATGAAGCGCAGTGATCACCTATTATCCCTTGAAATATGAAGGCTTGAGAACGACATAAGAATCTCTATTATGGAGATTTGAGTATTTAGTACTATAGATTTTGTATGCCCAGGATTGTGCCAGAAATAATTAGGAAAGCGCAGCTAACCCTGAAAAACATCCTGGAATATTCAACACATTGGTGGGAGCGTTTTGTGAAGGTATCCCAATCGGACAGAGGCACAGACGGTGCTTTCATAGGTGCGTTGATGCATTTGCACCGGGCGCAATTGGACGGGGTACAATTTGAGAAAAAAAGTGTACCCGGGCCTTCATTTTCATATATCAAAACAACTCCACAGAATGTTTGAGTGTTTTTCCATTGCTATTCACTGCGATCAAAACATGAACAGCTGATGGGGGTGTAATGTGGCATACTGCACCGGGCGCAAAAAAACCAAACGCCGGCCCTGCCTACACGGCAATACTTTTCCCAAGTCCACAACCGATGACGTCACTGCGCTCGGAATGGTATAGCCATACTACTAACATGGTCTATTATATTCTGTTTAAACCTCAATTTCAAGGATCTACCCGAGAGATTCAAAGTAATGCTGCATACAACCAGATAGTCTTATTAGTACTCGCATACGGATTTGAGACTTGGTTGTTTCCCAAAACCATTGTGACCTCCTAGCGAGAATAAATCTCTCGAAGAACAATGTGTGTGCGGACAGTACAGGAGACTATAAAATAACAAGAGCTATGGGAGCTGTTGAGCACGAAGTCGTTCAACTCTAGCAAAGAGGAATTTGCTCGAAGTGCGATGACGTTCACAAGGACTCGTGCACATTGCACAAGAGAGTCGATAGGGCGATCAATGAAATCTTCAGCTATATCACTAGGATCGCCTCGAGCAGTGGTCTCCAAAGTGGAATACGCGTACTGCGAAAGGTATGTAGAAAATTGTATGGGGTACGCCAAATTTATGTTCAGCCTACATTATGTCCTCTCCTTTTCTGAGATATTCAATGCTGTTGCGAAAGAAAAAATTAATAGCTTGCGGTGCGTGCTGCAATAGATGTTGTAGAAGGGCATGCATTCTAATGCATTCTCAGATATAGTTCGGAAACAGAACGCATGCAAGGCAAAAGTTGGCCTACTTTCAACTTTTTACGCAATTTCGCAATCGACATAGCCTAAAGTGCTCAGACACAAGCTCACACACACTACAAACGTAGGCATTCGTCGTATAGATTTTTTGGACGTCCGCTAAAGACAAGAGAAAACGCAAGCACGCAGTTAACTGTTAGCGAAAACTTCCCGCATATTGTGCATGGCCGCCAGCACCGCACACATGTCCATGTATCTTCTTTCAGCTTAACAGCAGAAAATACAGTCTAAATTTGGAAACAGATAGGTGCGTGCGGTATATGCAGCGAATTTTCGCTGACAAACAGTTGCTTGCTTGGGTTCCGTTTAGTCATTTACAAATAACCAAAAATATTGAGTGTGCTTGTGTTTGGGTATCGCATTGGGTATTGGAAGAGTTGAAAGTAGACCAAATTTTGCGTTGCGTATGTATCTGTTTCCAGCTTAAACGTCCTTTCCGGGGGCATGCGTCTCTATGGTCCAGAATATGTTAGAGGGGAAAAATACAGTGGGGCGGTAGATGATGTACTGCTAGTCCGTGACGAGTCTGTTAAAAGTCGGTGGGACTTCAAACTTATCCCAAAAGTGGATTACAAGTAAGTGTGGAGAAGTGAGTTACGACCTCACGCAGTTCTTGAGTGGAAATGGACGATATAGAGAGTAGTGTTCAACACGTCGCGCAAAATCAGTTCACATTATTGTCGCTGAACGATATACTTCATATAGGACCCAATTGTAGAACGATTTAATCGTGGCTTGTATCCCTATGCGCTTGCAGGACGCAACAAGGACGATGCAGATCTTCAGCGGATTCTTTGACGATCATCGATTTCGTAATTTACAAAGTATTATCTATTGCTCACGGTGATATACGCCCGCAAAACTCTCCGACAGCTAGCATAAGAATATTCAACCACTCGTTAGCGGCTAAAACCAGCAAGAAAAACTTGTACGCCGACGATGCTCTATTTGGAGCTTATGATGAGGAAGAGGCTCGACACCTTCGACATAAGCTCTGCGCACTGCTGGAAAACGGGGATTTCAAGTTACACAAATGGCAAGCTAAAGCACACACATTACTAGAGAGCATCCCAGAGGAAGATCAAGCATTGTCCAATTCACTGAAGGTCGTCATCTATGAAACAATGAAGACCTTAGGCATTGAATGGAGCCCGTCAACTCACTTGTTTAGCTTTTCTAAAACTTTACCTATCTCATCGGTTGCAAACAAGCGAACAATACTCATGGACATCAGTCACCATCACTGCCAAAATATTTCTACACTGTGGTTGGCAAAACTGGATTAGGACGATCCACCCCCTGCCGTGTTAATACACACATGGAAGACTTGAAAACGAGAGCTACAAGGATTGTCTGAAGTTCGCATCACCAGATGGATTGGTATCATGGCTATGCCAATAGGGCTCGAATTACATGGCTTTAGTGATGCATCTCTTTCAGGGTATGGTTCTACAGTATATTTCAGAGTCATGCGGGACCCAGACAACATTCAAGTCTTCTTGCTCGCTACAAAAACTTACTTAAATCCACTTAAAACTATATCTTTACCGCGGCTAGAACTCTGCGGAGCAGTGCTGCTGACGGAGCTTATGTCTAACAACTCAATCAATGTTGGAGCTTAACTCAGTCCCGGTACATCTATGGAGTGACTCAACTATAGTCCTATCCTGGCTAAGAGAACACCTATCCAAATGGAAAGAATTTGTGGCGAACTGAGTGCCATCAGCACATAATAGCTTCACGAGTTGGAGCTCATTAAGAATGAGCATATTCCACCTCCAAAATGGGCATTAGGTCGCATGGTTCAACTACATCAGGTTGAGGATTAGCGTGTTCTTGTCAAACTTTGAAAAGATAGTATAGACCAGAACCTCCATAGCTTAACGATGCCTAATAGAATAGCAATGGCTCTAAACTGGACGGCGCGTGAGTTCCTGTATGAGACAAGGACCGACTCCGAGTAGGCAGGTAAGTATATACATATACATATCTCCTAAGCCTCAATTAGGTCTAAGTGCTGATTGGTCTAATTTTACCAAATATTTTATGCAAAAACTCATGTTTTAGGAAAGTGAAAATTGACGCAAATCTGCTGTGTGACATCACTTATGCATTCCCAATACTCTTTGGGTTTTTTTTTTTTTTAATAAAATTTTAATGTGGTCCTTGACCTTGATCCCTTTATACTACAGCCAGTGATCAGTTAACTGAAACATTCATAATAATATACAAAAGATTAATTTACACCCGTGTTCTATAAGCAGTCACAAGTCACAACGCAATCACAAGTGTGTAGCGACTCTCAACTTGAGACAATTTGGTATTCTAATTTTTCAGTCACAATATTTTGATACTCCGCAAACAGTTACAAAGGATAACAAAATTGTGACGGCATATGTACATAGCAGGTCACAATTTAAATTTCTCATAGAATCGCACACACAGCCATCGACTTTGCTTTATCTTAATACACGAATAAAAATTCACCATCGGAGGTGAATTATTCAAGATTATTCTTGTGGCTTGTGAATACTAAAACAGCTGATAGTCACAAAAATAGTCACAAACTATCAATGACAAGCAAGAGTCTCAAAACCTTGTGACTTAGGTCACAATTTCGAAGAGGGTGGTTAGTTTGACCTAATCTGCATTACAAATGTATTGAGTGTTATATCCAGACCATAAACGAGTCTGATTCCCATTAAAATATCAACGTTTTCTGGAATATCACAAAAGAAATCATACAATACAGACGTTATACCTTAAAATTTATATAAAATCTCATCCTGATTATATCCTTTTCTGTTATTCATCCTTTAATAAGGCCTTGAACCCACATCCGTACGTAATACAATTTGGACGAGCGTAAATTTATAGGATTCCCAGACCAAAAGAAAAACACCCACAACAACATGACAAAATAAAATAACACAAAGTCCTGTGGTGCTCAAGTGAAACCTTTCCCGGAAAAAAGGCACAAAATTCTCAGCCGGAAGTTAGTGGAGTTTCAAATAAAGACATCCTAAGGGACTCCCTAAGCCAGAACCAGATGACGTTTGGGCAGCTTACATTAAGTACAAGGCAACCATTAAGGGATGATGGTGTAACATTTGCCCAGACTAATACATGTGGGTTTTAATGTAAGTATGGACAAATCGTCAGAATTACATCGTTAAGTCTCTTAGCAAGGATTTTTAATTCACCAACGTTTCACTAACTGAATGGATATTCTCCGTCACATCGAACGTTGCTTTTCTGCATGATCCACAACGAAACCACTTTGCTGTCATCATATAAACACCTCCAATTACCATTGCTTCTCCTTCGCATTTCATCAACGTTATACCCCAACTGTGTTGAACCCAGATAATACGTTCTCACATATCCCTGCCATATCCCCTCCCCAAAAATACATATATGTGTGTATCCCCCTGTGGTGCTCCGTTTTACCGCTACCACATGGTGAACTGGAAAATCCTTGATGCGAGACTCTCCCCTGGCTGGGCCCCATTTGCTGGATATTTTATATCTTATTACTGAAACCCTTCTGCAGCTGGTTAATGCCCGGTGGGGGTTTATCCGGACTGTGCCGACGGGGGCGAATAGGAGCACCACCCACTCCCACACTTTGGAGTCCTTAATAAAACTCTAAAGCGAATTACTTTTTGGGGATGAAGGGTTCAAAGTGTATCATTTAATTTGCACGGAAAAATTGTGGGCCTCAAGGGTGTAATATTGCCAGTACACAGAATGGGGCAAGTCACCCTTATAGTCTACCAAATTTTGTACGTTTTTTCTGCAAGCGCAAGTTTTTTTTGTATGACTATAGTTTTTTGGGGAATAAAAGGGATTTTGTTTTTACACTGAATTGGAGATTAAAATCGCATATGCAGAACTGCAGCCGCTGATTTCATCAAATTAAATCTGGAGAGGAAATTTGAGCGGGGGTTTTTTTTGGAAGATGAAATTTCAGGATTAAGTTTTAATGGGAAAAAAATTGGGAATGAATTTTTATAATATACATCTCGAACTTGCTATTAAAAGGTTACGCATGGTGATATCTTCCTTCATAACACACAGGGATATCTTTATTTTCTATACCGGTAAGTCTACAGGGTGCGCCAACTAGACCTTCGGTATTTCAACATTGAACAAGTCTGAATTTTTTTAACCGGTTTCGACAAATGTAGACGATTCTGAAACGTCATTCAGTACCATTTTAGCTATGATTCAATACACTCCGAACGAACGCGCTGAAATTGTAGTGCTTCACATTGAAAATAATCGTTCAATTGTGAAAACTGTGAGTGCTTACGTAAAAAAAAATATGGGAGAAGCTCCGCGCCTTTCGCTACAATTCGTAGTTTGATGAAGGATTTCTTCGAGTACGGGTCGGTAGCCACTCACCAGCGTCCCATTAGGCCGCGTCTGCGGTAAGTCGTCCTGGAGATAATGTAGGTCTCCAATGCTCTTTATTTGACTACTAACCATTTGAATTTCCACCCACGGATAGAGGCTTCCTACTTGGCGGTTTTATCGTTTCCAACTATGTTCCTAAATCCGGAAACCCAAACGCCTTCTACCTCAGCCTGGATTGCTTCAACGGCGTGGACCGAGTCTTAAGCTAATTCCATTCAATCCTTCTTGCGTTTCTGTACGGTTGAGGAGCTTCAATCCGCAAGTTTACCCTGAAGCATATCCACTGGTGATTCGACGAAGGCATGCGCGGAAACAAGAAGGCCTTGAAAGCAGCTACCTAGTGTAACCACATGTTAGAATCGTAACAAGCGGGGAATGCTTCCTTACCATTCTTATCCATGAAGACAGAGGCTATAAGTAAAGGCCCCTCCCTCATACGAACCCCAATATAACTATAGTACAACCTTTTAAGTCTGGATCTCTCGGGATATGTACAGCTGGCTTTTGAGGCCTCATCTTCGCACCTGAGCACACTAAAGTCTCTGACTGCGTCCAACGAGTCATGGTAGGGCGTTGATTCTGCTTTGCCTAAGAGGATGTGGTCTTAAATCATCGCATCCGTCGGGTCTAATGGCTTTGCTTACAGGTGATCTCTGACAACCTCACTGAGCTTGTGAGCCGGCAGAGTAAAACAACATATCCCCTTTTCATCATTCATGCTAAGATACATTTGAATAACTTGATGGATGGTCAATGACCCTCAGATATGAGCAAAAATATGCCAGGACTCTGAGGAAATGGATCAGCGACCATCCGACTCTGTCTTCTTTGCTTTGCGGGTGGACTCGACCAGCTATTCCACCCTTTACCATTCCCTGTTGCCTCGAGGCATAATTCTAACAATTGGGTCGGGAGTTATACTTCCGAAGTCCTCCTCCCTTTCTCGGGTCTTTCGAAGCAGAAAATTGAAAATAGAAAATTGCGTCAGGTAGTTATCCACCTGGCCGAACTCCCGGTTAACCCAGATGCTTAACAGGCCAATCAGGCTCTGGTAACTCTCACCGCCCTCCCGTTTACCCATCTTAGTCCTCTATCCATGGACGAACTGTCTCCAGTGAGCGAGTAGGTTGATAGGAATGTCTCGGAGACCGTGCGGTAGGGTCATGTGATACGAAGAACCCTCCTAGTTGGACCACCGCCATGCGCTTGCGAATTTTTCTCATGCCGGCACACACTTCTATTCCGTAGAACAAGATGGAATCGGCGCTTAACCTAACTCTCGATCTGTTGCCACCAGATTTATACATCAAGCAGCAGGGCTGGGAGAAGGATGTTGCTGGATCGAGAAGAATTATAAGCACAGGAATGTTAGAAGGGCCTACTCACTACACATGCCCGCAAAGTTAAATTTAGGCAGAAACCCCAATATCCAGATCCTTTACCAGGGAGGATTGGGAAGATCTCCAACCTGACAAGGATCATGACGCTGTCCTGCCCAAAGACGGATCAAAATCAGAGGTGTAGGAGCGGCAATTTTCTTCACCTCGCTTAGTCTCCAAAAACGCTAAAACGCCGACCTAGCTTCTCCAGTGTTTTCCAGACGGATCTTCTAAGCAATCTTGCAAGCCTGTCTGTCAATAAAGTCATATCGAAAGCCAGGAAATGGGGTCTTCTCGTTATTAACCCGCATCCGTCCCTTAAAACTTCAAACGTTAAAGTTCCTATGTATCAATTTGATACAGGCTAGAAAACAGGCATAAATCATACAAAAATATAAACAAATAGATTTAGAATAGTTATATAATAGTTTAGAATAGAATAATTTAAATTTAGAATAGTTAGGAAGCTAGCCAAAAACTCGAATCCAAATATTTATACGTATCCGTTTTTTTTAATTTGAATTTTGAATTTGTATCAAATTGACACTAGGGACGGATGCGGGTTAATGAAGACAACTCCACATCATATACGTTGATCGAAATTTCAACTCAACCTCGACTCAACTTTTCAACCTAGTCACAAATGGGGTAGTTATTCCCGCTTAAACAAATCGGCTCCCATTACTGAACGTGCTGCAGAACTTCTCTTCAATAACTGTGAGACTAGAGCTCTCCTTAATTGACAGCTTGGTAATAGTATCCAGAAGATATTTCGGGGCGTATAGGTGAATTCTATGAGCCCAGCTTTACCACGAAAAACTGATGTGATCAATTGCTTTATGCAAGGTGTTTATTCAACTCTGGCAAGAATAAGTGGCTTACTAAGAAGGATTGATTCTTCATCAGCCTAAAAGCAGGAAATATCGGTATTGATGCCATGGTGATTACAACCAACTTTTCCCGGTAAGACAGTCGTTTCGGGTCCAATTTATCATTGATATTTGCTCCCATGTAAAATTATATCTGACCGCTATCGTTTTGCCAGCACATCAGACATTCCCGGGACAGGGCTGCTCCTACTCTATGGTGTTGAAGTTCGTTCCGACATTTCTTTAATAGACTGAGAGATCTTTGATGGTGATATAGAATACAAGGTCTCTACCAGATATTCTAACTGCCGTCCTGTCTTTGGTCCATTTTATTGGGGAGTTGGCTAAAATCTAGGTCCAGTATGCTCCTATTCCATTTTGGGGTCGAAGTGGGTACGTTCTGTGCCTAGAGTAGATCGTTTTCAATAATACAAAACGGTCCATTGCCATATTTTTTTTTTTTTTTTTTGTGGCAAGAAGAAGCTTAGGAGTCACCCTTTGTACTACTAGTCCGTCATGTCTTACAAGTCATGGTCCAATGTATAGTAGTAAGCTTGATCTGAAGGAAAGATGAGATAGGATAGGTTAGGGGTCTGGAGGGTGCATGATTAGATGTCGATGAACCTTGCGTTTCAACTCTGAGATGTTATATGAGTTCGGAAACACCGACTGCGGAAGAGAGTTCCACAATCGAGTTGTTCTATTTATAAACGAACTGCTAAAACGTAATGTGCGTGAAGGGGAGGGCTGAAGGGTGAAGGGGTGAGCCGAGTTGGCTAGTCTTGTGTTGCGGGAGAAAAATTGCCGTGTAGCCAGGAGGTTTTTGATTTCAGTGGAGCAGTCGCTATGAAAATAGCGGTAAAACTTGCTGAGCGCTGCTACATTCCTACGGTGGCTTAAAGGATCAATGCAAAGGGTGCTATCGCCAATGAGTTTGATGGCGCGGTTTTGCACCTTGTCTAGCCAAGCCAAGGTGGTTTTAGGGGCGCCCGCCCAGATATACGAGTTGTACTCAAGGCGTGGCCGAATGTAGGACTTGTAGATTGTAGCCAAGGCAGTTGGATGAAGGAGAAACTTGCATCTCTTAAGGAAGCCGAGGCATTGGTACGCTTGTTTGGTGACTTGGAGTATGTGATTATTCCAATATGATCGTACTTGGATCTTGGGTCCTTGGTGATCAATCATGGACAAATCAACTTACAACGATTTGTTTGAAATTGTCTATATCCGCTCAAATCTCCACAATTGAAGAACAAAATAAAATACAAAAAAAATGTTTATTTATGATTAACATTAAAATAAAATCAAAGCGTCTTTTTTACTCAGAAATTTTTATATCCAAAGAAAAAGTTAAAAATTGATTCGTCATTTCGTAGAATTTTTTATTTTTCTCAAATTCCACCATTTGTTTACCTAAAGTCCCTCAGTCGTTTCTGTTTATAAACAATGATTTTTATTTATCTTAACTTTAAGGTCCTTTTAATGATATCATTTTGAATTAATTTAGAATGAACAGAAGAAAAAAAAAGTTCGGCAACTGGCATAAACCTAAGATAATAAAAAAAAAAAATAACAATAACATCCTTACGTCAACGAACCTTGCTTGAATAAATAAGAAGAAAAATCAAGAACATAAAAAAAACATGCAGAAAAAAAAAGGACGAAACAACCTCCGGCACAGGACAAGCCAAACAAATCTAATGAAATATTTTTTTTTTCGAGATTTTTTTTTTTATTCTTATCATCAAATATAAAAACACAACCAAGATGCCCCCATCCAAAAAATACAAAATTATTGACCATCCAAACATGGCGTTATATCTGTGAAGGATTCTGCTTTATGTTATGGTGAACAAAAACAACAACAAAAAAAGGATCAAAATCTTGGTCGCCTGACGCCTGATGTTGCCCCATCAAAAGGTAATATTTTTGGTAATCTCCAAGATTTTTGATCCTTGAGACTTGTTTTTTTTTTGTTTTTGGTAGAAGCTGTTTTTGGTAGAAGCTTCTTTTCTTCGTGTGTGTTATTTTAGGATATAGAAAAGGACATTGAACGATTGAAGCCTAGAGAGTATAAAATAATCCAGCAAAAAAGGACACACGAACTTTTCTTGTATGACACACAAACCAATATTTGTTTTACCCTAAAGCCAGATTTTTTGTGTGTGAATCAGAAGGACAACAAAGGAAATTCCAAAGGAGCTGCTTAAGCCTTAAAGCAGGACTTAAAGTAAGACTTAAAATACAAACAAAAAATACAGTTCCGTCAGGAACGAAGCTCCTCACGATTTTTCTACAACTGCGAATATAACTCCAAATAAAATCTGTATATTTTATTTATTTATTTATTTAGGGTTGTGAAGAAAATGGTAATCCGCCCCCTTGAGATGGCCGCCATGGATCTAACGATATAGCCTATTGCATTCTACTTATGACGTCCGTTCATTTGATAACCATGCTAAGGGTGTTGTGAAGAAAACGGAATCCGAGCTCTTGAGATGGCCGCCATGGACCTAATGATATATTGATACATCTATATTGCTTATGGTGTTCTACTTATCATACCATAAATGGTAATTCGGCCTCTTGAGATGGATACCATGGTTCTAACGTCATATTGAGGATACTATATTGCTTATTGCATTCTACTTATCATACCCTTTCATTTGATACCCATGTCGAAGGGGTTCTGATGAAGATGGTAACCCACCCTCTTGAGGTGGCCGCCATGGATCTAACGACATAGCCTATTGTATTCTACTTATGATGCCTTTTCATTTGACACCCTTGTCAAGTTTCTAGATTTGTTTACACACAAGATACAAGATACAGGTGAAGCTAATATAAAGCGTTTAAAAACAGACAGAGAGAGAGAGAGAGAGATCCCATTCATTTCAATAAAGAAAGCATAAGCATCTATCCTCGATAATCGCCATTTCTTGCTATAGCTATCGGTGCAAATTTGTTCCAATTTCACAGAAAAACACTGCATTCTGATTTCGTAACTTCGTAAATTGAGTACTGGGCTCGATTCGCACCATACATACACAGACCACCGCATTTTCTTAAGTGACGATTTCTCCCAACTCACTCTACCCACAAGCCGCGTTAAGGAACTTCGTTCCAAAAAACTCCACCTTTGACTTAACACCTCCTGTCAGCATTATCATTGTTGTTGGTATTTTTTTTATGTGGCAGTTCTAACATCATTAGTACAGGAGGGAAATAGGTTTAGGGTTATGAGGGTTCGAGAGGATGTTGAAGAAGATGGCGACGAGCCTTGCATTTGAACTCTTGGATGCAGAGCCGGCGCTTGGGGTTTTTGCGCTCGGTGCACTCTACCTTATTGCGCCCCATAAGCTTTCACGGAATTTTCGAATCAACTTTTTAATAGCTGTATATTTGTTGTGGTTTTTTGTCTCCCTTTTGGTAGGAAATAAAAGAAAAGGGATGGCAGAAGGGAGAATTAATATTTAAAAGCAACAACAACAAGCTAAAGCATTCTAACGTATAGTTTTTGGAAAAGTTGGCCCTTGTGAAAACCCATGTAATTTTTCATTGAATTTCAGAAGGGAATGGACAATTACAGCCAATTTTTGTTGGTTGGGCCGTGGGACACTGGCTGTATTAATTTGTTAGACAGTAATACCCTGGTTTCACTGACTGAACCTCAATTTTTCCCTGATTGCCCATAAATTTTCACATATTGAATTCCGGAAAAATAAAGCATGAGTTCGCCCAACAGAACATGAAATTGATTTTTTTTTGTTTTTCCAAAGTTTTAAATTTTTTTTAAATCTTAATTTCTGAAATTGCGCCCGGTGCAGGTGCACCATTCGCACCTATGAAAGCGCCGCCTCTGCTTGGATGTTGTAGGAGTTCGGAAATACCGACTGCGAAAGGCTGTTTCACAGTCGAGTTGTTCCATTTAGAAATGAATTACTAGTTTGTAGAGTGCGTGAACGGGGGAGTTCCAGGTGGAGGGAATGAGACGAGTGGGCTAATCTGGTGTTGCGGGCATAAGATTGCCGTGGAGGCAGGAAAGCGTTCATCTCGGAGGAACAGTCACTATGATAGTAGCGATATAAATTTTGTGAGGGCTGCTGCATTCCTACGGTGGCTCAAGGGGTCGATGGTGGAACAAACGGCGTCGCCACCGATATGTTTGAAGGCCCTTTTTTTGTACTTTATCTAACCACGCCAAGGTGGTTTTCGGAGCGCCGCCCTTAATGAGGGAGTTGTATTCGAGAAGCGGCCGAATGTAGGACTTGTATATTACAGCACGGGCCGATGGCTTCAGGAGGAGGAACTTGCATCTCTTGAGAAATCCCAAGCACTGATATGCTTGTTTGGCGATTTGGAATATGTGGTCATTCCAACGCAGGTCTTTGGTTAATGTCACGCCTAAGATCTTAAGGGATGGGTCGGCCATTAGTTCAACACGATCCACTAACACGGATAGAGGGCGATTGCACTTTCTATTGGAGATAAGACAGTACTTTGTTTTGGTGGGGTTGAATTCGACACGATTCTTCCTTCCCCAACCAAGAATGAGTTTATTGTCTTTATTTATGGAGTTAGGGATTCGTTCATGATCATCAAGACAGGATCTGGCGCATGCTTGTCTTGCTTTATCGAACCGGTAAGAGTAACGCAGGGTACAGTCGTGAGCTGAACTAAGAAGGGGGTTGGAGGGGATTGAAAGTAGGTCCTTTATAAAGATAAGGAATAAAGCAGGTGAATTGCACCCTGGGGGACCCCCGCAGAGATCGGGTGGGGTTCGGATTTGACGCCATCCAATACTACTTTGATTGAACGGCCAGAAAGCAAACTCTCCATCCAATTCGGTAGAAGTGGGTCAACACCAATAGCTTTGAGTTTGGCTAGCAGCGCTGAGTGCCATACTCTATCAAAAACCTTGGAGATATCCAGAGCAACCAGAGTAGATTCACCAAATCGATGCAAACTTCGGTTGAGGTGTTCTGTAAGGCAAATTGAAAGATCGCCAGTGGATCTTCTTTGCCGGAAGCCGTACTGTCTGTCGTTTATAAGTCGGTTGGATTCTGGATATTCCTTTTTGTTGATTATCGTCTCCATGGTTTTGGAGAGAATAGAAGTAATTGCTATTGGGCGGTAGTTAGAGGAACTGCTGGAGTCACCTTTCTTCGGTACGAGCTGAGCATGTGCATGTTTCCAAGAGTCTGGGTAAACTCCGGAGAAGTATGATAGGGCAAAAAGTTTGCGCAGAGGTTTAGCCAAAGGTGAGGCGCATTGTTTTAAGACGATATGGGGTATATTATCGGATCCAGTGGATTTGTTGGCATCGAGCTCTTTGAGGCACCTACATATAAACTTCGCGAGTCCTAAAGAATATGCTGTCCATGGAATGAGCACTGTGCTCGAGAACCGGGGGTAGTAAATCGGTTTCGGGTAAAGAAGAATTTGAGGAGAACAGAGATGGTAGTAAATCGGCCTTGGATTTGCTGCCTGTTATCACCTGCTCATCGTAGATGAAGGAAAGTGTTGTTGTTGTGGATGTAGTAAAATTCTTCTTGATGGAACTTAACAAGGATCAGAAGTTTCTGCTATCATCGCGTGCACTAATGAGCTTACTTCTCAACTTATTTTGTCAAATAAGGATTTGATTTTCCTGATGGTGGAATTGCAGGAATTTCTTAATTTTATATACTCTCGACGGAGCGATTCGTTACGGGAATTCTTGTGAACTCTTTAGGCCGCCTCTTTAGTTTTGATTGCATTTGTGCATTCTCGATTAAACCATCTGTTCTGCTTTGGCTTCATAGATTTGTTAGAATTGGGAATGAACAAATGCATTCCTGTCTGTATGATCCTGGTGATATGGATAGCGGCTCAGGAAACACCAGTCCCAGTCAGCGGATTGGAAAAAATAGATAAGTCCCAGCCAATTGGCCTTTCCGTAATGCCACACAGTTCTCCTACCTGGGGTTTGGGTGGGGTGGGAAATTCGCATGGAAAGTTAATTCCTGAAATTCTTAAAACTTAAAATACAAACAAAAAAACTCCATCTTCAACTTAACACCTCCTGTCAGTGTTTTTGGTATAAATTTATGTGCTTTTCCTCAGGTATTTGTAAGGAATTAAATCAGATATTCTCTCAATTTTACAAGTGACTGTTGAAAGGAGCAAGTTCAAGAACATTAAGTCAAGAGTCAGGAGTGAGGGGATACCATCACTTCCACACAGAAGTTGTTTATTCCTTGTTATTATGCCTCCTCATCTTATCGCCGTGCTCGCCTCTGTAAATTTCATAAAACTTTAATTTTTATTTCTTGAACACAAAAAATTGGGGGCGCTGCCGTCGATCCTTTTGGGAATCACTTGGTCCTAAAATTACCGGCAACCGGTGGAGGATCTCAGCTAACATAAATTTTGAGACTTTTCACTTCGCGCTTATTTGCCCGGACGTAATTGGAATTATTCCAGGGAAGGCACAGGTTTATGACTACCGATGGTGGAGGCATTTGCAGAAAGGATTTCCACGAAGGACATAGGTAATTACATAAGGATTTCCATAAAATTTTACAAAATTTCCACAAAATTTCTCCAAAAATTCCTGGAATATTCCAGCTTTAAATAAAATGCGTAGCGAATTATGAAAAAGTTTTAAGGATATCCTTAAGCGGATTACAAATAATTTCATTTACTCCTTCGATGTGTGTGACTTAAGGATAAGAATTCACTGACTGTGAAAGTTGGTTAAACACCACGAACTCAAGTCTTCAGCATCACCTAGGAAATTTACATAACCACATTCTCAGCACTTTTTTTTATTACAACATTTTACTGAAGACATTTTCTTAAGGAAATTCGTCCTTAATTTTTTCGAGGAAGAGTATTGTTGATGGATAAAAGACTAGTAAAAGAGTTAATTGAAATTTTCAAATTAGTATTTCATATAATGAAGGAGTGGAGATGATGAACGCTCACCGTGGTGGGATGAAAGCTATTTAAACTTTGTCTTTGGTTGCGATGACGACGACGACATTCAAATTAAGCCGCTCTGTGATTAAATTATGAGATTTGTTGTTGAATTATATTTTGTGAATCAGCATAATTTTTAGATTACTGTAAGTAATTACTGAAATTTAGTGGTGATGCCTCTGTCAAAATTTCGGTTAAATGTTAGATTTAGGTAATTTTATGTGGTTGTTAAATTGAAGATTGTAGATTGTTTTGGCAAAGGGAGATGGCGAACTAAGATTTTGAAGATGAATCAATCAACAAGATAATAATGAAGTATAGTAAAAAGAGATATTAACCATAAACGGAATAGAGAAACCACACCAACCACAGTTTACATTTTGTTATGTTTCCAAACCAAGGAAGGATTATATCACAAAAGACCGAATACAACAAGATGCAAATTCACGCTTTATTTTTATAAACAACAAGCTGAAACCCGATGCGCCTCGCTGCACCCATAAGCCGTATGGCGTGCGCCAAAACAATTGGGAATATCAAAATCGCCTTCTCCATAGGCATAGACCCTCAAATCCTACCACGAATGTACATCCGAAAAAGATTTAATCGAGGTTATAAGAGGTAAAGTTGAACCAAAATCTTCTGCCGGTAGTGTTGGAGCACCTCCCATCGGTTGGTTTTTCCTCTGAGGTTTCGCAAAGCCCTGTCAAGCGTTTCGAGTGATTTTTTATGGGCCATGGTGCATTCGTCCCAAATTATAATTTTGCACATTTTGAGGACTAAGGCAATTCTGGAGTTTTTGCTGGTGTTTCATGTAGGTGCTTCTATCTGGTTCAAATTCAATGGGAGCTTGGGTGCTGAATGCACTGTACGTCCACCATCAAATAGCGTTGATGCAACTCCCGATGATCTCACTGCAATCTCATTCTGTATTCGAATCGACACCAAAACCAAATTGATAGGAAATGTTTTGACTGTACCCCCTGGAGCATCTAGGGGAAAATCCCTCATTTCCTTTGGCTACAAGTGGCATGATTTTGTCATAGGAGGCAACTAATTGCCTTGTTTGAGTTTTCATGAAAAGTTTTAGCTGATTTAATTTGAATTGCTGTTCTCGCACCAAGTCTCTGTCTTGCTCAGACTTTCTGCCTCGTGTCGATTTTGAGTTTTGTTGCTGATTGATATTCATAAGTCCCCAAACAGTATAAAAGCTTCATTGTTGTCTTTTTGGTTTTGAAACTTTTTATTTAAGCCATATATTGCTGAAATCGGGCACATACAACGGAAGTTACTTCAATCCAAGTTCAGGGAACCGCGTCTAACTACCCGTATATCATCTCCGTTCGATCTGAAATTTTGGAGATAGTATGTTTTTCGGAAAAATAACCAAAATAAAATAGATCCTAGTTTTTAGCAGTAATTTGAAAAGTACCTCCCACGGTGAAGTTTCGGATTTTACCATATCAGTACACTACAGTTAGCCGAAGGGTTTAAGCTAGAAGTCTCATTCGTTGCATATCACTTTCTATGGCATTGTTCCTTTCTTCTTGCGTAAGCGCTGAACATTTTGGTGATAATCGATTTCGTTCAATTTCATTTCACTAATCGGGTTTCTATGCAGTTCGATTAAATCGAAAATTAGTTTGGCTTGTAGCATTTTCGTTCTGCGACCTTAACTGATTCGTCTGAATGGCGGTATCGCTATGAGGCTGTTTAGACGATTCGCTTCAAGGAGCGTTCCTCACAAACTTAGTGGATGAAGGGGGAAGTGGGGATTATCGATGATCGGAGGTATCACCCAGCTTCTCCCTTCATTCACAGAGTTCGCGACGAATGTTCCTGGAAGCGAACCGTCTAAACAGCCTCAATGTGATTAAATCGTGTCAATTCAATTCAATTTTTTTTAAATGGACACAATATTCGAAGAATCAAAATTCAACTGAAAATAGACAATTAGATTCACTTCTCTGTTACTGTATAACCGTTTGTCACTTCAAAATTCATCGTATTATCGTAGGTAAATCTGTAAATTTGTTTGAGGTAAAACGATGGAGCGAATGCGATGAACTTTCAACAAAATCATAATTCAGCTGCAAATAAACAACCGAGTCAACTTTTCGTCAGTATTTTACCGATTGGTTTAATTCACAATTTTGGCAATCACGTTGCGAAAAGACACAAAAATAAACTAGTAGGATGATGTGCCTAGAGACTAGCCACTAATTACGCTTTTTCATGGTATTCTTTCTGTTGAATAACACTTCAGACTGGATAACCAAAAAAATCACGAAAATGATATTTTTTCACTTTTAATTACATAAGTAAATGTGTATGTTCTCCTGAGTATCATTATTAAATAATATAATTTAGTGATAGATTCAAAAAATGTTCCACCGAAGTAAAAAAAAATTATATTTCACCATGGCCGGCCGAGGATTGAACTTGGTTCCCCAGGGTAGCATTCAAGCGCCTTACCTCTAGGCTACCGATATAATGTACTTCATTAGAAATCTCTTTTTTGTTGTTAAATAGGTAGTATTGGATGGCGTCGAATCCAACTCCCACGCCATTTCGGCCAGAGTTCCCCAGGGGTCAATTATCTCACCCGCACTTTTTCTAATCCTCATTAATGATCTGCTCTTAATTTCCTCCAACCCACTTCACTGCTTCGCTGACGGTACTTTGCATTTCTCTTACTCCTTCGACAATATAAGACAAGCACGTGCCAGACCTCGTCTTTACCACCGTCAACTGATGTCCACTTCGATCAACCGGGATATCGAATCGATTCTTCATTGGGGCGAAATGAACCGCGTCGAATTCAATGCCACGAAAACGAAGTACTGTCTGATCTCCAACAAAAATTGTACCGACCTTCCTCCTATCTCAGTGGATAAAGAGTATCTAACGGCTGACTCAACTCTCAACATCCTAGGGGTAACTTTGACGGAGCATCTACGATGGAATGATCACATATTCCAAATCGCCAAACAAGTCTCCCAATGTCTTGGATTTCTCAAGAGATGCAAGTTCCTCCTCCAGGCAGCCGTCTTGGCTACAATCTACAAATCCTACATTCGGCCGCGCCTCGAATACAACTCGTATATCTGGGCAGGCGCCCCAAAAAACACCTTGGCTTGTCTCGACAAGGTGCAAAATCGCGCCCTCAAACTCATTGGTGATGGCCTCTTTCGCGCCTCCATAGACACCTTAAGCCACCGTAGGAATGTAGCAACCCTCTCCGTACTTTAACGCTATTACCCTACAGCCCCCCCCCCCCTTCACGCACAGTACGATATAGAAGTTCGTTTATGAATAGAACAACTCGACTGTGGAATAATCTCCCGCAGTCAGTATTTTCGAACTCGTACAACACCTTAGAGTTCAAACGTGAGGTTCATCGTCATTTTCTTTCTTGATCAAGAGATACAATTTGAGATATGGTCCAAGTCTGTAGCGAAATTCTTTCAGAGATGAAACAAGGTCACAGACGGACAGACGGACAGAGCCTCTGTATAAGCTCTTTTTTTTGAAAAAGCTAAAACTAATGTAATTTTATTTTAACTTAGGTTGGAATGTGTTTTTCCAGATTTTTCTCCATATGTTTCACATCAGGACCACAGCTCCAATTATCTTTACCAAAATTATCATATCTCTCAATCTGGAGCCAACCATACAGATTCCTAAATTTTCATTTAAATCGGTTAGGCGGTTTCGAAGAATACGGTGTAGGCCTTTTGTGCAATATTTACAAATAGTTCATTTAACTTAATGAAATGTTAATAAAACTTGTTGTTTCCAAAAAAAACTACTTACTTTCAAGGTTAACTGGAGAAGGATCTCAAAGAATATCCAGTGTGGCAGATCGAATGAAGAGGTGGCGCGAATAGGAGTGGTAAGCCGTGCCACGGTCGTTTAAGATGCCGCTGTAAAAACCCCAACTTTAGTTGGTAGTTTTGCATTAAAAATTCCTGCCTGACAAAATGCCTGCAAAGAGATAAACAACATAATATCATAAATTACCAATTTTTATTGTTCAAAAATAGAGAAAAAAATATAAAATTACAGAAATATTTCTTACATAAAAAACACTAGTAGCATATTTTTAGGCGCATAGAAAAAATTTGATTATTTTAAAATTAAAAATGCCAAAAAAATTTCAAAACTTTTACCTTTAGCAAATTGCTTTTAAAAAACTTCTTTTATTTTTTCTACTCTTGTTAAACACTAGGGAATAACGTTTACGTGAATTTCACCTGGGAAATTAGATATTCTGAAGAATGTTTTTAGAAGAGATATCAAGTGAAGTGATAGACACTTTCTTTTCCTATATTTAAAGTGGCTTGAATTGTGGTGATGAATAATATAGATTTTATTTTTTATTAAATTAAGGTCATTTTTGGATGGATGTGGAATCACCATAAATAGTATTGGACTGACGAATACAATGAAAATATAAAGGCACAAAGAAAATACTTGAAGAATGGAAAATAGGTATCAAAAGTCTAGTATTTGTTGAAGCTTTAAACAAAACTTTCACTAAATTCCAACTATACCACTTATAATTCATTAAGGTAGTTTAAATTACAAAATCTTGTTAACTTGAATGGACTAAAGAAGCAGAAGTTACCACATTACCATAAATCAGGCAGATGGCCATTTACAACATTCCCGTGGAGAGCACCTTTGGGTAGGTACCTATGCATAAACCAATGTAAGTAATCCTTATTGACAATTTCCAATTAAATTTGCTTCGTATATCGGGGCAAAATTCAGGATTATGTGGGAATTGTTCATCCAGAAATCAGAGCATAGAGGGGATGTTCAGAAAATGGCTCGAAGCATATTTACAATAGATTTACGAATGAGGTTAAAGGTGTAGGTAATTAAAGTTGAGAGATTTGATGCATGTTTAATTGAAGAGAATCGATGATTGTCTAGAAGAAATATTATGTATGGATTACCGTTAGGAGTATTGAGTAAGACATTTGAGGAGTGGGCGAACAAAACGGCACATGTCCAGTTTTGCAAATTGTTCAGAAATCGCAAAAAACTGTTTCTGCCTCTGAACTGATCACATTAACTATTTATGAGTATGGTAGGTTGTGCTACTATTTGAACTCATTCAGACGGAAAAAAAATTTTTTAAATATGTTTAATACTTTAAGAGAAAAAATTAAAACAAAAATGGACATGTGCCCTTTTGCAGGAACCCAACCGGACATGTTTTTTTGTTTTTAGCGTTTTAGGGAGCTCCCTGGCCCCCTTAGAGGCAAGGGGAGATTTTTCTGGTATTTTTTCCTAATAGTAGGGTCTGTTACGCAAATTTTATGGGGTCATAGTGCCCCACGGCTTGTTTTGGGCCGTGGGAGGCAAAAGTGAGGTAAATTTTAGTGCATTTTTAGTGCAGTTTATGATGCACATACAAATCGATGTAATTAGAGCCCCAGGTGAGGTACAATGAACTTCCATTGTTGATTAAAAACTTTTTTGTATGAAATACGTGCCCTTTTGAAAATCCACATTAAGGAATGGTTAAAAAATATGAATATTCGTAGGACATGTGCCTTTCTGCAGGGAAACCGTTACTTTGCTAACAAAAAAATATTACATGAAAGTGATTTTTGAAGTGTCTGAAATTGAAATTAGTTGCAGTTTAGTGTAATGAACACGATTCCGTCAAAAAACTTAAAACGGCCAACCATGGACATGTGCCGTTTTGTTCGCCCACTCCTCATTTATGACAGTCGAATGTCATTCGTTTTTGGCTAAATAAAGCTGTAGCTTTGTTCCAGTACTTTTCCTGCAAAAACTTGTTGGGCAAAAACTTACTTCAATGGTGGGGATAATTTTGTCAAAAATTCAGAAAGTAAAGAAACACTTTTTGGGCAATTTCCTGCAAATCAGGAAAAAGATAACATAAATGTCGATTGGCTATGTGTATGCCGCTTGTTAAGATACCCACATACATACAAAAAATTGTCAATTGACAACTTGCAAGAAATCGCAGGACCGAAAACCTCCGGCTAATTCCTGCACGAGGGGAAGTGAAAATTTCCCCGCTTTTTCTTGCATGAGAAAGTAAAGAAACACAAATTGGGAAAATTTTTGTCCCTCGGGATCCCACATTCGAGTTCTGGAACAAAGCTTGTATTTATTGAGAGCTGAAGTATTGAAATAGAAAGTATCGTCTACTTCGTTGTACCATCGCAAAAATCCTACAGAAAAGGACTTTTAGATATCTTGTCTACTGAAGACTTCAAAGGCGTACTTCTTTCATGAGCTATCTCATTATTGTCGACTCTTTAGATTCCTTCTCCTTCACATACATGGCCAAGCAGTCTCAGAAAGATTTTCCTTTCGAACCTACCTACCACTGTCTTATGCAACAGTTGTTTAAATCCCATGATGAAATGTTTGGATTTTAAGACGCTTAAACATAAGAGTTTAATAAGAGTGGAGGTGTATTTTTTGGGTCTGTGCCGATGTCGGTTCGCAGTCGAAGTTGGCACCTATATAAAAAACAACAATGTTCTATCAATACTTTCTTGGTCTTTGATTGTCAGTCGTTCCTTTAGAGAATTCCTCGTTGGAACATGGTAAAAATATTTTAGAAACTCACGGTAGACTCCAACCTGATGGTTGTCTGAGGCGCTTAGAGTCTAAAAACGTTCTCCTTCACTCCTGTATACTCTGCTTGATTATATTTCGATCTAATCGAGACACCGTTCAAATGTAAGGACAGCCTGGATACCGTACGCGAACCAGATCGAAACCGTCCCTTTTGGACATAGCATGATATATGTATCATTGTGATCCGCAAAAGGACAACCGAGGAAAAGATGGTTTGAAGTCGTAGAAGCAGTCGCTGCACACTTGTTTGGCCTACGAAATTGGAGGACTCTAAACCGTGAGCGAGAAGGTTGGAGGAGAAAACTGAAGGAGGTCAACGCTCGATTTGGGCTGTAGTACCATTGAACTGAACTGAAAAGGCTTCAAAGTAGTGCCTTTTTATTGGGCACTGGGGTACTTTGGTGTGAAAAGCGTGATCAACGACTAGACTATTTTGCTCTCTCACGCCGATTTGAACTTCGAAGATTCTCATTCCACAGTAATGGCTTTTCTCTATTACTGATCGGCGAGCTCGTTTCAAGAAGCTGAATTGCTTTTCTAACATGCTTACTTCTTTTTCGAAACTAGGGAGAGTTCTGTTACAGGTAAAACCACACGGAAGGGTAGGTCTTTATCAGACTTAAAAAAGTAGTACTGATGTCAAAACGCTGTTTTTGGGTACAGCTACATTGTACACGTTCTTTGAAAAGTTATCGGCGGAGAGCGCTACTCTTTGGACATTGATGTGACGTTCAAACTCAGGAATCCGAGTTTACTTTATAACACAACTGCTTGAAAGTTGAAATTTGCTCGTTTCAATGTGGTCTTTTGTAGCATTTTTCTCGCCTCCTTATGCTGCGTCTTCCTTCTCCAAGTCTGAAGTTTGATTTTGGTAACTACACGTCTTCTATTCTATATATTTGACGGGCCCTTCATTGATCCGCGATATCCATCATAAGAAAAAAGGGTTTGTCCGAATATCGTCTGAGTTGAATTACTACTGTAATTTGAAAGCTCTCGTGGCCCCTTCTATTGTGCAATATTACTTCATCGAACACCGATATACCTACACTGTTAAATTTCTTTTCAGGTCAGCCTCTAGCCGTTCTGCAGCTTTGTAACTTTGTCCCTGACTCTGCCCTGCACGAAAGATGTTGACAGGATGATCGGTATGCGTGTACAGATCACACACCTTGCAGTGACTTGCTTCGACCATATAAGTGAGTGATATCAATCACCTAGCCCCTATCAGGCCTTAGAACAGTGTTTACGCCTACAATGTTTAATAACACCAAATTCAACCATCAATACTTATAACAGTACATAGTCCTTTTTGTGACTTTGTTGATATCCTTTTTTTATTATTATTAGTTCGATCGAGAAATGAGGAATCAGAACACTTTTCGCCCTCCTGTCCAGGATCATCTCACTGGTTCTTTGTTCGATTTCCCTAGTTATGGCAACACGCATCTTGCTCATGTCCTTCAACCAAGGAAGTTCCGCAATAGCAGTCTTATTTTTTGCCAGGAGCGGATGGTGGCAAATAATGTGTGTGACAGCCTGGGATCTAACTATGCTGACATCTTCAAGCATTCTCTTTTTCTTCAGCTAATACCTGAAACTTCTTGTCCTGCCACAAGCCATCTCAGGGATCTTCCCCGCATGCTCAAGGTATTGCATTTTACAGCGACACTCAGCCGCCTTATCGCCACCTTATCCTGTCTACATTTGGTCATGGTATCTCAGTGTTTCAAGTGTTCATTGACAACCCATATGTAATTCTCGATGTATTTTTCTGCCCGTTATCTGCAAATGGCACGGTATGTCTCTTAGCCCATTCGTTCGAAGTCGAACCCAGTTTGGGGAGGTTTTCAGCCGAAATCCTTATACACAAGCTCTATAATCACTACAACCAAGATGAATGGTTCGTTGTCCATTGTCACTAGTGTTCTCTTTCAAGCTGTGGCCGCCGACTTGCTGTCGATGCACTGCTCTCCAGTTAAAATCCTATTGAAAACACAAAATTTCTTAAAGCCTGTATTTGCCTTTTTCTTTATCCCTTCATTATCCATTCACAGAGCTATACAATAAGTACGGAATCACCTGCACCAACAGACTTTGTCTTTCCTTTCATTGTTGTCCAAAGTATAAATACCACTGAACCATTCATTTTCTGCAGGTCCTGTCCAACAGAATGGCGCACGCCACAGCCTCTTTGAAACGTTAACTCAATTCCTCTCGGATTTCCCAAAATCTATTCAAAAGGATAATTTCATGTCAAACTTTATAAAGGCACCTCTATTATCAGACCCTTTTCAAAGTTCCAGCAAGTATTAATATAATGACCTCAGCTATCATCATTCACTTTTACCCAATTCTCTCCTTTGCAGGACGTGGTTCCTTATTTAATGGCATTAAAAAGTCTTCAGTCGCACACACACCACAAGTTTGGATGTTGATTATTAATTTGGTCTAGAAAGGTGCATTAACTCTCATATCTTTTTTTTGTTTTGTTTAAGTTATAAAAGAGACCACCATTCATACAAAGTCATCGTCCTTTTTGAAATGTTCTGCTTAAAAGGACTTTTTCCCCTTGGAGAAGATTCTTAATTTATTAAATGATAAATGCGATAACTTTATGCATTTGCAGCTGGTGTTTCACTGCATCTGAAAGATTTACTACTACTAACCACGAAGTGCTGTTTGTTTCACTGAAATGCTTTCAACAAAATGAAAATCTAGTTTTCAATAGTAAAAAGGGGTGTGATTCATAGTTCATAGCAATATTTTTTTCTAACCACTAATTTAAAAATAAACAAACCTCGTTAATTTCGCCAAACGTTATCCTTAATGGTCTATTCGACATATATATATACATATAATACCCGCGCCATCTATTGCCTGTCGACTAAACTTAATTGAAGTTGATCCTACATTCCTGAGTTAATGACTCTCGTAAATGATGGCAATTTATTTTTACCTGAATTCTGGCACACAGGAATTTGAACTCTGGACTGTGAGTGCTAAGGGAGAGCTGAATAATTTATGAAAGGATCAAAGTTCAGCATTTTTCATTTTTGGCATCAATTCGTCCCTTACGGCGCTTTAAAAGGGGTGGTCGACTTTTTTTTACCCTTGTCTATCAATTTCCGTCGTTAAGTTGAAAATTTTCAAAGTTTCAGGTGAGAGGAGGGAATAACTTTGGTGTTGGGAATTTGATGGGATAAAGGACTTCAATAGTTTAACCCGTTTTTTGAGAAAGGTAAGATAGATTCCTTGAAATTTTTTGTTTAGTTTAGTTCTTAAGTATCCCCTCCAATTATGGGTATACCATAAAAGTTGATATCGTAGTTATTACAACTTAGCCAAGGCATGCACAGTATTTTTTTCTTTAAAGGTTGAAGTTTTGTGTCAGATTAGAGACATTTGATATTTAGTTCATGCTCCAGGAGCTTAGATGGAAGCGAAAAGGCCGACCACCAAACCAAAAAAGATCCATTGGTGATTTTTTAGTTTGTCTTACAGAGCACCTCAGCCGAAGTCTGCATGGATCTGGTGAGTCTAGTCTGGTTGCTCTGGATATCTCCAAGGCTTTCTCGATAGAGTTTGGCACTTAGCCCTGCTGCCTAAACTCAAAGCTATTGGAGTCGACTCACAGAAATGGATTGAGTTTCTTTTCCGGGCGTACAATCAAGGTGGTATCGGATGAATCCACTCCGAATCCCACTTGATCTTTGTGGGGTCCCCCAGGGGTCAATTTTATCGCCTGCTCTCTTTCTTACTTTTATAAATGACATAATTTCAATCCCTTCCAACCTGCTTCTCAGCTTCGCCGACGATGGTACCCTACGTTACTCTTACGACTTCGATACAAGACGGACTCATATCAGATCCTGTCTTGATGACCGTGAACTTATGTCTAACTCCATTAATAACGACATTAAACTCATTCTAGAGCGCGGAAGCAAGAATTGGGTCGAATTCAACCCCACGAAAACCAAGTACTGTCTTATTTCTAAAAAAAATCTCCCCTTCCGTGACAGTGGGTGATGTTGAACTATTGGCCGACCCCTCCCTACACATCTTAGGCATGACATTAGCCAAACATTGAGATGGAGTGACCACTTATTTCAAATCGCCAAACAAGAATCCCAGTACTTATAAACTTTATAATCGTGTCCTACCCAAAACTACTTGGAATAGAGTTTCGTTCAGTTGCATATAAAACTCGCCCTTGAATGGTCTAGTACGCAGACGTTCAGTAAATAATCCTCTCAAAAACTGATGACCAGCTAATGAGCTAGACCTGGCTTGCTTGGTGAGTGGTGATTAAACCACCGCAACCCGTACAATTTCAGTTTGATTCCGGCCAAGGGGATCAGATCGCTTAATCCCATGGTCTTCATATTATATCGATTCATTCAGGTTCCAATTCATGTTTTTGTTCGAAAAGCAAAGGTCGTCGTTGTGTTAAGCCGGCTCTACACGATCCGGTGAACGTTCATTCGAATGTTGGCTTCAAACGTTTTCTTCAATACCGACCACAGCCCGAACGTGTCCAAACACCAACGTTGGACGCTTCACATTGGACCCTTGTAGTTCGAGGAACGGCCAAACGATGCGTCCTACCATGAGGCGTCCAAAGTCGGAGAGTGTTGATGCTATGTAGAGCAGGTTTTATTTATCTGATTCCGAATCCAACCCCCACGCCATTTCGGCCGGAGTTCCCCAGGGGTCAATTCTTTCACCCGCACTTTTTCTAATCTTCATTAATGATCTGCTCTCAATCCCCTCCAACCCACTTCACTGCTTCGCTGATGACGGTACTCTGAATTTCTCTTACTCCTTCGACAATATAAGACAAGCACGTGCCAGACCTTGTCTTTACCACCGTCAACTGATGTCGGCTTCGATCAACCGGGATATCGAATCGATTCTTCATTGGGGCGAAATGAACCGCGTCGAATTCAATGCCACAAAAACGAAGCACTGTCTGATCTCCAGCAAAAATTGTACCGACCTTCCTCCTGTCTCGGTGGATGGAGAGAATCTAACGGCTGACTCAACTCTCAACATCCTAGGGGTAACTTTAACGGAGCATCTGCGATGGAACGATCACATATTCCAAATCGCCAAACAAGCCTCCCAATGCCTTGGATTTCTCAAGAGATGCAAGTTCCTCCTCCAGCCAGCCGCATTGGCTACAATATACAGATCCTACATTCGGCCACGCCTCGAATACAACTCGCATATCTGGGCAGGCGCCCCAAAAACCACCATGGCTTGTCTCGACAAGGTGCAAAATCGTGCCCTCAAACTCATTGGTGATGGCCCCTTTCGCGCCTCCATAGACACCTTGAGCCACCGTAGGAATGTAGCAGCCCTCTCCATACTTTATCGCTATTACCATGGCGACTGTTCCACCGAAATTCAGGACCTCCTGCCTGCACGGCAATACTTTTCCCGCAACACAAGACTAGCCCGCTCGGCTCACCCCCATACCCTACAGCCCCCTCGTTCACGCACAATACGGTTCAGAAGTTCGTTTATGAATAGAACAACTCGATTGTGGAATGATCTCCCGCAGTCGGTATTTCCGAACTCGTACAACATCTTAGAGTTCAAACGTGAGGTTCATCGTCATTTTCTTCTACACCCTCCAGACCCCTCTAACCTTTCCTATTCTCCTCTATTCTTCAAACCAAGCTACTACTAGACATTGCACCATGAACTGAACGACATGACGGACTGGTAGTACAAAGGGTTACACCTAAGCTTAGTTTTTTCATATAAAAAAAAAAAAAAAAAAAAGGCAGTGTTTGCCGATTCGTAGTAAAAGTTTTTTTTGTTGGAGTGGGTTGGTAGCCTTTAGTCCAATGGTTTTAAAACTCTGTGTTATGGCGCAGTGTCCTCACCATTCGACTATTTCTAGATAGGTCCTTCCGCAGAAGAATCCCAGGGGGGCATCGCGGGAAGATAGGATTACGACTTGCAAACAGAGTTGTTAGGTGTTCACTGCAGTGAATCAGTTTGGGTTTTGATAGAAATAACCAATCAGGTGCTAATCCCATCCGAGGACCCCCATCCTTCGAGTGAATTCTCATTGGAACACCCAATACTCATCATTCAGCCCTCGACAAGTAGCAACTTCCCCATTCTACATCGAAAACAAAAGGACAACATGGTGCACTTTTCTCTTTGTAGTCAGCTTCTTAAAACAATTCAACCCCATCATCCATAGCGCAAGAAGCAAAACTCCTTTACTAGGTTACGTCACAATACACACACCAATTTAAATTACCACCGGTAAATGAACGTTCATTATGCGCACATATCCTGAAACTCCTAAAAAAGTAAAGTTGATTGAATTTTAAACCAACCAGATATCGAGTATATCAAGAGGATTAAAGTGCCCGCAGTTGAGACCCTTACCGTTGATTATAAGGACTTCGATGTGGGTGGGCGGGGGGATGTACACATAGGATGCAAATAAAGTTCTGGGTTAATTGAGGTTGAGGTTCAAGAGAAGACAATCGGCTGCTTTTAATGCCTTTATATAATATAAGCAAGTAGGTTGTGTTATAGACGTGTCTGTGTAATGGTAAAGATCATCGCCTTGATAGACAATAGCTTCTTAAACTACATAGTCATCCGTCCTCATCCGTCCAATATATACTATATGGATATGTCGAGGGGGCCACAGGGTAAGTGAATCCTTGGGAACGTTGCAGATTTTTTGTTGTATTCTATGGTGCTGTTCAAAGTCCTTCGTAAGACGTTGCACTATGGCAAGTTTTGTGCGTATGCACACTTGAGATTAAGTCCTTTAAAAACTGATTTCACTTTGTTACTTGTTTTGTCGAAGTTGTTTTGTAGACCATCGTATATTCATTTTTAGTCATCGTAAAATTCACTCGATTTACTTCGGATGGCTGGATTTATGTATGATGCTGCATTTTAGCATTATAGGGTGGAATTGAAAGTTTAAGACTCCTCTTGTGTTTTAAATGGAATAATGGAGCGAGCGATAAATTTTAGTCCAATAAATCAAACTGGTTTCACTATAATGTTTACTCTTATTCTAGGGTATAAGTGATAGCAAGCACTATAGATGCAGTTAAGTGTTATAATAGAAGATTTATAAAAATTGGAAGAAGGTATAAAACAGCGCTGATAGATTGAATTTTGAAGGACGTTTCTTGGCCTTTTCAGATACCTGTTCTATAGAGCTTAAGCCAGCACATATATGTATACACACATTGACTAAACAAAATACATACACACATCCATTTCAAAATGCTTAATAAAAAATTTGGTAGTAAACTTTGTTCTTGAGAACATAGATTATGTCGAATACGGATGGTTCTGAAACATGTGGTAATGAGTCTAATGCTTGAACCTTTGGATGTTGTAAAAGATTAGCAAATTAGCTACAAAAAGTTGCTTCATAATGGAGTTATTTTATTTATAGATGAGTTCTAGTTTTATGCGTTTTATGCGGAAAACGCTTTATATTAGTTCAAGGGGATGGAGGTCAAATGGTTGAAACGACCTAAAGACCTTTGGTGGTGCCGGTACGCCAAGGAAACAAGTCCTGAGAAACGCCACCTGCGATCTAAGGTCTACGCGATCTAAGATCTTGCGATACGCAACCGAATCCAAAGACAGAATAACAAATAATCAAATTGACCACGGCCACGAGTATACTGGATGTGAGAATTATGAGAGGAGCATGCTATAGCTCGGGCAACTATCTCGTAAGTGTTTAGAACACGACTAACGACCAAAACTCACAGAGGGTAAACACAGTTAAGACACGAGATAGACAAGCTAAAACTTAAAGAAAGAAGAGATGCCTATCAGATTGCTGTCGTTCAAAACCTGAGAGAAAGAATGGGCAAACAGCCAGACATTAATAACAAATCGGAAAAACTGAAATACAGCGTAAAGGAGGCAGCAGAAGAGACCCTAGGGTGAAACCCCAGACATATTAGAATTGTCTGGTGCGATCAGGACTGTAGAAGAAGAAACTAGAGCTATCGGGAGTTCAACACAAGGCCCACAACAGCAAGGAAGATCCTACAAATAGAGGAAGACTTCAGCAAGTCTTTAAGCTAAAAGGAAGAACTGCAGACAAGCTATGCAGAAAGAAGAAGAGAAGAAGTATCTAAAGAGGAAGATCCTACGGATACTGGAAGACTTCAATGAAGGGAGAATTGGGCAAGCTTGCAAAGGAACACGCCAGATCACCAATAAGTTTCAGCCATGACATCCACAGAAACATAGATGGGAACCTATTAATAGACCCTGATAAGATAAAACAAAGATGGAGACAATATTCTCACAATTTATTGAATCCGACCCAAATAATAAACGAAAACCCGCAGGCGGAGGCAATTGTAATCCCTGAAGATAATATTCCAATAAAACTACCGACATTGGATGAGGTGCGTGAAGCTTTCAAAAGGCAAAACAGCAACAAATCCCCAGGTATCGATGAAATCGCAGCTGAGCTACTAAAGGAAGGAGGACCGCAACTCTTAAGAAACTTACACGAACTAATATGCACATCTACATCTGGGAGGAAGAAGTTATACCAGATGACTTGAAGAAAGCGATAATATATCTAATCTACAAGAATGGAGATAAATCAACTCCTCGGCGTGACTCTATCCAACGATTTGCGTTGGAATAATCACATACTCCAAGTCACCAAACAAGCGTACCAATGCCTCGGCTTCCTTAAGAGATGCAAGTTTCTCCTTCATTCAACTGCCTTGGCTACAATCTACAAGTCCTACATTCGGCCACGCCTTGAGTACAACTCGTATATCTGGGCGGGCGCCCCTAAAACCACTTTGGCTTGGCTAGACAAGGTGCAAAACCGCGCCATCAAACTCATTGGCGATAGCACCCTTTGCATTGATCCTTTAAGCCACCGTAGGAATGCAGCAGCGCTCAGCAAGTTTTACCGCTATTTTCATAGCGACTGCTCCACTGAAATCAAAAACCTCCTGCCTACACGGCAATTTTTCTCCCGCAACACAAGACTAGCCAACTCGGCTCACCCCTTCACCCTTCAGCCCTCCCCTTCACGCACATTACGTTTTAGCAGTTCGTTTATAAATAGAACAACTCGATTGTGGAACTCTCTTCCGCAGTCGGTGTTTCCGACCTCATATAACATCTCAGAGTTCAAACGCAAGGTTCATCGACATCTAATCATGCACCCTCCAGACCCCTAACCTATCCTATCTCATCTTTCCTTCAGATCAAGCTATACATTGCACCATGACTTGTAAGACATGACGGACTAGTAGTACAAAGGGTGACTCCTAAGCTTCTTCTTGCCACAAAAAAAAAAAAAAAAAATGTAAAAACTGCACAGACATCTCAGCACCAGCTACAAAACCTTCACAATCCTTGTGAAACAAAAACTAGAACCTATAGCCGAAGGCCTTATAGGAGAATATCAAGCTGGTTTTAGGACAAACAGGTCAACATCGGACCAACTGCTGACCTTAAAATAAATTGTGGAGAAAACCTGAGAAAGGAATATAGATATATACCAAACATTTGTCGACTTTCAACAGGCATATGGCTCTAAAACAGAAAGAGGTTGTACATGAAATTAAGAGTTCCCTCAAAGCTGGTAAGACTGCTGAAATGCGCAACGAATGGCTCACTGGCGAAAGTAAGGATCCAAAATGTCGTAACAGAAGAGTTCGAAGTGCGACAAGGTCTTAGATAAGGGAACGGGTTGGCCCCAAATGCTTTTCAACCTGCCCTAGAATGGGTGATAAGGAAAACGTCAGTCCAGAGAGGTGCGCCAAAAACAAAGGAAGTTTATGTCGAACTAAAACAGGCGGCGAAGGGCATAGGCCTGAATATTAACGAAGAGAAAACAAAGGTGATGGGACAGTCCAGAGCTGGAAGATTGAGAATGGGAAGAAATATAACCATCGAAGTAGTCGATAAAACAGTCTACCTTGGGTCTACAATCAGAAAAAGACACGAAGAAAAAGAAGAAATAACAAGACGAATACTACTGGCTAATATAGCCTTTTATGCCTAAAAAGAAATACTGCACTCAAGATTTGTGCACAGAAAAACGAAACTTTCAAGGAGTAATACCACCAGTAAGTACTGTGCTGTGGCAGCGAGCCTTAGACCATGACTCATCCATCCATCCAATGGCGCTACAGCCCAAATCGAGCCTTGGCCTCCTCTAGGGCATTTCTCCAAGTTTGACGGTCCCTTGCAGCATGTCTCCAGTTCCGGATGTTGAGCATTGACTCTGCGTCAGCCGTCACAGAGTCTATCCATCTCCTCCTGGGTCTACCTACTGGCCTACTTCCCGAAATTTCTGATGCCATAAGCCGTTTTGGGATGCGATTGTCCTCCATCCTGATCACGTGGCCGGCTAGTCTCAATCTGTTGATTTTTATTAAAGTTGAGAGTTGTGGGTCGTCAAAAATTTCATACAACTCGTTGTTGTATCTTCTTCGCCATATTCCATCCTCTCTGATTGGGCCTATTATGCATCTGAGAATTTTCCTCTCGAACCTGTTGACTCGTTCCTCTATGTCCTGGGTCATAGTCCAAGTCTCGCTACCATAACACAGTACTGGTCGTATTACTGTTTTGTAGAGTGAGAGTTTCGTTTTCCTGTGCACAAATCTTGAGTGCAGGATTTGTTTTTGGGCATAAAAGGCTCTATTAGCCAGTAGTATTCTTCTAGTTATTTCTTCTTTTTCTTCGTTTCTTTTTGTGATAGTAGACCCAAGGTAGACTGTTTTATCGACTACTTCTAGGTTATGTTCGTCGATGGTTATATTTCTTCCCATTCTAAATCGTCCTGCTCTGGATTGTTGCATCACCTTCGTTTTTTCTTCGTTAATCTTCAGGCCTATGTCCTTTGCCGCCTCTTTTAATTCAACATAGACTTCTTTTGCTGCCAAAAAGGACCTTCCCACGATGTTTACGTCATCCGCATATCCAAGTAATTGTACCGACTGGGTAGCTATTGATGCACTTCTCTGGACTGACGTTTTCCTTATCACCCATTCTAGGGCCAGGTTGAAAAGCATGGGGGCCAGCCCATCTCCTTGTCTAAGCCCTTGACGTACTTCGAACTCCTCTGTTACAACATTTTGGATCCTTACTTTCGCTAGTGAGCTATTTGTGGCGCATTTGATTAGTTGTATCAACTTTGAGGGGACTCCTATTTCCGATAAGATCTCGTATAGCCTCTCTCTGTTTATTGAGTCATATGCCTGTTGAAAGTCGACAAATATCTGGTATACATCTACATTCCTTTCCCAGGTTTTCTCCAGAATTTGCCTTAAGGTCAGCAGTTGGTCCGATGTTGACCTGTTTGTCCTAAAACCAGCTTGATATTCTCCTATAAGGCTTTCCGCTATAGGTTCCAGTTTTTGTTTCACAAGGATAGTGAAGATTTTGTAGCTGGTGCTGAGGAGTGAGATGCCTCTGTAGTTTTTGCAGTTTAGTTTATCTCCTTTCTTGTATATTGGACATATAATGGCTTTCTTCCAGTCCTCTGGTATAACTTCTTCCTCCCAGATGGTGCATATGAGTTCGTGTAATGTTCTTAATAGTTGGGGTCCTCCTTCCTTTAGCAGCTCAGCTGCTATTCCATCGGCGCCAGGCGATTTGTTGCTGTTCTGCCTTTTTATAGCTTCCCGCACCTCATCCAGTGTTGGTGGTTCTATTGAGATGTTATCTTGGGGAATTACAAATGCCTCTGTCTCTGCATTCTCGTTTGATAGGGAGATAGGATTCAATAGGTTCTGAAAATACTCTCTCCACCTTTCCTTTATCCTATCAGGATCTGCCAACAAGTTCCCATCTATGTCCTTGCAGATATCCGTTCTTGGCTGGAACTTATTGGTGATCTGGCGAGTTCCTTTGTACGCTTGTCTAATTCTCCCTTCATTGAAGTCTTCCTGTATCTGTAGGATTTTCCTATTTAGATATTCCCTCTTCTTCTTTCTGCACAGCTTGTCTGCAATTTTCCTTTTTTCCTTGAAGACTTCCATCCTTGCTCTTGTTGGCCTTGCGATGTACTCTCGGTGGCTCTGGTTTCTTTCTCCAATTGCGGTTCTACAGTCTTGGTCGAACCAATCAATTCTAGTCTGTCTGGGGGCCCAGCCTAGTGCCTCTTCTGCTGCCCCCTTTATGCTGCTTTTGACCTGTTCCCATTTGTCGTTGATGTTGGGCTGCTCATCTACCTCTCTCAAGTTTTGTACGACAGCATGTTGGTAGGCATCTCTTATTTCTTCCCGTTTTAGCTTATCTATATCGTATTTTGGTTGAGTTTGCACTCTATGCGTTTTAGTTGCTATCCGGGTTCTCAATTTCACTTTGACTAGATAGTGGTCCGAGCCACAGCACGCTCCTCTCATTGTTCTTACGTCCAGTATACTCGTGGCCCCTCTTCTTTCAATTAGGACGTGGTCAATTTGATTATTAGTTACTCCGTCTGGTGATTGCCACGTCATCTTATGTATATCTTTGTGCGGGAACACTGTTGAACTTACTACCATTGCGTTTGAGCTTGCGAAATCGATCAATCGACTACCATTGTCATTGGTAACGTTGTGTAGGCTATGCTTTCCTATGACTCCTAGGAACTCCTCTTCTTTTCCTACTTTGGCATTCATATCTCCAAGCACCATTTTAATATCGTTTGACGGTATTAACCTGATGGTGTTTGTTAGCTCTTGGTAGAATTCCTCTTTCTCCTCATCCGTTTTCTCTTCTGTGGACCATGACTCAGAACAGGGAGAAACCAGTCATCAGGTGTGAGAGCCCAACGAAATAGGATGGAATATGGCGAAGGAGATACAACAGTTAGTTTTACAAAATTTTTGACGACCCAGAACTATCAATGGATGGATGGGGAAGATTAGCTTATTTTTTCGGAAGTAACATTGCCGTTTAGGCAGGAGACCTGTAGTAAAAATCTATGGAACCACCACTACGGTACAAATAACAAAGTTTTGTTTGAGCTGATGCATCCATAAAACGAATCAATTCACTCCAACTCTGAATGTGACGTAGTACCGACGCCTCTACCGAAATATTGAGCTCATCATACCATCATAGACTCTCCATCAATGTTATAGTCCGTCCAAGAGCCCAGGCTCGCCAGACCTACGGATTTTTCTTAAAGCATAGTGGGATACGCAAAACATCAGTTTTGACGCAATTTGACGCAATTAAGAACGTATGCACACTTGCTATTCCGGCCAATGAGTCCTTTTGCAGATATTAGACCCTAAAGGTATAAAAAACCAGTAGTAGATTAGGAAATTTCTAGGTCCTTTCTTTCCAACATCTTCTGATAACACATAACGTGGTAACAATTTCACTTTTATTTGAAATGCTTCCTCTTATAAAATATGATATTAAGACATTTATACCTAATAAAAATCCATTGACATTGCTTGATTTCTATCTTAAATTTGTTTTATTAAAATATCCCTTGAATAAATATTAATCCAAAAAATTAAAGCTAATAAAGAAAATACAAAATTAACTGAAGGAAATCGCAAGAAATAACTACATACACCCAAAAAGATCAAAAGTAAAGACACATTTCGTTATTTCAGATTCGATATGAGATTTGAGTCTTCGCTAAAAAAAATCAATTCTGGCGGCCATCATTAACTGCGGCGATAGTGGATGGCGGCCATTAAAATTTCTGAAAGCATCTCATCCGGACTCCAGTGCTAAGCGATGGGGGAACCGAAAAGGGGCGGGGTTTTGTTGCAAATGTTAAACTATTTGTAAACAATTATTGTGTGTTAATAGAAAATGCTGCATGTTTTTTCATTATGAATTAATTTTTTATGTGAGTTTTAATTCTAGTTTAAAATTTGCTAAAAGTGTGGACAAATTCCGGAGAAATATTATAAATCAAAAAGTTTATGCAATAATTCAATTAAACTTTAAAAGGCGTTTGTTTAGGATCAAAAGGGTATATTGTCAACTTCAAAGGATTTACTGATGTCAAGTTCTTTTTCTAACATAGAAGAATTACAAGAATTAGAGGTAAGTTATGCGTGGAATTGCTATAATGTAATTTATCTCCTTATAGAAGAAGATGAAAGTTACCAAGGAATAAAACTTTTTTCTGACAATATATTTACAGGAACTTCTTATAACTTAAATGGCTGACGATGATTCTCTGATTTAAAGATGGGTTCTTAGTTTTGATTAGTTATGTAAATTTATTTAATGAGACGAAGGGATTAATCGTGGGATGTATAATGAGGTGTTGAGAACAAAACTGATGTTTTGCTGGTCAGTAAATGAAGAAAGGCGGTGACGATATGGGTCAAGGTGAGCGAACAGATCATAGCCGATCGGAGCTTGAGCTTGTAGGCCACTTAGAGCCCCAACGAATAAAGCGCCTCATATCAGTGCAATACTCGAGAGAATAGTGTCCAATGTGAGGCCTCAGATCAAATCGTTACCTTCTGGTTACGGGGTAGTGAGCTAGTTTCTGATATATGAGGGCTGGATACTGGTTGCATACTGGATAGGAGTGCAGCCAAAAGTCATGCGATGACATAAATATCGGAATGGTAAAATATATGGATGGAGCGCCCCGGGCCCTCATCGTTAATTAGCAATAGTAGCGTACCGATGTTTCCCTGAGGTTCTGGACCTTGAATATCTCTCATCCGCTCATAGGGATATCTATATTTTGGCTTTGGCAGGTAATTAAGCAGATCGTCTGATTCCTCCTCAAAGCATTTGATTTAAAAAATCCTTCGAAAAGTGATCCTCGCACTTGCTCACTTAGAAACCACCTATTATCTGTGAGAAGTCGTAACTCAAGCAACAAAATAAATCTCTAAATGACAATTGCATAAAAGTAAACGTTGCACATATGAGTAAGGGGTCGTCCATTAAATACGTGAGGCCTTTAAGGGGGGAGGGGGTAGACCCGAATCTCACCCAATCTCACGTGGAGAGAGTGGGGTCTCGGCAAATATCACGTAATATTTTTCCGCTTAAGCTTAGAGGTCACCTTTGTCCCACCAGCTTGTCTTGTCGTTAAGGACCATGGTGCAATCTACCCGACATTGTAGTAGCTTGGTTTGAAGCACGGTATACAGAAAGAGAAGGTAATGTAAAAGAGACGACAGCTTCGAATAACGCAAAAAAGGCGCCTAGTGACGTCAGCCCTAATGCAGAAAGAACAACGTCTTCGATTTTATATGTAAAGCGGCTCCACGTGACGTCTTACGGTATACAGTCTTACCTTGTTTTTGTATACCGTGAGTTTGAAGAATAGAGGAGAATAGGAAAGATAAGAGGTCTCGGGGGTACTCAAGGAAATGTCGATAAACCTTATATTTGAGCTCTAAGGTGCTGTACGAGTTCGGATAAACTGACCGCGGAAGATTAATCCAAATCCGAGTTTTTCTATTAATAAACGAACTTCTAAACTGTATTGTGCGTAAAAGGGGGTGCTGTAGGGAATGGGGGTTCGCCAAGCGGGCTAGTCTTGTGTTGCGGGAAAAATATTGCCAGACAGGAAGTTCTGAATTTTAGTGAAGCAGTCGTTATGGAAATAGCGATAAAGTAAGTATAGAGAAGGCAGCAACATTCCTACGGTGGTTTAAAGCGTCTATAGAGGCGCCAAAGGTGCAATGACCAATGAGTTTTGTCGAGGCAAACCAAGGTGGTGTTTGGGGCGCCTGCCTAGATATACGAATTTTATTCAAGGCGTGAAAGAAAGTAGGATTTAAAGATTATAACAAAGGGGCTGGATGTAGTGATGAGCAAACGCAAGAACAAGATAAGACGGATATAGTCTTGGTCTTGCGAGCATAGCTAAGCCTTGTTCTTGGTCTTGCTAAATGTGTAAGACCAAGGCAAGACTGCAAGACCAAGACTATTTTTGTTCATCACTAGTTGGTTAGAGAAGGAACTTGCATCTCTTGAGAAATCCAAGGCATTGGGGGGCTGGTTTAGCGATTTGGAATATTTGATCGTTCCATCGCAGATCATCCGTTAGGGGGACTATTAGACGATAAGGTTTGCTGTCAGTTTTGCCACAGTTACTGTTATGACTGATCAAAAATCTACCGTTTAAGGTGATGACTGATCATGACTGATGCAATTTATTGAAGCTTGCATGAACGTGTAATGGACGTCTTAAAGTTACCCCTAGGATGTTTAGAGTTGAGTCCGCCGCTAATCCGGCTCCATCCTCATACCGTGAACAACCGCGACCACCCGTGAACGCGAGTTTCGATGGTGTTCTCGTCTATTTCGGTCCTTCTTTTCCGTTCTGAGTAGATACGGCGTAAACTCTCGCCGTGAATTCACGGCGTGAAGGTGGAGCCGCCTTTACATTCTCTTCTCCCACTGAGATAGGAGATACAACATGTCTCCCCACTAAGGAGCAACTCGCGGAAAGGACCGACTTGTTGTGTTTACACCGGTAAATGCGTATTTTAGTGTGAATACTCGAGATTTTTGAAAATTTGAAACGTGAGATTATAGGGGGGGGGGGGGGATCGAGCCAAATCTCACGGGATCTCACCAAGGGGGGAGGGTGTCGAAAAATCGCCAATATTGCCTCACATAATTAATGAATGACTCTAACACGTGGGATTGTGCGCTTTGAAATTATAAATTTTGAACCCTATTTCGGGGGGACTTCAGCTCGCGCAGAATGAGAAGAACAAAGTGCCACTGATTCAGAATATAAGTGAGCGTAACGTTACAGTATTATCTATCCTATCGTGGTGGGAATATCTCTTTCTTACAATTTCAATATCAGTGGAAGCACTATTGCACTTACGCTTTATGGTGAATGATATTTTCCATTTACAATCTTTCAAAATATGAAAAATCAAAAACGATGAAACCCTCTTTTGCGGTCAAGAACCCTCTCAACTATCCCAATTTATTTTCGCACACTCAATCACAACCGTCTTTATGTTCTTATCATTCAAGATATCCATAATCTGTCAAGAGTCCCTTTTCCAGAATTTTTGAAATACACATATATTTTCTTGATTCTCCTGCTTAAAATCCACTCACCCCCTGTCCACTCGAAGTCCACTCGAAATTGAAGGCGTCATTCACATCATAATTTATTTCCCTGAATTTAAGGAGCATTGCATAACTCTAAGGATCAATGTCTGGAGTCGACATCCCATTAACCAGCCAAATTCGATCTGCATATGTCATCCGACCAACGTTCGACACCATCCTGAAGACATTTGCATAAATTTCATTTTATATTAAATGCAACGGGATATATGCGCCCTGGATAGAGGGAGGATTAATGATATATGTATGTAGCAAGAAGGATATCCGGTTTTTGTTCAACGTATCAAGAAGATGCTGATAAGGATGTTAAATTTCCGATTCTGGGTAAACGAGAGGATCTGTATTTCGCTTGCTCCTGTGATGCTTGGGCATGGTGGTAGCTGCTACCTTAGACAGAGTATAGCTGTTGTTGAAATGGTGTTTGAATGGAGCTGTATATGCATATCATACATAAAAAACGACGAGTGTCTATAAACTCAAACCGAGTGAGAGAAAATTCAATCATTTTCCTTTGAAGGATGTTTTTGGAAGTGATGTGAAGTGCTTGATGTGAGTAGATTGAGCGTGAAACATTTTCAGGTGAAGTTTAGACGGTTTATCAGTGCATGGATAGTTTTTATCCACTAAAGCTTAGTGGAACTTGAACCCTTTTTACGTTTATTATGAATTGATTGGATTAATCTGTGTCTATGCATACTGCGATAGGTTCCTGGATATGTAGATCGGCAAATGGGAGGTATAGGGTTGCAAAAATAGAGAGTAACGAATCAATCATCAATTTAATCATTCGATTCACCATGCCCACGTCGTACCATCAGGGCAATGCAATCTAATTGTAGCAAAGCTGAATGAGCAAAGTCAAGGGTTCGCCGCGTCAATGCTAAACTTAACCGCGATTTTGATCATCATATGATGAAAGCGTGATTTCTAACAAAAACCAACCTTGTGCAAGGATAAAAATGGCGGCATTATAGAGGTTACAGCTGTGGTTCAAGGAAGAATAAAAGAACACTTTGAGCGGTTCGACAGTGATAATACTGGCATTATGCAGACGAACAAGGATGCGAGTAGGTAGTAGGACACTTTGACCTGGGAAAAATCGCTGGACCAGTTTTCGACCAAGGCCATCAAAAAATGTGATAATTGCTGTGGCGTTGTTTCGGCAGACAGAGGACGAGGATGGTCTACAAATGCCTAATTTTACCATGGTCTGGAATTCGTTTTTGGCGATTTAGAATTTCTGTGGGTTTAGTCTACGTGCTCGGGAACAGGGAAGTGATCCTTCTGTTATGATGCGATGCACGGTGTTGTGTCTTACCTCATTGCTAAAGTTAGATGGGGTTTTCAAAGTGGGAGACTGGTATAGAATGCTTCCGAAAATGTCATGCAGGGTGAAAATTTTTGGCGACGAAAAATCAATGAGACGAGAAACTCCTTCTACCGATAGGCAAGTTGTGTCGTGTGTCAACTTTCTTCGACGGATGTTTACGGAGAGGTTGTGTTTATAAAGAAAGTCCGCCCCTATTATCGCGTGATCTACTCCTGCAACAACGAAAACGTGTTCGAATTCATGACGTAAATTTAAATTAATAGTGAGATGTAGAAAACCGTAGGTTGTTATTGGTGAACAGTTTGCCGAAACTAGACGAAAATCTGATTTGACTTGGTGTTTCGGAAAAAGTTTCTTTGGTATCAAGGAGACTTCTGCCCCCGTGTCAATGAGGAATTGAGTCTTCAATGATCTCTCAAAAATGAAAAGACGGCGATGGAAAAGGCCTATCTTCGGTGCCGTCGACGAAGTGGCTATTTCGGGTTTTTTGCTTCGCACGGGGTTACACATTTCCTAGCTTTTGGTTCGAATTTTCTGTGGTAGTAACACAGTTTTCGTTCGCGTTTTGGCGAAATACTCCTAGAGTGGGATCTGGAGCGAGATCGCGCGACCCTATCTCATTGATAATGTCTATCCCTCGACTGAGTTTTACTCATTTCTAATTTACGAATGCGTTCTGAAAGCGATTATAGGGTACTAGCAAAATGGTCATTTGATTCTGGCTGTTGAGGAGATCCAACAATAGAGGAGACTTTGTGAGTGGAAATAGAATGGTAAATTTTGTCTGCTATGTCAAAAATTTCACCTTCGGCCTGAGACTGTTGCATCGCGATGATACAGGCTTGTATAGTTGTTGGAAGCTTGTTAATCCAAAGTTTTTGGAGTAAAGTATTGCTCACTAGGCTATTGTTTCCAGCTAAGTCCTCCATTTGTCGGTAAAGTTCTGATGGTTTCGCGTCTCCCAATTCTACCTTGTGCAATAGAGCGTCCAATCGTCGCTCTTATGAATCTCTGCTGCGTGCTAGTACAGCGGATTTGAGTTTTTCGTATCTGTCCGATGGAGAAGGTTTTAAAAGAAGGTCTGCGACCAATCCCATTTCCTCAGTCGGCAGTGAAGCGACTAGGTGGTCGTATTTAGTACTCGAAGTCGTTATGCCTTTTACTCTGAATTGAGTTTTAACCTGGAGGAACCATAGGTCTGGCCTAGAATTCCAGAAAGTTGGGAAAACGAGTGCGTGGCACCTATGCTATTGAACCTAGGCTTTTTTTTATGTGATAGACTAGAGGCTTAGGGGAAGCCCCTTTGTACTGTTCGACTATCTATATTTTTCATATAGGATGTCGAACAGCAGCTCTAGCTGGAAGATAGAGAGTAGAAAGAGATAGAAGTCTGACGTATCAGTATAAGGAAATAAATCTGCTCAGGCTTGTAGCATATGCCAGAGAAATGTTTCATGCTGTTTTTTATGAGACTTACATCACTCCACGCCATTTCATGTAAAAGTACAAAAGAACTTCAGCATACATAATATCTAGTAAGCGGAGTATTTAATTTCCTTGCCACTAAAAGTCATCATTAAACTGTTCCCCCTTTTCTACAAGCAAAAACTCAAATCACCAATAAAATTATTTTCCATTTTCCAGGTGCTATAAAATTTTATGTTTCATACAAAAATCTCTCCTATAAATTACAAACAATATGTACTTTCTTAACTGTACCAGCATATTTCCCCATAAAACATCCAACGAATCACCAAATTTAGAAAGTATGCTACTTAATATTCACTGGCTCATCCCTATTAGCCCATTCCCCACTACGTGACAAATTCATATCCTTAACATTTATAGCACATTAAAGCAGAATGAACAAACACAATCCCACATATAACAGAGTTTCTTGTTACTTCTCAGTAAAAGCACATCCGACATAATTAAATATTTCTTTAGCTCAACAAATTCCTCATGGCTGCATATAATGCCATTAAAATCCTTTTTACAATGTGAGAAATAACTCATAAAGTACAGCATCCTTCCTGCATACACACATCATACGCACTTTGCGCTGGAATCCCCGAAATCTCCTAATGAGCTGCCATAAGAGACCGTCTACAGCTCTCTGCTCTCTGCCTAAAGTGGATGACTTTTCCGGCCCGAGCAACTGGAAAATCTCGACTAAAGCCAAAGATCAAAAGGCTGAAGAAGGTGCACTTCACAATCTAACATACCCACTTAGGAAGCCACTACTAGCATAGCGAGAGAATACGAGAGAGAGTAGGGCTCTATGGCCATACGTTATTCAAGGGACGAATTGCGGGGAGGATTCAGGACACAGGACATTCTCGAGCAATTGAGAAAGGAGAATTTGTGGAACTTTGCCAGAAATTTTAGGCTTAAATACTGTCATGCCACAAATTACTCTTTTTGGCACACACAGAACAAGGATTTATGAGGTGGGAGCTGGTGCGGTAGGGTCTTTGGGAGGAATATAGATCGGGTAATAAAAATAAGATGTTGTTGAGGGCAAAAATCAATGGCTTTAAGAAAAATTAATAGGAGTGGGCCAATTTTAAGTAAAAATCTACAATTGATAATCCTCAATTTTTGATGGTGATTTCTATTCGATGTTAGCCGATGGACAGTGGCTAATGGACAAGTAATGGTAAAAGAAGATGTAAGATAGATCATCCCTCTGTATTACCGGCTCATTCAGCAATTGTTGAGGTTATTGCCCTTGCGAACTCCAAAGAAGTGGAACCCGTGGAAACTTTACCTACGTTGGGCAATCGGAGGAGGGTACCGATTCCATCAAGTTAACCTTATTGTTATAATAGTAGCGTTCAAGATGTTAGTAGGATTTCAGCAAACATAAATTGGATAACATTCATAATTACATAATTAACAAGGTTGGCTGGGCTGGATAGGTTGTAAGTATTCCAGAAGGAAGGGCACCAAATAAGGCTTTATATCCAGTAGTAGGTATTAGGGCGATTGAGGCTGGGAACCAGATCAATCGGAAACGACATAAGTAGGCTATCCGTCATTATGGGATCATCTACATATGAAAATTACGCGTGCGTCGTAAGTAGATCACTTGACAATCACAAGTGACAAAAGTAGATCACGGCAGAATCCCAAGCTCAAACGACCAAATACCTACTGGATAAAAAAAAGACCCATTGGCAGACCTAGAAAAAGGTATATCAATGCAGTTGCAACGGAAGCGGAGTCACTTCTCGAAACATAGAACTGGTGAACGTCTGTTACGGACTGATACTACTGAAGAAGAAGAATGGACGAGGCCAAGGCGCTAGTATAGTGTTAATTCCTTTGAAAGAAGGGAATAGTAGATTGACACCGCCTGTTGAGCTGATAACCACTTTAAATTCCGGCCTCGAAGGGAGACTCCCTGCTTAGCTATGTGGAGGACTTTCACGTTCCCATCTATATGTTTCCTATGCCCGGGAACTTACAGAGCGCGATTCATTGTCTGGGAGGTCTTTAGCATCGTCAGCACCTATTCTTGAAATATACTAGCGTACGCTGGAAAGTACCAGTCATAAATATCCGTAGATCAAACTTCTTTAGGACATCTCCGTTTCTCCAGTCTCTGCTTGAGGGTACATCGACTGTGAAATCCTCCCTGAAGGTCAATTTTGTGGAAGGAAGTCGGTCTTTGTGGCAACCATACGCTCAGATAGTAATTCTAAAATGTTACTACGATTGTAGGATTTCGAGGCTTAGGGCCCGAATTCCCTCTATTTAAGACCACTGAACTAGGTGTTTGATGTGAAGGTCGGCAGAGATCAGATACCAGAGTTGAAAGATGTTCGTGTAGCATATTCTCAAGGCCTCTGTTATCCCTATCGGTGTTGTTCCTTGAATTCTTCCTAACGTTATGACATTACAGCCCTAGCTACGACCCTTGAGAGCCGTATTTTTTTTTTTTTATGTGAAAGTCTAAGCTCAGGTGTCACCCTTTGTACTACCAGTCCGTCATGTCTTACACGTCAACGTCAGGTGTCTGGTAGTAAGCTTAGCTCGAAGGATAGAGAAAGAATAAAACAGATTAGAGGGAGTCTGGGGGGTACATGAGGAGGTGGAGATGAACCTTGCGTTTAAACTCTTGGGTGTTGTATGAGTTTGGGAAAACTGACTGTGGAAGGTTGTTCCACAGTCGAGTTGTTCTCGAAAAGAACGAATTACTAAACTGGTGTGTGCGCGAAAATAAGGGCTGTAGATAGTGGGGATGAGCCGAATGGGCAAGTCTTGTGTTGCGGGAAAAACATCGCCGTGAAGGCAGGAGATTATATATTTCGGTGGAACAGTCGTTATGGTAGATGCGGTAGAATTTAACCAGAGCTGCTACATTCCTGCGGTGACTTAGTGAATCAATTTTGGAGCAAATGACGTCGTCGCCAATGAGTTGGAGAGCGCGGTTCTGCACCTTGTCCAGCCACGCTAAGGTGGTACTCGGTGCCCCTGCCCAGAGATATGAGTTGAATTCGAGGCGGGGCCGAATGTAGGATTTGTATATTATAGCCCTGGCCGACGGCGGAAGGAGGAATTTGCATCTTTTAAGGAATCCCAGGCATTGTGATGCTTGTTTAGCGATTTGGAATATGTGATTACTCCATCGCAGATCTTCAGTTAAAGTTATGCCCAGGATATTGAGGGATGGTTCAGCCATCAGTTCTAGACTGTCCACTTTAATGGGAGGGGTTGGGGAGCGCGTTTTCATAGAGAAGAGACAGTATTTTGTTTTCTGTGCGTTGAATTCAACTTGATTCATGAGGCCCCAATCAAGAATCAATCTTATGTCCCTGTTGATTGAAGTGGACATAAGTTCACGATCAAGTAGACAAGGTCTGGCCCGTGCTTGTCTTACTTTATCAAAGCTATACGAGTAACGCAAAGTACTGTCATCAGCGAAGCTGTGAAGTGAGTTGGATGGGATTGAGAGCAGGTCATTTATAAAAACTAGGAAGAGAGCTGGTGATAGAATAGAGCCCTGGGGAACGCCTGCAGAGATGGAGTGGGGATTAGATTCAACGCCGTCCAATACTACCTTGATTGAGCGGTTGGAAAGGAAACTCTCAATCCAATTCTTTAGAAGAAGGTCGATGCCAATAGCATGGAGTTTACTCAATAGAGCGGGGTGCCATACTCTATCAAAGGCCTTGGAGATATCGAGAGCGACCAGGCCGGATTCACCAAAGCGATGAATGTTTCGGTAGAGGTGTTCAGTTAGGCATACAAGGAGGTCGCCAGTAGATCTTTTCGATCTAAAGCCGTACTGCTTGTCATCCAATATTTGGTTGCGTTCAAGATATTCCATAAGCCTTCTGTTTATTAATGTCTCCATGATTTTGGAGAGGATAGAAGTGATTGCTATTGGGCGGTAGTTAGAGGGGTCGCTGGAATCACCTTTTTTCGGTATAGGCTGAACATGAGCCAGTTTCCAGGAGTCCGGGAAAACTCCGGAGAAGTAAGAAAGGGCGAAGAGTTTGCGCAGAGGTTTAGCCAAAGGTGAAGCGCATTTTTTAAGAACCATAGGGGGAATTTTATCAGGGCCAGTGGATTTATTGGGATCGAGCTCCTTGAGACACTTGAACACTTCACGAGTTCTGAAGAAAACTCTGCCCATTGAGTGAGGAGAACCCTCTACAATGGGGGGTTGCACGGCAGTATCAGGCAAAGAAGAATTGGAGGCAAACAGAGATGCGAGTAAGTCAGCCTTGGATTTGCTTTCTGTTAATACCTTCCCATCGTGAATGAAAGGAGGAGACGACGATGTGTTAAAATTTTTCCTGATGGAGGTTACCAAGGACCAGAAGTTTTTACTGCCAGCAGAGGTGTTCATGAGTTTGTTTCTTAACCTGTCATCGAAGGAGGCTTTGGTTTGCTTGATGGTGGTTTTGCAGACATTTCTCAACCTGATGTACTCACTTCGGGATGATTCGCTCAGGGAATGCCTGAACACTCTATAGGCGGTTTCTTTGGCTTTAATCGCATTCATACATTCTTGATTAAACCATCCATGCGGCCTTGGCTTAATGGATTTGGTAGAATGGGGAATGAATAAACGCATTCCTGCCAATATGATTTTTGAGATGCAGAGAGCGGAAAAGTTGGCATCGCGATTCTCAAAACACAGGTCCCAGTCAGCGGCTTGGAAGAAACGAATGAGCCCCAACCAATTGGCTTTCCCATAGTGCCACACAGTTCTTCTAGGAGCTGGTATGGTTGAGACGGATGATTGGTATGGGAAGCTTGCGCTGACCAGGCAGTGGTATGAGCTGCCTAGAGGTGAATGAACTTCGATGGAATACCGTGTAGGGTGGGAGGTGAGAAAAAGATCAAGGAGATGGGCCCCTTGATCTACAGCGTCAGGAACTCGTGTAGGGCACTTAACCAATTGTTGAAGATTGTTAGTCTCTGCAAAGAGCTCGGCATCCCGGCCAGAAACACTGGTGCCATTTGAATAATTCAGCCAATTTGTGTTGTGAACGTTGAAATCACCCGCAACAATGATTTCACACTCCGGGTATAAGGATAAGAATTCGGAGATACGTTCAGAGATAGCGTCAAATGCTAAGGAAGAGGCTTCATTATTTATATTAGGGCTCCTGTATAGAAAACAGAAGAAAATGACGTGCTTATGAAGTAAAATTTTGAGGCCGAGGTGGTTAAAGTCAGGCGATGTACTGTTGTACACCTTCTGAAAAGCTACGTCGTTCCTAATATATATGGCGACTCCCCTATGGGGGGAGAGATTATGCACTAATGAGTACCCGGAAACCTGGTAATGATCTAAGACATCATTAGGTAAGATTTGGGTCTCACTTAGCGCGAAGATATGGGGTGAATTGGATTATAGATGGCACGACACAGAGTCGAAATTCGATTGTAGCCCACGGATGTTGGCGAAGGCGATAGAAAATCGCTGCTTCGCAAACGCAAGGTTACAGTCCTCAGTTGAGGTCGGCGAAGCCGGCGTCGCAGTCATCGGGGCAAACGGAATGCGCCTTGCTGGAGTGTTATGCCTCCTAAAGCAAGGAGAATTCCATCAGCAACCGATAGTGGCTACGACGCCGACGAAGCCGAGAGCGGGGCGTGGGGAAAGAGTAGAAAAAAAAGCTTACATGCACAGTCTGTCCGTCGAAATCACTGTTGTTATTGTTGTAATGCTGTTGATGACACTGAAACTAATTTGCACAACTTGATCACACACGGAAAAATGTTTTTTTGTTTTCTTATATGCGCCGGTTTATGGATGTTATTAATTTATTAATATTTTAATTTATTTATTTATTTATTATTTAATTTAATTTTTTTTGTTTTGTTTTAATTGTTGAGCGTTTAATGAAGCGAGGTTCAGTGACTGACGGCAGCGCATGCCCGCACACCGAGCTGGTTCAGCCAAGACTCAAGTATGTGACGATTATGCGTGCCACCACTGCGGACATCGACAAAACCATCTTTTATTTTACTTCGAGTTAAGTTTGGTGTCCAGTATTAGGCTCAGACATCCTGGATGATAGGACGGTTTAATAATACTGCAGGGAATCCATTGGTATTAATAACATTTTTAGATATGACTATTGCTTGAGACTTGTCAGGCTTTAGTTGCAATCTATTCCCTCTCTCCCAGACAACGCCTCGAGGTCTTTATTGACTCGCCAAATACAATCCTCAATCATGTCAAGCCGGCAGCTAAGGTAGATTTGAACATCATCCGCGTACAACAGGGCTTTACAAAGATTCAGTTCTTTTGGGAGATCATTAATGAAGAGAGAGAAGAGGAGCGGACCAGGTATAGAACCTTGAGGTACGCCCTTAGATAGGAGTGAGAAACTGGACTCATAATTGTCTGTGCAAACCTTTTGAGATCTACCGCTTATGAAATTCCAAATAAGACAGACAGAGGACGATGAGAAGTTGAATTGAGAAGATATTTTCTGGCATAAAAGCGTATGATTTACGGAATCGACAGCTTTCGAGAAGTCCAGCAGTGAGAGAATGGTTAAATGATCATGATCAATGTTCAGGCGTAGATCGTCCGTAAATTTTAGGAGGGCAGTACTGCAACTGTGGTTCTTCCTAAACCCATGCTGGAATTCATTTAAAAAGATTCAAGATATTGGACCATTTGAATGTACATTAACATTTCTAGAATTTTGGAGAGGCAGATACTAATAGGTCGGAAGTCCTGTGGAAGAGAGGCATTGGATTTTTTTAGGAATTGGAGTAACTTTTGCTTTCTTCCACAAATATGGGAAAGTAGAAGACGTTAGACAGGAGTTAAAAATGTGGGTGAGAAAAGGAAGTATGGAGGGAAGAATAATTCGAAGAAATTTTAAACTAATGCCGTCAACGCCGACTGCATTTGATCTAATAGAGTTGATGACAGAAATGACGTTCTCCTCTGTCACTCTCTTAAAGCAAAAACCGGAGTCAGAAACGATGTTCGAAAGGACACAGGAGAAACTACTGGAGCATTCTGATATTGAAGCTGAGTTGATTATATCTGCTGGAAGCAGAGCCAACAGATGTAAAAAAGTTGTTAAGAACAGTGGGATCAATGTCAACTTGTGATAGATGTTTGCCGGTAACTCCGATGTTGCCAAGGTTCTTCCAGAGCACTTGAGGGGGTAAATTAGCATCAAGTTTGGCTGTGTAATAGTCCAATTTGGCTTTTTTTTATTGCGTTCGTAGTACGATTTCTGAGCAAGCGGAATGCGATCCAGTTTTCATTCGATTTGCATCTTTTCCAGTGAACGTAGGCTTTGTCACGCTGCCGAAACAGGGATTCAATTATAGGCGAAAACCAAGGACACACCTTTTTATTGGATCTGTAGTACTTTAAAGGCACGTATTTGTCCAGAAGATATAGGCTGTGTTTGTTGAAGTGTTCAACCTGAGCATTAACGTCTGGCATTGAATATATATTACTCCAGTCGAGTGAGAACGCTTCAGCAAGTAAGCTGACGCGGTCGAGATTTCTGAAATTTCTAAAATAGTGTGGCTTAGTAAAATTTTCCGTAGCAGGAAAAATGTTATAATTAAAGAAGATGAGGTCATGGTCAGAGACTCCAGGAACAGATATTTGATTTGAAAAGGTTGCAAACACAAAATACCAGTAGTTCAGTTTTGCCTCATTACCATCTTGGTACTCAATTCCGGTCGGGTTTTCCGAATTCAACATTGACACCAGCCATTGGGTTAGGCTTGCTTCTACGTTTAGGCTTACCAGAGCTGTTTGAATCGATTCGATGCGTTACAAAACGGCGCCTTCTATAAATCCAAAATAGCTGTGTAGGGTGGTTTCGATAGTTCACCGCACCTCGTAAAGGCATCACATCACATTGGCAATCGATGACTGGAAGGAAAACGACAAAGTGCTAAAATTCGAAGATCAATATGGGACCACACAAAAATCAAAATCACATGTTCCGGGAAGCCCAAAAGTACGAAAGTAGTCGTCGCATTTTCCTAGATAGTAACGATTAGTCCGGTCGACACGTTTCAAAGATCTAAAATAATAAAATAATTTTATTCAAAACCCCACTATGACGTTTCCTAGTCTCTGGAGCATGAAGGATGTTACGTTAATCGGACTATAGAGGGTTCGTGAACCTTTCTTTCAGCCTTTGAATGAATATCAAACGTCTTCAAATACCTTAAAGATACCTTAAACACAGTGTGGAAGGGGGTTCCAAAATAGTAGGTATATGGTCGGTTGCGCATGGGAAAAAACGAGATGCTTTCTGAAAGTCTTGATCAGATCTTCGATTGTGTGTTTAAGGTGCATATATTCTTGCAATATTCCGTGGGTAATGTACTGAACCCATAAAATGCAGATGGCCAAAAAACAGATATTTCTTTCTAAAAAAATTACCGGACGAACAAATTCTTCATGCTTTTACAAATCTAACATAAAATTGTTTTTTAAAAGAAAAATCCACAAAACCAAGTAAAAATGTCTAGAAGAAGAACAACCTAACAGAATAACAATTTATCCTAAATATGTTATCGCAAATAAACACGAAAGTTAAAAAAATCAGAACCTAACCCATTTTGGTTCTATGACCATGATTTGTTGATGAAACGCAAACGATATTACACAGCAAAAAATTTCCCTCGAGGCTCTGTAAATGGAAAAAAGTTTGCCAGATCAGAAAGCGAACATCCTTGTTTCCTTACTCCTTGTTTTTTTTTTTCTAGAAAGTTCGACTAAGTAAGAAAGAAAATTAGATTGTTGTATGAAGTCTTTCCTGGAATTCCAGTAAGTTAGTTGTATGTAGCAAAGAAAAGGACCAGCCCAGAATAAAAAAATACACCAATAAACGAAAATGTCTTAATCCTTGTCCATATGCTTCTTCCATCGTCCATAATATCAAGGAATAACAATTGATCTCATTAATAAGACTGAGCTGGCCTACAGAATTTTTATCCTTGTATCAATATCCTTAAGGATGCTGAAGTGGAAAGATTTCCTTATTTTCCTCTTAACGATGTGATAATGTCCTATGGGCGCGCAGGAAGTCTTTGACTTAGGAGCGAAAGGAAGATTAATTAAGTTCCTTTTTACTGCTTTGGGTAAATAAATTATTGAAGGATGTTTGAAATTATGCGCAGGATACAATAAGGGGAGGGAATATGCATAAGAGGATATGGAATGCCGTTGTATGGGTGCTTTAAGGAGCAGAATTGCTGCTTAGGTTCTGATTTTTGTGTATGGAATATTGTGTGAGGCTGAACCTGACAAGGTAATAATAAGAAAGGAATGTGCTGGACTGTTTTAGTTTATTCAATTACATGTGAATAGTTAATCAGAAGCTGTAATGGTTTTTATTATCAAAAAAGGAGTTTCCAACGATCTTTATAGAAATCTCTGTAATTGGATTTTTACATTTTCATTAAGATATAAAAGAAATCATAAGTCTCAAAAGGTTTTTGCACCTGAAGGGTAATTAATTCTTTTTTATCACCTTTTACCACGTTCTTTAGAAATCTTTTGAACGATTCTTTCTTTCTTTGCTTTCTTTTAATACTTTTGGTATCCATAGAGTGCTGTGGCTAGGTCAGATTGTGGAATCTAAGTAGCCCTTATATTTTCAGGACACTCCACCTGAACAGGCTTAGCAGTCTGCCTATAGAAAATGTGTCACTTAAGGCCCAACTATAATGCACGTAAGAAACGCACGTCATCTCGGCGCTCTCATGGAAATTAATGTGTTCGGCCATATTGGACGTACGTCAGTCATATTTTATTTCGTTAAGTTTCGTTAAACGTAAAAATGGGAAAAGAACCGCGCTCTACGTAAGTTTTGTGAGATGATTTTTGTAGTTACATCGATGAAAGCTAATTTTTTGTTGTTGTTTTGTGGTTTTTAAAGAAAAAAGAGTATGGAAAATGTTGTGGTTCAAATACATGATAGCGATTTTGATGAGAAATTTATTATAATTGAAAAAAACACGATTATTAATAATATGCAAATATTAATAGCCTAGTTTTAATAGTCAATGAATAATATTCAAGCATTTTAATAATTTTAAACTTTGAAGTCTCTCCCAATACGCAAACCAATTAGTCGGTTTTGCGTTTGACGAAATTTACGCACGTCGATTGACGTGCGTTTCTTACGTGCATTATAGTTGGGCCTTTAGACTTGTTGGGTCAAGCAAAATCTAGCCAAACAAAGTGGCAGTGACACAGTGACAAAAAATATGAAGTGTAGACTCGTTCTCCTCAAAGCAGGGATCTTCCGCCTTTCCGGTTTAGGAACCATTATCCCGTGGCCAATCCAACCAAGAAGACATTAATCAACGAAAAGCTTATGGCATATCCAGGAACTCCTGGAATAATCTTCCGCCGTCAGTATTTCCGAACTCCTGCAGAATCCAAAAGTTCAAACGAAAGGGTTCATCGCTATTTCCCTCAACATCTTTTGACTCTTCATATCCTCAAACCTATTCTATTCTCAGTACTAAACTTACTACTAGGCAATGCCCCATAACATGACCAATAAACATCATGTTCATCATCATGTTCATGTCCTACAAGGGAGATTCCTTAGAAATAGACTGTCCTGAACAGGGGCGGCGCTTTCAATGGTGCACTTGCACCGGGCGCAATTGAACGGGGGCGCAATTTAAGATGTACTTTATCATGCAAGAAAAACCGGAGAAATTTGACTTCCCATCTAGTGTATTTAAATATTTAAACACGCCCGTGCCGTAACTAACGCGGACTGGTGAAAGTGCGACCATATCCTCCACTGGAAGCTGAACTGAAAAGGATGCGCTAATAGATCGGGCCTACCAAGCCAAAACGTAAAGTTATCCTGTCGAGGGCTGCATGGCAGTGGGTATGTTTTGCACTGTCGTTTAAGGATCTCCTCTGGGCACACCCAGTGGTATAATGGCTTATTCCGATATGGAGGCTCTGTCAGGATGGATGCTTTCGTGTACTCCTTCCTTACAGGCAAAGGACAGGACGGCGGTCTTGAACCCGGTTAGCCAAGAAGCAAATTTAGCCAGCCGCCGGTCGCTCTGCCCAAAGTTTCTGGGCCCACACTACGACTTTCCATATAATCTAGGCGGAACATTCCCATTAACCAAGGACACAGGAATCCCAGAAGAAGGAAAAAAATAAAAAGATGGCTGGAATCGCAATTACCCTCCTACTAGGACAAAAAGCAGACCCGGACCGCCGACGCTCTACTATAACGTTCTGGACTTACTAAAGGACAAGGAGAGCCTGAGCGGAATTGGAAAGCCCATGGAGCGTACCCTGGCCCACTTTCATGAATTTTCCTTCCGAACAGACTGAAGGCATGACTGCGTTTGGGAGCCGGGGAAGCTTGAAATGTCAAGTCACTAGGTACTGGGGTGTGGGTAGTACAATAAGCCAAGTGAATGGCCGCGGTACTTTTGAAACCAATATGTCACCATAAAAAAGAAATACCCATGAAGTGAATGAACCGCACTTCGTCTTCGAGAATCAGAAGTAACAATGAACTAGAAAAATCCGCCAAGTGAGAGGAAAATCGGTCATCCATTTATACTGTTCTGGAGCACTTTTTAAAAATTCTTTAAAAAGCGCCATATCAGATCATTGGGAGCTGTTGGAGCACTTTTAAATCAGGTTTCTTAAAATAGGCAAATGCATGAAATGTACGAACCAAAATCCCAAAGTGTTACAGTGAGTCAATGAAAAATGGCAAACTAGTTACTAGACCATGGTTGGTTTATTAAATTTCAAAAAGTTTCATCTTGGGCTTTGCTGTAAACTCTTTTCTGTCTCTTTCCAGTGTCTCTCGCTGCAATCAAAAAATGATGGGGCGCAATATGGCATTATGCACCGGGCGCAAAAAACAGAACCACCGGCCCTGGTCCTGAGTTTCTTCTGTTTTAACTCTAGGGCGTCTACAGTAAGGTGTCTCCGCCACTTAATTTAGAGAGAAGAAAGGTACTTATAATATTTTTGACTAGAACACCTGCTCTGGGATTTTCCTTATCTTTGGTATAAAAGAGATTTTTACGTGTCCTTAATCCACAGATCCTATCACCAGCGATCATGGCTCTCGGACAAGGGCAAAATCGACTTCGCCTGATGCCAGGTGAAGCAGAAGCAAAGCGGATGCTGCTTTACAATGGTGCAGGATTATGCGTTTCACCTGCACCATTTCCCAGATGTTTTGTTTCAGCGACAGTTAGCTTCACTTCTTTGTCGCTGGAGATGACTTCTTCGATGTCTGAGCTGAGGAGTTAGCGTTCCGTGTACAGGTTACCGACGGCTCTGCCCAGCTCAGAGTCAACTTCGCTCTGAGCTGCGCTTTCGCCATCGGTTCCTATGTTTTCTGATTCATTGTCAGAGGCCGTTGTACAGGCCACTTGGTTCACTACGGCTTCCATGTCTGTTTTGTAGACCTTCACTACAATCCGCTGGAGCAGAACAACTTGCATTGTGGCCCTATTAGTCTGCTCCTTTTGATAACCTTCCAGTTATCAGTGTTAATGTGAGGGTTGAAGGCCTTCAACATAGTGAGGATTTCCTCAGGTTCCGATGGAGGCACTGGAAACGATGCTCTGGACCTCGGGCGGGTATGGTATATCATCGACATTAACGGGCTTCAGTAAACTTGGCGCCTGGGTAAACTTCCTCGACTCTAGTTACTGTAGCTTTGCATAGCTCTGCGGATCTGGTGTTCTCGCAGGCCGTAAGTTTTATGCTGCCTTGATACCATCCGGCATGATGGCGGAGGACCCGGGTTGTCTATTAGGACCTCGATAGCCACCTTAGCGAGGGAGAATTTGTACCCACCGCCATTGATGTTTGGAGACCTTTCCATTTTCATCGTTTTCGTCCAGGACGCCGATTATTTTGCGATCCTTCGCTACTTCTGTGAAGGGTATCGCTTTGGTTTCGTGCGTCTTGGGCTCTTTCAGAACTGGACTGTGGGTGCTTGGTTCCTCCACAGATCGTTGGCTGTTGAACCTTGAACCGCTCTAGCGTAAAGTTTGGGATGACTTGCTTTGCCCAAGCAATGTCATCCTGGACTTTGGTGTAGTCCGCCTTCGACACTTTATCTTCGCTAATCGGGTTGATCCCGAAGCATTCTACCGGCCACGCAAAGTTCTTGATGATCTGCCTTTGCCGGGTTCAGTCTTTCTATGACCTTGGCCCTTCTGTAGACCATTCGATCGCTTGATCCTCCCGCAGCGGGCATGCCCACAGGTGTGCGCTGGGCAACGATGTAGCTGCAAGAAGGAGCAGATTTGGTAGTGGAAGGTTTTTTAAAAGTTTTGTAACTGGCGAAGAAAAATTAATACGTTTCGATAATTCAAGGCAAACAAAATCGTGGTTGACGCATGGCCGTCGTCGGCCAAACTGAACAACCATGCCCCGAAGCATATGCTATGTATCTGGTAGGACAAGCTCGGCGTGGAATGTATATTGTTCGCAGCTGCCATTGGGTGAACAGGGGAACAAAAGCACGCTACATAACGCTACTAATTTTGAGCCGAGCATTGAAGAAAAATCGGGCACAACTGAAACAAAGGCATGACAAAGTGTTTTTGCAGCACGACAACTCTCGCGACTTGTTACTAGTGTCATTAAAACCTTCCAGAAAATACTGAATTGGGTCGTCCTACCCCACCCGCCGTATTCTCTAGACATCATCTCTTCCGACTAGCACCTGTTCCCATCAATTACGCATAGCCTGGCTGAGCAGCTCAATTTGAGGATGAAAGGTTCGTTTTGACAGACCCTCCTTATCCAGGCGAGAAAGTTATACAACCAACCTTGCCTGGTGCCCAGAAGAGATCATCAGCAACAGTGATTAACTATACACTAAAAACTAGAATTACTTTATACTATCACCTCACGGTTGTAGCAGATTAAACAATTCTTATCTGTTGATGTTTCCATACATCATAAACACACTTTAGTAAAACATATTACAAAATTGTACAAACTAAACCTGTTCTAGATGCTGCAATGTTTCCACAAGAACGTGGAGCTTGCAGCAGTTGTTGTGAATACAAAATAATTTCTTGTCGAACTGTTCCATCCCCTGTTGTACATGCATCAAAAACACAAACTCCCATCCATTCATCTCCTATGTACTTTTCCACAATACAAAACACTTTTATCAGCACACAATTTACCGGTATTTGCCGTGCAATAAAAATCAGAAAAAGACAAGGTAGAAATGAAATTGCTACATTTTGAGCACCTTGTCTTGGGTTTTCCTACATTTTTTCTACAAATTCATTGATCAAACATGACAGACGCGACATATTGATTCCTGTCAACCAAGCCCTCGTTCGTGTGGCACAATGTTTCCTATTCTTTCGGTTTGATTTATGTTTTGTCGATTCTAGGAAATTATGGCAACTAATATTTGTAATGTCCTTAACGATGTTAATTTTTAAGAGTTCCTTGTCGATTGGTAAAAATATATCGATGGTTTGGTAAATGGAATGATAGGGAACCCTATTTGGTAGGGCTGTCAATGTGTGTTTCCTACGAACACAAAATAGAGAGGGCGAATTGTTTTTATTCCACTAATGGCAACATTGACTTTTGTTTTGTTGGACGTGGATTAGTGAGGGTGTCAGTAACTTTTTTCGCCCATCATACTTCTAGGCCTGTAGTGGATATTTAGTCTATCACTCAAATGTTTATTGAAAAGCTTCACTTTAGCTACTAATTATATATGGCAATTCCCTCGGCGTAGGGAAATCGTGGACTAAGGTGCACCCAGACACCTAATGCAGATTAATAAACCATCATCGGGTGAGTGGAGTCTACGAATCTTAATAAAATGTCACTAAAAGCTGGGCTGATGCAAAGCGCTTCGGTAGAGTGTTATGCCTCTTAAAACGAGATGGATTACTGCCCGATGAATCTCTAAAGCCGCGTTTACACGAAAATTCTGAAACTTTGGTGCAACAGAGAAAAAAGCATACAAATTGCTGTGTGATAAAAGAGCTTCAAAGTGCACTTTCTCGTTGACTTTGGGATGTAAACGCAGCTTAAGTCTATATTCCACAATGACACATTTGCAATCACTACACCCAGATCTCAGAGTACGGATGGTAGATCGTTAGCTTAGCTTGTTTCATTATTTTTATAAACTTTCTTGGAGGGCAGCCTAGCCACTAGGTAAATTTGCCAAAACTTGTAACCAATCTTAAAGCAAGAAGTGCAAAGAATTTAACGTCGAATATACCCTTATATCTGACACAGCTCGAGGCTTCGCTATTTTCTGAAGGACTCGGGTAAAGCGACGTGCCGTGTTGGAAACACCAGACGCTAATGTGAATGACAGTATGACTTCTGGTCCGGTCAAAACCTACCCGCCACTGCTAAATGCTAGACGAAATAGCTGAAAAGGATTCACCACTCTTGTTTCTTCCAGCCCACCTTCAGCGCCCCACTTGATACTAGAGCAATATACTTGCTACAAAAAATATACCTGTATCGCAGTTTTCTTCTCTATTACTGATGCCAGTTAAAAGGGACCACCCAAAGAAACTATGATCTACCCCAGGTTGTTCTTTCAGTTAACTGATTAGACCTCATACTGCCAACTCTTCCTGTTTCTTAATTGCAAGCTGAGTCCTCCTGAAAAAAAATTAGTACAATCTGCTCCTAGCTCGCACTTCGGTGGGGGGACGTTCCTTATTTCGTTTTATTTCTTATTTTTAGGCATCAACGATGTTACAAAAGACTAGGCCTTCCGAATTAATAAATTATTTTGCCCTGCATGCTTTCTCTCCAAAACTCACAGACGGAACTCCCTTTTATCACAAAAACGTGTGGCTCGACCCATGACCCAGAGCGTAAGAGCTTCATGCTCTACCCACTGAGCCAGCCATAGCGGATAACATATTGGCAACGAATGAAGCAGAGTGGAGGCAAGGAAACAAAAATTTGACAGGGGTTCCAAAAATGAAATGCAGTGAACCCCCGGGTTGAACTCTCAGTTGCTGGCGGATCTCCCGCAGGGCATTGTTGAGGAACAAGGATCCGGCCGAAGGCAACCATATTGCCTTCTTTCGGGTCCCTATCAGCCTCAACTCAACCACTTGCATAACATCAGCTTTCGATCCACCGGGTTGTATCTTCGGCAATACCTCAATACCTTCGACGCAACCTGCTGGATCGCAAAATGATATCCCGCCATTAAGGCTCACCACCCTGCTCTGGTTGGGACTGGTCTGGCAGCCCTGTTGGTATTCAACATGGAAACTTGGCACTAGATGACCAAGGACGACTAGGATATATGCCATCTGCTAGGGAAGCTACTTAAGCGGACCACAGGCACAGGCGAGATGCCTTCTTAGGGCTATTCTGGGAAATGCTTGCTTCGATGGCTTCTATCTACGCAGGCCCTTGGTATGGTATGTACCCAGAGGTTTCCCACGAAAGTCCTCTAATTCTTACAAACTATGTCCAATTCGTGCTTTCGCAAACCTGGGCGCAAATTTGGCATTAAAGCGACCGGCGCGGTTGCTGACTCAGAAGGTTCTTCGCAATATCTCATCTCTGGGCTGAAAATCAACCACTTTGCTCGGGGATAAGGACCCAAGAAGTCTACGGAACGGCCTCCACCCGTCCGTCCATGGGATTGCCCATAGGTGGTCGAAGTACTGAATTGGGGGCTTTCGTGGACTTACATATATCTTACTGTGATACAAAGGATACGAAGGGTCCACGTCAGCACCTGTAACTTTTGCCTCAAGAAGAATTAGTCTATCTTTCACTTTCTCTGTCTCTGTCGGTCGGTGTGTCAGTTTTTGACGTGAGCTGGCTCGTAGTATCAGGTCTGAATGACAAATCACTAGGCTTACTGATGAGCCTGATCAAGCGGTCTCTCCTATAAATCTCAGGTAAGATGTGCAAAAATTCTATCTGTCACCACTTGACTGATATTTATCTTCGTGACATTGTGGTTCAAAATATATAACTTTTAATAAACAAACAGAACCAATTCTTTTTATTTATTTTTAAAGTTTCTACCATAGAAAACCGAGTGTAATTTTCCAGACCAGAACCTCCCAACCTCAACGTTGCGGTAGCGCTTTTGGTAAAGAAAATTTTTAATACAACTTCTGCTGTAAATGTGCTACACTTACTCACAGAACTGTCACTCATAATTCATTCTACTAAGTCACCATAAATCATTGAAAAAGAAGAGCTCGGATATGATCACAGAACACCCTGTCCGCCTTATGCGAACTTTCAATTAATCAAGAAAAGTTTCTGGATAAGAAAGAGATTCCGTCTTAACTGAAGATGCTACCCAAAGTCATCTTGTGCCATGTATTTTCATGCCAGAGCAAATTTAGGGCGTATTTCATCTCATCTATGTTTGCTTGCTTACTTATCTGTCTTCTATTTTGCTTTTTGTTCCTCTTTGCCATAATGGTATTTCACACCCTCTTTTACAGTCGCTGATTCTTCTTCAGAGCTAGAAATGTTTTCGAAAAACAAAACGAAATGTTCGCTAACCCTGGAATGATTTCCTTGTGTTCTTGTTTTTTAATTTCACACACAATCAAAATAAAGAAAAAAGGACGAAATTTCCGCCGAAAATAGCCAAAAACCTTCAATCAAAACACGGAAGAAAAAACTAAATGAAAAGGTAAACATTCATCGAAATAAGAATCAAGAAAAAATACACAGGGCATGATGAAAGTTTGCCCCCACCCCGTGTGCTTAATGAAGTAAAAACATCCCTCATTCATCAAGTGGAAGAGATTTCTCGGTTTTTATCAAAGGGAGGAAAATTATCTGAAAACATCATCATCCAATTAAAAAAGGTTAAAAGGAACTCGCCTCCGGGCGAGGGTAGAAAATCTGATTCTGAAATTTTTTGATTAAAAAAGTTTTTTTTTTCACTTAAGAACAATAAAATTTTTGTGATAGTTGTTAAGCCCATGCCACTAGCAGGAATAAGTGGAAGATGGTTTGGTTATGCGGAGATACATACTTGGGAAGGCGATGGACTGGAATTCTTCGAAGTAGCAGAACAAAAAAGTAGTAGCTACCGCTGGTATGATCAGGGGCGGCGCTCTCATAAGTGCAAAAGGTGCACTTGCACCGGGCGCAATTAGACGGGGCACTTAAAAAAATTTAAAAAGTGTGGGGTGCAAGGTGTAGCTAATCAATTCCATTTCGTTTGCCTGTTTTCGTCGCCTATACTTTCTTGGCCATCACGGTGCCATAGTTCTTGATTTGAAGTTCGTACTAGCCGTGCTATTATAGATCAATAATTCGGCGAGAGACACCTGGGTCGCCTCTGTTCAGCAGTTGTTGTAAGCGCCTTCTTTGTCCAGAAATACTTCCAAGGTGGCCAGTTTTTATTTTATGCAAGATTATACAGTACCACCTTTTCGACTCATGCCAAGGTACTACGTTTACGTTGGGCCAGTCATGTCCAAAGAATGGATGACTCAAGCATACCAAAAAAAGCCCTGTATCTGTATCAAGGTTAAGGTGGGACGATAATGTTAAGACCGATGCAGCAAAACTGCTCAACACAAGAAACTGGAGACAAGCTGCGGATCAGAGAGACGTCTGGAGGAAGAAGCTGATGGAGGCCAAGGCTCGAATTGGGCTGTAGAGCCATCGAAGAAGAAGAATACAGTACTACCGATTATACTTTGAAATATGAAGGCTTAAAAAACGACATAGGGACTTTTATTATGGCCTATAGATTTGCGAAGCCCAGGATTCTGCTTGAAACACCTAGGGAAGTACACCGAATAACATCCTGGAGCAGATGATGAGGTTGGTAGATGGGTGATGAATGATAGCAGTAGCGCCGAAGGCCATCTACTAGAAACTTAAGCAGAACGCAGCTTAAAGAAAGCGCAAGCAACCCTAGCACAAAAGCAAAATGTCGAAACAAATACCAAACAAATCCTGATTGGATACAAGCTTTCATAGGTGCAGTGCAAATGGTGCACTTGCATCCGGTGCAATTTCAGAAATTAAGTTTTTTATGAAAAAGATTTGAACTTCGAAAAAAAATTCATTTCATATATTAAATGTGCTTCACATAGTTGTTGTGTCCTTTTCCATTACCCTTCACTGCTATAAACAATGAACAGCTGATGAGGGCGCAATATAGCATACTGCACCGGGCGCAAAAATAGCAAGCACCGGCCCTGGGTATGATATAGGCATCAAAATCGCTGCATACGTATGACAACTGCACCCACAGCTTGGATCGTTAGAGCACTAATGACAACAATGGATAACTAGTCAGAGACCTGGCAGGAATTAAGAAATTAGTTAGTTGAAGTAATCAGTTTAAACGTAAGGATATTCACAAAGTCAAAGAGGGTAGCAGGAAAGTAGTCAGAAAACTTTTTAAATAGGGTTAAAAGTTCTAGTAACTGGATAAAGTATAGAGCTGTCTTAACTGCTTGCAATAAAGAGTTGAAGAGAAGAAGGTCAAAAGGCAAAACTTGGACAGTTTTCTATTGAAATATTAAAAAGCTTTCAATGGCAGTTCGCCCGAGTAAAAATAAAACTCGCCCGCTCCTAGCATGCAGCAGGCAAGCACTAGCCTGCACGGCGCCCGCAACTATTACGCACTAAACGCGAATGGCTTTAAAAAATTGTAGGGTGTCGATAGCATACTCAGTAGAACGGCTCTCGTTTTGATTGCGTGGGGACATAGCAGAATTGTCGTGCAAAACAGAGTTCGCTAGAGGGCAACTGTTTCCGCCCTATGTCCCATGAGGGATTAAATGAGCGTAAAAAAGAAGAAGATAGAAGCATTGGACGTGGTTAGTGCCCCAGGAGACACTCGCGTTTGGAATGGTCTATGCCGATGTGTATGTATTTATAAATGTTCATGCCTATCGGGCAGGAGAATTTTTAGATTTTCGTGTCTGTGCCGGAAGCGTGCATGCCTGTGGCAGGAGCGTGCATACTTTTGTGGCAAGCTTATTTGTCCGCTATGCGTGCTATGTGCGGGCGCTTCCGTGATTGTAGGAAAATTAACCAACTAAGTTATTTTTACTCTCACGTCGACAAAAATGACCAGAGGGAGGTAACTTAAACCATATTGATATGGTTAAAATGAGATGGAAGTTACAACGGGCCCGTGGGGGGGGGACGAATTCAAACCTGAGTTCAACTCATCATGTGTACGTACTAAATGCTAATGAACATTCTTAAACGGGGACCGTGGTTCTTGGAGCATGAGCTTTTTTTAGGCAAGGGAAGCGTGCTCCCAGAACTATAGTCCCTCGTGTTGAAATGGCCAATGAATGACAGTAACTAGGGTGCCCAAGCTGAAAGCTTTCTTAAATCCACCCCAGGTTCTTCTTGCAGTTAACTGATTAGACCTCATACTGCCAACTCTTCCTGTTGCTTAATTGCAAGCTGAGTCCTCCTAAAAGAAATTAGTACAATGGGGGTTGTCTGCTCCTAGCTCGCACTTCGGTGCGAGGGATGTTCCTTATTTCGTTTTATCTTATTTTTAGTTATCAACGATGTTAGAAAAAGACTAGGCCTTCCGAATTGATAAATTATCTCGCCTTGCATGCTTTCCCTCCAAAATCCACAGACAGAACTGCCTATGCCTATTTTTTCACAAAACGTGTGGCTCGACCCACGACCCAGAGCATAAGAGTCTCATGCTCTACTGACTGAGCTAGCCGGGCTCCATAACGGCGATCACTACCTTGGAGTCACCCGTCTACCGCACGAGTCTATCCTGTAGTATCTTAAGAAAAACCCACGATATGTTCTATGTATATGGAAAGAGGCTGAAACTCATTAAAGGAGAAAGCAGGTTGAGATTATCGTGTTAAAAATATCACGTCGTAAACTAGATTTCTGAAGTTTTTCGGCGATGGCGGATTATTTTATGAAAGCGATTGATAAATAATTCAAAAGAGTTGAAGCTATGGACTGTAGCCAATAATTTTCCATATCAAACTTGTTAGCATATTTGTTTAATATATCAAATATTTTCCACACAAACAGAATAGGAAAAATATTTAAAAAAATAGTTCACTTTTTATCAATTTACTCTATCATTGAATTCTGCTAAACTGGAAAACCACCTGTGTTTGTTACACACCGAAATGTCTAGAAATGCATTTTATCCGGTTGGTCAACTCTACCCCCAAGGTAACAAATAGTAAAACTAGATTGGTGTATCTAGTAGATATCCTTGCTAATTAAATCCAACTATACACATCCAGAAACGTTATATTGTGGCTACCTGGGCTATGTTACACCTGTGCCACCGAACTGTTTACTTTTGATTCTAGATTGCAACAAAACATTCAAACAAACCCTAAAGAATTGTGCCCGGGGGATGGAAATGTAAGTTTGATTTTGTGAAACAGCCCCGGGGGGTAGAGTTTTGTTTACTGAAAGAATAAATTAAAATTTGAGGATTGGAATGAAAAACAAAAAAAAATGATGAAAGTGTTGAGTAGACATAGAGTGAATATGAATCAGCAGGACTTCAACACAGGAACTGTTTTATTAGAGAAATGGAGAGCATTATGTTTTATTTATTGCTGTTTGTAGTAGGACAGACAATTTGGGAAAATATCCTTTAGCAGTGGAAATGCGTTTTGTTTGGGCAATTCAGACAGCAATTTGCAATTTGGGACATTGCAGTGCAGCCTACCGGGTTGGAAAGATTTATTGCAGGTGTTGTAGCCTTAAGTGTAATGGGGTTTTAGTAATGAAAGGTTTACTTCTATGTCTATAACGAACGTGTGTTATCATGCTTTCAAATGTAATATCAGATCATTTTAAACATTAGCCTGAAAAGATGACTATTAACAACAGAACTGGCTGAGATTTTTAACTTTTCAAAGATACTCACTGGGACTTGTGTTTCCGTAAGAAGAACACCGATTCTATGGCTATCTATGTCACCAAACTCATACTTCTCCTTCTTCTAAATCTGTAAATACGAGGCAAAATGGATAGATTATTCTGAATAACGTACCGATGTTCTCAAAATTTCGTTGTTTGCGTTATGGGTGTGAACGTTTCGTGAGAGAATCTTTAAGCTGTTTTTGTTACTTTGATCGTCGTCTTCTAATCCAATTTCCAGACCTTGTTACACATTCTTTCATAGAAGGTTTGTGCTGGCTAGAATACCAAACTCATGCCAATCTAACCTGGAAACAAATAGCGCAATAATATTAGGTGTAGAAAAAGTTTACCCGATAGATGGCGTTAATTGCATATTAGTGTGGCGATACAAAGCGATCACAGAGCCACCAACATGTGAAACACACAAAACTACCAACACTGTACACCAAAAATAATGTATTAGACTAAGTAACCGTTGAAAAATGTAAATAATAGAAAAATAATTTTCTTCGTTAGTTTTGTTTCGAATCTTGTATGTGCGACTTGTAATTGGTTAAGATTTGCATCACAATTGTATCGTGATGGTTTCGCAGGCACTAGGCCTCACGAGCAGTTACTTGTTACATTAGTAGAGAGTTATGTATAGTAGAATTATGTGAATAAATTCGTGTTAAACCTTTGGACGTGTGTGGCTTTCATTCATTGAGAAGGACGAGACATTGGCTTTCATTTATTGAGAAGGACGAGACATTGGTAACTGGTTCTACGGCGAATCCTGAGGGAAGGAGGACCCCATAGAAGTTGGTGACCCCGACGAAAAGAAAGAAGTTTGAGGCGCAAGAGAGAAGATATCTAACAAGAAAGAAGATATCCACATCCCCACAGAGAGGAAAAATATAAGTATTTAGGCTATAAGCAAATGAATTAAATAAATAAAATAAAATTGGGTTTTAAATTATTTTAAATTATCTTTCAAAGTTACCATTATATAATTTTAATTATTTTATTACGTGAGTTAAAAGAATTTAAGAGTTGTATTGTACACCACACACACAAACACAAGTCGTTTAACGAAAAGAATCAGTCCCGAATAGAGTTCACGGTCCGAGTCCGAAGTTTGAATCGTCGTTTAAGTCTCAAGTAGTGATACAAGGTAAGAAATGGAAAACACAGACTCCCCAAGAGGTGACCCAACGACGCAGGAGTCACAAATTCAACAACCACAACCGGAATCAACTACCGGACTGACTAGAGGGAATGGTTTGCAACAAGTCAATGCGGTAACAACGGTAAGATTACCACAGCCTTTTTGGAAGGAGACGCCAAACAGATGGTTCGCTGTGGCGGAAGCAGCGTTTTCGCTCTATCACATCTCATCTGACACATCTAAATTTAGATATGTCTTAATAAACTTGGACAGCGAGATGTTGGGAGTTGTGGGGGACCTTATTGACTCTCCTCCACCAAACGAGAAATACAACACCCTAAAAGCAAGAATCATCGCAGCGTTTGGAGAATCATCCGAAACACGACTACGGAGGCTACTCAGCGGACAACCGTTGGGCGACGAAAAACCCTCCTTATATTTACAACGTATGAAGGGACTAGCAGGAGGACAATGCAATACGGCAGTTCTACGCTCTCTTTTCCTGGAACAGCTACCGGAGCAAACGAGAGGCATCTTGGCGATGAACGAGACTGAAGACCTTGTCATACTGGCACAACAGGCAGACCGCATAATGGAGGTAATGAAACCACGCATCTGTGCTATCGAAGAGACGAGAGATGTTGTAGGGAAGATAACGACCCAAACTTCAATGAGCGGAAGAAGACACGGTGCTACAGGCGCAGATGACATAAGAGAGTTAAGAATTAAGATGGAAGAACTGTCAAGAGAAGTACGGAAGCTACGTTCGAGATCACGAGACCGACGGGATCCGAGACGACAACGTAACAGATCCACATCTCCATGGAAAAGGACAACGGACAAAGAAGGGAGATGCTACTACCACAACAAGTTTGGTAACAAAGCACAGAAATGCCGGGAGCCATGCAACTGGCAAACGAAAACGGAAAACTAAGAACGCCGACGGAAAACGAGGCGTTCGTCGGCCAGTTGGCACCTTCAAAACGCCTCTTAATGCGCGACCGGAAAACAGGGACGAAATTTTTAGTAGATACGGGGGCAGATGTGTCGGTTTTGCCAAAAACTTTTCTCGAAAGACGTCCAGCGAATCCCAATTTTTATTTATACGCAGCGAATGGTACCAAGATACCCACATACGGAATCAAGAAGATGACCTTGGACCTTGGATTGAGACGAGCTTTCGAGTGGAAACTTATAGTGGCCGAGGTGGCACAACCAATATTAGGAAATGATTTCTTGCACGAATACGAACTTCTTCCCGACGTAAGAAATCGCAGGTTGATCGACGGTATTACGAAGTTGACCGCAATTGGGACCATCACAAGAAGTAATCTAACCGTGGTGACGACGCTTAGGGGAGACAACGAATTCGAAAGAATTGTGAGAGAAAACATTGAAATCACACTCCCTAACAAAAAACGAGAACCGCGACATCAGGTACGACACCACATAATAACGATTGGCCCACCTTGCGCTGAACGGCCGAGAAGATTATCACCCGGCAGACTAAAGGCAGCTCGGAAAGAAGTCGACGAATGGATAAAGGAAGGAATTGTCAGCCCATCTTCAAGCCCATATGCGAGCCCAATGATGATGCGGAAGAAGAAGGATGGATGTTGGAGAATCTGTGGAGATTATCGACGACTAAATAAGATAACATTGCCAGACAAGTATCCAGTGCCAAACATCCAAGACTTTTCGCACCGACTGCACGGATGTACATACTTCACGACGATGGACTTAGAACGGGCATACTTCCAGATACCGATGGCACCCGAGGACAAAGAGAAGACAGCGTTGATCACGCCATTTGGATTATTCGAATTCAATGTGATGCCATTTGGGTTAACCAACGCAGCCCAAACATTTCAACGATGCATAGACACGGCACTAAGAGGACTCGACTACTGTTTCAGCTACGTGGATGACATCATGATCGCATCGCAGTCGAGAGAAGAGCACGTGAAACATCTAAGAGAAGTAGCGCAGCGACTAAAGGAGTTTGGACTTGTGATAAAGCCGAGTAAGTGTCAATGGGGAAAGAATAAGGTCGAATACCTTGGATACGAGGTAAGCAGTGAGGGAATAAAACCTCTTCCACAACGAGTGCAAGCCATAATGCAATTCCCCAAACCGAAAACGATATGCGAACTACGAAGGTTTTTGGGCATGATTAACTTCTATCGGAGATGCATCAAGGATGCAGCAAAAACACAAGCCCCTTTGCACGCCTTAACCGCGGGAACAAAGAAGCGAGACAAGAGACCAGTGGCATGGTGTGCGGAAACCGAGGCAGCGTTCGAGCAATGCAGACAGCAACTATCAAATGCCACGTTGATTACGCATCCAGCGGAAGGCAAACCGTTGCATTTAACTACGGACGCATCTGACGAAGCGATAGGAGCCACTCTTGAACAAATCATCGACGGCGAAAGGAAACCACTAGGATTCTACTCAAAGAAGTTAACAGAGGCGCAGAGGAAATATAGCACCTATGATAGAGAATTACTTGCAATATTCAAGGCTATCAATTTTTTCAAACACATGATAGAAGGAAGAAGAACTACCATCCTAACGGATCACAAACCTCTGACTTATGCATTTCAACAGAAATCATCGAAAGCATCGCCGAGGCAACAGAGGCACTTAGACCTCATTGGCCAATACACCACCGATATAAAGCACATCACAGGGCAACAAAACACGGTTGCGGACGCACTTTCGAGAGTAAGCAGCATCGAGTTACCAGTACACTTAACAACAGAGGAAATAGCCACAATGCAAGCCGAGGATGAAGAACTCACAGACCTTTTGCGGAATCCGGGCGCACTCAAACTGAAAAATCTAAGACTAACAGGCACGGAGACAAAAGCGTACTGTGACGTATCGACAGGGGATATCAGGCCATACCTGCCAAAAGCGCTAAGGAAAACGGTTTTCGACATCGAACACAACCCTTCGCACGGCAGCGGGAAAGCGATGAGGAAGGCCATAGCAAGAAAATACGTCTGGCCCAGCATGAACAAAGATATCAAGGAATGGGCAAGATCGTGTCTACCCTGTCAAAGATCCAAAGTCAGCCGTCACACGAGGAGGGTACCAAAGCACATAACGGTACCTGATGAAAGGTTTTATCATATCCACATTGACATAGTTGGACCGATGAATGAATCGCAAGGATTTAAATATTGTTTGACGATGATAGACCGTTACACGCGATGGCCAGAAGCGACTCCCATTAAAGATATAACCGCCAATACGGTAGTCGAGGCATTATTCTCAACGTGGATAGCACGGTTTGGCGCACCAGCGATCATCACTTCTGACCGAGGAACACAATTTGATTCCCAAGTATTCGAAGCTTTCGCAAGGATGATTGGTTGTCAAATGAAGCGCACCACAGCTTATCATCCCCAGGCAAATGGAATCGTCGAGAGATGGCACAGGGCATTGAAGGTAGCGATAAAATGCCACGAAGGAGTAGAGTGGGTGCAAGCGTTACCGGTAGTCCTATTGGGATTAAGAAATAGTCTGAAAGAGGACATAGGAACATCTAGTGCGGAGCTGGTATACGGTACCACTTTGAGATTACCAGGCGAATACTTTCTACAAGAAGACTTCGAGCCAGATAGCACAATATTTAAAGAAAATCTCAGGGAACACATGCGCGCACTAAAACCACATCCAACAGCTCATCACATAAGGTCGAAAATTTTTAAACACAAAGATTTAGAGACATGCACTCACGTATTCATAAGGGTGGACGGGGCAAGAAAACCCCTCGAGCAACCATACACAGGCCCTCATCCAGTAATTAAGAGAGACGACGAGGCTTACTACACGGTAAACGTAAATGGGAAACCGAATAAAATATCAGTAGACCGCCTGAAACCCACATTCATGCAAACAACTACAGCAGAAGAACTTGAGACAAATAGAAAACCGCTTCGGACATATGACGGACCAGCAACGAAGAGAAAAGTCAGTTTCGCAACGCAATGAACGCGTTACTGGAAGGGGAGTAGTGTGGCGATACAAAGCGATCACAGAGCCACCAACATGTGAAACACACAAAACTACCAACACTGTACACCAAAAATAATGTATTAGACTAAGTAACCGTTGAAAAATGTAAATAATAGAAAAATAATTTTCTTCGTTAGTTTTGTTTCGAATCTTGTATGTGCGACTTGTAATTGGTTAAGATTTGCATCACAATTGTATCGTGATGGTTTCGCAGGCACTAGGCCTCACGAGCAGTTACTTGTTACATTAGTAGAGAGTTATGTATAGTAGAATTATGTGAATAAATTCGTGTTAAACCTTTGGACGTGTGTGGCTTTCATTCATTGAGAAGGACGAGACATTGGCTTTCATTTATTGAGAAGGACGAGACATTGGTAACTGGTTCTACGGCGAATCCTGAGGGAAGGAGGACCCCATATTAGTTATGGGGACTTGACTCCCAATCCTCATAGGAATAATAATTAGATAGGAGATAGGATAGGATTTATTATTCTTTTATTATGGTTGTTCACCCGAAGGCTGTACAAAGAGAACTCATTTCTAATTCTAAAACAATTTATAAATTAAACGTTAAAATACATCAATGCTTACTTATCCTAAAATTAAATCTAAATTTGGTCTAAAGCAAAGTATTTTTGTTTCGTTTGTGTACAGTGGTTCTTCTGTAACATGTTGTTGTGTATGATCGTTTTTAACATGTAGATGGCGCTGAACCACCTTCACAGTCGGGTCGCCACATAGTTACGAACCGCTGGTCGCAATAGCGCCACTAAATCTCGAGTCTTTGGAATAGTGGTTGGAAAGTTGTGTGCGTTTTAAAATGAAGACAGAAACTGATGTAAATTTGCATTATATTTTGCAATATTATTACGCCAAAGGGAAAAGCGGTGAGTTGCGAGAGGCCATGACCGGACCGCAATTTATCAAAATTTACTTCGCGGAAATGGTTCGCTCCAATCGCCTAAATAGGGCGATTCTTCTTTTGAGGTACTCGGACTCAGTGAAATTGCTAGCAGTAATGTTGGATATTAGACTGAACTTGTACGCTCAACTGGACTACGTCATCAGTAAAGCCACCTGGGCTATATGGAGATGAAAAAGAGTTTTAGGTAAGGCATGAGATGTTACACTACAAATGTTCTGGATGTACAACAGCCAAAGATCAAAGTGGTCACGGTTATCATCCTAAACTGCAGTTGGCTTTCTTGCCTGGGCTATATGTGGACCTATCTCATAACTGCTATGGAGGAAATCATTGAATTGATTCCATTGCACATCTCTATATTGAAATCCGTCAGCATAAGTGCGTTGAGACCTCAGATATCATCGAATTGGCCCAACTGGTAGCTTCAGATTCTTCTGACTAAACTCATCACCCCTTTCGATGACCGATATCACACCCGGTAAAACCGCGAGGCATTACTTCTTAGTTTGGGCGAGAAGATGCCAGGGCTTTATCGAGACAAATCAGCGACCCTCCGCCTCCATCGTCTTTGTTTTCAGGATGGCCTAGACAAACCGCGTCACCCTCGACCATTCCTCGGGGCATCGGAGCAATCTCCCAACAATTGCGTCGGGGGTCATGCTTCCCAGCTTATTAGATATCAAGTACTTTACGGCCCTCGCTGATGCGATTGCAGCGTCCCCCACCCCGGCGCACCGTGTTGATGCTCTTTGTTCACATCTCCGTTTTGTAATCTGGAAGCTCAAGCCCGCAGTCGTGCATCCAGGAGGAGATTTTACGCATTGTCTGATTGAGGCGCATCTGCGCGACTGCAACATGTCTTTCAATTATGATCACCGCGACGTCGTCTGAGTGCCCAACCAGGAAAACACCTTCGGACATGTCCAGACACAGGAGCCCATTGTAGGAAATGTTCTAAACGTCGAGTCCCAGAATGGAATCCTGGGCGAACCCAGATGTTACCTCTCCGCAAACCATTGTTCGTTTCGTATTCTAAGAAGCGCTCGTTCAGATAATCCCCCAGTATCCTTTGCAGGTACTGAGGAAGTCTGAAGTCGATCTCCATCACGCCAAGCGCCCTGTCCCACCTAATGGAGTTGAAGGCATTCTTTATGTCTAGACTGGCCAGCAGACACAGGTGTCGAGCAAAGTAGTTTCCCTGCTCGGTCGACCTGGCGGCCGCAACTACCTGTTAAACCGCGTCAATAGTAAAACGGCCCGGTCGGAAGCCGAACTGCCTGGCAGCCAGGTCTCCAGGAAATATGCCCGCCTTCAGGCTCGAATTGCGCATCATTGTACAAGTACAGTAGCCGTGTTTTTTTAATGAACTATATAGTTTTTCCCCATAAAAATCTGAAAACCCAGGTTTTATCTGGGTTTCTATCGAGGTTTTGGGAAATTTTTTAATTTGCATATTGCATACTTTCGGGGGTTGGCATGTTGTTTCGGGAGTTGGCATGTTGCATACTTTCGGGGGTCGGAAAGACGTAATTTAAAAATAAATGCCTCGATTCCCAGATCCGGCGGGTCGGAAGTGAGTGCGGATTTGACACTTTGCGATTCTTCAAATCTTATTGTGGAATCAAATTACACAGAGCTAGATAGAACAAGAAGTTCGATTTATGGGTTTCTCGTGAGTTGAGCGAGAAAAATATGATTGATGAAATCGACTGCTTACTGAAAAGTAATGAAACTGGCCTATTTCTAAGAGGTTTCCTAACTGGTGATGAAGTGCACGACAATCTGAAGCGCCATATATCGTAGAAAAGGTATAGCGAGATATAAAAGGGTACGTGAAACCAAGATTGACTTCGAAAAAGGTGATGTTCTGTATGGTGGGACTGCAAGGAAATCGTCCACTATCGAAAGAAAACCGTCCATTAATTGTACACGGTCAGAAAATGGGTTTTCAACTCATCTGTGGACAACTAGAGAAGATTACGCCAAAGAATTCAACGAAAATGGCCTGAATTGTATAATAGGAAAGGTGTTGTCTTCTCGTTACGACAAAGGCTAAACATCCTTTGACTAACATTTGTTCCTGCATGGAATTACGTCAATGGAATAAAGCTGGCTCTAAATAATCTTATAACAAATGCAACGAACTTTTACCGCAGACCTAATATTATCTGATTATCTTTAATATCTATCTCAGTTACCAGTTTTTACCGTTTTGAGGTTATAATGGCATATTCCATTCCATATTCAAATGGTACATGTTATACCTCTCCTTTGGTTGATAATTGACCACTTGAGTCTACATTATCTGCCCAATATTTGTTGTTGAAAATGCATTGCATTAAATGGAAAGGATGTTGTTATAGTAAAAAGAGCCTACAATTATTCTCTCAAGTATCCATAAATATAATTTTAATTAGTGCTATTTTGAATTGTTTATTAATTAGTCCCCTGTGCGTTGATTGTAAATCTCAATTAACTTATGTCATTTTACTAATAACCGACAATTGATTGATTATTTTATTAATATGCCATCACCACGTCCAGCAAGGATGTTATTCAACAATTTATGCAAAAATATGACACCAAAACACGAAATTTCCAATTACATAATATGTGGATAATGAAATTTCATTCTGTCGATACTAATTAACATACAAAAAGTATTCTAATCATTGCCCATGAAATTTCCATAATAATTCCATTAGAATCACCATCACCAAAAAATAAATGAATGGCAGTGCGAATCGTTTCTGGTCGAAAGGACATGACCTGGTCAACAAATTACAAGAGAATTTCCACCGAAAAGGATATTTGGACAGTAGCCAAAATCGCCAACAGTTTTCCACAGAAACAAAAATCGATATTCCGCGAATTTAACCCCGGAGGCTTTGAATATAAATCAGCGAAATGTGGGCTGAACACAAGGGGGATGCCATAGACATAGTGCATGCATTACCCTAAGGACATTCGTCCTTATCAAATGATGTAACATGCTGGAAAACATGAACCCTCATATAATAGTAATAATAGTAAAAAGAAAATAAATAATAACGAAAAAAAAACATTATTTTACAAGGAATGACTCCGCAAGGAGCTAAGGATCGATTTTAGTGACATTTCAGGATTTTTCGTTCAGGTTTTTTTTACGTTAGACATCGATGGACAAGAATCCTGACAAAATTGGGTCGTGCAACCCAACGATAATTGGTCGAGCTCGGATACAATTAGGCAGCGCTTTTTCGCTCGACTAAGGCGGTATATGGTTGTTTGGATTAAGTGAAATACATGACGTAAACAAGCTTAGCACAAATTACCCAAGCATTAGGATTACGGCAAATCTGTCGATCGATGGGGGTTGTGTAAGAGATGTGGGTGATGTGGATGTCGAAAAAAAGGTCAAGGACATATCAAATTGTAATTGGTTTGAACTTTGCTTGTTTCTTTTCCATCAAGGGAGTTGAGGTAGGCCTTAGGAGTCATTGACAAAGTTGTTATGTTTTACTGTTTGAACCTGACCGTTGAAAAATTAAGAAGAACGCCCACGCAGGGTTGCCAATTCTAGGGAGTTGTTGGGTTTGAAACAGTGGGGCTACTTATTATTTAATTTCACACTTAGATATTTATTCTGATCAATTCGGAACTGTAGAGGGAATGGTATGACAGAAAACAATTTTTAGATGATAGTTTTCACGTTTCAAAAACAGAAATTTTAACCTTGGCTGAAAAATTGGTTGATCCATTAAATACGAGAACGTACATACATATGCATCCAGAGCCTAAAGAATTTCTGAAAGCTTACTACAAGTTCAAAGGGAGAATGCTGTACAAACATCATCGTATAGACGCTACGCGAACCAATGTGCTCCCCACGACTTTAGTTTATCACAAAAAAAAAGCTTGGGATCTATAGCCAAAAACCATGCATTGGTGCTATGATATCATGGTCCTATGTGGTGATACAGAGCCGCGCATAAGAGTTGTGCAAGGAAGCCAGACAACCTACAAAGAATTTCCTACTTTTCCACCACTACAGCCCCGAAGACAGCTCTACTTGAAGCTGCCCCCCTTTGGAGTGGCAAAGACTACAATAAGTGCTTCTCTGAGACTGATAACGAAAGACTGTTTTCACCCGAGAGATCCTACAGTTTTTGGAGCTAAGTCTAATTCAGGTGGAATCGTATGGTATAGGCTCGTATACCACAGACGGCTTTAAGGAAAAAACAGGAGTCGGGGCCAGGATCTGGGAAGAAAGCTTAGCAAATCGATCAATTGAAGGGCCCTGGCTGTAGGTTTTAAGTGGGTCTGAACCTAGCAAAAATTACGATGAGACTTCACTAGTCGAGTAAAAATAACATATAACCTTACAACGGGCGAACACCGACCGTGATTGAAACATAGTTTTCGGTCGTGTGACGGGCATCAGAAGGCCGCTTGCAGGACTGTACGGCAGAACACCACACACCGACTGGTATGCTTTTGTATATTTTTCTCCGACAGTCAAGATGCATTGCTGGCCATTAAATCTCGAAGGGTGTCAACAAAGACTGTCCTGGATTGTCTCCGATCTCTGAAATCCCTCAGCAGGAACAACAGTGTCACGCTGATGCGGATTCCGGGGCCACGAAGGTCACATTGGTAATTAAATTGCCGACGGCCTGGCTAGAGTAGGCGCAAACTCATCACCTATCGGTCCGGAACCTTTCTGTAGCTTAGCAAGCTGCCACGTTAGAACGGCCATCAAAAATTGGGTCGACCAGCTGTTTCTTCATAGCTGGACAAGGACCCAGGGTGCTCGTCAATCTAAAATATTCATCCAAATCGATAAAGCCACTGTTCGCTTAACTACCATCTAAACAAAATAGGTCTGGTGGCCGATTGTAGCTGTCGGTTCTGCGGAGTTGCTGTGCGACTGTGCGGCTACAGCGAGGAAGAGATTGAGCCTCCTCCATCGTGGCTTCTCTACCCCGAGGGAGATTTGGGACAGAAATCCTAAATCAGTTTTAGGCTATATTAGAAGCCTTCTCTATATGAAGAAAATAGATTGTCAACACAGTAACAACCCAGTGGGAAAATTAGGGAGTACTGCTCAGGGGGCTTATTTTGAGCGCTGTCCGATATGCTCCCGAGAACGAGAACATTACTACATAGAGATATATCATAAATTTAATAGACCAAAGAAAACGGGCGATTATCTGCGTGCCCATAAAGGGTGACATTAGCACACAGCTTTGGAAGTGGTTAGAATTTAGTTGGGGGACTGCTTTGATAAAACCACAGGCGTCCAAGAATTTTCTTTATTAAAACGCTTTTTTTAATCCCTAGAACGCTTCTGAAGGAGCATAAAAAGGTATGCTCCTCTGCAATGACATGCAATGTTAAAAACTATATATGGAAATGGTATTTGAACGAGAGCACAGTAAGCTATTGGAGCACTCAATTTCCCGCTGGTAAATGAATCTTCCCTCACAGCCAAATGAAAATCACAGCAAAGGATTAAGTTTAACCTAGTTTAAGACTGCCAAAGGTGCCTTGGTGACCTGGGTGTTTTCAACAAGCTACTCTGACACTTTACAGTATCGTAAGTCCAAGTGCAGATTGAGGTACTTTTGTACCCGGTACTTCATCGTCCACTTTTTTCGTGCTGCATTTAACTAAATTCCATGCAAAGCCAATTAATTAATTATCCTCCATCCAAATCCCGTAGTTGTTACTTAATAATACAAAAACTCTCACCTACATGCCCACCCCACACCCCAAACAAACCTTAATTAATCGATCACCTAAAAATGTCAAGCAGTAAATTAAGTAGCTGCTAGTACCTATCAAAGGGCAATCTTTCGACCCTACACCATTGCGGCTGGCTTGGCTATACACTTAACCCAATTCCATCTCAACGATAGTAAAATTTAAGATAAAGTCCATAGAATGAACACTTGGCCCCAATGAAATGATCATAAATAATTGATTCCACCCCCAATCGCTTCTGTTTCAACCAAAGGGGGATGATTCTAGGTCATTGGGTGTAGCCACTAAGGCATATCTACTACTAATGTGATAAATTTTGCGGAAACTTGTATATTTTTTTGATGGTGTTGTTTATTGTTACTAAAACCTAGAGAGTGGTTTTTGGAGGTTGTTTTTGGGTTTTTTTTTTACTATCTATACATAGTTGGGGGAGGCTCACGTGGGACATGTAACACAAGAGCTGGAAGTCATTAAAAGATAACTAAGCCCTCACGTGACTTGGTATGTTGTTGGTTTATTGCCTTTATGAGGAAAATAGTTATAAACAAAAAACAAATACAAATTTTTTTGGGGCTAATTTGAGTGGTATTAGACTTTTTTTAATGTCTTTATGATGCGAGACTTTGGGTTGGTGGGATGAATAAAAAACTAAATCATTCTTCTATATATTTATAATTACAAATTAGAATTTCCGTATAAACAATTAAGAAATATCACAAGCCACAGCAGAAAGCCACTAAGAAGGAATTAATAAGTAGCATGAAGGGTAAACGCCACAAAGCCGGGATTTAAGGAAAAGCCTAGGCCGAATAGTTGGTTTAATCGAATCAATGATCGAAAGATTACAACAAATTAAGAAGTGTCTATAAACCCATACATTAGGAAAGTGAAATAACCATTTACAGTCAAAAATGGTGACTCCAGCAGCTCAATAGCGGTGCCTCTAAAAATACCTCAACTAAAGTTTGCATAGATTTGATGAGTCTAGTTTAGGTTAGGTTAGGTTAGATATGGCTGAGTTGTTGATTTAAGCTCAGGCACTTAAACCTGATGTTAAAGTGTCGTTTCTTCGCTAAACCATCTCGAGAAAGTTAGGGTTCCAATCTTGGGATCCCAATCTTCCAGATTTCCGCAAGCGTGCTTAGAAAGGGCTCACCAAATATGGTTAGTCTCCTTCTGCTTAGTGACAGGATATTTAGTACATTTTCCTCCTCGTCCGGATTCTTACAGCTTCAGTCAAAATCGTAGGTCTCAAGACCTAGGCGAGTTACAAGCGTCCCTATCAGACAGTGTCCAATCAGCACTCCCACTATAGCTGAGAGGTCTTGTCTCCGGAGGTTTAGTAGTGAAAGGTCCGCCTGAGAGGATAAGAGAACCAGGTTAATTTGGCCAAAGTGCATTTATTAAAATTCCTTCAATGCTTTTTCGCTTGGGGCGTTGTGTGCTGTTTGCATTGGAGTTTAAAAGTAGCCCAAGGCATACCAACCCTTTGCTTTCCTGAAAGGAGAGTGGAGGTCATGCCTTCTCCTAGCCAGTTCGTCAACTTTACAATTGTCCTCTAAATTTCGGTGACCTGGCACCCATACGAGGAGGATTCTGAACGGCTGAGCGATATTCAGAGGCCGTTCTAGGGCTGTTTGAGTAAGAGCGCAGAGCTTTCAGAGCCGGCTGACTATCTGAGAAGATGTAGACAGTCCGATTTGAGGTTTTATTCCTCCATGAGAAGAGAACCAGTTCCGTTTTTACTAAGTTAACGTTTAGCCCGCGGATGGCAGTCTAGCTTGAGGGAGTTTGTAACACCGTCTCCATTAGATCCCAGAGGACTAGAGAAAATTTTCCTTTTTTGATGATAACAACGTCATCCACTTACGCTAGGACGTGATGCCTCCATGCGTCGCAGCAACTGGTTCATAGTTACAACTCATTGGAGCGGGCATGGTACTCCTCCTGGCGGAGTGCCTCTATTTACGGCTTTTGTGACCAAACTGTTGCCAAAAATCGAGCTCATCATCCTGCCAGAAAGCATTTCCTCGATGAAATACACCAGCGATGTCTCGATCTCCGTGTTCTGTCAAGGCTAGGGTAATGGCGTCCAAAAGTACGTTGTTAAACGCTCCCTCTATGTGAAGAATTGCTACTAATGCTGTTTGGCCTGAAGTCTTTGGGTGTTGCTTGGGAAGCTTTTCCTGCCTTAGGTATGAAAACTACTTTAACTTCCTTTCCAAATAGAGGGGATGCAGTTATTTTGAAGGCACCCAGTAAACATGGTCTGCAGCCAGGACTAATGGTACGCTGCAGTAGTACAGGGCCTGGTGATTTATAGGGCTGGAAGGTGTTTACAGCTCATTTAATTTTTACTACTTACGATAGATTTGACCAGCTGTGGCGCGGCCGAAGCGTTTATCGTGATAGCTGTCTCAGCCGTAATACTACTCGGGGAATGGGTGTTCATATGTAGTGTCAGTAATTCTCTGCTTGAGTCAATCCAATCGCCGTTTTCTTTGCGTAAAAAACTTAGCATTGTTGGCGTTTTATTAAATATTTTACGTAGCGTTGAGGCTTCCGACGTAGACTCCATATTGCTGCAAAAGATAGCACAGGAGGTACGTTTGGCATTCCTTATTGCCATTTTGTATCTATTCAGATTCAACTTATAGCAGTCCCAGGAGATTACGCTATTGCTGCGTCTAGCTGAAGTAAATTCCTTTCTACACTATTTTCGGAGCGTTTCAAGTTCGCGAGAACACCATGAGCGTTTGGAGCCGTCTTTATGCGGTCTTTGCGGACAAACTCTATTAATCGCGAAAGTGAATTGTTCTGTGAAAATGTCCACAATCCTTTCGAGTTGTGCGTGGTTTTTGGGAATACAGGGAGGCTTAGGGGAAAGGTTTTTTGCGATTAGCCTAGTAAGGTAACCCTAGTCTGTCGTTTTGAGGTTTTTTATTTTACAAGGGGCGGTTGGGCTAGAGTCCTGCAGTTGGAACTCTATAAATTTGTGTTCTGAGAAGGAGGGCTCCTTCAAGATCTTCCAGACCACTATTCGGTCGGAGTAGCAGGCTGAGATAAGGGTGATGTCTAGCACTTCTTCTCTGTTTTTGGTAAAAAAGGTGGGATCATTACCTTTATTACAAATAGCAAGCTCACCTCGATCTTTGGTGTCCGCGCTGCCCCATTGTGTTTAGTGTGCATTTGCATGACCTCACATATCCAGGACTGTGGTAGCATCGGTGTAACGTAGCAGGTCCAGAAAAGCATAGGAGGTAGAGGGCCTTCATCGTCGTGGGCTAGATAGAAAGAGGCCATCCTGAGTTTCAGCTATCCGGTGTATACATATGGTGGATGCGGCCTCGATTCAAATATAAACTACTCCAGCTTCCGTAAAATCATTCTTGTTGTGCATATGTGGCAGAACGTCGTCTTTTGATGAAAGAAAAAATTTCGTTTTGAAACCAAAGATCTTCCACTTTTTCTGGTCACAATTCGGTTCCAGCTTGTCCAGATGGCTGCCTTTCCCGATGACATTAAGGTTTTGATAACCAAACCTAACCTTTTTCGCTAGTTGGTTACGCTGGGGTTTTATTCCTCCAGAGTTCCAAGACCGCCCCGTCAATTTCCACAGTTTTTTCCAGGACGAGGCTCTTATTTTAAAGCGGCTCACACACTTTCAGTTTAACTGTGCAGTTTATCACGTGCGACGGCATGTCTAAGCGATAAACTGTGTGAACTGTGCAGTTTTAAACTATTTTCACTCAGCCTTCAAACCTGAGCTTCTGGACCCTCTTTTGCTCCGATAAACTCCCCAGATCAGACAGTTTGACGTTCTCTTAGTTCCGTCCATTTGCCACTATTTAAAAGATGACAGCACTGCGCAAAAAAAACAGTACAACGAACTGGCGAACCCACACAATTTCAGTTCAGTTTATCGTACAATATTTTTTACGAGGTTCATCGTCATTTTCTTTTACATCCTCCAGACCCCCCCTCTAACCTTTCCTATTCTCCTCTATTCTTCAAACCAAGCTTACTACTAGACATTGCACCATGAACTGAACGACATGACGGACAGGTAGTATAAAGGCTTGATTTTTTCATATTAAAAAAAAAAAAAAAACATAGTTCAACTGCGCAGTTAAAACTGAGAGTGTGTGGACCACTTAAGTTGTAGTTTTAAGCTCGGAGTTGAATTCTTAGATTCTGCTGTTTAAATATTTTCTCTTCTTCTTTCTGCAAAGCTTGTCTGTAGTTCTTCTTTCTTCGGTTGAAGGCTTCTATCACTGCTCCTGTGCGCTTTGCGGTGAACTTACGGTGGCCCCAGTTTATTTCTTCAATTGCGGATATACAGTTTTCACCGAACCAACCAATTCTAGCCTGTCGGGGTTCCAACATAGTGTATCTTCTTCTGCCACCTTTAACCTTTTAATATTTCTTTATTTATCGTTGATGTTGGCTTGTTCTTCTAGTACTTCTCTCAAGTTTTTTACGGACAGGAATCTCCTCTTCAAGTTTCAACTTCGTACTATCAGTTAAACGTGTAAACATGGAGTCTTAAGTTCAATGCTCACCCAGAACACCAAATACAGTCTACAGTTATTGATTTTTTGATAATCCTTCTTGTTTGTTTTTCTTATTTCTTTTAAGTGAAACCTAAAATTTAATCTATGTATTTATCCGTTTTTGTGTATATACTAGAACACAGCAAATTATTTTTGAAGCATATTATTCTATGACAGATCTGTCTTCATTAGCACCGTGTGGTGGTGGTGTCTTCATTAGCACCCACTTGAAATTTCCATTCCACTCCATTTCAAGACTTTTCACTCTAAATTTGCAGTCGGTTCTTATACACTCACGTTCACTTTATCTAACACAGAAAAAGCTGTTCACATTAAGACAAAAAAAATATCTCTCAACATTACAATAATTTCCTCCCATTTTCATTTAAAAGTAAAATCAACATCCGCATTTCTTCCATCCGCAATTCAAATCACGTTTCTTTTTCGTTATATTAAGGTCATAAATAGCATAAAATTCAACATAATAGCAGCATTTTAGGCGCCACCATAATAATAACATCATGTACCCCAATTATGTCTCCATTTCGTAATATTGCGTAATATTTCGCAATAAATTAATCTCCATCAACTCGCTTTTAACTTAAACCATTTTCGCGTAATTTTGGGAAGTTTTGCGTGTGTGTGTGTGTAGTTTCTTCAAGGCAAGAAGGTGAACCCAGGTAAACACAAAGCAGTCAAACGGGGTATTGCAAAAGGTGCCATAAATTCTGTCGTCATATGGCTGACTCTCTACCTAACCTAACCACCTACTACTACTCCTTGATGAAATTGATGGTGTGACGAAGGTAGTGTAAGTATGCGCCAGCAAAGAAGGAAGGAAACTTTTGCTAGAGAGAAAATGATGAAGGTTAAGTAAGCATACATACACTGAAATGTGAGCTTTAAAACTCCCCAAAAAAAGGATATGAAATTCCCAAGCGATAAGGAAACTCGACACTGAGAACTGAGGAGTTAAGGGGATGGGTGGGTATAAGCAGAATACTCCAAGGGGTGAACTTTAGATATGCATAGAAATTATGGATTAATTTATCATAAATGAATATTAATAATCATAATTGCGAAATCGAGATGATTCTTCTAAATTATTTTATGAGAGTTGAATTTTGTTATGTTTTTATACTTCAAGTTCGTTGTTGATTTCGTGGAATCTTGGTTAATTTTTGCCGAGGTTATTTTCAGGTCTTTAATATTGTACGTACGTGAGTGAACCACCGATGATGGTGAATCAATTCCATATCTACACAGAACGTGCCTCGTGCATGGAGGGATTTTGTTGAGAATCTTCTTTAAATTTATATAAGATATCTTCTAGGTGAATTCACGAATTTAATTCGGGATTTATTTTCTTGAGATATCCGAAATTGGAAAATTGTGGGTAGTTATTTTAAGATTGGACTTCATACGTGTGTTAACTGCTAAATTAGACATTTATAGAAAATGTTTTATATGTTTTAAAAAAGATAACTCACAATCAGCGTGTGGTGATCAGAGATTAAAGGAATAGAGGGAATAATAAGTGGGAGCATAAACATCCATGAGGATAATCCTTATTCGTGATTTTATCATAAACATCAGCCTAAATTATCCCGGTTAAAATCTAAGATTGGAGTTAATGTAATGAAATAATTGGAGCTTGAAGGAATTGTATGAGACGAACAAGTCAAGCAGCATATTGAACGTATTTGGTGCTTAGTTGGGGGACCGCTTGATAATAAAATATAAAGCTTTTCGACACCGCAGTTGTTTCACATATCCACAGGCGCCATAAAATTGGAGGGTTCAAAAGTTTTCTCTACTTTTGTGACTGCTCCAAGAACGCTTCTAAAAAAGCAGCAGTAAAATTAGTGCTCCCACCGCGATCATGCATGGTTAAAAAAGATATAGAACTGGGATGGGAAGGAGAACACCCCAGGCTTTTTACGGAGGGTTGTAGAATTTATAATGCACCAGTCCATTTCAAGTTTTATCATTTTCCTCAATACTTATACTACATACTTCAGTAGTAGTAAAGAGACTACTAAAGGGCAAGCCCAATTTTACCTGATACATGTCGTCAATGTGTTTTCCTTAATTCTGGATTTGTTTACGTCTTTTTATTGTGATACCAATTGGTGTTGCAGCTGGTTATGATGAGTCACATAGAACGAGAGCTGGCAAAAAATATAGCCTATGACGATGTAATGAATGACTTTGCGGAATTGAAAGCAATAAAAATGGTGTTTACTATTTATATACGGATTTCAATCCATTCTCGGGCCCCCTCTCGTCTGGAGCCCGGGGTCATTCATCCTAATAACATCTCCTTTATGACGGGCCTGCTCTTGTCCGCGCCACTTACAATTGTGCATGTAAGAAACAGTCAGATCCACTTTCAAACTCTGTCCCTGTGCCTTTATTGATAGCAAAGCTGACGCTACAGAAGTTTGAAGTAGGTAGTCTGATATACAATCAGAGTCACTCGGATATGAAGACGGTTTCTACTACCATTGAGGCCAATGAAAATCTGGGCTTCGACAACGTGTTTGAACAGCGTTTTCACCTGAAGTCGGGTTGTACTGTACAGCTTCGGAGGGTTTCAATTGCGCAACAGCATTACTGGAATGCCAACCTTGAGGTAGAGGACATGAGATGGTATTCCTGGTGGGTTAAGTGTAAGAATTCTAAAGGGTAATGTACAGCATTCTCGATTTCCATTACCGAGACCACCGATTCTAACTTTATATGCTCTATTGGCAGTTTCTCAAGCAGAAAGTTTTCGATACTGTTGGCTGAGTCGTTTGTTGAAGTGGGAAAAGCTCTTTCCCTCAACCAAGATGTGCCAGCCTGATGAATGTTGAGGTCTTTTCTTGCCCTGTCTTGTCTTGGTCTTGCTTTGGTCTTCGGTCCTGTCTCAAATGACACTTGATTTTCTTATTTTACACTGGTTTATGTTTAGGCAAGCTCAAAATGTCTCGGATTACGCATAATCACAGAATACGGTAATCCATATTTTCGAAGCAGGTTCTTCACATAACCTTGCGCAGCCTGGGGCTAAAATATGATTCAGGGCCTATTAAGGAAATTGACATAGTACATATTGACATAGTTACATAGTGCAGCCTAGAATGGAACAGACGTTATGTAGACAGGCCCAGACATGATCCGAAGGGAGGAATACTGGAGCTTTAAGGAATAGTATGGGAAAAACACAATTGCAAAAGGCGAATAAAAATGTAAAGCTTTTCGAGACCGCAGTTGTTTAACATATTCACGCTTCTAAAGAGAGCAGCAGGAGTGTTCCTCTCTCTCTCTGATCGGTAAAAAATAGGACTGCGATGGGAAGGGGGCACCTCAAGCTTTCTAAGGAGAGTTCTAGCATTGATAATGCAGCACTCTATTTCCCGCTTGGTAAGGTTTCCCTTTTCCTCATTAATACCCAATTCGAGCTTATACTACTTCAGTGGTAATAAATTGACCACTTAAGGGCAAGTAAATGTTCCAATCTAATCTAAATATAAAGGCGTTCAATCTTTTCTTTCTCAATTATGGATTTTACGTCTTTATATTGTGATACTTATTGCTGTTGCAACTGGTGAACGCGGTATCTAACAGCATAGATGAGCCATAGAGTTCGTAACCATACACATATATTTTAGAGTGCTGCAAGCTTGGGTTTCAGGCTTAAGGTTACTGCTCGACAATTAGAGCGCTGAGATATGGGAGTTTTGACATTTTGGGTTTTATGCTATTTTCAGGGCCACTAGACGATTACTACCCAGAGATATGGTGTTTTCACTTTTTGGTTTTCAATCTATTCTCGGGACCCCCTCTGGCCTGGGGCACGGGATTCAAATATTGACCCAATGACTCTCTTGCTGATTATGGTCAGAATGCAAAAGTAGGAGAGAGTTGTTGTGCATAATCCACTTGATTTTCGAGCTTGGGGCCTCCAAAATTAACTCGTCTAGCAACGTTAGCAGTTTTAATTTCTAGAAGACAGCAATCCCTTAGCTGATTATCCACCGACTGTCGAAGATCAACGGCTTGTTCGGCTTGCTTCGATCTTCGTGATAACATGTCGTCTATAATGTTTTCTCTCTCATATACTGAAATGTTACAAAGTTTGACGCATGCACTTCACTAATGTTTTTACTGCTACAACCGGCTCATTCAATACATGTATGCAAGGCCGCAATAACAGGAGGGTCCAGGGGTCCGGACACCCGCTCATATATGTGGTAAACCTAACATTAAATCAAAAAATTTCGACCCCATATGACTCTAGACTCCGACTAGCGATAATATAATCTATTTCAAAGAGTGTCATTCTACCAATTTTTACTTGGTCCCCCAACTAAGTACTTTCCATGTCCAATGCTGCTTAACCTACGCAATCGAACGAAAACCGATCTTTTGAATATGCTAATGGTATCCTTTGGTACCAAGATAATTGCCTTCACTTACAATTTCTAAAAGCTCCAGTTTTGCTTTAGTCTAGAAAAAGTGTGAACGTACCGTGTTTCGTTTGGAGTATACCTTGCGAATATTATTGATTCGTGGCTATTTGGAAAAGTAAAATTTTTACTCAGGCGTATCGTGTCTGTTTTGTGTGGCATATAGGCGTTTTGACGCTACGCGTGCCTGTTTCAAGCTACGAACGGGCGAGTCGTATTTTTACTTGGGCATCAAATACTGCAGAACATGAGAATTTTTAAGTTTCGCAATTCTTTTCTATTATTTGCGAAAATAAATTGTATCGCGACTATAAGCCATGTGTGTTCGTATATCATGGTAAGCGTTGTAAAATTGCCATAGATTCAATTAATTATAATTTCATGAATTGCAACCACTAAGATAATTGGCTCAAAATCAAACCAAATATACCTTTGTTAACTCAAACTTTGTTGTTTTAATACCACTTAGAATCCAAATAGCAAATTACTATAAATAAACACTAGCTAACAATTGAAGATTGTTGAACTATACTTCAATATGCTTCCTAGGGGGAATGCAACTGTTTCCATAACTCGCCAAATTACCAAAAGTACCCTAAAAACACTCAAAATTGTTGAAACAAAACAACAATCCAGTAACAGGAACCATAATAATCAGCATTATAAGTATTGCGCAATGTTTCGAAATGCATGAAAATCGCCTCCTTGCTAAGGGAATTAAGCGTATTAACTTCATAATTACGTAGAAAATGTGTGTGCAAGGACTTCCTAACTGCTTGAACTACACATTCCCAATGTCAGATTCACAAAATTCACTTTACCAGGAACTAATTTCATTTCGCACAAAGCCCGAACAAGAGTCACTAAACTTTTGGTAAAAGCAAAAGCCACACACACACCCAGCCGGTACGCAGGCAGGAGGAATCAACCACCACGCAGGGATATTCAGCAAAATACTGGAATATCGCTAGACCACACAGAATCCTTAATAATCCTTTTTGCAGGAATTGAAAATTCAAGAGGATCTTTTGAAGTTTCAATATGTAGCAGCGGCTTCTGCTTTTTGGGTACTTATAAATGTTTACAATTTCATTGAGCGTGGGTGTGCATGTGTGTGTGCGAAAAAGGATAATTGAGAGATATTTGTGAGTGGAAGAATTTTTTTCTAGGAAATTTTGCAGTATGGTGTTGAAAGGAATAATCTAGGGTTGACTTGTAGCAGATTTTTATGTAGTAAAAAAAATAACGTAAAATTTTATAGGTGCACATTTTTTTATGCTGTTATGGTGGTATTAACGGAATTTATTTCGATATAATAGTCATCATACGGAAAAGGGTTTTGTGCGCCATTGAGTCGTAACTTTACTATTATCGATCTTTAAAATACAAAAAAATTTCAATTGTCTAGGAGCTGAGCTACACATACTATAAGTATTATTGCATGGATGAATTCCTGAAAATGATTGGTTACGAGATTGACATAGCTGTCATTTATGGGTTTATGAAGGAGTCAATTGTTGTTGCGTTGCTTCATATTTTAGGCAATTGTCTTGGTAAACGTGAAGGGTTTCATTTAACATATTTAACAGACCGGTTTTAGTTTGATTACAGAGGTCAAGCAGCATTGGACGACATTAGCACTCAGTTGGGGACCACATTGGTAAAACGACGCTTTAAAAATATAAAGCTTTTGACACCTGCGCATTTATAACTTACATATTCACGCCGAAATATTCAAAATTTGCGGCCTCTTTTTGCCACTGGAGATCGGATAGCAATGATTTTTCCTCAAAGATGTCAAATGGGGCATTTCTTATAAGTTATAGCGAAGCGCGAATGAGGCAAGGCGTTAGATTCTCTGTGTGAGCCTTATAGGGCAATCCACACGGAGTCCACATGAGAATTTAAAGCCATATAACTCAACAGACAGCTGGCAAATAAAGTGACCGATTAACTTTTTACATTTTAGCGGTTATCTGTTCAAGTGCTCCACATCCACAATGATTTTGCTCCGCCAGCCCTAGGCAGGAGCATCAGTATCTCCGTTTAAAACATATTGGTTACGAGATTGAGTTCAGTTAGGGTCGACTGAATTCGACTCAGCCCTGCTACTTGGGTTGAGTTGAAATTATGCATATATACGGGAGTTCAGTAGTTGAGTAGTCGAATTTAGTTGACAGCAGCATCACTGTATTTTGTTTGTAACGTATATATGAAGCGACATATGTATCAACCCGAACCAGGTAGGAGAACTGAGTTGAGTTGAATAAACCCAGTTTCAACTCGACGGCCGTTTATGACTGGGTTCAACCTGATCCTAAACGGGGAAATTTGAAGTAGCTACCCTGCCAAAGATTGCCAGCGTAACCTTGGGTAGTTTCGCGCATGAGGAAGAGTCATTTGGTGGGTTTGGATCCTCACGATTCTGCGTAAAAAGTTCTTCAAGAAGCACCCGTAGAGCGTAATAACGTTTTCTTATATTGTGTATACCTGCATTTTGTAACTGGACGAATCTTCTCCAGGTATGATTTCGAGGTGTCGCTTTAAAATTCTGTGCCACTGCTGAGTATGACTTGATAAAAAAAAGCGGTTTGTGGTCCAAATCCTGTGTAGCCTGGTCTACCAATTCTTGTAGAGTTGAAATTACCAATTGGCAATTGGCACCAAAATAGTTCAACAACACAGAAGTAGCCATTTTGACAAGAAGGAATGAAGTTCTGTTATAGGTCACTTTGAGCTTACACCGAAAGGGAATGAAAGGATTGCCAAAGTAAAGAACCGGTTTTATATCTTCACCGGGTTTCATCTGCAGGGATACCCTCAGGGGCGGCGCTATAATAGGTGCAATGGTGCCCTTGCAGCGGGCACAATTCCAGAAAGTAAGATTTAAAAAAAAATTAGAAAAAGTGTTCTAGTGCCTTCGTTGTCATATATTAAAGGAACTGCACAGAACATCTTCTGTAAAGTGTGGCCAATCCAATTCCACTTCGTTCGTCTGATTTCGTCGTTTATAATTTCATGGTCGGCACTGTGCCATAGTTCTTGATTTGTAATTCGTACTTGTCGTACAATTATAGATCTTTATTTCGGCGAGAAACATCTGGATCGTCTCTGTTCTGAAGTTGTTGAAAGCGCTTACTATGTCCAGAAATGCTGTTAAGGTGCACTATTTTTTTTTATGCAAGATTCTACAGTAGAAACTAAGGCAGGAACCACCTATTATCTAATAATAATATGAAGGCTTGGAGAACGACATAGAGACCTCTTTTATTGGAGATTCGAGTGTATTGTACAATAGATTTTCGGAGCCCAAGATTATGATGGAAATAGTTAGAGTAGAGAAGTGAAACTAACACCGAAAAACATCCTGAAGCATTAAACAGCATTAGCGAGAGAGTTTTGCGAAGTAAAGAGAGCACAAAAGCAAGATCGCAAAGCAAATCCTGATTGCACAAAGGCAGGGATGGCGCTTTCATAAGTGCAATTGGTGCATTTGCCCTAGGCACAGTTGGACGGGCGTAATTTTAGCAAAAAACTGAAAAAAATATTCCCTTATCTTCATTTTCATATATAAAAGGAACTGCACAGAATGCTTGTGTTTTTTAATTGTACTTCACTGCGATCAGAATATGAATAGCTGATCGGCGCGCAATATGGCACACTGCACCGGGCGCAAAAAACCCAAACGCCGGTCGTGGATACTCTAATAGATAATCTAAAAGGAGACGACTTAATCGTTTATAGAATGGCAGAAGATTGGCACTTACAGTCGATGTCAAAAATGTGAGTAGAAAATGTCTATGCCGCTAGAAATCGAACCTCAACTCTTAGGATGGTAGTCGAAAACTCCCTTACCTCTAGGTTATCGAGGTCGGCTTCTAAATGTCATATGTCTACATTTTAGTAAACAGACTTAATTTTTGGCCATTTGTAAAAGATTAACATCGAAAGGTACGACAGCTTCTTGGTACCTCTATTCCCAACTAACCAAGACGAGGGAAGCACAAGTGAACAAGCACACATTATTGGAGGCAGCGGTGGGATCCAATTCCAGGCCATTTTTAAAAGATTAACATCGAAAGCTTGTAAAACTGAAATTTAACATTTTTTATATTAAAGTTATATAAACTTATGCACTCTACAGAAAAAAAATCGTCCTTGTTTTATTAAAGCCTTGTCAATCGCATTCAAGATTATTCCAATGAACTAAATGAACTGACACAGAACATGATTCGTTCTCCTTCACTACATTTAAATTCGCATTCTACAAAATTGTTATATATCCACACATATACATAGGTAAAATATACAGGAACAATATGACAAACAGGACATCCCCTCAATCCATCAAGGCCTACCAAAGATTGCACATCGAATACTAAACAATCTTCTGAGTACCTATACATTGTGATAGAGAACAAGGACATTATGAAAGCTTTGGTTTTGATTAAGTGGCAATAAAGGAGCAGCTTTCAGTTTCGCAGGGGAAAGGATATAAATTGTTAGAGTAAAGAGAAGAGATCGTTTAAGAGAATTTTTCCTTTTGGACACATGTTGCAGGAAAATTTGTTGCAGATGTTTTTTGATGACAATAGAACGTTATACTATGTAACTTATGAGCTATAGACACGGTTTTAATTATTCGGGATTTTACGTTTTCTAAACCAGAGCTTAAGCTACAATTCAACCTGATAATAACAACTATGCTAGAAAGCACCACCCATCCTATCAAATCAGCAGATGAACCAAGAATTCACGGTACCAATAAAACCGAGGGTTTAGAGTTCAAGCGTTGCTTTAGTCTATACGAATAGCACAAGTGAAAGCTAAGAGTAATGGCATTGGAGACATCTCACTGCCTTGAGAGTCTTAATGTAAGATCTTAAACGCGAGAACGTTGATGATCCTTTTAGAGAGGTGAATAAGTAGTCCGCGACAATGTTCTGTTTAAGGAACTCTTTTACAATTTTTAACTACTGCAGTTCTGGAAAACTAACCATTGCTCCATCTAGAACACCAAACTAAGTCTTTTTACACCAATTCCCCCTTTTTCCATTTTAAACAATTTGACTTCTTAAATTTATTCTTAATTACCTCAGGAGTGACTTTAATTAAGGCACGAAGTAGATATCCAATCAACCTTTTTGGGATTAATTACGCTGAGCATACGATATTCTAGAATAGACCAGAGCATCTGGGTCGCACCTTTGTGTGTGTCTGGATAACTGAAAGGTATGGAGTGGAGAAGATAGACAGAAGTTCATAAGACATCTAAAAGAAAAAGGACATGAGGTAAACTTTAGTATACGAAAAGGGTCCAGGAGTAATTTGACTAATTCTGAAAGTCAATTGCCTGACGGTAATTGCTAAAGGAGGGAGGTAATTTATGTTGCAAATTAACTTAAAAAAAATTATTAATGGAAGGGGTTAGGGATGAAAAAATTACGGCTAGAAGGGTTGTGATCTGTGTTTTTTTTTTGCAGGTGTGAGACTTGAGGTGTCTGGGTCTTCCTGTTATCGGTTTCCTTCCGTAGTTTTCGATGTCCTTAGGGCCGTCCATAAATTACGTGAGGCGTTTCGGGGGGGGGGGGGTCCAGGAGAATCTCACTCAATTTCACGTGGGGGAGAGGGAGGGTTTCGGCAAATATCGCATAATTTTTTGTTCCTCAAGAAACAGTGTAAAATTGCTAGAAAACTGGGTTAAATTAAGTAAAAAATGTTCCTCCACTAAAGACCACCATTCACTTACAGGCCGCGGCAGGCCAGGTCGGTAGACACCGCCCAATGAAGGCCACATAATACTCAGTCTAACTGAGGGATGAGCACTTCAGATATCCGCCTGACATGCCGTGGCATGCGGTGACGTCATGATTCTCTAGAGACACAAAAGCGAAGACGACAGTGCAAAAATGTCCATAGCCTCAATGAAAACTTTACAGGCACAAACAGATTGGTGGCTGGAAAAGCCTTTAAAATACACTGACCACCATATTTACTGACACAATGCGGAGAAATTAAATATATTGCCTCCGCACCAATACGTTTGTGACTTAAGGCGGCCCAGGCTCCGTGAACGTTCGCGCGAATACGAGTGTGGATGGTTTTCGCGCCTAGTTCGCACCTTACTTTCAGGTCCGACTGGGTACGGAGTGAGCTCGTGCCGTAAATTCACGGATTGAGACAGAATAGAAGTTCTGGGGTGGTAGTACGTTTAGTAAGTTGTTTTAGTCGACCTCTTCATACAAATATTCGAGTGTTACAAAAATGTTTGTATGAAGACGTCGATTGAAACAACTTACGTATTGCAACCCGAGATCTTCACAAACTGACGACAAACCCATCCGGTTGGCGACTGCAGACCCCATCCGGTTGACAGCTGGAGGGGTTTGTGGTGATACTTCGCTTCAAGGCGAAATCTTTCACGCCACGGCCTGCCATCGACCTGTGTGTGAAAGGGGGCCTTAAGATATGGCTAAATCCTACACAAAAAATGGATGCGAACGCTAGAAAGTACCATATTAGCCCCTCGATTGTTTAGGCGTCACTGACCAGCCAAACGCGCGATTCGATGAATGCTGCGGCGTAGGATCCAAGTAAACCCTACCCGCGAAAAGGCCATTCGAATATAGAGCTATCGGAAGGGCTCTCGCCGAATTTTAGCGTAATGAATTTCTCGTGATTATAAGTGCTCACGTTTTGATAGTTGTGTGTCCACTAAAAGCGAAAAAAGCGAGTGGAAGTAGAGAAGGCAAGTAGGAGTTTGAATATTCAGTTATGTATAATTACAGCTTGTGACTACGCCCGTAAATACGTATTTTTAGTGTTAAACACTAGAGATTTTTTAAAATCTGAAAATCTCAAGTGAGATTAAGGCGAGGGGGAGGGGGTCGAGCCAAATTTCACGAAATCTTACCCAGGAGGATAGAGGGCCGAAAAATCGCCTCAAGTAATCCCCTTAAGCAAGTTATTGAAGCCCCCTGGGCTTCTATCCAATGTAACAACCATTTTCCTGTTAGGTATCCTTCTTTTTTCAACGTTAAAGCTTCTTTGTACTGTCGACAGTCCTATCATTCAATCCAATGTCTGACAGAAAGTTGTAGTTGAAAATATAATAGCGAGAACACGGACTCCTATGCAATACTGCAGTCTATTCCTAACTAACCAAGACGAGGAAAGTACAGATGGACAAGCATACATTATTGGTGGCAGCGGTGGGATCCAATTCCAAGCCTGCATCATAAAGCTTATGTTATGAACTTTGAATAGCATTTCTTGGATGGCAATTATAATAGAATGATAAACCAAACAATGTACAAGATACCTGTATAGTTATTGTGCAGCTGGAGTTCGACTCAAAGGGCTACTTACCAATAAAGAATTTTGTTGCTGTCGTCGTCATTTAATCCGATCTCAGAGTCTTGCTACCTGTTCGATAATAGCTTGATTTTCGGGGTGGGATTATTCGGTTACTTAGAAGTGTCTAGCACGATCATATAAGCCGATTTAAACTACTAAAAAATTCCAAACGTTCTCAACAATTATCCTCCATCTTCTCCAACCACTAAGCCTCAATTACCAATCATTATGTAATCACCATAAATTTTTGATCACTTTCGTGCCATTAATAAATTATAAAACAAAAACCCAACAATCTTCCCACCAGCACCCAGTACTTATACCGGCAAAAAGTACTTAAGTTAAAGGTAAAAAGATTTAATACAAAATTTTCCATATCTGTCGACTTTCGTACATGGCGTAGGTGTGTTACAAATTTTCCCACCTTAGCACGTCCTGAAAATCTCTCTAATTCCGCATAAAATTTGAGTAGGACGAATATCGATCGAAGGAAATAAAATACGATTTTCCCACGGCTTTTTTTTTCATATCTTTAGCTTGGTGAACCTTAAAGTGTCCTTGAGTTTAGAGGTCCTTTTTTTTGTTGTGGGTGAATATTTTGTTCATATAAAGAAAAATGTATCAGTCTATGGTAGAGAAAAGTGATTTAAAATTAGCTGATTTTATTGAATTTTGTTTCAAGTGGGAAGATGAAATTAGATTTTAAATTTAATTTTCTTAAATGTTTTTATTTTACAATTTTACCTACCTGGGTACCTTAAGCCAGACTGCTTAAACAAGCTCAGCTTGGACCTTTGTCACTTAGAGTATTTTCTTCTAGGAAGATCGTACCAACTACCGAGACCCTGCACGTCTCGAGACAATGAGAAAGAACGCGAACTGCAAGCTTATCCTCTGTGAACCTGCAGAAGTAGTCCTCTATCCTTCCGATCGCCGACATATGGTAATTTATGGTTAGGCCACAGTGTTCGGTAGTGAAGTAAGTAAGGGTCGCATTGTGGACCTCCAGCTTCGATACACGAGTATATTATCAGGGCTCAATAATCATGAGAGATTTTCCACCAAACTACACTCACACGTATAGAGTGCTTTCCCTCTCCATAGCATATACCCGAAACTCGCCCCCTCGCCGAACTGTCAGCTATTATCTTTGAAGTCCGCTACCATATCCATATCTCCCCAGAAATCGATTCCTAAAATTATATTATTCTGGAATTATCAGGACCTCCAAGACCTCAATTTTCCCTTGAACTGCAATTGCCCTTCCGTTTGCTAAACTTTGCTACGCAACGCTGTTATGCAACTGGGCCTTTACAGTCTTCTTCGCCGTGTTGTAGATCGTCATCTACAACTTCTGCAAATTTTCCCAACCCGGCCCACCGATGACAGTCGTTCTTGCAGAGTCGAGTAACGCCGTAATTTTTCTCCCAGAACCGCCACTGTAAGGTAACGTCGAACATCGTTTTCTTTACTGTAAAAAACATAACTCTACACAAATAAGGAACACCAGCTTTCTTGCTTCTTAACTTTGGTCAGCCTACTGGATCTCTTCGGTAGCTACCCCCTATCCGTGGCGGACCTATTGCCTTCAGTTTTTCTGTTGATTGGTGTTGATTGCAGTCATCAGAATAACGTTCCCGTTTTCTTCCAAAATCCTTGTGCCCTACTGATTTATTCCATTAGACTATTTTCCGGGTTAGTCGAAATATTTCCCTTTCGTTTCAGACTATTTTCTCTCCAAAAAAATTTTTATTTCTGAAATGTTTTTTTCCCTTTTTGGATACAGCGCCTAATACACAGTGAATTTGAGTAAGGGGTTGTAAAGAATTTCCCCATTACCTACTGACCTTGTGACTCGACCCACGACCCCGAGTTTAAAAGTTGCATTCTCTTTATAATAAGCTAGTCGGGCTCCTAGAGAACTTCCGGAAAAGGATGAAAATGCTCTAAAAGAAAGGTTTGTTCAAAACTCAAATAGCCGAGTGGACTATTCCTTGGTTGGGACTGGTCTGCCAGCCTCTGTTGGTACATCCAACATGGAAACTTAGTCCCAGACGACCAAGAAAACTAAAAAAGGCGTACCGTCTGATAGAGAAGTTACCTAAGCGGATCCTGGCACTCTATTATTAGCCGGAAAAGCCGGAGAGATGCCTTATTATGGCTACTCACTTTATGCTTTCCATCAACGACAGGGAGTGATTAGCTTCGGACGTCTTTGTCGTGGTAGACGCCTAGCAATTTACCTATCAGGTTCTTTAGCTCGTACCCACTACTTCCCAGCTTTCTCCTCACTAGGGCTGTGGCAAACTTGTCGGATAATTTGTTGCTAAACCAGTCGGCTCTTTTACTGAGGGGAAACGTCCGCCGGAACACCTCTTGACCGGGCGAGAACTCTACGTCTCTGCAACGCAGATTTTAAATCTTCTCATGTCCCGTCATGTTCAACTGGATCCCACAGCGCTTGCCCCCGGTCATTGGTGGGCAGTACCGTCACTTTTTCTTGCAGGGTTCCCAAAGCTTTTAGCAGGGGTTAAGTTGACTAGTGCAGTGCGACTAGTGCTTCCAAAGCCGATCGGTTGAGCCGGTCTGAAGAAGCTGCCTAGAAGGTGTTATGCCTTCTAGTACAATTCTTTATGGCACCACTAGCTTTAAACTCATCAGCATTGGATCTAGAGCTCTTATAGTGGCTGGTATACCTACGCAAATTCCAATGCTATGTATATCCTTGGTTTATTGCCCGTCAGAACTTCAAGATCGCCAGCGTCGGAAAGACCGTCTTGTTGAGGGCATTTCAACGGCGAGGTTCTTCTTCAAGCCCACTCTAGGTGGAAGATAGTCTGTGGTGGTGGGCCCTTGGGTAGAAAGTCCAAGAGCACTGCAAGAGACCAGGTCTAGAGTAAGGATAATTGGTTGTGTCCTCTGCAATCTTTTGGGCTAAACCTTTTTTTAAAACTACAGGCAAAAGGAAAATAAGTTGTGGGTGGTAGTAAACCGCTTTTTCTGTAATCATTGCTGATACTATCCATCGACTTTTGATCTGGTATGCAAGATATTATGCTGCATTTTCCATAACACAAAACCAACTGACAACAACAATTTTCTTCAAAGATTTAAGTTGCGATGTAATTTTCACTAACCTTAAACTTTCACTGTTGATGTATCCTTCAAGAGATCCTCAAAAGTGTAATAAGAGTTGTGTGGGTGTGTGTTTGTTTCAAGATATAAAAAGAACAAATGGCAGCTGCTAAAATTCCAACAGAAAAGAACATCTCCCATAAGTCATTCCCACATTTATTATTTATCCTGACCCGAAGCTAATGCCGAGTCCTTGTAGATTTTAAGTCAAGAGAAAGATATATCTGGAACTCCTTCTGCAAGGACTTAAAAGTAGAACAAAGCTTTATTTAAGCACCAAAGCACACACGAATGTCTGTTGTGAAATTTCCAAACTCACACTTAGCACCTATCCTTACCACGTTGTTATCCTTGTTGTTGTTGGTTGGTATCCTTTACACATTATACTAAAATAATTTTCCTTGTTCCATCATGGCAATTTTGGGAACAATTAAAATTAGATTCGTTAATTTCACGACAGAGTGGTGGCGAAAGAACAAATTCAAGGACATTATTTCAGTAGTCATGAGAAAGGATATTACTTTCATTTCTTCATTTTCTTGTTCTTCAAGTTGAATTTTTCTACTTCCTTATTCTTGTTCTTCTTCATAACTTGTGAAATTTTAATTTTTTTTATTCCATTTCAAAGGAAGCGAGTATCCTTGGGGAATTCAGTTTAAATAAGCATCAAAAAGGATCTCGCGGTAACGTAAATTTCACTGTTCACCTGCTTGCCTAACGTGCCGTGTGCCGTAAGCGAAATTATTTAAGGCAGAGCGTAACTTTCACTGACTTCAATTATCATCAATGGCGGCAATTTAAAAAGGATCGCAAGGAGAAAACAGCGATAATTACAATCAGGATTATAATTTTGGATTTTTTTGGGGCTGGCAAGAGGGGCGCTTTCTTCGCGTTGAAATTATGAAGGATATTTTAGGATTGTAGGGAAGTAAGCGGTGCTGATAAAGCAATGTTTTTTTATGTTGATTAAAATTGTGATTTTGGTGAAATGAAATTTAATACTTTATGGTTTTCGGCAATACAATTAGTTCCTCTACTTGCCGCAATGGTGTTGAGATTAAGGGTAATGTTGCATGACTAACCGGAAACTGTTGTTATGGCCTAAAAATCCCTTTTCAGGTCTCTTATATATTGCCACTGGCAGTTCCATACCTTCAGGACTTAAATTTAAGAACAATTCCATACAACTCTCATTTGGGTTCCTGGTCACAGAACAAGAAAGCTAAATAGACTTTCCTCTGTGGCTCAGAGCTTGAGATGCAGCCCCAAAGGCCGGGTAAAAACGCTATTTTTGACTACCATCTGCTGCTGGTCAAGCAAATGAGGAGCGCATTGATGACCAGCATTATTTCTAGGACAATTTGGCTTATTTGCAATAAAGGAAGAAAAATGGTCCTCCTAAATACACCCCGAAGAAATATTGTCTCTGCGGGGAGACAAGCGAGAGAGCAACGTCGTTCAATTTTGGTTTAATGCCCGGCTCTAGCCAAAGTCAGGCAGCGCACACTGGACAGTGCATACCAAATCTTAGGTACACAAGTGCCGTAGCTCTAATTGGACCTCCGATCAAGCTGGAGGCAGTCTTATACCTGCTTCTCATCCAACAGTATTTTCTATATTGATCGTCTCTTCAAACTAACATAGCTCTGAAAGATTTCGTTGGCACTATGAAAACCACTGACTGGGACTTGTATTTTCTTAGTAGGAGCGCTACTCCGGTTTTTTGTCGTCCATGGACTCATTATCGCATTACTCGTAGGACAACTCATGGATAAAGAAAATAATCACTAGATGTGCAACGAGTCGAAGCCTTAGTATACTGGCACATACAAAACCCTCAAAACCGCCAGGGGCTGATGTACTCTCCTCCAGCCAGGAGGCCGTAGTTGACCCGACTACGAGTTTGGTGAGTACCACTCATAGCACAGCCAATTTTTATCGACCAGGCAAACCGAATGCAAGGAAGCAGAAATAGCCGGCCGGTACTATGCATAAGCAGGATCAAGCAGATAAAATAAAGTGTCCAAACGATTGTTGAAAATTACAACCAATGTCTGGCATGCCAACAGCTCTGAGCAGCAGGATAGACAGAAAAGACTTCAATCCGAGAAAAATCCTGCCGCAGCAGGTACAACAACAGGTGAGTCACGGTCAGGGACCCAGAATAGCTGCTGAGTGAGATGGTCAGAGATCCCGAAAGTGGCCTTGGTGGGCTTTGGTAAGGCGAATTAGCCCCGAGAATTGGGTGCAGGTCGAAGCTGGACTATAGATATGGTGATGGACCACATCTTCTCAGATAAAGTAGAATCAATGACCTCTTGCAGATAGTCCGATGCTGTAGGGTAATCACAATCGAACCCATGCCTCAAAAGACTTCATAGGCGAGCGGGCCACTAAGTCCAGCGACGCATATGAAGGCAAAAAGCACCAAAAGCTAGATACTAGGAAGCTCATGCAGTATCTCCAGGTTAAAAACTCTTCGGTTCGATGAAAGACCAGCTGGTTATTGAAGCAACGAATCACAGAAGAACAACCGTTCATTCCTTCTCATTTTAAACCAGTAGTTCTTCGAGATATTGGAGTGGAATGAAAGCCACCTAAAATCTTCGTAACTCCTAACTTAAACCAACTGGTGGCAGACTGAACCCGGAGGATGGCACTCAGGGAGCATCTGCAGTTTCTTGGAGTCGTACGGATCAACCACCAACACTCCAACAGGCCATAGGTAATTTTCGAGAGGACGAGAAAGGAAGAAAAGTTGATCTTACCTTAAGGCAATAAAGTTCAGTTTGGTGAGCCCCATTGGTGGGTTCTTTTTTTTATGTGAAAGAGTCTGAGCTTAGGTGTTACCCTTTACATGTACTACCAGTTCGTCTCATGTCGTTTCATCATGATTCAATGTTTTTTTTTTTATTTGATAGACTAGAGGCTTAGGGAAAGCCCCTTTGTACTGTTCGACAATCTATTTTTTTTTTTGTATAGAATGTCGAACAGCAGCTCTAGCCGAAAGATAGAGAGTAGAAAGAGACAGAGTAGTAGGAAGGAGCTGCCACAACCTAGCCGCAATATTTTTATTCCACCTACTTCCAACCACTTCGCGACTCTGGCATCGGGGCATTTGAGAAGAAACAACTCGCTGGAGTGTTATGCCTCCTGAAAAGAGTTCAATCTCATCAGCCAACCGATGACATGCGCTTGGTGGAGCGGGGAAGGACTAGCGAAGGCTATGACAGGAGGAATCAGGAATGTAAAGAGGGGAGAAGAAAGAAGGGAAGTTGTGTGGATGGGAAAGTGGAAAAGGCGAAGGACCGTGGGGCTGGCCGGGATTCGAACCCGACCTCTGGGAAAGCAGAGTAGTACTAAGCTTAGCTTGACGATACAAAAAGTACCTTGTTCGACCACCGCATATGATGTCGAGTAGAGTTCATTTTGGGTTGAAACAGAGTTGACTTCACGGATGGTACACAAACAAAACCAATACCACTTCAACTCATTTACTACTCAACCCACGTATATGAATCGAAGAACAACTCGAGTTACTGACCAGCATCGCAGAACACAAATTGACAGAGGAATAATCATCCACAGAACTCATCTCTGAAGTAATACGGCATGTTCAAATTCTACAATTTAGGAGTCGATGAGTAGAGCCAACTGCTCGCTTGCAACAACAGGAAGCACCACTCCTAGTGGTAAAGATATTAATAGGAGGGACAGCAAAAGTACATATGTCTATATTCAGCGCAGGATATCTTCCTTATGAGTCCAGAGAGCTGCTACACTGTTCCAACAATCTAAAGAAGATAGCAGATCGCTATAACAAGACCAGCCTACAGATCATTATATGGTATGCTGACAAAGCTTACCATGGTGCGTAGAATAAAATGGCAACAGTGTAAACATGATGAAGAGGACATATAATTGACTAACCATTAGAGGAGCTACAAGATCGAAGAGCTCTTTCGCCAGAGTGCAGCCAGGTAATCGATGTAGGGTCAGAAGGCCTTCGCACCAGCAAGCCGTACGTGAGGATAAGACATACTAGAGCTGTGTAATTTCACATCAGCATTTTTAACATGACACTTCATCTCTTGTCGAAGACATTTTTACAGGGATAAAAAGCTATGCAGACTCTCTTTACCATTTCCTCGGTGTTCGACTTTCCGTTTGGTCCAGGATAAGACCCAGACAATTTACCCTGAAGGATAAAGTGAGCGTGGGTCAATCCAACCTGAGAAAGAGAAAATTGCGGATTGTCGTTTTCGAATATAAATTTTTCTCCTAAACACGCATCCTCCCAGAAACGTTTCATCCATAAATATATAGTATCCTGCCAGTATCATAGTCAAATGTAAAAGGATACCCACTTCCACTCCAACCACCACCACCACCCTAAAAACTAATTTTCGTTAAATTCCACAAAATCTGCCAAAAGCAGTTTGGATAATTACAAGATCCTAGATGAGCAGCAGCATTTCACTCTCAATTTCGAAAAACTTATGTTTTGCTGGATTTCAGCTCGGAATTGAATTTTCAATTAAGTGACAACAGAATGGAAACTTTATAATGGATAAAGCAAATTTATTGCATATTACGGAAAGTTGCGGCTTGGGATTCTTGTAGTTCCTCTGTCTATTTGGGTATGTTTCAAGTTGGGATTGGTATGTCTACGACTTCGTTTTCGGGGGAGGTTTTACAATCTACCATAAATTTTTGTCCCTCTTGAGATTTCATTGTTTTAATTATACGTTTTTGTTGTGGTGTAATAAATTAGTATACATGACGTTTTGGACAGGTCAAGTACATACTGTATAACCCATAATTAAAATGAATGTCCTTAAAGATAATCCTTAAAGATAAAAATTTATTAATTTTGATTCGTGATCTTTCAATTGTTTTATATGAAGGAGACAGGATCTATCTTGAAAACAAATTGGCCATATTAAGGGGAATAATTAATTCTTGGGTGCTTGATGAACTTCAATTAACACAGACTGAAAGATAGAGTGACTTTGATTTAATCACCGATGAACGTAAATGAATTAAGGAGTTTCTTGGTTTTGGTCCTTTCTTGTTAGTAAATGTGGCTCCTGATTGAATTGAATAGCCGAATGTAGCAATATGTTTTTCATTGTATATTTTAAAGTATGAATGGGGTTTTTGTGCCTTAAGGAAAAGCTTGTGTTTTCATATGGCAGCTCTAAGCTGATGTTGCAACGTCCGGTAGCTAGCTGTAGCTCTATTTGGTAAGATACAAGCGAAAGAACTAACATAGCCAACACGCCGTTTTATTCCACTGGCGTCTATCCAATATTAGCGTGACAGAACCCTAAATTCGGCGATTGCACAGGATATGGCTTCCTCGCTTATTATTCTTAGAGACGATAGCAGAAATGTGGGAAGAAATTTTTTTTTAAAGGAAAGTTATCTAGAGGTCGGAAAAATGGAAAAGCGAAAAGCATACCACGGAGCGGGTCCGAACCCCGAACCTCTGTTATGGTAGTCGGGCGACATAACCTGCAGTTAAGTCTGAATGACTAATGACTAGGCAAACTCCTGAATCTCAGGTAGTTGGGCTTAAAAATATGAGCTATAGATGTGTAGCTCATTCACTCAAGAGATTCTAGACGAATCGTTCTTAAAAGCCAAAAGAAAAGAGCTAGTATCATAGAAAGTCTAGTAAGCTGGTCAATAGCTACATCGCAGCCCGTAGTTTTACACCCTCGTGAACGATCTCCTCTGCGCACTAGGAGTTCTACTAATACCGTATCCCGACATGGAAGTTCTTTCAGGGTGGAATTTTTTTCTTGCCCTACTCATGCGGCTCTGTCGGACCAATGAATTCACTTTTTAAAAAAGTACACGCCGAGCAAAGTTGTAAGTCTGATGCTATCAAAAGACCGTCTACCCACCGAACGAAGGCAAGAAGGTCTTAAGTAACCGGACTTCAGCGGGATCATAAGCTCTTTGATAAACGTTTTACTTCTAAGACAGATCAGGGCAGGACATTCACAGAGAAAATGTGTGGGAGCCTTTTCGCCTTCCATGCATAGTCGCCACTCTGTTTCTAAGGTTGGATTGTATCCCCAATTGAAGCTGGGTCCAAAGAGACAGACAAGAGTGTTAAGAATCAGATCGAAGAACTTCGGAAGGAGTATAGGAAAATGTTATCTTCTCCGGGTTGAAAAGAGGTAATCTTGCCCCGGTCGAAGGTGTTCCCAGAAAGGCTTCGGGAATAACGGTCTGGAACGGTGCTATGATTGTACCTAGCATCCTCGGAATAAGCGGCCTGAGAAGTGTTCGCTGAGCAGGCACCTGGAGGTGGAGAGGTTAGAGGTGTATGAACCACCCCCTTTTGAGAAAGCCCACTCCGTTGAGTCTTTGGAGAGGAGCTTTTGTAGTCTAGTAAGCTGTGATAGTCTTCAGGCTCTCACAATGCTTCCTCCAAGCAGTCCTTTTGGAACTTCTCAACTCCGTTTTGTAATCTACCAGGGTGAGCCTGAATTCTTCCCTTTGCTCAACATGTTCCTACTCCACAAGCTCCTAACTTTCCTCCTTGCTGCAATACCAGTCCACAAGGGTCCAGTAAAGTTCCACAAGGGGACTTTACGCGACGACTGGGAGGAATAAACAATCTTACTTTTATGGTAGGAGCAGATCAGCACCACAGTCAACTGCGTTGGAGCCATTTTTAGTTCACACATTGAGCTATTAGAGGCGGCGAGCAGATCTGATTTTTTTTGTATCCGCTATTTTCAAGATCTATGTTATTCATGCGGTGTTCCGCAAAGCAGTCATCTTGGGCCCCTCTTTTTATTTCATCAATTGATAACATTGTTACCTAGCTAAAGCACTGTAAAATCCTTATTTACGCTGATGACATCAAGCTGTGCTTTGAAATGAGGAATATCGAAGATTGCCAGCTTTTGCAACTTAACCTAAACACCTTCACATTAGCTTGCTACAGAGACATATTAAACTAAGACTGATACTGATACCATTTTACCCAAATATGTTTTGAAATTAATAATTACTTTATAGTTATTATCCTACATAAGATTTATGGTCTCCCCCATATCTTCTGTCAGCAAAAATAAGAAAAACATGGAACCTTGCACCCCTACGTCTGCTTACGTAATACTTGAAAGAGGAAAGTACGGTGTGGAAGTATCTCATGGGTCTTCTATATTCTTTTTCGACGCCTCTTGCCGACCGAAAAAGTCGACCTTTGCTTCATATACTACGTTTATAAGCGGAGTTTTCCTCCGGATGGAAGTTTCGATCCCGAGTGAAACACCGCTTATAAACCGGGAGTGAAAATCCAGAACTTGGATTTTCGCTCCCGAAGAAAAAGCTGGAGTGAAACTTCGATCCCGGTTTATGTTGTGCTTATAAACGCTGACTGGGAGTGAGAATTTTTTCGACGGGGGAAAACTTTGTAAAGAAGAAGCTGGGTGTTTTATTTTGCTGCAATAGTTTTTTTTCTTTGTTTATTGATATTTTTAAATACATTAAATTAAACATTGGGTTTATATTTGTCTTTGCTATGATTTTGAATTTGAGCTTGGAGCTGTCATCTCAGACCAGAAAATATTTTGGATTTACACTCCATTTGCTTATAAACGCATCGGGAGTTTTACTTTGGATTGAAGATGCGGGAGTGAAACTCCGCTTATAAACGTAGTAATAGATTACCGGCATATACCGAACTTAACTTAATTACAAAATCTTCAGTTGTGAGTTGTCTGTTCTACTGCGTATAGCATAAGACCCACACTTCGCTTCTTCACTTTTTGTCCTGATTTTATTTTGTTGGTCCATAAGGGGTCACGAACTTACAACAAAGAGGAAGTCCCTCTTAAGAGAGCTGTATATCTAGATAGGTTGTGACACTGCGAAGCCACCCACTACCATTGCCCTCTCGTCACCATGATACATTTGCTTCTTAGCTCCTTAGCCCGATCACACTAGACTTTTCTCTCTTAAAGACTGTTGACAGTAGCCATCACTTGGAGTTTAAGATCACACTTATATCAATCTGAATACCCCACGTATGCATTTTATATTCTCGTGTTGCTGCCATTACACTACTTATTGACAACCCAAATACCACCTCCTTACTAACTTACTTATACGACTATACAACCGTAATTTGGTCATGGGGTCTCGCAACTATCTTTTCACTAGTCTCGATTCCCAGCCTTATCTCTTAGTTTGGCAATTTTCTGGGCGTTTTAGTCGGGGCTATTTTCATTTCGAGGGTTGGGTCTTCCGTGGAACCTTGTTCATTTTATTGTTGTGCCTAAATCTCGGATTATGTTCCCCAACGCCAACTTAAAAAGGAACGAAGGCCAGACCAATCCCTTGCGTGCCGTACCTCCCGATCTGGTCTACAAGGTCATTTAAGTTTGGACACCAGCATTTTCAGGCCAAAGCTGTATTGGGCACAAAGCCCCATCACTCCTCCTTACCCCAAAAACCATTACTAGGGGTTAGGGGGTTATAACTGATTTCTGAATGTAAAACAATTTATTTAACCAATGACACAATGACTATTGCCGGGTGGGTTAGAGGGGGCTGTGTGTTATGAAAGGTGGTAAATATCGAGGGATGAGGTAAAGTCGGGGTGGGGTAATGGTTGTATGAGAGAAAAAGATGTTGGTTCGCCAGTACCCATGATCAGTTAAATCTATTCCTAATCTTCTTCGGGGTAGTATTGGGGAAGGGGTTAGAAGTTGGGGGTGGTGGTGGTGGGAGGACGAATGGGGATACAGACGAGAGACATCTAACCTACATGAGGGTTAGAGGGTCAGAGGTTGAAGTATCATTGGTTGCTTACGTGGCAATAGTGTGTATAGTGTGGATATCTTTAAACAGGTTGTCACATTGAGCATGGTCAACCTAGATTATCGTATCAGTTTATCTATTCAATACCAAATTCATAATTAGAGCTTTGTCAGTCAATTAGAGCTATTAGGGTATCTTGAACTCACTACAAAGTCTCTAATCGCCACCTCTTTACGTTTGACGCTAGCATTGAAAAAACTGTCTCTTTCTTTTGATTTCAATGAAACTTTAGATGAAGGATACGATTAGTAAAAGCCACTCTGACAACTGTTCGTGATTAAAAACTTGGAAGTTAAGGAAGAACTTGTTAGAGAAGTTCTGGAGATACTTAGCTCAGAACTGATTGTTTAAGTGGCTAAAAGAACTTTTTAAGCAGCAATATGTAGAAAAGATAATAGAAATAAGTAAAACATCTATATTCAAGTTGCTATGAGAAAAGGATGTTTAGTGATTAATAATTAAAACTTGTAAAATTTCAGGAATAACAAGCAAAGTATCTTAAGCTATCCTAAATAATAAAGCACAAAACGAATTTAGCCAAATTACCATTACTAATGAATACTAAAGTATCTTACACTCGCTGCTATCTCCTTTTTATATTTCAGAAAATAATTCCCTTATCTAAAAGAATAAAATGTTCAAACTTTTAGTAATTAATTAAAGATTCAAAACTTTTCTACTTCATATTAGAACACGACGACCTTGGCATGAAAGTTTCCCTCCATGTGGATGTTATTCCAGTTCTAGTTCTAACTTTATATATGCAGTGGCAGTCTAGCAATTAATCTCAGCTTGCTCGCAGACAAACTCATCTTATACCAAACGTAATTGTTAGAAACTCATTAACTTTTGCTCTTTTCATTATGAGCCCGCTTCTTCTGGGAAGATGTAATAAAGAATTCAACATGTTCAAATGAAATGTTAATCAGTGATGGGTATGTTTTTTTTTAATATTATTATGAAAGAAGTACTTTTTCGTGTTCATGTGCAAAATGTTAAAGATGGTGTTCATATTGAGCTTTAATTTTGTCTTTACTTATAGTTTTATTCACCTCGCTGCAACTTTTAAAATTAATATAAATTTCGAACAAAAGTTTGTTCGAAGTACTAACGAAACTGTGGATGGATCCACTTTATCAAAAGTATTGTCATGCAGAATGGTCAAAGTCAAGAATTGATTGAATATTGTCCTAGCAGCTAACATGGTTTTCTTGCAGCCCGTTCCACTACTACTAATTTACTGGAGTTCTCTTCACACACAATTAGAGGCTTTGTCACTGGCTGCCAAACTGACTGTGTCTATACAGATTTTAGTAAGGCTTTCGACAAGCTCTCCCACTCTATTATAGTTCTTAAACTAAAGAAATTAGGCTTTCCGCATGCCCTTGTGGATTGGTTCCAGTCGTACTTAGCCGATAGAACCTACCAGGTTCTATTCCGCGGAGTCAAATCGAAGAACATCGAAGCGTCCTCTGGAGTCCCGCAAGACAGTCATCTTGGCCCTCTTCTTTTTATTTTATCAATTGACGATATTGTTACCCTGCTAAGGCACTGTAAAATCCTTATTTACGCTGATGACATCAAACTATATCGCCACATAAGGAGTATAGAGGATTGCAAACTTCTGCAAGCAGATCTAAACACCTTCTATTCTTGGTGTTCCAACAACAACCTAGTGCTTAATATTAGTAAATGCGAGATCATGACTTTTTGTAGGAAACGTGGTGTTATAACTTATGACTATACTTTCCTTGACAACAAGGTCTCCCGTACTGAATCTGTAATCGATCTTGGGGTTAGGTTAGAAAGTAAGTTGGATTTCTCCACCCACATCAATTATATCTCCTCCAAGGGCAATTCAGTCCTGGGATTTATAAAAAGATGGTCCAAAGAGTTTAACAATCCCCTCGTCACTAAACACCTGTACGTTTCTTTGGTTAGACCTTTGCTTGACTACGCTTCCCAGGTATGGTCTCCTTACTACTCCTCCCATGTTAGTAGAATCGAATCGGTTCAAAGGAAGTTCGTCCGGTTTGCACTCAGTCACCTCCCGTGGGATGACCCACTCGCTCTTCCGCCTTATGAGAACAGACTTAAATTGCTCAACTTAAGCTCCCTCCATAAGCGCCGTGAGGTCGCTGACGTTATATTCGTTCATCGACTGATGAATGACAAGGTGGACTCTGGTTTCTTAAGAAACCGCGCGTCATTTAGAGTGAATAACTACAACCTGAGAGGTGAACCTCTCTTGCACATTAATTCCTCTAACACCAATTATGGCATGTTCGAACCCGTTAATCGCATGCTTATAAATACTAACAACAATAGGAGTGTGTTTACCTTGCTAACCAGTGAAGTTGTCCTTAAAAGGACCCTTCTCAATGTGGCGTGACTCTCTGCGTGCCTCACTCCCTTTTTAGTTTTGCATGCTTCTCTGTTTATTGTTTTTGATTTTTTATGTTTTTAATATTTTATGTTTGCATGTCTCAGCTGAGCCACGGCAGTGGTAAATATTTCTCAGCCCTGCTGGGAAGTGCGCCTTCTGTATTAGAAGGGAAACTCTATATATGTATATATATACATATATATATATATACAGGGTGTGGAAAAGGTCTGGGAACGGTTCGATATTTCCTGAAGGGTAGGTTTTCGTGAAAAAAGTTTGTAGCAAAAGTTGCTCAGGTTGGAGGGTAGAATCGTTTGCACACGAAACTCACCCCCACCCACTCACCCCCTCGCAGGGGGTGGGGGTAAGTCTGAAATTTCAAATGGCAACCCCTATTTTTTCTCACGGATTGTGACTCTCCGAAGAAAAATATGAAACTTTTGTCTTAAAATTTTTTTTATCCGAAGCTTCCCTGCACCCCCAAAACGAACTTTTAGGGGTGGGGAATAGTCCGGCAATTATTCGATATTTCCTGAAGGGTAGGTTTTCGTGAAAAAAGTTTGTAGAAAAAGTTGCTCAGCTTGGAGGGTAGAATCATTTGCACATGAAAGTCACCCCCACCCACTCACCCCCCGCAGGGGGTGGGGGTAACTCTAAAATTTTAAATAGCAACCCCCATTTTTTTTCACGGATTATGATTCCCCGAAGAAAAATATGAAATTTTTGTCTTAAAACTTTTTTCACGAAAACCTACCCTTCAGGAAATATCGAACAATTGCCGGACTATTCCCCACCCCTAAAAATTCGTTTTGGGGGTGCAGGGAAGCTTCGGATAAAAAAAATTTTAAGACAAAAGTTTCATATTTTTCTTCGGAGAATCACAATCCGTGAGAAAAAATAGGGGTTGCCATTTGAAATTTCAGACTTACCCCCACCCCCTGCGAGGGGGTGAGTGGGTGGGGGTGAGTTTCGTGTGCAAACGATTCTACCCTCCAACCTGAGCAACTTTTGCTACAAACTTTTTTCACGAAAACCTACCCTTCAGGAAATATCGAACCGTTCCCAGACCTTTTCCACACCCTGTATATATATATATATATATATATATATATATATATTTATTTATATATATATATTTATTTATATATATATTTATATATATATATATATATATATATATATATATATATAAATATAAATATATATATATATATATATATATATATATATATATATATATATATATATATATATATATATGTGTATGTATATATAGATTTTCATGCTTAGCTGAAAAGTGCGCCTTCTGTGCTAGAAGGGTTAACTCTAGAAGCTATAAAGGGGCCAAACCAATTTGGAACGCATTTTCATAAAATTCATTGTAGCAAGTTTGATTTGCAAATTCAGCTAAGAAGCTTTAGGATAGCACCAGGGCCGCCGCTTGGGTTTTTTTGCGCCCGGTGCACTATGTCATATTGCGCCCCATAAGCTACTCATTTTTGATCGCAATGAAAGACAATGGAAAAAGACACAAATTTTCCGCTGCTAACCTGAGTGGGAATACTTTGCCGGCGACGTAACCAAATAGGTCTCGGATGGGTGAACGCAAACGCAATGGCCACGACAGATGGCTGCGCTGCTAGCTACGCTGCCATGGCATCCTAATGTAATAGCAGCATAAGAGAATAGACCAAAAAGAGCTCAAAGAGGGATTGTCCACACAAGGAATTTGGTTTTCGTCAGATCAAATTTTTGTGGATATGGTGGCTTTTACAGAATTTTCAAAAAATACTCCAGCCTATATGAATAAAGGAGACTTCTCTCAATTTAAATTGCGCCCGGTGCAAATGCACCATTTGCACCTATCAAAGCGCCGCCCCTGCTAAAAATGGACCTCTCCAACTAAAAAAAGATGTCAAAATCGTTCGGAAATCTAAGACGACAAGACAGGACGACTTTATAGGGCCATTCAGTCACGCGTTTCAGATCACTGTATAGCTGAACAGTAGGTACAATCCTCGATAAGTTCAAAAGGTTTGCTTAAATAGATCTGCACATCATCGGCATATAACTGAATAAAAGAATGTGTGACTCCATTTTGAAGGTCGTTTATATAAAGGCTTAAAAACAAAGGGGCCAGAATCGAACTTTGAGATACTCCACAATAAGGAAGCGCAAGTTCCGAAAAAGTTGCTTGTGCCTTAGCAGTTTGGGAATGCTCTTGGAGATAACTTTCAACAAGTTAGACTGCAGTAGAATCGAGTCCAAAATTTCTACCTAATTTGTTAAGTAACATACAGTAGCGTAACTAAGCAAGCAGGCGCCCCCCGCAGAATCCATAACGGCGCCTTTTCACAACACTCCTTATTTTTCAGGGATGATTTAAAAAAGAGGTTTTTCGAAATTAATCTTTTTTTCAGGTTACATGTTCTGCCACTTAATAACTTTCCACCGCTTAAATTTTTTTCGGCACTCAATACAATGATTGACTGGCGCTCTTCATGAAGATTGCATATCAGCCCTGAGTCTATCAGCGCCTGCGAGCGCCTATGACTGGCTGGCGCCCCCCCGCATTGCGGGGCTTGCGGGGGTGTTATTTACGCCACTGGTAACATAATATGGTCAACTAAGTCAACTAAGAGGGGGGCCTCGGTAGCCTAGGGGTAAGGCGCCTGACTACTATCCCAGAGGTCCCGGGTTCGAATCCCGGCCAGCCCCACGGTCCTTCGCCTTTTCCACTTTTCCACCCACATAACTTTCCTTCTTTCTTCTCCCCTCTTTACATTCCTGATTCCTCCTGTCATAGCCTTTGCTAGTCCTTCCCTACTCCACCAAGCGCATGTCATCGGTTGGTTGAAGAGATTTAACTCGTTTCAGGAGGCATAACACTCCAGCGAGTTGTTTCTCAAATGCCCCGATGCCAGAGTCGCGAAATGGTTGGAAGTAGGTGGAATAAAAATATATCGTGGCTAGGTTGTGGCAGCTCCTTCCTATGTACTTCTCTCCGGCTAGAGCTGCTGTTCGACATTCTATAGGAAAAAATAGATTGTCGAACAGTACAAAGGGGGCTTTCCCTAAGTCTCTAGTCTATCACATAAAAAAAAAAAAAAAAAAAATGCTCTTGGGAAATCGAGTTGGACTAAGATTTCAATTTTATTATTATCAAGTGACTCAAAAATATTAGTTGAAACTTTTAAGAGTGCCATTTCGCAGCTGAGCCCAGAAATGAAACTAGATTGACATATAGAGAGAAGACAACTATGATTTACATGGTACATGAGCTGCTTAGAAATTATTTCTAACTTTAGAAAGAAAACGTAGAAGACTGATTGGACGGAAGTCAGATGGTTGCGATCGAGAGAGCTAGGAAACTGAGAAACTGTAATGCAGGCGTTGAAAATATGAGTAAGGACATTAGATATAAATGAGGCAATCAATTTCATGAACTTTGGAGAGACGTACACTCACGGCGTTTGATTTGACCAAAGCAGAACAAAGTTCGTGGTTGTCGATACAACGAAAGGAAAAGTCATCAGGTGGGCATCTGGTGTAGAGAGCATCTTACTTTCATAAATGGATGGAAAAGCACTCGTTTAAAATATTGGACTCTAAAAACACTTAAATATTTTTTTTTTTTTGAGGTAGAACCAATTAGGGGGTCAAATGGTAGCAAGGCCTCAGGGACCTTTGATGGTGCCGGTACGTCAAAGAGATAAATCCTGGGTAACGCCACCTGCGATCTAAGGTCTTCACGATCTAAGATTTTCCGATATGCTACCGAATCCTACCTCAATCTCCACGAAGATGTATACTTTACATCGGGTGTCCCCTGGATGCTCTTGTGTACGCAAGAGTAACAGACTGAGGAGGGTGAAAGGCGAGTGTTTCGCGCCTCAAAACGAAGCAAATACCGGACTGGTCCTCCAGGTTGGGGGTTGGGCGGCAGGCTGACAACCTTTCACCGTAAAAACCTACCCGTCACGAATCCTCAAGGCAGGCCTCGGACAGGACGGACTCAACGGCAACGACTCAGGCAACGGAATATGGAATACATCCGGAACTGGAGACATGCTGCAAGGGACCGTCAAAATTGGAGAAATGCCCTTGAGGAGGCCAAGGCTCGATTTGGGCTGTAGTGCCATTGGATGGATGGAGAACCAATTTTATGTTTCGCCCTACAAAGAGACGCCGTAGCAGACATTCAGAACGAATCAGTCAGTCATTGGGCCAATCTATACTAGTATTCCTTCAGCAGCAGACGAGCCGGTTTTTTATGAGAGAGGTATAGAAAGGACAAAAGGGTAGACTAACAGCACAAACACAAAGTACTTCTTCTTACTCTGTAATTCTTCCCGTGGCACACTGGGAAAAAATGCCGATTTAGCTGGACAAAATTCAAGGTGATGAGTAGGAGCCTAAACAATTGGTCTTTAAAGGTTTTTTGGGGTACTGATTTCGAATTTGGGGTCAGAAATGCAAAATTCAAAATGGCGGATCCAATATGGCGGACCAAAATGTGGAAAACTGAGAAATTTCCAAGTAGGGGCGCGAATAATTGGTATATAAAGGTTTTTTGGACTGCTGATTACGAATTTGGGCTCAGAAAATCAACATTCAGAAAATTTGTTGTTCTAGGTGGGCAAAAATTAAGTTGTATTTGGAATTGAATACAAACACTGTGCTGTGATGTGAGTGTACCATTTTTAACTTTATTAATTTTTTTAACACCCTATAGAGGTAAATAAAAAATGAAAATGAAATGAAAATGAAAATGCTTTAAAAGTTAAAATAGTTCGTTTTTCGTTATTTCGATTTCGTGAGCCTCCATTGTACTCTATAAATAAAAAGCATTATATTTTCCAAAGTGATAATTTGGGATAGCTGTTTTTTTGCGAAAGTATCATAAATTAGTTGCACTACCAAAAAAACTAAGAAATAATGCGGTACTCAGCGGTACTTTTTTCTTCTATAATGTTCAAAGTTAGTAAAACAAACAATGTCTTGCTTATGATACCCTTACATTCAAGCAACATTATAAAAGTAGTGCTAAGCGAAAGAACTAACCTGTATTTACAATATTCACTACAAAAACTTTTCAAAAAAAAATTATAAAAATAAAATATCATGGACGATAACAACGCGTCAGCAGAACTGCCTGCTGGCTATGGTGACAATCATCTTTTGGAATTCGCTATCATCTTTTGGAATTCGGCTAGTTTCGGCTATGTTATGGTCTTTTCTAAGAAATATACAAAAGAACGAAAGATTGAAGAATATTTTTTCAGTGATTTTGAAGGTGTTGATAAACATTGGTTTTTGCATTTTTGTCCACCTAGCCTAGAACAAATTTCCTACTGTGCGTGGGTAGCAAAATTATCGACATGCAAACAAATATCTCCGTGAAAAGACAAGAAAGTTACGAGCGATGAAAGAATACTGGTATAGACCTAGTAAACCGGTTCTACTGCTGCTGAACCAATGCTAGTGTAGACACCCGCATTAACTCAGTCGCATGTCTCGTTTTCATTTTGAAACTCAAACCTCTTCTCTCCAACAAACAAAATTACAAAAAAAATATGGCTTTGACAATTTTTAAAGACAATACTTGTCTCCATAAATCAGATAAATCCACATATTAAGGCCCCCATACACGGTCCAATTGGTTGTACAGCGAAGTGCGGTTGTACAACCAAAACTATCGATTGTGCGCCGGTCGGCCGATCAAAATACATTGCGCTTATAGGTTTGATGAAAATCTGGTTGTACAGCCAATTTGACCGTGTATGGGGGCCTTTACAAGCGATTTGCAAAAACCGAGTGGAAGCTTTCAAATGAGCTTTTGCTAAAGCTTTAAAAGCTTTTATGACATCATCAAAATACGACAAGAGCTTTTATGACGTTATCGAGCATGCACTTAAAAGCTTAAGAGCTTTCGTGAATACGATTTTCTTGATATTATAAGCATTTATTAGTGGAAGTGGATAGATTTGGACAAAACATTTTTTTTTTATATTTTTTTAGATCGTAAAATTTGTACCGAGTTGAGTAAGTACATGGGTTAAAAAATGGGTTTCTTACAACAACTTAATTGCAGGTAGTTCAACCCCTTCTCTATCGAACTTCAATTAAAGCCCATTATTTATGCACTGATCTAATATACGCCAAGCACTAGTATTAAGCTTAAAAAATAATTCACTTAAAATATATAACTATATATAAATGTTTGTAGTTCTTTTACAAAACTAGCTAAAACTCCTAACAAGTCCAGAAACCATTCCACAAAAGAATCCTTATTTTAATATCCCCTCCCCCACCCCTGCGTCCAAGAAACCCTAAAAATAAGACCCACAAAATTCTCCAAACTTATCTTTAAGTCATAACTTTGATGCTTCTTTAAAAACTTTATGTGAAATTTAGTTAAATGTATTTCAAGGAATAGAATTTATTGCTTTGTTGATAAAATCAAATTTTCTCAGGCACTTTGGAAACTTCGTATATGGCACATTTTAGAGTCTTTTGTTATCATCATTTATTATATCCTCAACTCATTTGTGTGAATCTTGCATGGATGTTGCCTTCATAGCTATATGAGGGTCATTGTACGTACATCATGTTTACCCTTATAAAGTTTAATGTATAACCTTTGACACTTACCAAAAAATTTCTGTGGCCGTAGGGGACCATGGTTGGTTGGAATTTGAATCTTATATCATATTATCATATTTAAGACTTTACTTAGAGAAACTTACGTTTACTGCATGGAGGAGGAATTTTGTCCCATTATTGATTCTTAGTCCTTAGCTAGAATTGAGTTGTTTTTAGATCATCTTAGTCGATGCTCCACCACGGCACGTTTTCTTGGGTGGGTCACCAAAAATCGTATATGGTCGGAAAAGCTTCCAAAAAACAGAATAGAACTGAAAAAACTTAGAGCGAAATAAAAGGATTGGCCCAAACTTGAATCAGAGATCGTGATTATTTTTTGTAATATATAAAATGTGGACAATAAGCTAACATATCAACATCAAAATAAGTAAGAACCGGCCTCGACAGTCTACACTTTAAGAGGTCTGCTACCATGACCGAGGTTCGTGGTTCGATTCCACTCCGCAGCATGGTTCTTCGCCTTCGTCTGGTCCCAAGCCCAGGGTGTGAAAGGAGGAGGGTAGTTGATCTGCTGAATTGACCAGTGAACTAGGCAAGAAACCGCATGGATACACGAACTAACTATTCACGAAATAATGCTACTGCGTCCGGGGCAGCCGATGCGCTAGCACCGGGGACCAGGTATGCTGGTGAGAAGTGGGTTACTGGCCGAACATCCAAATTAGTCACACCGAAAATGGAATTTAAATTCGCCGCGTGCAATGTACGAACAGGACATCACGTCGGTCAAAAGGAAATCATAGCAATGGAATTGTTGAAATGCAAAATATCAGTTGCTGCGCTATCGGAACTACGGCTTACGAGATCCGGGGCATTGACGATCGTCCCGCCAACAATCGACGAAACGATGACGCTTTACTATTCCGGTGATGAGAGATGAGAGGCCGGCGTCGGCTTTATGGTCGATCGACGGGCTGCCAGCAGCGTTATCGCATTCCAACCGATATCCGAGCGTTTGGCGGTGATCAGTGGAACGATCAAGACCCATATCGTATCCGTTTATACGTTAACCGCGACCAGCACGGACACGAATAAGGACGAATTATACGATCAGCTTCAACAGACGCTGGATATGATACCTCGAAACGAATTAATGATACTAGGGGGGACTTCAATGCACATTCAGGAGCAGATCGAACCGGCTGGGATGGAACCATGGGCAAATTCGGACACGGCGATATTAGACTACGTTTTGATCAACGCAAGATTCCGATCGACGCTTAAAGACGTACGTGCAATGCGTGGGCCCGATTGCGGATCGGACATTATCTTGTTCGAGCGAAATTGCAGATGCGATTACAAAGGGTGAAGAAAACGGCACCACCACCAGCCAAGAAGAATTGGGCGAGCCTACGGGACCCGGCCATCGGGCGAGAACTTCAAATGGCATTATCCAACAGGTGCACGGTGCTCGCAATACCGGACGACATCGATGTAAAAGAAAGGCAATCGTCGAAGTCTACTGTGGAGTGTGCAATGGAGTTGTGTCCACCTATCCGTAAAAGGACGCAGCCATGGATCTCGGACAGCGATGTGGACCTCGTCGATCAACGGAAACGAATGAAACACGTCGACTTTGAGCAATACCGACGATTGAACAAAGAAGTTAGACAGAAAATGAAATCGGAACGCGAAGCGTACTGGAATAACGTTGCGGCCGACATGGAAGAAGCGGCATCGAGGCACGAGTACCGGAAGCTGTACCAGACAATCCGCCGGTTAGGCGGCAAAACAAGATCAACAAACGACAACATCAAAAAATCGGATGGGACTTTTGTGACTTCTCCCCCTGCAACGGTGGAGCGAATTCCTACACCTGCTGTACAACCACGATCCGCCGCAAGCTCCAGCACCCGAACCGCCAATTATCGAACAGCCGACGAATCAGTTTCTCTATACCGAACCGACAATTATCGAGGTGAAGATGGCAATAAAATCGCTGAAAAATGGAAAAGCGCCGGGAATAGATCAAGTAACCGCTGATGGCGTTCGGTTGTCGATTGTCGGCAAAGTATTTACGAAAATCATACAATTGAGGCTAGAGAAACATCGAGAGCAAACTAGCCGCAAAGAACAAGCGGGTTTTAGACCACATCGAGGATGCATGTATCAAATATTCGCACTCCGTCAGCTAATGAAAGAAAGAATTCGTTGCGGCAAACGAACTGTCGTCGTTTTTATCGATTTCAAATCCGCTTTCGATTATATGGATTGGAACAGCTTGTGGAGACCTTTGGAAACCGAACACGTCCCATTGAGAATCATCCAACTTCCCCAAGCGTCGTACGATGGCTCAATCAGCAGCGTTCGTATTCGAAGGGACTTATCCGAGAAGTTCCCGATTTCGACAGGGAGACGTCGTTTCCGGGTGTCCGACAGGGAGACGTCGATTCGCCACTTCGCCACACTGTTGTGATCGACGCGATTATGAGTGAAGCATTCGATGGACGACTCGGAGATCGATACGACAACAACAACTTCGTAACCGACTTAATGTTCGCCGGCGATAGCGCCGTGCTCGTCGACACAAATGCCGAAGCAACGAATTTCTTTTACATTTTGTGCATCGCCAAGTCATACGGGTTAAAAATCAATGCGGAAAAGACCAAAGTGCTCACATCGGACGGATCGAGGTCCAGTGTTCAGCTCGATGGAACCCAAATCGAACAGGTTCCGAAGTTCAAATATTTGGGATCATTGGTTGAGGAAACGAAAGTAGCATTGAAGTCCGACGTTCACAGCCTCATCGGTCAGACAACAGCAACATTCGCTTCGCTCAAGTGGTGCATATGGAAACTGGACACTGCTCAAACTGGATGTTGAGAAGCTCGAGGTCTTCCAAATGCGATGCTTGAGACAGATCCTCGGTGTCTCACTACGCGATCGCCTTCGAAACGAGACAGTGAGACAAAGATGCGATCAGTAGACACTGATCGAAGAAGAAATGCAAAAACGTCGACTGCGGTGGTTTGGACATGTTTGCCGAATGGATGATGACCGCTTCTAAACTTCTCCGCCGCTTAACTTCTCTGGCGAGACCGTCTTGCAGGCTGGAGAATCCAGCGATCGGCAAGGAAGAAAACCTGGCTAAAGAATATCAAGGGTGACCTAAAGAATGAACGGTTATCAGTTAGCGAGGCTCGAGACGTCGCCAAAAACCGGCAAGAATGGAAACGAATCGTGAATAGAGTTCGAGACCTAGCGGTACCGACAGCAGCGTATCCGTTGCAGGGACATCCCGCTTCGACCGCCAGCTAACGGATCAAAGAAGAAGAAGACTTCTGAGTCCTAGTCTCCCCCTTGAGAAAAGGGAAGAGGAGAAAGATTCATTCTTTAGCATCCTTTAATAAATCAAAATTAATTATTTTTAATTTCTTTTATATTTCTTTTATATACACATCTATTGATCCTTATTCTAATTAAGCTCGAACTATTAACTCCTTTAATGTTAATCCTTGAACATTTTAATGTAAATCCTTGAACATTTAATCGAACCCACTCAGCCATCAAAAAATTTTCGTTCTCTCCAAAAATTAACGGAAATCCTTCTAATAATAATTCCCAGAACGCCAATCCTTTTCTTCCAGCCTTAAATAAGTTATCCAAGGACAAAACGGAAATTTACAAGGAGCATTTATTCAAATTCCATCCCCTCCATAAAACAGAATCATTGCATCATCAAATTTATCACTTGATTAGGCATCCTGAACGTGCACAGCAAGCCGAATTCTCCTCTCCTAAGCCTCCTGCTACACAATATTGTGGATGCCAGGACTCTAAATGTCATCTTCTTCTTCTTTCGTTCCCTTTTTAAGGATTCTTGTGTAACAGTGTTAAATGAAGTTAGGCACAAAAAAAAAGAATTTCCAACTACCTTGGAAGAAGAAGGATCACACCTGGCAGGGATGAGATTTATTTCGTCCTTCTTGAAGGAAACTTTTCTTCTACGTTGTACTTTATTTTTATTTTTGGTGCGGTTGTGGGTGGGGCTTATACTGAAAAATTCGTGTCATTATCCTTTTTTGGAGTTCTGATTAATGTCATTTATGGTAATTTGTGATATAAATTTAATCCTGCATCCTGTTTTTTTTTTGGAAAGTTTTTGTAGCCATGAGTAATGTGTAGTAGGTGGAAGGTAGCAGTTTGTTAAAAAAATAAAAGGATCAAGGAAACAGGAGATTTAAATTCAGGTGGTGTTTTATTAAGGACATCAATGTCCATTTTCATATTATGTGTCCTTGCTAAACAACGAGGCAATTTCGAGCATTCGTAGTCAATTAATTTATGTTTATATGATAATAAATTTTGTGGAGGATCGGGAAAAATTACGAGGACATTTTCTTGGGTAGTAAATTTTTGAATTTGGTGCGTAGGACATTGCAGTGATGCAAGGTTATCCTTCCATACCCTCAAAATTAGTTTCCGTCGATAGTAGCTTCAACGCGATTTTGAACGGTATTTATAGCATTGTTACTAACGAGATCGCACCTAAGCATCATGGGTTCGACCCATCTCCTTTATTTTTTGGGCGTCCTGTGGACTCGGATTTTGAAGAAACAATTGAAAAGTGGTACGATGACACTCTAGATGTGATGTGGAATCAAATGATGATGATGATGTAATCGAAACTGATCGTAATTTAGAATTCAAACAGAGGGTCAATGTGAGGATCCACTTCTTCCGCCCATGAGAATTTCAGTAGTGAAACCACAGATCGATCTTTGATCATCGGAGCCAGTGATCAACAATTTCCATGTGTGGTAGCAGACATTGTCGTGTACTATTGATTATACGATCGTCTGATCAAGAAAGGTGATCATCCAGAACCTGTAACTGTTAATCGTTAGCCCAAATAGATGATTTGAACTGATGAACTTGGCTAGTGACAGGCGACATTTTGAATATTATATTAAATAAAAAATCCCATTGTTTTGGTGCACAAAATCATTTTGCTTACACCTCCTGCTATGACACCTTTTTTTGAAGAGGCAACGCAGGGGCAGAGGATGACAGCTTTATCTGCCCAAGTAATTTGGTGAAGAAAAGAGGCTGGGAGATCGGTTACAAGCTTTGAACTATCTTAGTACAGATGATGCAGGACCTGAGTAGAGGTTCATAGTTGATAGCCACTTGCTGGGGAAACCTGATAGCAAGGCAGTAGTCAGAGCCAACAAGAGAAAGGTTAGCTACCTAGAACCACGGAGACAGCAGAAAGTTTACAATGATGAAGCAAACGCCGAACCATTGTAAGAGCAAGATCGAGGAGGACACTCTGGTTGCAGCTAACCACGTGATGGTTGAATGAATACAACAGCTGAACAGCTGTGAAGTGATTATGATCAAAGTCCTGAGGTCCCGATCGACAGTGTTTGTGACAATGTGACAAGCAGATTTGGACAACGGGATCCACGACATGAATCAAATGAATGAACCAAAAGTGCGTAAAATCATCAGACCTATTCTGAACTCCGCCGGAATTGCTACATTGGTAGCATACCATGTACGAAAATTCCAGCGGAATCGATTCCAGTGGAGTTCAGAATAGGCCGGCATAGCTTACCTCACCTACCCCAATTATGATCAAAATTATCAGAGTTCGGTTTGAGCCTGTTGATTCGTCTAAACTCGTTTCACCTTCTATGCAATTCCGCTATGAATTGGCAATGCACTATCTGCCGTCAAACGACCCTCGGTTACTGATTTGCATCCTAAAGTCATAAAGGTACTTGCCACATTTGATGGTTTACCGAGCTTTTGTATTGGGTTTCGATGGATGCTGCGCTGATACTTCGATCGTTGATGTTGATACTTCGATCTTTCCCTAGGTTACGTGTAGCCTTTTCTTCTTCTTTGATCCGTCAGCTGGCAGTCCCAACAGATACGTGGCTGTCGGTGTCGCTGGGTCTCGAACTCCATTCACGATTCGCTTCCATTCGATGATGACGATTTTTGGCGACGTCTTTATCCTCGATAACTGATAATCGTTGGTTCTTTAAGTCGCTCTCGATTTTCTTAAGCCAAGTTTTCTTCGGTGCCGATCGCTGACGGTCTCGCCAGAGAAGTTGATGTGGCAAGCGATTCGGCAAAGACGTCCGTTGCTTCGACATCTGTGTCAGCGAGGACTGCGCTATCGTCGGCGAACATCAAGTCGTTTAAGAAGTTGTTGTCGTCGTATGGACTCCGCGTTGTCCACCAAATGCCTCACGCATAATCACGTCGACCACAACGTTGAAGAGAAATGGCGAAGCGACGTCTCTTTGACGGATACCTATTTGAATCGGGAACTCCTCGGATAGGTTGCTTCGAATACGAATGCTGCTGGTTGAGCCATCCTCCGATGCTGGGAGAAGTTGGATGGATGGAAGCTGTTCCGAGGCTGTCCTGTAGCCTAGATTGTATGATTTTCGTAAATATTTGACGATCGAAAGGAAGCCAATAGCGCGATAATTCTTGCATTCCCAACTGTTGCCTTTCTGCAATATTGGCACTTTCTTCCACACCGACGGTTACGTGTAGCGTTCCTCTAATTCGACCGTAGGCCCTCATTAGGCCATTGACGTGCCGTTTCGATGTCACAAAACCCATGAGCCTCAGATTTGTTGATTGTGGATCTTTGACCGGGCCTTGTGAATGTTTCAAGCTATCCTGTGGAGTTTAGAAGGTTTATCATGCCTTGATCTACCATCTTGTAATCCGGAACTTAACTATCTAGCGGGCGCTGTCTGACTTTGGCTAGAGCCGGGCATTCACGAGTAAGTGAACAGCCACCGTTTTTCTGTCGTAAGTCTCCTTGCGAGAATAGATGTTATGCGGGCCACTCATATTGCTAACGTGGTCACCTATGGATATTTGCTGTGATTCTGGCAATATCTAGTCGGGATCTATTTGAGTATTGAAGAAGACGAAGTCATCCTAGAGACATAAAGAGCAGGTCCCCTGTGCGCTCCAGGTTTGGCTGGCAGGTGATAGTCAAAAGTAGCATTTTTTCCCCACCTTTCGAGCTTACAAGAGCTCCCCGAGTGAATCGCTCCGTGAAGAGTATATAAAACTAAGAAATTCCTGTAAAGTCACCACCAGGAACGTCAAAAATTCATTTAACAGTAAGTTGAGAAGTAAACTCTTTAATGCAACCTCTGGTAGCAAAAACTTCTGGTCCTTGGTAAGTTCCATAAAGAAGAATTTCACTGCATCTACAACTCCTTCATTCATTCACGATAAGAAGGTGATAACAGACAGAAAAGCCAAGGCCGATTTATTAGCATCTCTGTTTGCTTCAAATTCTTCCCTACCCGAAACTGATGCGCTACCCCCAGTTCTCGAGCACAATGCTCACTTAATGGACAGGGTTTTCTTCAGGACTCGTGAGGTGTACAGGTGCCTCAAGGAGCTCGATGTCAACAAATCCACTGGACCCGATAATATACCCCCTATCGTCTTAAAACAATGCGCGTCACCTTTGGCTAAACCTCTGCGCAAACTTTTTGCCCTATCATACTCCTCCGGAGTTTACCCAGACTCTTGGAAACTTGCCCATGTTCAGCCAATTCCGAAAAAAGGTGAAGCCAGCGACCCCTTAAACTACCGCCCAATAGCAATTACTTCTATTCTCTCCAAAACCATGGAGACGATAATCAACAAAAAGCTTATGGGATATCTAGAATCCAACCTACTCATAAACGACAGACAATATGGCTTCCGCCAGAAAAGATCCACTGGCGATCTTTTAGTCTGTCTTACAGAACACCTCAGCCGTAGTCTGCATGGATCCGGCGAGTCTAGTCTGGTTGCTCTAGATATCTCCAAGGCTTTCGATAGAGTTTGGCACTCAGCCCTGTTAGCCAAACTCAAAGCTATTGGAGTCGACTCACTTCTACAGAAGTGGATCAAGAATTTCCTTTTCGGTCGTTCAATCAAAGTAGTATTGGATGGCGTCAAATCCGCATCCCACCCGATCTCTGCGGGGGTCACCCAGGGGTCAATCTTATCACCGGCCCTATTCCTTATCTTTATAAATGACCTTCTTTCAATCCCCTCCAACCCACTTCTCAGCTTCGCTGACGACGGTACTTTACGGTACTCGTACAGCTTCGATACAAGGCAGACTCATGCCAGATCCTGTCTTGATGATCGCGAACGTATGTCCAACTCTATTAATAACGACATTGTACTCATTCTAGAGTGGGGAAAGAAGAATCGTGTTGAATTCAACCCCGCCAAAACCAAGTACTGTCTTATCTCCAAAAAGAAGTTCAACACCCCTCCACCCTTTTTTTTTTTTTTATGTGATAGACTAGAGGCTTAGGGAAAGCCCCTTTGTACTGTTCGACAATCTATTTTTTCGTATAGAATGTCGAACAGCAGCTCTAGCCGGAAGATAGAGAGTAGAAAGAGACAGAGAAGTAGGAAGGAGCTGCCACAACCTAGCCGCGATATTTTTTTTTTTTTTTTTTTTTATTCCACCTACTTCCAACCATTTCGCGACTCTGGCATCGGGGCATTTTTGAGAAACAACTCGCTGGAGTGTTATGCCTCCTGAAACGAGTTGAATCTCATCAGCCAACCGATGACATGCGCTTGGTGGAGCGGGGAAAGACTAGCGAAGGCTATGACAGGAGGAATGAGGAATGTAAAGAGGGGAGAAGAAAGAAGGGAAGTTATGTGGGTGGGAAAGTGGAAAAGGCGAAGGACCGTGGGGCTGGCCGGGATTCGAACCCGGGACCTCTGGGATAGTAGTCAGGCGCCTTACCTCTAGACCACCGAGGCCCCCGAAAGTGAATGAAGTTCAACTAATGGCCGAACCATCCTTACACATCTTAGGCGTGACATTAGCCAAAGACTTGCGATGGAATGACCACATATTCCAAATCGCCAAACAAGGATCTCAGTGCTTGGGATTTCTTAAGAGGTGTAAGTTCCTCCTCCAGCCATCGGCCCGTGCTGTTATTTATAAATCCTACATTCGGCCTCTTCTCGAATATAACTCCCTCGTTTGGGGCGGCGCTCCAATAACCACCTTGGCATGGTTAGATAAGGTCCAAAAAAAGGCCCTTAAATTAATTGATGACGATACCGCTTGCTCCACCATCGACCCCCTCAGCCACCGTAGGAATGTAGCAGCACTGACAAAATTTTATCGCTACTATCATAGTGACTGTTCCTCCGAGCTAAACGCTCTCCTGCCTCCACGGCATTCTTATACCCGCAACACCAGATTAGCCCACTCGTCTCATTCCCTCCACCTGCAACTCCCCCTTTCACGCACTCAACAAGATATGAATTCGTTTGTTAATAGAACAACTCGGCTGTGGAATAATCTCTCGCAGTCAGTATTTCCGAGCTCCTACAACATCCAAGAGTTCAAACGCAGGGTTCATCACCACCTTCTTCAATTCCCTCCCGTTCCTTTATAACCCCTCCAACCCCCTCCCCGTACTATGCTTACTGCTAGACATTGCACCATGACGTGACAAATGACATGACGGACTAGTAGTACAAAGGGTGATTCCTGAGCTTAGCACTGCCACATAAAAAAAAAAAAAAAACCTGTTATGCTGGTAACCATATCAATCTTTGAGCCCTGTAGTGACTCTTTAGTAGGCTAGCTAGTCCAGTTTTTTACTTCTCATTATATTCTTATGTCATGTTATGTCTTCTACAGAACCTACCCACAGTTCTACAGAGCTCAAGTCTGCATCACTCAACTAGCTTGAAGCGCATCATCACCCAGCCTGGAGCTTTTATTGAAGATCGGCTTTCTCTACAAATAGAGGTTGTTGAGGTTGAAATGCCTTCAGGATCATTAGTACCTCAGCACGAGTCCAATTCTACACTGTCAGGTGTGCGGAGCAGCTGAAGGAGAATTCCGAAAACATTCGTATGGGACATGCTCTTACCGCTGTTGTCTCTATTGTTTCCATCCTCTGGACCTCTACTAGGTTAATAATATTATAGGTCCCTTTATAACGCTGCCCTCAACACATACGAGCCATGCGTGACAATTGAACTTACTACGGCTGTGTATACCCACAGGACCACATTTAAAAAACGTAATTCTGGTCGAAGGCCTTCTTACAGGCATAGAGTTTCGCTCCATCAACTGAGAATGGGATGTAGACCACTAATATGATAGAAGTTGGACTACACATAATCCTGATAGCAAGATGTAATGAAGTTGTCGAACGTAAACGAACATTCGTCGCGTTGCATTTTTAGGATGACAACTAGAACAACTAAGAAAGTTAACAGCAACTCCTTAACCTCATTTTCGAATGCCAAAATTTTTAACTTAAGCACGTCCTTCTCCAACTCGAATGAAAGCAAAAACATGTTATTGCCACGGTTTTCAATTTCTACTAAGCCAACCAAACATCCTTTTCATTGGCACGGAAATTGCCTACGAAATCAATAGAATTCAATTTAGGATCCTTTAAGAGAAACTTTGTAAATGTCCTTCTCTGAAAAAAAAAATACATGAAGAAGATCCTTTCAACATTCAAGACATTGACGCTGTACAGAAAAATAAAGGGATTGAATAACTTTAAGGACGAGAGTCTTTTACGAATCGATTTGAGTGCCTACACATTCGGTATGTGGCATCCTTCCATGCAGACAATTTTATCCTCTTTTAGATCCTTCGGTCTCGAATAAAATAAAAAAAAACTATCGTTTGCATTGAATACGTTACATTTTCAAAACCGACATGTATCCTGCTGTAACTCTCGTTACGGTCGATGTGCACGTTTCATCCTTTTCTGTCCCGCCGCGTTTGGCTGAACTTGAGGAGAAACTGAAATCAATTTTATTCGATATCGTTGTATTCGGTTTTTTTAAAAGAAATGTTCAGAATAAGACTTTGGGTGATTGGAGATAGAAGAGGAGTGCCAAGTTAGTTGGGGTTGGGGGCAAAAAAAACTAGGTGAGGTTGTATCCTTTTTGCATGGCACATTGGCCAAGTTAATTCCGGCTTTAAAGGATCGACTGAGTTAGGGTTATTTGAAAGCAGTAGTACAAGTGTTGAGTATTGGTGAGAGGATATCGAGAATAAAATGGAACGTCGATGTACATTGGAGCGAGAAAAAAATATATTATTACAACGACGTGGAGGGAAAATAGAAAATCTTTGAAGGAGCTACTTTCAGCAGGGAAAATGTAGAAACATTGTCGTTTGTGGCTGAAAATATATAATAAATAATAGATTTATAGTTTCAATGCGATTTCTACTAAGAAACAATTTTTCTAAAAGGGCAACGATGATTGCAGAATTGAAACGAACTTTGTAAGGAGCTTAGATGATGTCGAATGGTATTGTATTAGTGTATAGAGAACTTCGATCAGAAATAATAATAAGAAATGTCGATTTTTCTTTTTGACTTTATATTTCTTTTTGCACATTTTTAATACTAAAAATGTAACTATAAAAACCAGAAACAGCGAAATAACTTTGTGGATGAATAACATATACAGCAAAAGATGCAGTCGAATTACACATGGGATACTTCGGTGATTATCTCAGCCACGGCGGACGGAAAAAAATATTTCTTTTACCTATATACATTTAGGATTTTGAGCTCTCTCTCTCCCTTTCTCTCTCCCCCTCTCTCTCCCTCTCTCTCTCTCCCTCTCTCTCTATCCTCGTCTCTCTCGGAAAAGAGGGATCTTCCTTGACTCACCCTTCCTTGATGGATTGAGCGAGTTGCAAAATATTGGTGTTATTAACCTCCGTCGCTTTATCAAAAGCTCAAAATGACTTGAAATGGCCTGACCTTTGTCCCCACACTAGAAAGGTATCACAATGGCCCCAATGACGTGCCTAAGTGGGCTCCCTAGTGGGGACAGCCATTTCAACCTAACCTATAAGGTGTCAACTAAATACTTTACGTTATGCCTTTGATTTTAGTTAACTGTGTATTCCAAGCTTTAATGATACCTTAGCGCCGTTTTTCTTAAGTGGGGACATTTCTCAGTTTTGTTTTGCAGGACAACTCTTAGCGCCTCCTTTATACTTCACAAAAACACTCCGAAACCGTACACCAGCAGATGCCTCGAACCTTATGTTGTGCCTGCAAGTATAATTAAAAATTTATTAATTACTAGAACGATCAAGTGATCTAAAAATCTCACTAATCACAAAATGAAAATTCAGCGTAAATATACAAAAATTCACAAATTATAAACGAAAGCTTTTTGAAAATGCCTTATCAAGGTTCGGATCATTACTAATATCTTTTTGTTCTGTAAAAGCTTTAAGTCTCAAGACGCAAACCCAAAGTTATGAAAAAGTGATTTTGCGTCCCGGATAAATTGTATGGAAAATAGATCAAGGCCCGTTGTAGCTATGCTAGGTTCCATTTATCAACATATAGAAACTTCGTAGGTTAGGACTTCGATGTAATATCCAGTTTGACCGTATATGTGGGCCTGAAAAAACCTCACCAGCTCACCCAGTGATGCAGACCAAATCCCAAAAACCCTACAAAAAAAAAAAAGAGGAAGGCCGTAATCAGCGAATGCAATAAACAAAGACAAAACCGATAAAAATGTTTGAAAAGTGAAAAAAAAAACGCATGAAACTTGCAAAAAAAATCTGAAGCTACACTTAAAAAAGTATAAAAGAAATCGCCCAAGCGATTTTCAATCAGTTGAGGTCTCGTGCTCGTGGCGGTCACTTCGTCGGTTTGGTGCGTGCACGGTCACTCGTTCTCTCTTTCGCGGTCGCTCTCGCTTCGCCGGAAACTTGTTCGCGCTTGCTCGGTATTCTTTGCCCGGTCGCTCGGTCTCGCTTGCTCGTTGTTTCTCCGTCTTGCTCGCTCGCTCTTCCTCGGTCTCGCTCGCTCCTCTTCGGTCTCCCTCGCTCTTCCTCGGTCTCGCTCGCTCCTCCTCGGTTTCGCTCGCTCTTCCTCGGTTTCGCTCGCTCCTCCTCGGTCTAGCTCGCTCCTCCTCGGTCTCGCTCGCTCCTCCTCGGTTTCGCTCGCTCTTCCTCGGTCTCGCTCATTCCTCCTCGGTCTCGCTCACTCCTCCTCGGTCTCGCTCGCTCCTCCTCGGTTTCGCTCGCTCTTCCTCGGTCTCGCTCACTCCTCCTCGGTCTCGCTCACTCCTCCTCGGTCTCGCTCGCTCTTACTCGGCCTCCCTCGGTCTCACTCGCTCCTCCTGGTCTCGCTCGCTCCTCCTGGTCTCGCTCGCTCTTCCTGGTCTCGCTCGCTCCTCCTCCTCGGTCTCGCCCGCTCCTCTTCGGTCTCGCCCGCTCCTCTTCGGTCTCGCCCGCTCCTCTTCGGTCTCGCTCGCTCCTCCTCCTCGGGCTCGCCCGCTCCTCTTCGGTTTCGCTCGCTCCTCTTCGGTCTCGCTCGCTCCTCTCGATCTCGCTCGCTCCTCTCGATCTCGTTCGCTCCTCCTCGATCTCGCTCGCTCCTCCTCGGTCTCGCTCGCTCCTCCTCGGTCTCGCTCGCTCCTCTTCGGTCTCGCTCGCTCCTCCTCCTCGGTCTCGCCCGCTCCTCTTCGGTTTCGCTCGCTTCTCTTCGGTCTCGCTCGCTCCTCTTCGGTCTCGCTCGCTCCTCCTCGGTCTCGCTCGCTCCTCTTCGGTCTGGCTCGCTCCTCTTCGGTCTCGCTCGCTCCTCTCGATCTCGCTCGCTCCTCCTCGATCTCGCTCGCTCCTCCTCGGTCTCTCTCGCTCTTCCTCGGTCTCGCTCGCTCCTCCTCGGTCTCGCTCGCTCCTCCTCGGTCTCGCTCGCTCCTCTTCGGTCTCGCTCGCTCTCCTTCGGTCTCGCTCGTTCACCCTCTGAAAGAGAGGGAGAGAGAGAGGGGGCGAGAGAGAGGGGGCGAGAGAGAGAGGGGCGAGAGAGAGGGGGCGAGAGAGAGAGGGGGCGAGAGAGAGAGGGGGCGAAAGAGAGAGAGGGGGCGAGAGAGAGGGGCGAGAGAGAGAAGGGGCGAAAGAGAGAGAGGGGGCGAAAGAGAGAGAGGGGGCGAGAGAGAGGGGCGAGAGAGAGAGGGGGCGAGAGAGAGGGGGCGAGAGAGAGAGGGGCGAGAGAGAGAGGGGGCGAGAGAGAGGGTGGGGCGAGAAAGAGGGTGGGGCGAGAGAGAGGGTGGGGCGAGAGAGAGAGGGTGGCGAGAGAGAGAGGGTGGCGAGAGAGAGAGGGGGGGGGGGCGAGAGAGAGAGGGGGCGAGAGAGAGGGGGTGAGAGAGAGGGGGTGGTGCGAGAGAGAGGGGGGGTGAGAGAGAGAGGGGGCGAGAGAGAGAGGGGGCGAGAGAGAGAGGGGGGCGAGAGAGGGGGGGGCGAGAGAGAGGGGGCGAGAGAGAGAGGGGGCGAGAGAGAGGGGGCGAGAGAGAGAGAGAGGGGCGAGAGAGAGAGGGGCGAGAGAGAGGGGGCTCTCTCTCTCGCCTCCTCTCTCTCGCCACCCCTCTCTCTCTCGGCCCCCTCTCTCTCTCACCCCCTCTCTCTCTCGCCCCTCTCTCTCTCTCGCCCCCTCTCTCTCGCCCCCCTCTCTCACCCCCCTCTCTCTCTCGCCCCCTCTCTCTCTCGCCCCTCTCTCTCTCGCCCCCTCTCTCTCGCCCCTCTCCCTCTCGCCCCTCTCCCTCTCGCCCTCCTCTCTCACCCCCCCTCTCTCTCGCACCACCCTCTCTCTCGCCCCCTCTCTCTCGCCCCCTCTCTCTCGCCCCCCCCCCCTCTCTCTCGCCCCCTCTCTCTCGCCCCCCTCTCTCTCGCCCCCTCTCTCTCTCCCTCTCTTTCAGAGGGTGAACGAGCGAGACCGAAGGAGAGCGAGCGAGACCGAAGAGGAGCGAGCGAGACCGAGGGTGAGCGAGCGAGACCGAAGGAGAGCGAGCGAGACCGAAGAGGAGCGAGCGCGACCGAGGAGGAGCGAGCGAGACCGAGGAGGAGCGAGCGAGACCGAAGAGGAGCGAGCGAGACCGAGGAGCAGCGAACGAGACCGAAGAGGAGCGAGCGAGACGGAAGAGGAGCGAGCGAGACCGAGGAGGAGCGAGAGAGACCGAGGAGGAGCGAGCGAGACCGAAGAGGAGCGAGCGAGACCGAAGAGCAGCGAGCGAGACCGAGGAGCAGCGAGCGAGACCGAGGAGCAGCGAGCGAGACCGAGGAGGAGCGTGCGAGACCGAGGAGGAGCGAGCGAGACCGAGGAGGAGCGAGCGAGACCGAGGAGGAGCGAGCGAGACCGAGGAGGAGCGAGCGAGACCGAGGAGGAGCGAGCGAGATCGAGGAGGAGCGAGCGAGATCGAGAGGAGCGAGCGAGACCGAAGAGGAGCGAGCGAGACCGAGGAGGAGCGAGCGAGACCGAAGAGGAGCGAGCGAGACCGAAGAGAAGCGAGCGAAACCGAAGAGAAGCGAGCGAAACCGAAGAGGAGCGGGCGAGACCGAGGAGGAGGAGCGAGCGAGACCGAAGAGGAGCGAGCGAGACCGAAGAGGAGCGGTCGAGACCGAAGAGGAGCGGGCGAGACCGAGGAGGAGGAGCGAGCGAGACCAGGAAGAGCGAGCGAGACCAGGAGGAGCGAGCGAGACCAGGAGGAGCGAGCGAGACCGAGGGAGGCCGAGTAAGAGCGAGCGAGACCGAAGAGGAGTGAGCGAGACCGAGGAGGAGTGAGCGAGACCGAGGAAGAGCGAGCGAAACCGAGGAGGAGCGAGCGAGACCGAGGAGGAGCGAGCGAGACCGAGGAGGAGTGAGCGAGACCGAGGAGGAGCGAGCGAGACCGAGGAGGAGCGAGCGAGACCGAGGAGGAGCGAGCGAAACCGAGGAAGAGCGAGCGAAACCGAGGAGGAGCGAGCGAGACCGAGGAGGAGTGAGCGAGACCGAGGAGGAATGAGTGAGACCGAGGAAGAGCGAGCGAAACCGAGGAGGAGCGAGCGAGACCGAGGAGGAGTGAGCGAGACCGAGGAGGAATGAGCGAGACCGAGGAAGAGCGAGCGAAACCGAGGAGGAGCGAGCGAGACCGAGGAGGAGCGAGCGAGACCGAGGAGGAGCGAGCGAAACCGAGGAAGAGCGAGCGAAACCGAGGAGGAGCGAGCGAGACCGAGGAAGACCGAGGAGGAGCGAGCGAGACCGAGGAAGAGCGAGCGAGCAAGACGGAGAAACAACGAGCAAGCGAGACCGAGCGACCGGGCAAAGAATACCGAGCAAGCGCGAACAAGTTTCCGGCGAAGCGAGAGCGACCGCGAAAGAGAGAACGAGTGACCGTGCACGCACCAAACCGACGAAGTGACCGCCACGAGCACGAGACCTCAACTGATTGAAAATCGCTTGGGCGATTTCTTTTATACTTTTTTAAGTGTAGCTTCAGATTTTTTTTGCAAGTTTCATGCGTTTTTTTTTTTTCACTTTTCAAACATTTTTATCGGGTTTATCTTTGTTTATTGCATTCGCTGATTACGGCCTTCCTCTTTTTTTTTTGTAGGGTTTTTGGGATTTGGTCTGCATCACTGGGTGAGCTGGTGAGGTTTTTTCAGGCCCACATATACGGTCAAACTGGATATTACATCGAAGTCCTAACCTACGAAGTTTCTATATGTTGATAAATGAAGAGCGATATTCCAAAACGTGCTAAGTTCTTATGATGTAATTAGTGGGAAATAAAAAAAAACTGAATATCACTTTCACTCTCGCCTAAAGGGCTGTAATATTATTTCCTTTCTCAAAAAACCGATAAAAGAAACTATTATTTATAAAAATATAAATAAATTTGCTACATTTTATATGAAAAAAATGGTTTTATTTATGGTGGTACATTTTCATAATGTACTAAGTCAATTACTTAGTACATTTTGAAATAAAATTTCATAGTAAAATTATGATACTATGGTAAATGTTTTCAGTCCTCAGAAAGTTCAGCCCAGCAAAAGAAAGAATAGTATTTTTCAAATCTTTATTTTTAATATAAAAAAAACATTAAAAAAATCCAATATGAATACTAGCTATTGAAATTGATGGAAAATTCATTTGTATGACCCATTATACATCGGAATGAGTATGATTTGTGATAAATGTTTATGTGAATGCATAACTACTACGTCATAGATTGGAAAGCAATACAATATTAAAATTAAACAAAAATTGACTTAGTACGTTTTGGAATATCGCTCTTCAAATGGAACCTAGCATAGCTACAACGGGCCTTGATCTATTTTCCATACAATTTATCCGGGACGCAAAATCACTTTTTCATAACTTTGGGTTTGCGTCTTGAGACTTAAAGCTTTTACAGAACAAAAAGATATTAGTAATGATCCGAACCTTGATAAGGCATTTTCAAAAAGCTTTCGTTTATAATTTGTGAATTTTTGTATATTTACGCTGAATTTTCATTTTGTGATTAGTGAGATTTTTAGATCACTTGATCGTTCTAGTAATTAATAAATTTTTAATTATACTTGCAGGCACAACATAAGGTTCGAGGCATCTGCTGGTGTACGGTTTCGGAGTGTTTTTGTGAAGTATAAAGGAGGCGCTAAGAGTTGTCCTGCAAAACAAAACTGAGAAATGTCCCCACTTAAGAAAAACGGCGCTAAGGTATCATTAAAGCTTGGAATACACAGTTAACTAAAATCAAAGGCATAACGTAAAGTATTTAGTTGACACCTTATTAGCAGGAACACAATGCTCGCCATAAGCCGTGGGCTATGAAAGCTCTATCGCTCTCAAATTTTGCCATCGCTGTCAATCGTAAAACTAAAATTATAATAGAGCGAAGCGATACCGTAGGCGTTGAAAAAAAAATTTTCCTGTCAAATGAGTTTCAAATTTAAATTGAAACTAATTTAAACTAATATGAAAAAAAAAGAATGCAACACGTGTATTTTTTTTATTTTTAAAATAAAGCACCCTCAGACACAACAAAATTTGTCAAAAAGGCACTTTTTTGTCAAAATAATAACGTTTTATTTGTTGACAGCGGTGTTTTTTTGTATGTATGATTTGGTAGAACTGTAAGCGTCAACCAAAAAATAGAAATAGATTCTAATTTTTTGGTCGTAGTTATGGTCACTTCGCCGATAGTTTCATTTTGTTCGTTCCTAGGTAGATACATGGTGTCTATTATTTGTCAACGAAAAGCTTTTATAGCCCACGGCTTATGGTGAGCATTGTGTTCCAGCTATATAGGTTAGGTTGAAATGGCTGCCCCCACTAGTGAGCCCACTTAGGCACGCCATTGGGGCCATTGTGATACCTTTCTAGTGTTGGGACAAAGGTCAGGCCATTTCAAGTCATTTTGAGCTTTTGATAAAGCGACGGAGGTTAAGAACACCAATATTTTGCAACTCGCTCAATCCATCAAGGAAGGGTGACCCAAGGAAGGTCCTTCTTTTCCTTGCGAGGGCGGGACATGTACAGAGAAGATGGGAGACAGTTTCTTCCTCTTCTTCATTACCGCAATTTCTGCATAAGTCGTTGTGGGGAAGTCCTAATCTTTCGGCGTGCGGGAGAAAGGGACAGTGACCGGTCAGCACCTTTACCACATGGCTTATCCCCTTTTTGTTTAACTGAAGAAGAGATTTTGAACGCTTTGCGTCCAAAGTTGGCCACATTGCATGAAGAGTGCGGCACACCGTTGCTGTGGTCCATCTCAACCCAGCTCGAGCTAAGCTGATTTTCTCACAGCTAGTTTTTAGGTGGCTAAGGGCCACCTTGGTTAAGTGGGGAGTCCTTTCCACTTCGGTTCCCTGTCTAGCAAGCTCATCTGCCCTAAAGTTTCCCCTAATCCCACTGTGTCCAGGAACCCAACACAGTATCAGAGTGGCAGTCTCACACAGAGACCTGCGGCAGTTCAGAAGAGTCGTGGATGTTTTGACGACAGAATTAAGAGCGTTGAGGGCCGCCCGGCTATCCGATAGAATAAATATATTCTTATGAGATATATTATTTATCTTCAGCCATTCGAGAGCCTCCCAGTTCGTAGTGACTTCCGCTTGGAAGACGCTGCAGTGGTCGGGTAGACGAAGAGGGGTATATTTATATTTAATGCCTCGGAAAAGATACCAGAGCCTACTCTGTTCCCAATTTTTGAGCCATCTGTGAAGATACATAGTGACCCAGTTGGGATAACACCATCTGTCCAGTCATCTCCAGTCGGAATGATGGTATTGAAACCTTTCTCCCAGGTCCACGTAGGTATAGTATAATCTAGGTTGTTCGCAGCGGTGGAGAACCTTCTAAGGATGGATGAATGGCCATATGAATATGGAGTTCATCCAAGAGAAGCCTTTGTCCTGGCGGCCGTCCAGGCTGCCATTTGCTCGGCGTGTATGTCCAAAAGAGTAAGATGCAAAAAGACATCCAGCGCAGCCTGTTGGGGTGCTTCTCATTGCACCACTGATAGCTCAGCTCAGCTGTTCTTTGGACGCTTTCCAGTATCTTACGATACGTAATCTTCTGTACTCCAGTCCACCATACCGATATGCCATGCATGAGTATAGGTCTGCTTACGGCTGTATAGTGGGCGATGCAGGGTTTAAGGCCCCAATTGACTCCGATCGTTCTCTGGCATAAGAAGAGAGCTGTTTTGGCCTTATTGGCTCTTTCTAAAAGATTCGACCTCCACGTTAGTTTGCTATCGAGTACGAGACCTAGAAATTTCGCATCCTCCTTTAGATGCAGTGTTTCATTGCAGAGTCTTAAGAAGCTTTGTAAAGAACACTACTTCAGTCTTGGCTGGGTTAACGCCTAGACCCTTTGTAGCAGCCCAATGAACAAAAGTATCCAATGCTTGTTGCACTATATCTCTTGTTGTTGAGATGTACTTTGCGGTCACCACCAGCACAATGTCATTAGCATAAGCCACCGTGGTGCACCCAGGCTCCCTTAGAGTTATCAGCACTTCGTTGACACCTTATACTACATTTTATAACGTACAAGTTAGTATCTGACGTTAGTCTAAAAATTTAATTCCAAAAAATTCGAAGGCTGCTTTAAACACTTTAAACACTTTGTTGCGGCCTTAAACACTTTAAAAAAGCAACAACAAATTAAAATAAAATAAAATAAAATCTCTTAGCTCTGCTCCCTAAGGACGATGTCATCCTGAATAATGTTCTCCTGCTGATTACGAGGAGAAATTTTCCACTGAACTAAATTAAAGTTTGATCCTTATTCTTCAGTGAACTGCAAATTATAATAAATTGGATCCTGTCATTGGTTACTAACAGATATGGCTGCTCCTTTTCGTTTCGGCTAACACAGCTAACGGGTTATACATAAATCAATCTTTACTGTAATATGAAGTATAGAATATATAAGTATATACTTTAGGGTGTAGAAAAGGTGTTTTGTCGCCTTGTCCTTCTTGGTATCCTTTTTTGGGGAGACTTCTAAGATTTGCTAATTTAATTTCTTTTTCTTTTTTTTGGGAAAGTCTCCAGCAACTCCTGTGGGGGACAGAGCTTCTCGTAGTAAATCGAGCAGAAAACGTAACCAGATGCTCGAAGAAAAAGGATTTTAAATATACGATTTCAGTGAGTAAGCCTCCGGATATTTCGTAATATGAATCTGAACTAATTAAGCGTTATTTAATCTTTTTTTTCCTTTTTGGTAAAAATCGATAAGGATTCTCGGGTTTGAACTTAAATTAAAATCTAATTTTATTTTTAGAAATGGAATGAATTCTACATTAAAGGCAATAAACCTCCTCTCGAATGTTATTAATTTTCAAGTAATATTATCTGCATATATCCTAGTAGATATCCTAGTAGAAAGTAAGCTATTCCCAGTAAATAAAAATCCCCACCTCTTCCCAAAGGCAGCTGTTTTGTCATTCCCATTAAAATATAATTTTACAAAAGAAAAACAGAGTTTGGAATAATGTAGGTACACCAAATATCGACAAAGAGTAATAAAAGGGTACAAAAGAGTAATAAAATGGTAATAAATGAGTAATAAAAGGGTAATAAAACAAATAATAATACAAATCTCCCCACAGGCCACCGTTAAGGGGTTGAGTTCACGTTTAATATCTTGTAAAACAGATAAGCACTTGGTTTTCGGTAAGTATTATTGTCATATTATGGTGAATGCAGTTAAGAGCAGAAGGGAAGATAGTCTGAAAGGTCGTTACGTAGTCTTTTCAACAAAACTTTACCTTCAGGTTTATGTGAACTTTTAAAAAAGCTATAAATTACATATACATATATCCGTGATGATGTTTACCACAGAAAATGCCAAATTACAGAACTCGTTGGAGTTTGGTGAGCATTGAAGCTATCACGACATCAAATATCTGGATGGAGTTCTTGGATTACACTATTTATACTCATCTAAATCCTAGGTGGCAATTCATGTACTTCGAAATGGAACAGTTTAACTTGCTCTCATTGGCATAGCCGGTGGATAATGTGAATATGGTGGGTAAGGGATAATTCTGGATGGGTAAAAAATCCATCTAGAATTTGAGAGTAATCGAGCGTCTATCATCTTGTTCTCAATTTATATAAAGTCCAGCTGCCAATACTCCTGGCATTTTCCCGTTTCTCTCTTCCACTCGGCTTTTTCCAGCCTCAACTCAACTTTTTGTGTATAGCCTTCAGGAACGCTGTCATATTACTGCAGAGCTCCGTATGTATACCGTCAGCCTATGGTCCGATTCACAATGAAGTGACCGACCTCGTTTTCTTTATAGGTAAAATGCCAAATAACAGTTTCGAGAGAGGGTGGTGTTTGTCTGACTACCCACCGGAACCCAACATTATCAGCTGGCACTGCTCATTGGTCTGAAAGATTAAGTATTAGAACTAAATAATACTTTGTTTCGCTGTTTTTGTCGTGTTTCTTAGCGGCCGAATTTCAGTGAAAACATCTCTTGATGGTCTTCCAATCATGCCGATATCGTCTAGGATAGCCAGTATACACCGAAAATCATATATATTTGATAAGATCCGTCTCAGACTCTGGGGTATAACATCCGCTCGTGGTGTCAGTCTCTTTCCTCTGCACGGTTTTAGGTCACAAATGACATCCTTCTTCCAGACTTATCTTTTTCGTCTTGAGCCTTGTTTTATTTTCTTCTAAAATCGTTTAACTATCCTTTACGTGTCTTTGAAACTGCTGCGTTGCTCGAAACACATTATTTGCCAATTGTAAAGCTTGAGAAAAAAACATGGCTGAAAAGTTCCGGTGCAACTCTCGATTCACCTTCTTGAGTTTTGTTGACACCTGTTGTTGTAGACTGTTAGATCGGCGAATTGGTCATTGATGTGCTCACATTTTTGTCGTTGCAGTTTGCAATTTTCCTAACAATATTTATGGCAATTTTTATGGGTCTAAAGCGGCTTGAGAAATGGGATGATTATATCGTTATCTTCTGGCATTTCCAATAACTGCAACGAGCAAAATGTCTTGGAAAAAGTCGTGCAGTCTTGCCTTGGTCCTGTTAAATGTGCAAGACACGACCGTTTGCTCATTACTAAGACCAGTCTTGCTCATCACTAATTGGGACCACTAAAAAAGTAAGCAGGATAGTAGTGATCAAAGAACCAGGACATCTTTTTCTACCTCTGTGATTTATATTTTGTCTTGAGGGTCCTTGACTCATTGTGGCTCCTGATGGTGGGCTTCCGACCTCAACATGGCTTTCATTGCTGATCTCTACTGGAAGAGGTGCAATTTTGTGTACCGCTCTCCTTATAACGGTTGTCGTTTTGACATCCACCACTCCAGTTTCGTTATCCTTGCCGGAAATACATCGAAATACAATGCCCACAACTCATTTTAATAGAGGAACATTTTCATCCTGTAGACCGAGCAAATTCTGGCAGGTCCTCTTCCCTTTATGTCGCTGTTGCAGTTCGTCGTTCGTGCAAGTAATCCAATGACCATCTTCGCCAGAATTCTGTCTTAAGCGGAGCTATCAGCCTCAACCTGGTAAAAACACTTGCCTTCATGGCGGCTGCTTGAAGATCCACAATGCTATTCGTGGTTCACCAATTGATCTATACTTTTTTGTTATCGGGGGCGAGCACTAATATCTGGCCGTAATAGCTTCTGATTGCTTTCTTTACGTAGCACAGCTGCATTGATTTGAGCCTGATTTGTAAACACAAGGCCTTTCTGGTCTTCCATACCAATAATACAATGATCGGAATTAAAGTTAGCACCTCGGCAGATTTGTATCGTTACCAGGACGGAAAAGTGGAGCTCTATCAATATAACTGCTGATGGTTTGGTTGTGATTAACTGCATTTGCGCATATCCAAATAGCTTTTGATTATTGTAACGCACAAACCTGACACTTCCAATGACCAATGAGGTATTAGGTTAGGTTAGATTAGGTTAGACATGGCTGAGCTATTTGTTTAAGCTCATACACTTAGGCCAGAAGAATAGGCCCATTGAGATGCCATAGTGATCCCACTATAAACCTGATGTCAAAGTTTCGTTTCTTCGCTAAAACCATCTCGAGGAAGTAATGAATCTTCTAAGTTGCGGGATCCCAATCTTCGAGATTTCCGCAAGGGTGCTTAGAAAGGGTTCACCAAATGTGGTTAACCTTATCCTGCTTAGGGCCGGGCAGTGACAGAGGAGATGTAGTACACTTTCCGCCTCGTCCAGGTTCTTACAGCTTCTGCAGAAATCGTGGGTCTCAAGACCTAAACAGGTCGCATGCGTCCCTATCAGACAGTGTCCGGTCAGCACTCCCACTATGAGAGGTCTTGTCTCCCGAGGCTCAGTAGTGAGGTGGTCCGCCTGAGATCATAAAAGGGCCAGGTTAATTTGGCTAAAGTGCATTTATTAAGATCCCTCCAAAGATTTTTCACTTGTTGCATTGTCTGGTGCTTGTATCGGAGTTTAAAGGTGGCCCAAGACATACCAACTCTTTCCTTTTCTGGAAGAGAGTAGCGGTCGTGCTTTTCCTAGCCAGTTCGCCAGGTTTACAATTTCCTTCTATATTTCGGTGACCGGGAACCCATAGGATGAGGGTCCTGAACTGTTGAGCCATCTTGTTAGAGATCTGCGACATTCAGAGGTAGTTCTAGATCTGTTTGTGCAGGAGCGCAGGGCTTTCAGAGCCGCCTGACTATCTGAGAAGATGTAGACAGTCCGGTTCTTATCGCCTTGCTGGTTGATTTGCAGAACAGCCTCTTGTATGGCTAGAACGGAGGGAGTGAGGTATTGCTACCATCTCAAATCTCTAAAGAGGTTTTTTAAATCATTCCTAAGGTAGGAATTGCATCTTTCGTTCATTGCTTTAAAATCTCGTTCATAAATCCTAAGCCATATATAATTAAAAAACCTTAAAAATCCGGTCATTTCAGTGTCATCTTTTACTACCCATTAACAATTTACAAAATCTACAATAAAATTCATTATTTCACACCTGAAATTCATCAGACCAAAAAATAATGACTGCATATTTGCCATACCCTGAAATGATGATGTCACACACAGTATACGTCATCAATCATCACAAAATTCAAAGATTCCAATCATCGCCGCCATTCCACCACCGTTAATACATTCCAAATTTTACCGACGACGGCCATTTGCATAATCAATTTACATTTTGTGTCGTATGGGAGGAACAGTTACTGAATCATTGTGTCTCACCGGAAATATATAGACCCACACGTGCGCCACCAACTAAACAACGGTTACAGGAGTTTGATTAATAATAATTCAGGTTTCAGCAACCTGTTGGCGATTTTTTTCTATAATTCGTTGAACTAGGTGAAAAAATGACGTTAGCTGCAACATGCGTTACAAGAGGAAATTAATATACCGTGATATTTTTTTTGACTTATTTACAATTTGGTGCCAATATGTCTAAGTTTTTTTGACTTTAACGATAGATCAAATGATTGAAAATGGTTTTCAATTTGGATGGCGATTTTTCTACCAAATAAAAGAAATAAACTGTCGAACATGCGTTGCAGCTTGTCGAATCGTAAAGATGCAAATTTTTATGAATTTTTATTCGAAGGCACGGCGCGAAAATGCATTTTTAACCAGGCCAGTACTGATTGGCATTAAATTCGTCAAATTTATGATGAACGGATCAATAACCTTACTCAACACGTCCAATATGATGTAAAGGGCCTTGTATTGTCATATTAATTCTTTTTATAAGTAAAACGTTATTTTATTCTTTTTTTAGTTTCATTATTTTAATTAGCTGTGGTCTACGTCCGCTCGTGTTCGTCATTTGTAACGCGACCATGAAATTTGGGCTGTAATAAAGTCAATTTTCTTATGGCTATAAGAAGGTCGTAGCACTATCTTTTTTTGGAATTATAATGTTAGTCTAGATTAAAATCATTGATTTCCCATCGTAATTAATTTAAGATCGTAAAATCATAGCGGTATTCAGTAGCTATAAATGGTTATTAAGTATTACTTTGGGGTCTTATTGGGAGTGGTGTGAAATATCATGACGGGTCCTGAAATATGAAACAGCCCTCAGTAGAAAGAGAAGAATGAAAGATTTCCGAGTTATTATAAGAGAAATATCTACGGCAGTGTCCAAAACTTTATATTTTTAAACGCTTGTGCCGTTTTACGAAGCGGGCCCCCAACTGAGTACTAATCACGTCCAATGCTGCTTGAACTTCGTAATCGAACGAGAACAGATCTATTGAGTATCCTAAATGCCACCCTGCGAGGCCGCCATAATAAGTGCCTGATATATGAAGCAAGGTTTTCTTCTTCTTCTTTGATTAAAGGTATCACTTTAAAGCCTTTTAAAAAGTTTTCCAAATTCAGCGATTGGAATAGCCCCATTTAATTTATAATGGGGTTTGTCTCATTCGGCCTTCATAAGAAAATGGTAAGGCATACCTCACTTCAATATCGCTGATTTTTTCTGTGGTGCTCATGAGGAATCTAAGAGGAAAGCCTTCTTTCGACATACCCTCATTGGCCACGTCGGGCCCATACCCTGGATGAGCCCTGTCGCCTTTGGATTCTATTCATGTGGTTTTACCGGCTGTGTGTGTGGCAAGTAACGCCATATTTTCGGGACGTGGGGATCGCAGACATCAATTTCAGAAAGCAAATAGTCCGTTATGATTATGATTACAAACGCCATTCACAATTACGTTTCGGCCGGCCTCATTTTTGAAAAAATATGGACCGATGATTCCACCATCCCATAGATCCCACCAAACCGTTGTTTCGACGAGATATAACGGCAGCTTTTGAACCTCTTAGGATTACTCTTCAGTCCAAACACGGCAGTTTTGCTTAAACCGGAAATGGGCATCATCGCTGAACCGAACTTTGGTCGAAAACAATAGATCAACTTCCAGTATTTCAGGAGCCCAAGCACTGAACCACCAAACGTCAATCTCCCCCACCAATCGGGGATCCTGTGCTAAAGACCGAGGTTTTACTAATCTTATCTTTGGTACTGGACCAAAAACGATTGCATACGTAAGACTTAGACTCTTTTACCCAAGTGCCAACCGTCTTGCCTGTGTTAGGTTCCATGCTAGTTAACGTGCTAGCTGCTATACCTAAACTTAGCTTCTCTCAACCAAATTTAAACCTCTCTTTTCCTAGGCGTGCTAAGCAACGAGGCTCTCGTAAGCTGGTGTCTAAAGCGATAGTTTGCCGTTCTCTTATACCCTGGTTCATCAATAACTACCCATGGTTCCACAATGGGGATAAATGTAAGTAGTTGAGCGAAAAGTTCAGATCACTTTGATCTTTCAAGGCGTACTGGGCCTAATAGAACCGCCGCGCCGTCCAGAGGCAATGAAGTGATTTCACCCAATCCCAACACATTGACCAAAACGAACGGCATACTGAGCTTTCAACTCTCTAGGCTAGTCTATGACAGTTTGACACAACAAACACGTTATCTGTCATTCCTACTAAAACAAGTACCTCTTAATGGATTACCCTGATATAGAGGCTTTGTCAGGATAGACCTACCTTTCCCCACCGTACTAGTCTAGGACTACCAACGGGTTATGACACTGTATTCATCGGTCCGAAATCGGCTATTGCGGAATCCACTAGTTTGTTTAAGAGGACCCTTGCCTATCAGGTTTCGGCATCGAACGTTGGAGGTCCGTGCTTAGATTGGCCAAACGGTTTATTCCTGTGTCGTCTGTTAACGCGGCTAAGGTGTTGTTGGGGCAGAATGCCTTGAGGACGATGAGTCTGCCTTTCATATCCTCGAACAGTCAAACTTAAGCAACAAACCATTAGACAGATTGCTGAATCTTTGGCAACGGTCTGCCCTACATGTATGAGGTATAGGGTGCAGTTCTAACTGAAGTGGTCGCGATACTTTTGGATCCAGAACTTTACTTAATAAGAAGAAGAAGTTAATTATATTTTCAAATTTTCTACAAGGGCAAGGTGCCTCAAGAATATCTGCTCATTTTAAGTCATTTATTTTTGTAACTATCTCAAATTTTACCTAATAATATTAAACTTTAACTCAAATATTAAATCAACTTTGACCCAATTACCCCAAAAAACCAATAAAATATTAATAGATGTAAAAATCAACCCCTTTAAGTCATCTATACCCTTGGGTATATAAATCTGCTTTCAACCCAACCCACTTATGAGAATGTCAGAAGCAGATTTTACCACTTCAGCTGAAACCGCAACTAACCCAGAACTAAATATATACGTGCACCCGATACTACACCCCAGCAGAAAATCCCTTAATCACCATTAAGACACCCTCTCGCAGTCTCAACCCTCATATACAATATACCCTCCGCCATATAATTCACTTGGTTTTGCTCATCCAGGATTTCTAGATTCATTCCCCGCTGCACATGCATAATGACTGTTCATTTACGGCAGAAATATCAATTGTTATGTCCTGGCATAGTACTTAAAGGCGTTCCATGCCGTCTCTTCCTGCCCACATACGATGGGGGTAGATGGGATGGTCTCTGGTGGCTGAGTAAGGACAAAACGTTATATGACGGGAACAAGAGCAGTTTGTCACATATGTCCTCGTTTCTTACTTCTTTCAGCTCAACTTTATTTCCCATTGGGGGATTATGCACGGAATGGGGAATGAGAATGTTTTTGATCCAAGGTTGCTTTGGCGGTCGTGGCATATGTCGGCCCTCCTTTAGGGATACACAATTATGCATAGTGGCACAGAACTGTCAGGATTTAATTTGCGGAATTATGATTTATTTTAGAAATATGAAAATTCACATTTAAATTCTTTATTTAGTTCTTTAAGTGTTGAATGTTGAATACTATAAAAGAAGCCAGCGATGATGCGTTGGTCGGTATTGACTATATCTTTTAAAGTTAAATATCTTTCATTACTTTTACACCCTAACACAACCAGCCGAGCGAACTGTCTGGAATTATGCGAAGGCCAATTGGCTGAGGCTTACTTTTTCAATATTTCAATACTCCTAGTGGGACTTGTATTTTCGAAGCAGAAACTCTGCTCTGCTGCTATCTAGGAATCATGCAGGTAGGGTATGACACTCGTTGAAATACGTCATTAAATTAAGACTCTGGAAAAACGTCTAAAAGCGAACCTTTTGCAATAATCTATCGATCGGCAGATGGTCATCTATTGAGATTTCGTAATCAATTAACCAAAATTTGCCTAATAGCTTTTTATAATAAATGAGGGTCATATTCGTAACAAATGATGAATTTCCGTCATAAATGCGAGCGTGTGTCGAGACTATTACTGAGTTTCCATGAGAGTTGAACCAGAGTTGACCCGAGTTATACGTCATGGAAACAAGCAGAGTTAAGAGTTTTCGTTAAAGAATTTAACTCAACCGAATTAGTTAGATTGGACATAGTTCACGCCCATAACTAAAAACGGCACCAAAGATACGAAAAGTGCAAATGTCGCGACTCGCTTGAACGTCAGAAGAAACGCATAGAGTTAAGTCGCGTAATTGGAGTATAATTTCAATTCAATCACAACTCAACTCAACTCCCATGGAAACTCGGTATATTAGAGAGCTTATGTATTACGTATGAAAACTTCTTGGGTTTAAGGCCAGACAACAGATCACCAAAGGCACAGGTCCAACGACTGGTAAAGGAGGTTTGCGTTTGAGTTAGAAATTATTTCATATGAAAACCTCTTGGATCAAGCATCACATACCAAGGGGCCTGTTCATGCAATTCAACACTCGACGTCTACATCCATGCTTTATGAAAACGACATTAGTTTCTTCAAATTTCAATTTGGGGTCACGCAAGTCGACTGAATTCGACGCAGAATTTGGCGACAAACATAAAATGCCGACTTGCATGAACCCAAAACGGAATTTAACGTGTCGTTTTCAGTGAACTTCGAATTGCATGAGCTGTCCCCAGGTCGCCTAGAGCTTTGTTGGTTGGTGCAGGATCCACCACGGATAAAAAAAAGGTTGGCGTTAAGTTTACGTATAATAATCTCTTGGGTTCAGCGCCAGTAAAGGGATCTCAAGAATATTTTTGGGAATCTCAGGACCCATAACGAGTTGAAGAGATTGGCATTTCGGTGGGCACACTCCAGCATCCTAAAACTCCGCTCAATTTCAAAAGCTAATGAGCAGGTGTGGTCAACACTCCGCCAAGGTCTGAAAGACTGGGATTTATACCAGTTACTAACGCCTCTTATTCCCCTTCTATTGAGTCGTTCCCCCTTTATTGTATCTAGAAAGTTGTATATGCCTAAGGTGTACCGTATGTGGTCGAGTCTTTCCTTCGGACTGTTCATACGTCTTACCTTAGGTCCGATACAAATAATTTCGACTGAATTTTAATATTTAAAGGCTAAGAAAGAACCATCCAGAAAAGACCCAAACAAGTCAATCCCATATGAATAAAATATCCCAAACTCGAATCCGCCAACAACCTAAAACAACAAAAAACCCCACGTTGCACCACGATCAGGTGAATCCAAAATTTGCCGGTTTTCATTCATCAACTTTAAATTCAAGGTGCATCTTCCTCCCATTCAGTGGAGATTTCATTCAAATTCAGATTCAGAGCATAGAAATTCATTTGAATAATGATCGACAGGTAAATCTAACAAGAAGCGTCCAGATGCAGGTGGAAGCCATCACGTAGCTTCGCAGCATGGGAACACCTTACCGCAAAAAAAATTAAAAATTAAATTAATATGCAGGAAAATGTTTGCACCTTTTAAATATTCAAACTGCAACGGCGAATCTCGCGATTTATGCGTTGTTTATATGAAAATATTGAAAATTTCCTAATTGAATTAATTAATTCCAGAGAGGGAGGCGCAAAAAACAATGCAATCGAATACTGTCCTTTGTTTTGCTTTTATTAATTTATCAGGAAGAGGATTTCGGGTAGTATGTATGAGCGTGTGTCGTTGGAACTGTGGTTCTGGAGTTTTCGAATGATTGCAATGATCTGGTCTGGAAATTCTGTTAGCTGGCATTTCATAATTAAGCTTTTTTAAGAGCAATCCAAAGTTCAGAAAATACCTCCCTAGCACCTAGTGGAAATTGCAGAATAAATGGTCGAGCAGCACGAATTCGTGCTTCCAAACGATGACATGTCTGCATCACGCTTCTCATCAAAGGCAATATCAAATTTTTTGTCCATATTATCCCCTTCTGAGCTATATCCTCTCCGTGAAAGGAGTTACACCTGTGCAGGAATAAAATAATTAATGAAAAAAACGAAGGATTGACTACCCTTCGAAGAAACCTGTATACCAGAGAAAGCAGACGTTCAATGGAAGTTTACCACATGGGTGGGATTTGAGAACGGCTATTTATTGCTTGGCAAAGAGAAAAGAGTGGACAGATCTAAACATGACTTGAATCAGCGAGTTGGCTAATAAAGCTCCTTCTGGAGGCGAAGTCCTTAGAATCGGGAGCCTCGGTAGTCTAGGGCGCCTGACTGCTATCCCAGAGGTCCCGGGTTCGAATCCCGGCTAGCCCCACGGTCCTTCGCCTTTTCCACTTTCCCACCTACATAACTTTCCTTCTCTCTCTTCTTCCCTCTTTACATTCCTGATTCCTCCTATAATAGTCTTCCCTAGTCCTTCCGCGCCGCACCAAGCGCATGCCATCGGTTGGTTGATGAGATTCAACTCGTTTCAGAAGGCATAACACTCCAGCGAGTTGTTCTCTATGCCCCGATTTCAGAGTCGCGAAATAGTTGCGAGGAGGTGGAATAAAAAATATCGCGGCTAGGTTGTGACAGTTCCTTCCTTCACTTCTGTCTCTCTTCTCTCTATCTATCTTCCAGCTAGAGCTGCTGTTCGACATTGTATACGAAAAAATAGATTGTCGACAGTACAAAGGGACTATCCCTAAGCCTCTAGTCTGTCACATTAAAAAAAATCCAGAGTGGGTAGGCAACGCGAAACGCAAGAATGTCTTCTGAGTTCAGTACACCGATGGCACGGCACTCTGAATCTGAACGAATGCTACAGAACCGGCTGAAGTAGAAGTGTGCGAATAGCACGGGATACGAAAGAAGCAAACTAAATCTGTCTCTAAGGTCGGTGAAGGACAACTGGTCAAAGGATCGAAAAAGAGTTTCAGACCAACCAGAACCGCCTGCACTGCACTATACAGAAGGATGTATTTCGAAGAGGTTCAGTGGTGCAAACCCTTTGCCCTCTAGTAGTGGCAGCTAACGACAGGAAAAGTACAAAGTCATCCCAGCCAGCGGATATCTCCCATAGATATTTTACGGCAGAAATCAGAATCAGCTAACCGACACAGTTAGAGAGGGTAGCCGAAGTAAAAACAACCAAGCAAAGGTCGAAAGTATGCAAGCACACCCGAGTAGAAATGAAACTCTCCCGCGCCTAGCATGTAGCAGGCACAGTCTAGCCTGTACGGCGCCCGCAACTAGCACCCATAGTGAATAATGCGAATGGCACACTTTTAATAGAGTAGCTGTCAGTAAATTCCTCGATTCTCTCTGTCTGACCATTTGGACAAAAGTATTTGACTGCCGTTTGAAGAACACTTTTAAGTGGAAGATCACTGACACAGCTAGTGGAGGATTAATTACTACCAGAGCTAGCGCCCAATGCACAACGCCATTTTGCGCCCAGTCAATTTGATGGAAATTAATATATATCAATAAAATTGGTAAATATGGTGTATACAGGTGAATTTGCTAATTTTACAAAACGGCTAGCTAGGTTTGGTTAGACGAGTAAAAAATCGTATGTGTGGGGACGGTAAATTGTGACGTTTTAGCCGGTAGAGTCCGTTGAAATTTTTTTGTCACAGTTTCCTTTTTCCGTAATTTCTAAAATAGTTCCCCTATCCAATTGTACCCGGTGCAAGTGCATTATTTGCACCTATGAAAGCGCCGCCCCTGCTTAGATAAACTGTAGACCGTAGTGACTTTTTCTTTAAGGAAGCTAACTGAGAGTGGCCATAGGAATACAAACCACACAAGTTGAGCAAAATGCCGGATGGTTACCGCAAATAAAGATTTTTAAACTGACCATAGCAGGGCAGCTTCTGCAATGATGGCCCTAGAACTGGACTAGAGACTATGAAGAAGCTTAGAATGATCCTCAAGGGCGACCCATCTACAAGGTCAAAAAAAGAGTAATCACGACAACTCTACAACGATAAAAAAGAGTCATGGAGGAACTTCTACTGATGCATTGAGAGGATATCGGAGATCAGCAGACTTCAGATAATAACTCCGCCGTCGCCTGGTCCCAAGGCCAGGGTGTGAAAGGAGGAGGGTGGTCGACCTGCCGAGTTGACCAGAATCGGTCACTCCGAAGACCGAAGAAACTAGGCAAGAAACCGCATTTTTCAAAGCGGCACCGACAGCAGCGTATCCGTTGCGGGAACGTCCCGCTCGGACCGCCAGCTAACGGATCAAAGAAGAAGAAAGAAGAAGTTATTCAACCTAGAATGGAAACGAAGTTGAGTCAAGCTGATACGAAATATTTTGAAATGCTATTAGCACCAGTGAGCATTACACCTCAAATAACTTAGCTAAACAGTACCCTTCGAACCATTGTTTCATTCAATGTATAAGCACAACTTAAGATAGATTGCTCCACCGTCAGTTTCCTATCAAAGAAGTCGAAGGGTATCGTTGGCATAGCAATGGAAGCTAGTCCTGGTATTTCCAAGGTACGTTCATAAACCTTGGCAAAAAAGCAACTGATCTAGTCTTCTTCTTGGAGACTCTCACGATCCTTACTATTACATTAGGTTTGGTTTGTTGAAGGGGAGTTATCGAAAAAGGAGCCCCGCAGAGTGTGGTCGAACCTCGGACTTCTGTGATGGTAGTCGTGCATCCCTAAATTCCCAAGGCCAGATTGGTTCCTTTACGACTATGGATTCATTGACTAATATTGGTGCCAAATCAATTTGTTTTATGGCTGATTTGAGCCCAACCGCTTCAAATAGTTTCCCTTAGTTCTACAATAGTCCTCCCTTTTAGCTGAACTCTGCCATATTCTTCGAGGGCTTAACTAGCTGGACGCCAAATTCTCTCAATATTCCCTGGCTTTTTTGGACACTGCCATACCATTGTGTGCAGTCGATTAAGAAACGAAAGAAGTCTTGCCATTAAGGATTTGCTTCAATTAAAATATTTGATCTAAGATTGTTCCAAATTCTGCCATACGGTCTCTTCTTATTTTCTATGTGAAAGAACTTAAATTTTCAGATTCATTTTAATTTTTTCGATACGTTCCATACAGAATCCGTCTGTCTACCTTGTCCGCCTTGATTAATACGATCAATTCTATTCTGAGCATGATCACCAGCACCGGATCACTTAAAGATCGAAAAATAACAATTTGTCCTTCTAGAAATTTTTATTTATCTTCAAAAACATAACTACTGGCTTTTATGAAGAACCCGTTCAAGACCTTTCAACATTCCCGACTCTTATGACCTTACTTCGTTGCGCTTCTTCATGACTTCTCAAAGAAAGTTGATAATCTTATCTCGCATTTTTTTAATTCTCGTTTTTGTGCTCCAGAGCCAAAGCCCAAAGCGGGAAGCTGCACCGCTAAACTGGTTTTTAATACCTTCAATTCTTCGCTTTGCTTGGTGATAATCATTCCAAATTGTTTGCTTGTTTTGTTGTTAAATTTTTGTGATTTTTTCTTATTGTAATATTAGCATTTAACCAAAATAGATTTTTGTTGCTATTTCCTATTTGTTTTTCACATTTACGTAGCAATGTCGGATTGTCATGTTGGTTTTTTATATTTTTCTGTAATTTTTAAAAGCAAAAGTCCAAGGCTGATTTATAAGCATTTCTGTTCGCCTAATCTTTACCCAAGAGTGGTATATCACCCCTGCCCTCAAGTGAGTTTTTCACTTAATGGAAAGGATATTCTTTAGGATTTATGAAGTGTACAGGCGTTTCAAATAGCTCGACGTCACTAAATCCCCTGCGCGTTACAGCTTACTCCCTTAGGCCCTTAAAAAATGTGCCTTATATTTGGCTAAATCTCGTGAAAACTAGCTCATGTTCAATCTATACCGGAGAAATGCGAATCCAACAACCCCTCCAACTACTTCATTCTAAACCTTGGTGAGTTTGGCCTGGTTGCCCTAGATACCTCCAAGTCTTGCTTGCGCTCTGTTAACCAAATTCAAAACTATAAGTATTGTTTTTATTTTAAAGAACTGGATTGAGAACTTTTTACTGATCGAAAAATTGAGTCGAGGTTGAGTTGAAATTTCGACCACCGTATATAACGTCGAATTGAGTTCACTTTGGGTTGACATAGAGTTCAACTTGAACCTCAAATTTTTGTGTAAAATTCTCATTTATAGATACCAAAAAACTCAGAACGAAATAATTTTATATTCCTATGCAAGCAAAAACGCCGAAGACAAAACTAACGCCAATTACAACTCAGCCCGCGTATATGAGCGAAATATCAAATCGATCCAGGTAGAAAACTACTGAATTGGGTTGAGTGGACCCAGTTTCAGCTCGATTCCCGTTTATGACTGGGTTGAACCTGGATTGATCCTGGGTTGAACCTAGTCATAAAGTTTGAGTATTAGACGACGTCCAACACCATCCAACTAATGTCCTAACTACCTTTAACCCACTTCAGCAACTTCGCTGATGACGGTACTCTGCGTTACTCTTATGCCTTCGCGTTATAGAGGAGTTCGATTAAATTTTGGTAATCCGTATTTTTTACTCTCTAGCTTTTGCTGTATTTGGACATTGAAAATTGTGCATGCAGGAAGAAGAATACATTTATTTTGCTTACAACTTGAACCCTTGCACTTTAAATATCTTCCTAAAAGATTAAGTTGACATATACAAAGCATTTATGCTTCCTGCTATCAAATAATACTTAAAATTAAAAACAAAACAAACAAACTTACAGCAAGTAACCAAAGATTTCGCACCACCGGTGAAAAACCAAAACCCAAAAAAAGCTAACAAAAAAACTGGTTCCAAATTAATTCGGCGGGATGAGTCCGAAAATCACACATAAATGCGGCTTAATTAAAATCGAAACGTTAACATCCCATCCACCTAGAAAGTGCCGAAATCGTATACTAATGGCACTTTGGCCGTGCCGCAAAAAAGTGAGGAGCTACTACCGAGTGGACGGCAGTTTTTTTGAATTAATTCATCATGGGCGGAATTTGATGATTCATTTTTTATGCTGCCAATTAATTTTTATTTATTTCATTAATGGATCAAACAAATTGTTAATATGTATGCTCGTTCGTAGGAGTGTGAATGAGGCAACATCTTGGGTGGTTTTGGTCCGGATAAATTAGACCGGTCTACAAATTCTTGCTTAACACTAGGTTTACTGAGATTTCTTATATATCTATCTCTACGGCACGCGTCAATTTGACGCACCTTAAAAAAAGCATTTTGTAGAATAAATAAATAATTTATTTATTGGAAAGGAAAGAATATAAATTTTTAAAAATATTCGTCTCGCTAATGGATAGTAGTAAGTATGTTTAGTAGAAGATAAATCTAATCGATTTCCAAATTTTTCTACGTGAAATTGTGAATGCGTCAAATTGACGCGCTTCGTAAACCTAGTGTTAAATGGACGAACCTTGAGGGCAAGAAAGAGGAAGTTTGCTTCTTTATTTTTCAAATTTCCTTCAAACTGTTTTGGTTTGTTTTAATTATGTTAGTGTTCAGAAACCAGATTTATCCAGACATTAGTTAGAGTAAGATCCAATATGTGATGGGTTATAAGTTGTGCAGAACCGGTCTTCAGTAAAATAATGAAATTTAATGTAATACGAAAACTAATGGGTCCACAGTTATGTACCACAAAAATGATATCACCCGGGCTTGTTGATTTATTTTCAGCATGTAGTTCAACCACCATACACCATGGTGCAGACCTCATGCCTCTCCAGAGTATTCTTCAGTTCCCTAACTAAATAATATAGAAGCAACTTTTGATGTCCACAATTGTCAACAACATCGTCACTATCAAGTAAGAATTCTTGTCCTTCACTCTTACCTAAGAGTATCACACTCGTAATTCTTTCTATCTTCAACTGCATCCCATACTCCGCCGTCCTGGTCTTCGTCTGTATCAGATGAACTGCCCTTCTCCACAAGGGCCCATGGCTTCATGGTTATCATATGAGGAGTCTGTTTCAATAGGTCCTTCATGATTACCAACTTCTATTACTTCGTAACTTTGCCCTTGATTGCGGTTACCTCATAAGGGTCTAAGAATTTGAAACAAAATTTAGACCCAGAGGCGAACTGGGTTCTCTTAATGCCCACTAAGTTACTCGTTTTCTTCTTGAATTATATTCTATTTTGTTTTCTTGCTGAATATTATTTATTTGAAGTTTGGCCTGCGCCCTCATTTAATCCGTCAACTCGTTGAACTCTTTGACCAACTGATCTCTGAACTCTTTGACTTCACCAACTGACAGTTTTTCCACTTTTCATCTTGACCCCAATAATTAATTCGAATGGGCTTTTCCCAGTGGCGCGTGAGTCAGTGGGATTAAGAATTGTTTGCCAGGATCGAACAAGCTTGAACCATTTCAAAGGTTACCCTACAGCCAACTTCGACAAAATGGAGATAATAGTTGGATTGAGTCGTTCCACTTGTCCGTTTCCTCTGGGAACTCCTGTGGTCGTTAGAATACGGTTTATCCCCTTTCTCAGACAATACTCCTTGAAGTTGTTAGAGGTGAAGGCGGTCCCACGATCAGATATAATTCGGTAGGGATCTTCGAATGTTTCACATTGCAAATCCAATTTCTTCATTGTTTCTTCTGTGGTTACGGTTTTTACTAGATATATCCAGCCACCTTCTATCACTACGAATAATATTTATAGCTCTTTGCAGTGGAGGACAGAGGTCCAAGATGATCCACGTGGTATGTGTGCAACGGTTCAATTGGATTAAGAAATCTTTCCGAGCTGCTATGATGCACAGGACGCAATTGATCACAACCTCTTATTTAAGGGCTTGCAGTTTTGTATGATTTCCATAACCTGCTTTTGAGAAACGTCGTCAACGCTGTCTTCCAAATTTTCCATGTTAGCTCCTTCGATCAGTTGCACTATATCGAATGACTTAAAAAATCATCTTCTGGTTCTACTAAACTTTTCTCATTGTCGCGACCGACTTTCAATAATACTGGGTCTCTGATAACGCTTTTCCATGTTTATGTGTTTATTTATACAATTCCTAACCAAAGTTAGATCACTCCCTGTATCGACTATCATCACAAACTCACATCCTTCTATGTTAACTACTACCAGCGGCGCGGCAATCACATCAACACTTTTTTGGTTTGGCGGTTTCGCTTGTCAAATATCGGCCCCTGTGCTGAAATTCGAGTCGTGATTCGTGACAGGTCGTTTGAGTTGAAGAAAGTGAGGCTTTAGTCGAATTACGTCTTTCAGCACAGGGGCCTAGAGTGGAAATTCTAAGTTGAGTTTAGCCCCCTGTACTGGAAGTCTTGATTCGACTGAAACGTCACTTTCTTCAACTTAAACGACTTGTCGTGTCGTATGACTCGACTTTCAGCACAGGGACCATCATCTCCTTTTCGTGGGCAGCCCGAAGCAATGTGCCCAAACTCATTACAAGCAAAGCAGCACGATCCTTGTCTCCTATCATACACTACGATGAGGGATCCCTCTTCGCTACACAGGTGCCCCTCGGTTCAGTTAACTTGAAGATTCCAGAAACTGCTTGTTCTTTCCACCTTCTCGAAGATATTCGTACATGTTCGCATGTGCAATATTCCAAGGCAACTTATCCTCGACAACCAGAGTTCGTTTTCGTCATGGCAGATCGTGTACGATTATATTTCTGGGAAGCTTTCATCCCAATGTATTTCCTAGTCCCTACACATGGCACGAAACACTCACCTATTCTTAACAGTAATAACAAAATTTAAATTCGTAATTCTATCATTAGTAAAACTCTTGTCAAGTAGGTAATCAAATACCATTTTTTTGTCTCAGTTCTTATATTCAAACTTCTCATGTTACTTATTAGCAATCCTATTTTTTTCCTACTAAAAAAAAGCCTCATATAAACAGGCGACGACAATCAACTATAATATTTAGCACCTAGGAAATTCATTTATCAATTTTTATGAAATATCTTTCATATGACTCTTCCAAAAAAATAACGGTAAAACACAACAAAATTTCAATAATTCAAAAATTTCTATTCTTAAAAATTTATGTTTTACAAAATTATAAATGCGAAATTAGCAAATCATGTCTAAAATCGAAAAATACATAAACTAGAGAAACTGTAAACAAGGTGTGTGCTACCTGTCAAAAAATAGCAACAACAAAACGGCCCTCTCCCAAAAAAACAAAATAACTCAAATATTGAATTCGAATTCAGACCACAATTCAATTGAGATTCTTTCGATGTCCACCAATAACAATTGTTGTGATCATCAACATAGATACCTGTGTCTCGTCGCGGTACGCATGCCTCAAGCATCGCGTGTCATGTCTCTGCGCAGACGAAGCACGAAGCATAAAAAGAGAGAAAGGAAGCATAAAAAGAGAGCATAAAATCTCGCGCAAACTTGACCTTGACAAAAAGCCGGTAGCGGATTTGGTGTCATCAAAAAAAAACACGATCGAATACGATTAACCAACTCGATCGATCAGCTGTTTGGGGTCTCTCGTTCTTCATCGAAAACGAATCTGATCATCTTCGAATTTTTTAGTCGAGCGCGCTAGTGTAATATCGATCGAGCTAGTTGGTGCGACACTCGGCGACAGGTGGGCACAAGCGGTTGATCATACTCGCGATTACTTGCAATTTGCACCAGAGTACTAATAATTAAAAAAAATCTGTTTTTTTTAACAGTCAAGTTTCGAACTCGAACTTGATCGTGCATATAAAAGAGCAATGTTCAAGTGCTCGATTTTCGAATAAGATCAGAACATTGCGCAAAAAAGTTTAGTGCTGAGAATTTGTTTGCAATTTTTATTTTTGCGCCGACAAAACGAAAAAGGTGAGCGTGCAGACAATATTCGCGATCGTGCGTGATCATCAAGGTGCGTTCGAATTGATCTTATAAATCCATAAAAACCACTTTTTTGGTTAAAAAGAAGTGCATTTCAGTGTTCAGTGTGTAATTAATACAAGAAAAGAGTGTTTTATTTAAGAATTTTTGATAAAAGTGACATTTTTATGCAATTCAAGGTAATATTAAAAATTAAAAATGTATTTTTGCATGATTTATATTTTGTTGAATGTATGAAATCTGGTGTAGCTAAATAATTTGAATGGTTAGAATATTAGGGGAAAAATTCATTTCAAGTTTTGTGATATGAGCCGTTTATTTTGAAAGTGGGGCAAGTCCACTTTTTGTTATTTCGAGATATTTAAGCATTTGCATTTCAATAAAATTAAAAATATTGGTAGCACCTAATAAACTACTTTTTTGCATTTTGTGTTCTTAAATAATATAAGTTTATTATCCAATAGTGCTAATATAGCTGGCTACAAGAAAATAAAGTTTTTTCCATACCCAAATGGACTTGCCTCACTTTCAAAATTAATGGATTGATATAATTGTTAATTTAAGTGGATACAATTTCAGTTGTATCAGCCTGTTTAGGCTCTTTTATTACCTGAGGTGTCTATGTATGTATGTTTATACGTATGAATGTATGTATGTTTTAGCTTTATATAGCTTTCCCTTTATGGATGCATGTTTGTATGTTCTTTGTAAACAAATCTTGCAACTTTATTTTGACCCACTTCCATATAACTGATCTACTTCAGATTTTACCAATATGCATAGTTCGTGTGGCAATGAAATCTGGCTATTTTGTAAAAGAGCCAAGATGGCCGGTTCTAAGATGGCGGCCGAATTTTGCAATTGTGTTCCGATTCCATTTAAAATCGGTATTGGGGGGTTTTTATGAGCACTAATGACGAATCTGTTGTCAAAATCTGAAAATTTAAAATGGCGATCAACGAAAATGGCGGACTACTCTTTTCTCTACAATCCACTCAATATGGGTATCAAGTGAATAAATATGTCAAATAAACTTCGGTTGGCATTCCAAATTCAAAATGGCGGCCAACACAAAATGGTGGATTACATTTTTTTACAACACGCTCGGTATATGGGTATCAAATGAAAGGATATGACAATTAGGATAATATTAGCTGCCAAATTCAAAATTTCGACTAACACAAATGGCAGTTTATCCTTGCCTTACCAAGGGGTATCAAGTGAAAGTATATGACGAGTATAAATCAGTAAGCGGTACGACGTCATTTAAAATCTAATAAGGCGGTCCCTAAAAATGACAGAAGACATATATAATAGACTAAAAAGTAGAAAATAAAAAATATAGTTTAAACAAGTTTTTTTATACTTTTTTAATAATAAAAGCAAAATACTATTCCAAATAATATAAATATTCATTTGATAAAAAGTGGAATAAAAAGGACACAATTTGTAAATATTATAGTAGAAAATATACATAACAAAAAACAATTCATTTTAATAAGAATTATACATTATTGGAATTATTGATGGAAGGGGTGATGGGCCGTGTAATTTGGTTTGTTAAGTTTTCAATAGTGTTTCCACGATTACTAAAATTTCCTGGTGTTGGCGTTATTATCAAAACAAAAAATTGAGATATTCTTCTTATTATTTATGAAATATTGTACAATTAGCAACTTCCAATATCAAAGATAAATAGATAAAAACATTCTACATTTCAGACTGATGTTAAACCATCAGATTTGCTTCACCATACAGCAACCGAACTTAATTTTGATGTATGGTTAAAAAAAATTCAATCTGAGATGGACTTGCACCACTTTCAAAATAAACATACTTACAACACTGTTAAGAGCTAAAACTTCCATCCCCTTGATTACTAGGATTCTGAATTTTTTTGACCATGACATGTTTACACATTAAAAGATCATATTCAGTTTTATCTAGAACTACCGTTATCTTCATTTTTTTCAAAAATGGACTTACCCCACTTTCAAAATAAACGGCTCATATATGCACCGACAAGTATGCCAAAGTCAAGGATTTCTGGTTTTGTTTTTAACGACATATTTTACTCACAAAAACCGGAATAAATTATCAAGGAAGAAACTTTATTGACAAAGTAGTTTTTATAATGGTAAAATTCCGCAATACGATTTTTCAAAATGTGTGGCATTGTTATTCTAAGGAAATGCTTCTATCATTGGTTTGACTAGGGTATTCTCTTATAAAACCAATCGGGGAAATATGTTTTTCCTTCCGTAACACGTTCATAAGAAAGTCTCTGACATAAAAATTAATAATGAATAAAATAATCCTAAGATTTGTTGGGTCCATCATATGAAACACGGGCATTGTTACTGGCCTATACAATAACTAGTTTTAATTGTGTAGTAATTGACCAAACTACGCTGTTTTATAGCGTTTATATCTACAGACACCGAGCATTCCAGACCTGTGCCATACCCGACACCGACAGACGTCGTTTATTCACAACTAGCGTGCCTTGTCAGACAACAGACACTAGATATATATTTGTTGAAAATATTCTAACACTGCTCTGTTGAAGATTTATCCTTAATCGCATTGCTAAAGAAAAGAAAAAATGTCTGCACGGTTCCGATGCTCTATTCATACTTCCGGGCAGACACCCACAGACACGTACAGACATAAACCGCGCAGACAAAATATTCTTTCCACGAATACTGGTCTGTCCGTGTCTGGACAGTCGTGTCACGGTTGATGAAAATACATTCATACACACTGTATAGAAGGATATTATTTTGTATGTCTCGGCAAGTGTCAGGTACCCTCGATGCCTGTAGATACAAACGGACCTATACACGCCATATTTAATGCCCCCGCGTAGTTGAGAGGACACGATTTTCTTTGTAAGCACTGATTTTTATAACAATGCGGTGGACGGTTTCTTAGCAGACTTGGCTTGGCCACCACCGAAGCTGCATGAAAATCGAAATAGCACAAGCTGCCACAGAACTTATTACTTCCTTGCGGCTGAACGGCCGAACTTTGCCGCCCTACCTATTGGTAGTTGTTTGATTCTCTACTGTTTGGGTTGTTCTACTGTTGCTGCTGCCGTTGGCTCAACCTGAGAAACATCGACTTTAGCTGATTGACACCACCCTAAACTGACGACAATGCAAACCCGAATTGGGGACCTGTGTGGTCTATGGGAGCCTCCTTCCCCACAGGGTCCTGATTAGATCCTGTTAAGGCAGTACAGTATCCGTCCGTATATTCCGGGGAAATTAGCAAAAAAAACGCACAAAAGGAGACGAAACTCCAAAATGGCTGAAAATTGGTACACAGCTTCCTTGTGGCTTTTCAAGCAAAAAAAATCGGAATCCAAAAAAAGCATGGCCGCCGGGGATGTTGCGTTCTTCCGAGCATGTATCTCTGTTTCTAAAGGTCATACAACCCGAGCGAGGGCGAGAGCCCAAAATTTTGTTGACAATGAAATTCTCTACAACTTTAGTTTTTACAAAAATGTTGACCCGATTAACCCTTTGAGAGTTATTCAGGGTCAAAGTTTCAAAGGTTAAAGTCGAGTGATTCTATCTCGGAGCGCTGTGAAAGAATTACTGCGGTGCAGGAGAAAGATAGTCAGGCCATTACTTGCCATGATCACCGGACACTGCACATTAAATTACCACTTTCAAAGAAAAAAAGAGATCGGAGGAGCGGAGGCGTCGTATGCAGGCTTTACCTGGAGGCGGAATCGACAGCCCTTCATGCTCCCGGTGACTGGCTGTCCAGCGAAAGTGAGAAGCAAGTTCTTATTATGCTAGCAGAACAAAAGAGTCTGAGTGACAAATCTTTAGGCACACTACAGAACCGCTTTAAGCGGTCTAGCCAAGAAATTGGAGATATAGAGCTGATATTCGAAACTTCCATGCCCATAAATCATCTAAGGGTCCCAGGTTGCATGATCTCTCTTTTGGCTTAGATAACGTTTAGATCACTTAAAGTGTCTATACTTGGTCACAATATCTCAGAATTTCTGGTGATCCTTGGCGACCTAGTTCTAGAATTGTATCCTTTTTAACCTTCTTTAAATGACAGAGTACGTTTCCAAACTGCGGAACCCCGAAAGCTAGTGCTTTCAGAATACTCTTTCTATGTATCAAACCCTATGCCTTATCGGTTGCAGCAAAGTCAGCATCTGTGCTCGCCACACTGAACTCTAATTCGCCAGACCCATCGAACTGACTAGATTTAAATCCCGAAGAAAATTCTCGACCTTCAAGGGAAGATATATGTACATATATCTTTCGGTCTCCTTACCACAAACGATCCATTACCTATTAGGGTGTTTTAATGTGTCTGGCCTATCCTTATTTTCTGAATCCCTCCCATGTACCCCACCTTTGAATAAACTTTGGCGAAAACTGTTCTCCCTATCGTACTTCTGCTAGATTTACCCAGAGTCCTAGTCCTAGGAGACTAGTCCATGCTCAGAACAAGAAAATAAACTGGCGAACCTCTTGTGTGCCTAAAAGGGTGCCTCAACTAAAGTTTACACCGATTTGTTCAATCTAAGCTACCTGCGAGGCTTTTGACAGTGATTCGCACCTTTTGACCAACAGAAATTAACGTCTCCGTGCCTGCACGACAATAATGTCTCCGTAATACAATACTAACACGCTTAGCTCAGCCTCTGCAGTTCTCCCTTTCGCTCACAATACCCTCTAGAAGTTACATTTAGAACATCTCGACTATGGCACAATATTTCACTCGAATTATCACTTCTCAAACGAAGTTTTATTGGTGTTACTGTGATCACTGGTTCGTGAGTAATTTGTAATTGACCCTATCCATAAGAAAAACGTTACGAGCTTTTTCCCCAAATCTAATCTAACGCCTTGTAGGTTTAACAGAATCAAGTCTAGCACCACCTCGTGAACCCCGCTAGCAAACTTTCTAGTAGGTAGGCTTCCAAATTGCATAACCAAATGACAGAACTGGACAAAAACCAACCAAACCCTTACGAAATTATTGACCAACTATTACAAATTCCATGCTTCTTGGACTAATCCTTTTGATATTGTAAAAAAGCGCACTAAATACATCGGGTCTCCGTTCGATCTCCAAAGTCAAGCAGCAATGGGAGCACTTAGTACTTAGATGAAGGACCACTTGAGAATGGGCGTTTGTAGATCAACGAAAAGCGATCTGCGAAAAGTAATCCAATAAATAATCGATCATTTACTCTTACTTACTCGATCACAACAATACCATCCGTTTGTAAATCGATCTTCAGCTGGAAAATGAAATGAATACATATTTTCAAAAAGAATGTGGCCATTTCCTCCTGCCCAAAACGTTAACTATTTAGCGTGAGACACGAGTTAAATGAAACCGCACTTCTTTTAGTTCTATTTCCTGACTTTAAGTGATTTTTAAAAATATTTTCAAACTCTCACTAAGATTATGCGACTCGGATTTGTCTTAGTCAAATTTAAAGCAAAACAATTCATTTGCAGTGCGTGTAATGTGTGACAGTCAAACTATTGGACCATCAATATTTCTTTAAGTCAGCTGAATGTGACAATGACAAATGATCCTTCTGTCTTCTTGAATAACTTATTTGGTGTAAAAAACAATTTTTAAACGTTTTTTGTTAGAACACCTCTCACTGAAATCCAGTTTCCAGTAAGTACAGGTCATATGCTTTTGGAACTTTTACCTGTGCCTTTGAAACCGATCGTCAACCTTTAGTATAGTATAAATTGAAATTGTTGACAAATACATTTGAGAAGCCCGCTTTTAACATTTTATTTGAAAAATGGCTAAACAAATTGTTGATTTATTGCAAGATTTTTGCTATAATTATGTTGACACAAAGATTTTATTCTGGCGATTGTAAACACTTAATATTATGCAAATTGAAAGTGCAATTAATTTATTTAACAAGAGTTTGCTTGGTAAACATGATTAATGCATATTGAAATTTGTAAATATTAACATATTTTTCTAATTTCTAATCATAGATATAATGTAAAATATTTAGTCTCTTGTTGCGATAATTAAAAACAAATATATTTCTGAACCCATGCACATGACTCAGAGAAAAGTTCAATGTGGAGTTGTCAGCCTAGTTCGAAGGATAGAGGTTTAAGGCTAGGAGGATTCACGAGGGTGTTGAATGAGATATCAATATTTGAGCGAAGTCTTTGATGTTACAGCGTCGTTGGAGTGTGGTTATGCCTCCTAGAGATTGAAAGGTTGACTGCATGTATGAGCCAACTTTGGGACTAAAAGGTAAAACAGCTAGTTTGATCAATGGGCGAAGAAATACTGAACGCTGGGTCTTAACTGGAATTAATTTATCTGGACCCAGATTCACTAGGGTTGCTCTCCCTACGGCCCTTTTCAAGGGTTATAATGATCATCCTTTGGTAAGCTATGTGAGCTGCCAACGAGACAGCGGGTTGCCCTTCAAGGAAAGAAGTTTTGGTTCAGGGACCGATGTTATAGGGACGTCAATTAGGCAGAGATTTTAAAGCTGCCTCCATTTGACACAATATTATCGGTCCGATATAATTCCATGTAAAAATATTGAGAAAGACGCGACATGTTCCCAAATTTGAACTGATTTCCCTGACTCTGATTCGACCGTAGAACAGCCCCTATTCCTTCCGTTGTACAACCGACCTATCTTTAATGCTTAGGGCAATAGTTTGATCATTGTTTTACTTTCTTCCCCAGCATATAATAAAATGTCGACTCTATTATGTTCAATGTGACTACAAACAACCTTCCTCAATCATACATTATCAATTAAACGAAAAAACACCAAATCTAAAAATACCTATCAATATTTTCTAAAACCTCCATTTTATTTAACAGATTCTCAAACACAACTTAATGCCAACAATCAAAGATGCAAATTTTCAAACCATGGTTGACAACAATAAGTTTTCTGCTGTTAGCATTTCTCTCCACAACAGAAACCCAAAGAACATGGCTAGATGATCAATTTCAAGCACTTCTAGTTCCTTTAAGGACATTGGGCTTGAATGTCTTAGGCCGAACAGGAGTAAATCCTATGTGGAAGAGGATCAGTCGCAGCTTAGGGGTATAAACCATTATTTTTTGAATTAACACACTATATTTTTTTTAAAACACGTTACGCTTTCAGAAAACCCAAAAACTTTTTCCACAATCAGCAAAATTCTTTTGTGATACAACAAACGGAAGAAGTAAAGAACGCCCAGAATCAGTTCATAAATTACGTCCAGGTGACATTGATATAATTGGTGCAATGGGTGATTCATTAACAGCAGCAAATGGTGCAATGGCAACAAATTTTCTACAGGTTAATGTTCAAAATAGGGGTATATCATGGTCGATTGGTGGACAAGGTACTTGGAGGGAGTATTTAACATTGCCGAATATTTTGAAGGAGTTCAATAGTAATTTGTATGGGTATTCGTTAACGGATGGATTGTCAACGGATCGATCATCAAGGTAAGTCTATATTTTTAGATTTTTAGGGTGTTTGGTTTCATTCAAAGGTGCACCTTACAGCTTAGTAAATTAGGTGACCCAAAAACCTCTTCCTTGGTAGAGAATTTGTCGAATATCCAACAATCAAGATAAGTTTAATCGAAACTCAGAACATTTTTTGAAAGTGTCGCCTTAACTGGAGTATGAGTAACGTGGATTAGAAAGTTCCTTTATAAAGATTAGGAAAAAAGTGGAGGATAGAACACTGGCAATTATGGTGTAGGGTTTATATTTATGAATACCTAATACTACCTGTAAAATACAGGCCAGAAAGAAAACGATCAATCCAGTTTAGCCAAGAGATCATACTCTGTTACACTCTATTAAAAGCCTAGAGATAATCTAGAAAATCTAGACCAGACTCACTAAAGTTATAGATACTTTCGTTGAGGTACTCTGTTGGGACTCAGTTGCGAGTAGCTTTTTATTGATTATTTTCAGGTGATTATTTATAAAATTGAAGAATTTGCTATTGGGTGATAGTTAAAGGGGTTGCTGATCATATTTTTCCGCACTGGATGAACATAAGCTAATTTCCAAACACCCGGTGAAGTGTAAGAGGAAAAATTTGCAAAGTTCCAAGAGAAGATGGCTCATACAGGATACATTGTCAGGGTATGTCGATTTAGTAATGTCGAGCTTTTGAAGATATATATACAGTTCTCGAGTCTTGAAGAAACTCCATAGCAGACATATTGACTTGTTTGGATAAAGAATAGAAAACGCATTCACGCCACTGTAAAAATTGGGTCCCATAGAGAATGATTGAGTTGACGTTAGCACTCTGAAAACACAAATCCCAGTCAGTAGAATGAAAAAAGCGAATAATGAAAGCCCCTAATTGGCTTTCTCATAAAGCCAAACAATTCTTTAAGAAGCTGTGTTAGGTGGGACATGAGAAATTAATATGAAAAACTAGCCATAGTCTGAGCGGGCAGTTTTCCGAGCTACCGAGAGGTTAATAAACATCAACGGAGTACCTTTTTGGATGTGAAGTAAGAGATAAGTCTGCAAAGTCAATAACACTCAAAGTTTTATTTAAAATTTCATGTAAATTTGGGTTGGGGTTTGGTTGAAACCACCTTCATCGATGTAATCAATTTTCGGAAAATAGATACAATTTTCGGAATTCCATTGACAGTAACTGTGGTCCCTGCAGCACAACGCAATGCGCTGATCATTAATCTCGGAAAAATTTTGGTGATAAATTTTAAGTAGTGCCAAATTTTATTATCAACCGTCGAATGCCGCTACTGGGAGACACTTCACTATTTACTCTCCATATGACTATTCCCGAGAATCATAAATTCGACGAGCATTACAAAAATCAAAACAAAAATTGTTGTATCGGGTCCTAACTTACGAAAGTTCAACCGCTTAGGAGTCAAGTGACAACGGGATCAACGAAAAGCCGCATTTTTTAAGCGCTAGCCCCCTTAAACGAGATCAATCCTGTCAACCGGCCGGTAAAGGCTGTAATTCAGGAGCAGCTAGGTTAGAAGGACAGGAAGAGGATAAGGACGGCTTACTGTGTATATTAAAATTTATTCCCCAAACTTAAAGTATCCTTAACCCAGAATTCTTCTTCGTCTATGACGGATCTACAACAGGGATCCTGTCCTGACCTGTCGCAACTATTCTCTCCAATAGGGCCGATTCTGAGCCATCTCATGTCATGTCAGTTTGGCAGCCCTCAGCTCTGGGCGTCCTGGTCTACGCCATTCTTTCAGCGGAAGTTGGATCTCCCTCGCTACCGCACCCCATAGATATTATCACAGAGAACTTTCAGAGCAGGTTCATCTGCCTAATATGAGCTAGATACCCTGCCCGGAAGGAAAAGGGCCTGTCGGACAAGCAATTGGTCAACGATTGATGCAATCAGGAAGGTGGTGGGCCTGACAGCAGCCGTCATAGACAAATATCACTGATGCGCATAGATAACCCAAAAAATACTTTCAACTCAGTGAGATGGAGCAAAATAGTTGAGACGTTGATCAACCCTGATACATCAAGGTACCTAGTGGGAGTAGTAGCAAACTACCTCCGGGGTAGGTCGCTTCATTATGATACAGAAGATGGCCCAAACGTGTTCGAGACTACATGCGGCGTTCTGCGGGGTTCCGCTCTGGTCCCACTGCTGTGGAAAGCAACGTAAAAGGAAGCAGTGGCTATCAGGTTGGCGGATGACATCGGTGTAATGGTCGTACGACGACACACAGTTAAGATTGAATAACGTGCGAGCGAAGCGATCTGGGAGATAAAAGCGTGACTGTGCCCAAAACCTAAGCTCTGCTGATCAGCAATTGGAGAAGGCCCGAGTCCGTAAGGATCAAGATCAGGGAACAGATCATCCATTCACAGGCCGCTAAGGTATCTGTGAGTAATGATAGACAGCTAAGCTTTAAGGTGCACTTGGAACGCATGGCGTATAAAGCGTCCGCGAACTGTTGGAATGCTGCCCAACGTTGTTAGGAAATACCGCAATCATTTCGGGCACGATGACTCACCGCTGGGCCCTGCCTATGACAGGGCAGAATTGGAACAACTAGCCGAGGCGCCACTAATGCCGCAAAGTATTTTATTGACACATGGATATGTGGAGACTGGAAGGCTGCAACAAGCCAAAAGGCATAGAGAACAGCAAAGAAATTGAGGACTAACAGCTAAATAAAGCTAAATCAACCTCGAGTCAGCTGATTTTGCTGATTATACAACCCTCTGGGCTAACGGAAAGGGTCCCTGTTGGAGTATTATACCTCTTGAAACGAGACGAATCACGTGTACCGACCAATAAATATATTCCCCAAGAAATATAATTTCACGATCGTACACGATCTCGTTTTGTACGTTTTCTATTCAATATCTTTAAATCGAGCAAAAGCAGCCCGCACAAGGTATAACTTTAAATTCGACTAGGCTTTTCATTGCCAACTTTTAGCCTGAAATGAACTTTTCAGGTGCGAGGTTCAGAATCTTTCGGAATCCATGTTTAGAGTTTTATCGCGCTTGCAATTGAACTTGCCTTGATCGGTAGTCCAGAAATAATTTGCTGTTGCCATTCTTTTAATTTACTAGTATCACATATCTTCACAATGATCTTCTTATAGCATCTCGATCAACTCCTGTCGCTTCATTGCCTCGATCATTTTCGAGGCCTCCTCTTTCATTGCCTTGATCTTTTACCTGCTTCTTTGGGACCTTGACTTTGACTTTATATAGAGACTATCAGTCTAAGTCAAGGATTTGTTTTATACTTAACCTTAACTTTTATGAATACATGCTTGGATGCAACTTTTACCAAAAAAAAACTTCTTTCTGGATTTAATTAAAATTAAGTATTTTCCCATACAACCCCAAAGCCCTCACATGGCCTATCTTGAACTAAAGACAAAAAAGATCTAAAAATAACAAAATAAAATCTCACAAAGGTCAATTACTTATTCGCATTTTGTAATAACGCTCGATCGTCGCCAGTGTAGAACCACGATCAAGGTGATCTTTAATCAGTCAATTAACGACAGAAAATTACACCTTTTCCACAAAACCATTCTTGACATTGTCGCTACATAACTTTTACTTTTATTTTATTTTTAACGAAACGCAATTTATATACAATTTTCGGGCACCTGTGTAAATTTTAATCACACTTAATTTTTTCCTTGTTAAAGGTTCAATGTTGCCGATTTGGGTGCAATGTCCGCAGATATGCCCTACCAAGCAGAGATACTGATAAAGCGGCTGAAGCATGATCCGAAAGTGAATATGACCGATCACTGGAAGCTAGTAACGATCTTCATTGGGAACAACGATTTCTGCGCAAACATTTGCTACATGAACAATCCAGAAACTGAAGTTATAAAGCGGCACGATGATGATCTAGTGAAGGCCTTAAGAATATTGAGAGATAATATACCGCGATTGCTAGTCAATGTTGTTCCACCGCCGAATTTGAGAGTGATCACAGAGTTCAAAGGTATTCCATCGTACTGTTACAATTCACACCTGTTTCTGTGCCCTTGCTTGTTCGGTAGAGTGGCTAGAGCTAATATTGACTTCTATAACAAAATAATGAATGAATGGATCCGTCATGATAAGGAAATTGTTTATAGGGATGAGTTTAATAAGGAGGTAAGATCGTTGGATTTTGATCGATGGATGACACTTAAAATTTTATATGCAGGATTTTACGGTGAATTATATTCCGTTTACTGCCGAAATTACATTTCCAAAAACCAAAGATCAAAGGACAGATTTTGAGTATTTGTCAATGGATTGCTTTCATCTTAGTCAGAAGTCACATGCTAGAAGTGAGTATTAAGTAAAAACTTTGAAATTCAATTAACTTTATTAAAACTATTGACGGAGATCATTAATCATTGACACTTGCCGACTTCGACAGTCTAGGTTTTTCTGTCCTTTCAATAAGGTATTGGGTCCAAGGAGTACCGCGGCCACATAGGCAGTCTATTGTACCATAAGTGGCCTCGCTACCTCAAACAAGATCGCCTAAGCAGATTCAGCAGTCTGCCTAAAGAGTTGTCACTTAGATATTTTTGTCAAACAAAGTTTTTCCGAAGAACAAGACCCTACTCTCGATCTCACAAGACTTTAGCAGAAAGCATGAAGGAAGACTCATTGTATTCAAGGCACAGCCTACGTATAAAGTCATCTGGCCTTCCGATCATCCGTAGATGACATTTTTGGGCTCAGTGACGGACGAAGGGGTCAACTAACGATCTGACATCCTTCCTGCTGCGCCTTAGCACTTCTCTGGTAGTCTTGCGCGACAGTCCTAGAATAAAACGCTTGAAGTTCACCAGATCAGGTGTAGACGTCCAGTTTTCGGTGTATTTCATCAAAGTGAAAGTTTAGGGTCCATTTTCATCAAAAAGTTGGCTTACGAAATTGTAGGCTCCTGATCGATGGCCGCAATAATTGGGAGATCCTGGTCAGAACACACTGTTTCCGCCCTATGTCCCATGAGGAATTAAAAGAGTGATATATATATATATATGTATGTATGATTGACGGAAACAGTGCCATCGCCTGTTTTATTGCCTTCCAAACCCTGATGGTCGTAAACCCCGATAAGGGGTCACCCGTTTGGTAGTTCGTAGCTCATTAGAAACACGTTTGTATTCTCCTAAGTAGTCCTATCGGACTTTATCGCTCTGTTTTCCGCTTGGATTTTAGATAAGGTAAAACTTCTACATTTTGCGGAGTCCCCCAAAACATCATCCTAGGCGCCCTCCTGTGGATTATCATGTGCAATGACGTGCCAGTGCTACGGCTCCTGCGGGAATAGATCGCTATCAGGCCATGAACCTGAAGCTTAAGCAATGCGAAGTTCACAGACACAGAGAAAGGCAAATAAATGGCAGAAGAGATAGCAGCAAGATATCTGATCCACCCCTGTGACAGGATGGCGTAAGCCGGTTCAGGTGGGAGAGTGAAAAATAAGGAGGTGGTTTTTCAGGCTGGGCTAGAGAGGCCGAAACTTCTTGATAGACCGTTGACCAACTTCCGACACACCAATGGGCACTTATATTATCAGAAAATTGGGTAGCAGGCGGCGTCGAAATTACCTTTCTGGCAAAGACAGTGACAGTACAGACGTCTGGCCGCTGATCAGTAAGTCCCATTTTTCCGGTTCTGGTGATCATCTCCGAGCGACTCTTTCAAGGGTGAGTATATGACGCCAGGCCGAAATAAAGCCTTGACGGTTCGTACCGGTATGCACACAAACGTCACACAAAAGGATTGGTGAGTTTAGTCAATAGGAATCTGACACTTTCGTCTGGATGTGGATGTGGATCCATAACTTAGCCATGGGACTTACCGGCGGTCGACCACACATCCCCTGCTGCTCGACTCCTTGATAAAAAAAAGGCTAAAACCCTCTAGTTCACTTTTAGGCACATCTTACATTTTCATAGGTGTCTGTCAATATAGTGCACAACTTTGCTTGAAAGACAATAACTAGGGTGCCCGAGCAAATGCCCGCACCGATGCCTGTGTCGTTCTTGGGGCCATCTGTGTACCATAGAAATTCGTAGTTGTTGTATCCTAGAGAAAACCCAAGATAGACTCTCCTATATAAACTCAGAAGGGGCGGCTTCAACTTTAACATCTTCATGGGCATGCAATCCAGTAGTATTGCCAGTTTTGGGATCTCTTCCATTACGCTGAAATTTATAGAGTGTCCTAACTGAAGACCATCACCCAGAAGTCCATCGGACCTAAGCCTTAGCGCAACGTTTGAATTGAGGGTCAACAAATGAGTAGTATCCTGCGAATAGCCGCGCTGATGGAGCGTCAGGCCCATCTTTAAATTTGTGCCACCATACTAATGCTCCACAAGGTATCGTGGGCCTAATAATGGAAGTGTATATTATGTTTTAGTTGTAAACACCTTCTGGCTTCACAAACTCAGCGGTAAGCCCACCGCATACATCGTGGTCGTATGCTGACCCCAATGGAGTTTCGCACTTTGCCCGAAAGGACAAGGTCAGTCAATCCTATGATTAATGGTTTCTTGTAAAAAGGTACCAGAACTCTTTTGTCAGGATTTTCATTTAGGGTTACAGTGGCGCACCAGCTGCAGGTCAAGTGTTGCATGCGCTTTGATGTGGAGTTAACTATTTTATCGTCAGCTTCGATGACAACATCATTTACCTTGGATGAAGAAGTTTGGGGCACCAAGTAGCTCTAGAGCTAATTCACGACAAGGCACCATAGGAGAAAAGATACAGCTCCTGGTGACCTGCAGGGACGACTTGAAATGAGTCTGTCCCTGATCTGTATGATCTCGACATAGAGTTGAACCAGTTTCAAATAGTACAACCTAGAGCTCGTCTATTTAGAGCCCTTACTATTATGTCAAAGTTTGTGTTGTTGTTAGGCTACCTCGATATCGAGAAAAGTTTCCTATGTTTAACAACCCTCCCGCCAGTTAAAGGATCAGATCGTTCCTGGGTTTAATTCGAACTCCCTGATTTGGATATAAACGCCATATTGACATTTCTCCATACAGATGGTATATAGGCAAGGGCAAAGCAAGCTTTAAATATTTTACCGAATGGCAATGATAAGATCGCAGAACTCATGTAGCAGAGTGGGATAGATGCCGTTTGCTCGAAGGAGCTTGTATGTTTTTATTCTTGCAACTATATTTCCACTCAATTCCTTTGCAAAGACAGTTCAATTGCCACAATGCGAATATTTAAAATACATACTATATTTATTTTAACTTATATAATTTCAGGTGCCAATGCTGTTTGGAATAATATGCTAGAGCCCGAAGGCGATCGTTTTCCAGATTGGCGCAATGAGTTTGAGCTATTCCGATGTCCAACCGAAGAGCGTCCATATTTCTTTACAAGAGAAAATAGCGAGAAACTGTGATAAAAGTGCTTAAATTTAAGTAATTATACATTTTCATTTAATGTAAATAAGGATAAAATTGTTGAAGACTGTGATTCTATTAAATAAAAATTCTTGAAATTGAGAGTTTGAACCGAACCGAAAGGATACCAGTCGTAGTCTTACAGCTACAGCTAGTCAATATCCACTTTTCAAGCCCAAGATTTTATCAACTGAATAACTAAGTCTATAAGTCTTCATCAGCGTCGTATCCTAAAAATTCGTTGGCAAGATAGAATTTAAAACGGAGAACTATAACGGCGTGCCGGCCAAGAAAGGATAGACGACCAAATCAGGCGAAGGAAATGGAATTGGATTGGCCATACCTTGCGACGAGAAAACGAGAATCTAGCCAAACAGGCCCTTGACTGGAATCCGCAAGGATCCGGTCGGGTCCGAAGACCTAGCACAACGAGGAGGATAACCCTACTAGCGGGGGCCGCAGCAACTGGGAGATCCTGGTTGGAGCTGAGAGCTGTCGCACAAAACAGAGTCCGCTGAAGGGCAACTGTCCCATGAGGGATTAAAGGAGCGTGAAGAAGAAGACGACGACGAGGAGGTGGGATAAAGTGCAAGCGATGCTGGAAACCAAACACAGGAAGTTGAGGAATTTTCCAGATTTGTACTGCTACCTGCCATACCCACATTATTCACGCCGGTAATGTTAATATGTGCGCTTCAACCAGTGCCGCGGCCAGTCAATTGGAGGCCTTGTGCAAAAATTCAGCCAGAGGCCCCAGAGAATGGCAACCAATTCTAATCAGCTGATCGTTTGTATAGAAACATACAAAAGTTATCTTATTTGGAAAATTTAGCGCAGCGATGTAAATATTTATTATTTTAAATATATAATATTATGTTTAGGAAGTATTTTAATTATTAGAACATTTACCTGAACAAAGATTTTCCTCGCGGAAGTTTCATACTTTTCCTACGTTCACAAACTTCGCACTCACTTTAATTACACTAAACACAATTCTTTAAACTTTTTTTCGTGTTTTTAAGTTAGTTTTGATTAAAACTATTTCAATAAACTTGTTGTTGTTGTTGTTGTTGTTGTTTTTAAGTTTTCCTAACACCAAGGTGTTAGTGTACCACAAGGGTTACTAATGGTGTGAGCCTTTCGACTATAATCACCAAGATACTATGATGAAATCTTATTTCCTTTTGATTATGTAATATATGACTTTGATTGCGTAGAATTTGAGACTCTCTCTCTGAGTCCGTCATTGTCCTGTTTGGGGCCAACCCCAAGGATTCGTCAAGTCCAGGTTTGTCACGTCAAAAAATATAAAAATCCTAATTATAAAACTTAAATAATAACATAAAATAGTTAAAAAAATTTTTTGGTTTTTGGTGAATTAGAAGATTTAACCGACAATTCCGCCATGGGCTTACAATTAACGAATCAGTATAAAGTAAGACTGAAAAACCCATGTTGTCAAAAACAAAAGTGACAGACTAAGAACTACTGTCTGGTCCATTCCCAAAAACCCAAGAAAAATGAAAAGAGAAGCTAAGAAAAAATTTGCCCAAATATCATCACTCGTGTGAAAACCGAAGAAAATGGTGTGAAAGACCAAAAAAAAAAACAGCCAAGTTTCTATGTTATTTCCATACTCTTAACTACTTCCACTAAATGAAAATACCAGAGTTTGATATGAAATTGGATAGTGTCTTCATCTTATCAGAAGTGACAGGAAAAAGAAAGGATTCCAGCGTATGTGCATTTTCGATTGTGGGAAAGTTTGCTCTGATTTCGCTATATTTGCTGCAGACTAATATCATGTGTTCCGCATTGTTACTGACATTGCATGTCGTACAGATGCCACTAGGAAGCATATTCCACGAGGCCAGACGCGCATCATCATAGGTATGTCCGGTTAGTATTCTGTTAAGAATTCTGAAGTTTTTTGGAGATAAGTTTAATTTGAAGAACCAAGGTTTGGATTCAATCGAGGGGAACAGAGTAGCAAAAAATTTGCCTTTTGTTTGGGATGCATCTATGTATGCCCTTTTCCAATCTCTTATGAGTCTATTTTTGACGTTTAGTACGAAGTCTTTAAAACTTAAGCCATGGCTTAGTAGGTTACCAGAGGCTCTAGCCTCTTCAGCTAGTGAATCAGCAATTTCGTTTTCCATAATGCCACAATGCGATGGAACCCAGACAATTTTGATTTTCCTAAATTCAAGAGTTAATTTTATTATTTCAGAAGCAAAGGGGTTTTCAGATTTAGTCATTAAGATTCTACATGCATTGAGACTGTCTGTTAATATTACAGCACTGTTTATTTTTAGTTCTTTTAGATGGACAAGAGCCATTTTGATCGCCAGGAGTTCGGCTGTTAAAGTGGATATGTACCAAAAAGATCTGTATTTAAAACGGGTATCATTTGTTCTGAGAAATATACCCAAACCAGTAACATTGTCCTGGATAGAGGCATCCGTAGCAACAAGAAATTCATAGTTTGAGAAGGTTTGTCTCTTTTCAAGCATAAGTTTAGCAATAATTTTATTGGCAGTTTGATGCTTAGAGTTTTGTCCATTCAAGAAGGTGACATCACAGACTAGATTGTAGTTCATATTTATTTGAGCTGTCTCTGTCTTCAGCAACTCATAGAGTTCTCTATATTTGTTGAAAGTTTTTTCAAGTGGTGATTTCGGAGTGTCTAAGTTCAATTTGTTGACAAAATTTTGATCAATTTGTAGAATCCTAGCAAGATCCTTTGACGTGATCCATTCCGCTCGGAGAAAAGTAGGCATCTCATGTGCTAGTGCATAGAGAACATGATTGGGTGTGGACTGAGTCATACCTAAACATTTCCTGAGATATGAATTAGATATTGTCGCTATTTTCTTTTCTAAAAGCTTTGATTCATCATACGATAGTGATCTTGAGTATTCCAATTTTGATCTTATTAATGATCTAAAAAGGAGTATAGAGCTTTCAGGAGAAGCACCGAATTTCTTTTTACTTAAAATGGATATTATTCTATGATTTTTTTCCATTGAGTCGATGGCTTCTTTTAGTTGAATCCTACTGTTTAAATTTCTTGTAAAAGTCCAACCCACAAACCTCAAACTGCCAACACTGGGAATTTGCTGATCATTTATGAAAAGAGACATGGATTTTTTGGATGCGACCAACATGGAACGAGACTTTGTACAGTTTATTTGTAATTTTTTATCGGTAGCAAGTCCTTGAAAGAGATCTAAGGTTTGTTGTATTTTCGACTCCACTGTCGATAGACAATCGCCCCCTGCTATCAAGCAGAAATCATCTGCAAACTGAAATATCTCAGTATCTAAAAACTGGGCCTCATGTAAAGATGCACTATACATGTTAAAAAGGGTTGGGCTAAGAGTGCTGCCCTGTGGTAAGCCATTTACTACTTTCCTTTCGCACTTTTGTAGACAAATATTCCTATTAGAAAAAAAATTTATAATCCAATTTATGAAATTGAGGGGAACTTGAAACTGAAGAAGGGTGGTATACAAAAGTGAGAGGTCTACCCTGTCATAAGCACTATCCAGGTCAAGAACAACCATTCCCACTATTGGATGGTTCCGTTTCAGATGGACTATTGTTTGTTGTATCATATTTAGACATAGGGAGGCAGACCTGCCTTTTCTATAGGCAAAACTATTTTTGGGAAGCATATTGCTTGTTTCCAGTTTTTTATTTATATCTATTTTAATGAGGGAGTTTATTAATTTCATAGGGACATTTATAAGTGCAATGGGTCTGAAGCTTGACAGTACAGTGGGATCTTTGCCTTGTTTTAAAATTGGAAAAATTCTTATTTTTAACCATTCATCTGGGATCGAACTCGAAAGTAAGGTGGTTTTTAGGAGGTTCAAAAGGTTTATCTTTACTTGTGTAGGGAGATTTTTTATCATCTCATAGGTTATTTTGTCCTGACCCGGAGCAGTGTTATTTTTTTTTGAGGATAAAATAAGATTTAGGGTGTTTAGATTCCATGTGAAGTCTAAAGGCTGTATTGGAGTTAGTTTAGGAATGATTGTAGATGAAGCCGTCTTCGAACAGAGATACTTAAGGTATAGATCCGGGTCTATTTGATTTAATATAAATTCATTTTTTGGTTTTCTACCTTTAATGTTATTTACTGTATTCCAGAAATCTCTAACATTTTCCTTATGACACAGGTTAACTATAAGATTGTTCCAACTTTCCCTCTTACTTCTGACCTTCTCCCTTCTAAATAAGGCTAACAATTTGTTATGAAGAGTGAGGAAGATTGCATCACCGTATCTATTGAAAATAGTTAGCGCATTTGATTTTAGCCTATATAATTTACTTAGTAGTGGGTTCCACCAGCTTTTAGGAATATATTTTGACTTATTTGGGTCTACAAGATAAGTGGCTGAATCGATTTTATTCTTAATCGTATTCAAAATGGATTCATCTGATATGTCCTCAGACAGTTCACTTAAAGATGACATGAGCTTATCCCTAGCAATTTTCCTCTTTATACCCTTAATTGAATTTTTACCCCGGACTTCTAAGAATACTGGAAGATGTGGGCTGCCACCAACTGATATATGTTTAACAGAGCATATAAACTCAAAGTCAAAAAAATTTGTGAAAAAGAGATCAATTATTGATTTAGAAGGATTCACATTTCTCGAAATGCACGTCGGGCTTGAATTGTTTAGGATTGAAAAACCTGAGCCATTTAAGATATCCTGGAGAACTTTCCCTCTCCCATTTGTCATGTAGTCACCCCAGAGCCCATTTCTGGCATTGAAGTCACCTGCAATAAAACATCTAGTGTACCCACTAGCAATTTTAGCTAATTCAGAGATCTCCTTCTTGAAAGTAGCGTTGTTTAGGGTTGGGCAGGCATAACCAGAAACTACAGTGAAATTTCTCTTTAGATTTGTAGTTGTAATAGCACAAGAATTTAAGACATTCTGTATCCTGATTTCTTTAAACAGTATCTTTTTTTTTACAGCGATGGCTGTTCCCCCATAACCATCCTGTCTATCTTTTCTTATTATATTGAAACCTTGAATTGAGACATGGTCAGATGGTAAAAGCCATGTTTCAATCAAAACTAGGATATCTACATTATTTTGTTGTAACATAAACTCAAGTTCATCAATGTTTCTTTTAAAACTTTGAATGTTTATTTGTAGTATGTTCAACATTTTTTTCCAATTTCTAAATTCAATTTGTTGTTACCATCTTCTATTCCTGTAAATTTTTTTAATAATTCATCTATTACTTTGCATGCCGTCTCTGAGAATTTCTCTACTTCTGGATTTTTGGTTTTTACATCGTTTGTTAATGTTTCCCAGTCCTTTTTAAAATTACTTAATAAAGTGTCGAAAGACTTTGGGGGTTTCCTTCCAGAAGACTTAGATTTAAAAATCAGGTTCACTGGATTTATCTGTTTCTCTTGACAGTTTCTAGGTGAAATTTTTAACGTCTTTTTCTCTTTTTGAGACTGGGATACTTTAGATTGACCTATGCCCGTCCTCTCTTTAACAATTTGTGACCACGATTTTTTCTTTGAAACACTTATTGGTGTGTCATATCTTTTGTTAGGAAGAGTATCTCTGTGCCTGTATTTCATTTTATAGATTCTGAAAGCATCCCCTCTGTTATAAGTACCCATTCTCATTATTTTTACTAATTCTTTTTCCCTGATCCATACAGGACAAGACCTGTCATGAGCACTGTGCTCTCCCCCACAATTTTTACATTTCTCCTCTTTATCACAGTTTCTGTCTTTGCAGTTTATCCCACTACACCTAGGGCAGAAAGCCCATTTTGATTTACACGAGTTTCCCTTGTGTCCAAATCTTTGACACTTATAGCATCTAATAGGAAGGGGTACGAATTTATTAACTTTAAAGGACATATATAACATCTTCAAACTATCCGGAATTTGATCTCCTCCAATGAAAACCTTGAGTTTATTTGTTGTAATGAAACTCGTCTTATCTTCTAATTTCCTTTTCCATTTTATTTTGAACACTCTAGTTATCAAACAATTTGGGTTACCTCTTCTAAGAGCTTCTAGAATATCTATTTCTTCCATCTCCGTATCAACACCATGTATAATTACAGGGGTTGATATTGAACTAAGAGGGATATATGTTCTAAAATTTGGACCTAGGGGGTTTTTTAACACAAAAACATTTGCTTGACTAGCCTTATTGAAAGTTATTTTAATTTTATTATAAGAAATTTTAAGTATTTTGTCTATGCCCTCAGAGGTTTCTAGCATTTTACCAACGGTAAAGGGGTTAATTTCTTTTGAGTTTTTGGATGAAAGTTCTTCCATAACTATTACATTAAAAGGGCCACTACTTTTTGTATCATACGTTGTAAGATTAGACGAGTTTGGGGTTAGATCTGTGATAACAGGGTACTGATTAAAGGAGGAATCTGTTTTTGAATCCATTGTCCTTTCTTTCACAGTCTCTAATGTATCTCTAGTGGGGGAGACAGTAATTCCATCAGAAGCACTTCCACTTGAGATTGAGCTTTTCCTTCTACTGTTTAACTTTAGGAGAGATTCTGAATTTCCAGAAGTTATTTTCCTTGTTTTAGGGACCTCAATAGGCTCTAACGGCTGACTTGAAACTTTTCCCATGCTCTTCAATCCAAGTCTTGTTGATGTTCTGGTGTTTTGACCAGAAGCCATTGAGTTTCTACGAGTTTTTATTTCCTTGGGATTTACGCCTTCCATTGTATATGGTTGAAGTTTATATGACACTTTGTTTTAAAACGAACGAGAATGTACTATATTAAAATTGGTCTAAAAGCATAAAAATAGAGTCCGTTGGAAGGCAAAAAGTTTGCATCAAAAGCCCAATAAGGATTAAGGAGCTTTCGGGTAATGAGATTTGAGTTGAATAAGACTGGAAAAATTTAAAATTCATTCAAGGGTGTCTGACTGCGGTGGGTGTGAGAAAAGGAAAAACAAAAGAAAGAGAAAAGCAAAGAGAAAAGAAAAACTATTTCCTATGATTAAATTGGGATAGTAATTATTTGATGGAATTTATATTAAACTACAAGTTCATACATTGGCATTATCATATAGAAACTCAAATACAACTCCCAAGCATAACCAGCTTTCAGCCAACCTGAATATCCCTTACTAAATTTCTTTCCTCTGGGCTCATAGGTATCAAATGGGACAGACAGTACAAACGAAACACGTTAAGAAGTAAAAATCAACCGATGAAAACAAGAACAAAAGCACAAAACGTCACCATATCATGAAAGAACAAATTAATTTAATAAATCTGTCGACTCATTTCTTTTCCCGCTTACTCATCTTTCTAAAACACCAAAAAACCAATTACAATTATAATTACAACAATCAAGAAAATTAAAAATAAAAAAACTAATTTGAGTTGAACTTTAGTTGATGTACTTAAAACAAGAAAGGTCATATGTTGCTATAAAATTCTAAAACTTTGTCCAATAATAAAAAAACTAAAAAAAATTTAATTTAATTTGATTCAATTACCAATTTATTTGTCCTGCCACAGCCGATATACAGGAAGAGGAAAAACTGTAGATTTAAAAGTTTAAAAGAACACAAGAAAAGAACAAACAAAATCAGAAGGAAAAAATGACTTAACTTGACTTTGAGCACTGTACCAACGCAACACTAATTAACCACAAATAGTAAGGGCAACAATAATTACCACTTTGCAAATTTTCCTAACAGGAAAAATAGACGCTCTTTCTCCAGCACCCAAGTAACGGGTTTAAGAGTGCTGCCTTTGTCGCAAAGAAGAATTCAAATTCCTCTAGATGTTTCTGTGGAATCACACAAAAAAAAATTTGGACTCCGCTAACAACGGTTAAATTGTTTGTCTGATATGGAAATTACCGTATACTGACAACGAAAAAAGTACTCACATAGAGAGAAAAGGCTCAAAAAACTCAAAACACAATTTTAACTCAAAATCATGCAGAGCCCCGAGTACACTATTTATGTAAAAACTATTTTCCCACTTTTAAAGTATTAGCACAATACTCAGAGTGAAGATGTAGTCTGAATTTACTGAATTAACAAAAGCGAGGTAACAAATTAATTTTCCCTAAGGGAAAGAAAAAAACCACCACAGGTTCCCCTTACCTATAAATCTCTCAACATGTGGCAGGATTTTACAATCTAGTATAATCTTATTTGTTGCTGATATTTTTTATAATTAGATAAAGCAAAATTAAAGGTCAATTTAAAAAGTTAAAGAATTAAAAAAGAACTTTTTTTCACTTCAATTAAAGTTATATGGCTTATATGTATGTCTTAAAATAAAAAGAAAATTTTGGAATATTTTAATTAAAAAACCACAAAACATTTAAAATTAAACTGTATGTTTTAGTCAAAGGGAGTTGAAATTGTTTAAAAACATTTGAAAACTTTAATCTTCTAATACTACTATTTAACAGGATAAATTGAAAAAATTGAAAAAATTTAAAACTTTAAAACTTATCTTTACGCCATCTTGAAATGCTTTCACAATATTCTAGAAAAAAAAAAACAACTACACTGCACTAAACAAATACGTCCTTTCCTGATCAAGTCCAGAGAGAGAGTGTTCAATAAACTTTATAAAAACTAATTTAAGAAAAAGTTATCTATCGAACGTCGGAAACTACCAAATTTGACAGTTGTCTGACCCCAGATTTCACAACGCTCCTATACACTAATTTTATACGCGAATACCTTTCCTGAAGTTCTACAATGTAAGGTTTTAACCTCCTTGTTGGTCAAGTTGTAAAGGCTCAAAAAAATCCAATCCATTCCGTCCTTTTTTTAAAGTTTTTATGCTCTTTTCTAGTTCGCCATTTGGGTTGAAATTCCAAATTTAAAATGGAGGCAAATATTAATTCCCTTATATTCCACTAGCATTGATATCACTAAACGGAAACGTTGTTCGTTAATTCTTAATTAAGTTTCCTGTCACCAATTGCACTAATGACTTGCTGAATTTGTTTAATAATTAATTAAAAACAGATAAGTATCCATTTCGTTTATTTTATTAAACTATTCACACTCGAAGCACCACAAAATCCTAACCGTTTTCCAAAATTCTTGTCAAAATGCACATAGATGTCACTCTATCCGATTAAATGGAATAAAATCCATGAATTGCTCATGGCAGCCCCTAAACGCTGCATGACATTTGATAAAGAAATGTCACCTGTTCGCGTTGACGTAGCATTTTCCGTTGATAAATAAGCGAATTAGTTATTAATGAATTCCCCGTAAAGAAAATACTCAATTAAAAGACCCGAAAGCGTGTAATTAAAAATGTCGGTGATAAAGTACATGTCCTTTGTAACGAAATGCACAGTTGTTGCTGCATTACTGTCAATACTCTACCAAGCATTCCTAGCATTAAGTCGACCCAACAAGCTGACAACGATTCTAACCGGCCTTTTGGCCCTGGAGAACATCAACAGAACCGAGAGGCCTAGAATTGCTGTGGGGTATGGGAGCTGCACTGATTTAGTCATAAATGCGACGCAATTCCTAAATTTCACCGATATTGCATTGAGAATTGGCGATGATTTTACTGTCGATGATGTCGCAAACGAGGAGGAATTCATACAAAGTTTTGCTTATTACTTCAGGAGTGGTGCTGCGGCGGAGTGAGTTCTTTTTGAAGAGTTTCTAGGATTGTAATGGGGTCTTATGAGATATGATTCTTTGCAGGAGATTTACGTCCGATGATAAGTTGTTTAAGAACTTAATTACTACTGCGAAAACCTTGCACAAAAACGATATTAAGTGGGCTTTGGGTGGGAATGCACCTATGATGGGATTAAGGTTCTTTATGGAAGGGTCTGATGTGTTGTTAGCTGCTATCATGTCGGAAAAGTGAGTATATTAGAATAGTTTCAATATTCAGTAAGGCTAATGCATTGAGTATGAAAGATAGGTAAGTATGTAGGAGTGGAAGTTCCATCCAAGCCGGAGGCTTTGCTTTAAAGAGGCAGTAAAGTTTGAGAGGTTTAGATCCAGCCAGTGATAATTAGGTAATCCAATTTCGGGTCAAAACTCCTATTTTGAGCTTTGTAACCGCCCCCCTCCCCGTCTGATATCTGGATCTCTCTGCATACAGGATAACTTCCTGGCTCCTGTCAAGTTGAAAATCTTCCCATTTCTCTCTGGTAGGGATCCGTATATTGAGGGCCCTGCCGAAATATAATCATACGATATGTAGTCGCGATGTGAGTAATTCAGAAGATAATTATAATAAAATTTTATAGTATACCCCGACTGTATCGTATTCTAACCGTCTCCAAACCCGTCATTCTAAGCCAACATCTTTTGATAACTTAAGGCTCTTCCATCGTAACTGCATTGGGATGAGAGGAGAACTGAAGGATCTTTTTATCAACCCTAAATCGTGTCACTTCAATGTACTAGTGTTAATCGATACTTGGTTGAATAACTCCTTCCTTAACGAGGAGATCTTGGATGGCAGCTGGTCAATTCATAGTTGCGATAGAAACTATATATCTCAAGAGGAGGTGGTCGCCTCATAGCTGTTAAAGACTCCTTAAATAGTGAACTTTATAGCAACGACAGGTAATTAGCCAACCAAATTCAAATGGTAAATGATTGGATTTCACCAACCACTAGGAGGATTTAACGTTCTTCCCGCTTCTGAAGAGGAGAATCTAATAGACAATATACTGCCCATCATTCCGCATGGGTCGTTGAGCTCAGTACTAAATATCTCACCTCCTATAACAACTCTGTAGTCTACGATTTTAAGAATGCTGATAATGTTAGTATTAGCACTGAATTATCCCTTATTAACTGGGAGGATCTACTTGATGGTGATGATGACGAATTATTTGCTAGACTCTACGTTGTTATATTCAACAGCTTTTTTCTTGAATCGGTTAGCTAGCGGTCCAGATACGCAGAACGGATATGCTGCTGTCGGCGCTGCTGTTTTTTTCATGCGGTTTCTTGCCTAGTTTCTTCGGTTTCCCGATTCTGGTCAGTTCGGCAGGTCGACCACCCTCCTCCTTTCACACCGTGGACTTGGGATCAGGCGACGGCGGAGATAGGTCAACACCATTGGCAGATTCGTACCAAAATCAAAAAAGGAATTATTTAATAAACCACTGCAACATACTGCACAGTGCTGCACTGCACTGTTTTTCAATGTAGTTCAGGTTTCACACTCTCCTCACTCCCCCAGAAATATCCAAGACGCTTGCGGACATTTTCAGTGAAATCTTCTGCCCAATTTCATTGACTGCGCGCACTGTCCCGAGAGGCAAACTCCGGTCCTTATAGAGAATAGATCTCTATCGGCCGAAGATGCAATGACTGGTGTAATAGATCTGGAGGTCAATAAAAGTCACGGCCCATACTGTCTACCTGCAAGTTTTTTGCAGAACCACTTCCACAACTCATTCTTTTCCCTCTTCACCTAATTTTTAACAAGTCCCTATCTGCTGGTAAGTTTCCTTCGGGCTGGTAGGAATCCTACCTTACACCAATCTTTAAATCAGGTGATAAACATGCGGTGGACAGCTATAGGGACATTGCTTTCCTCTCTGTTCTTCTTTACGCTCCTTTAATACCTCATGCGACATAGGGCGGAAACAGTTGCCCTACAGCGGAATCTGCTTTACCCGACAGCTCTCAGCTCCGACCAGGATCTCCCAGTTATTGCGGCTTCTGTTAGTAGGGTTCTCCTCCACTTTGTTCTAGGTCTTCCGACTCGACGGGATCCTTGCGGATTCCAATCAAGGGCCTGTTTGGCTAGACTGCCTTAACGTTGGAGTTGAACAGACGCAGTTTGGTGTTAGTTGAGATCTGTGTTGATCTCCATATGCGGGACAGGCATGCATATGCGCCTCGTGCTTTATTTATTCTGGAGCTTACGTCTTCTCCTGCCCCACCGTTTTCGGTAATAATGCTACCGAGGTAGCAGAATTTATCGACCAGTTCCACGTCACGGTTATTCAGCGCTGTCCGTTCAATGGGGTTTGCTTTTATCCGCATTTCTTTTGCTTTAGTCGGATTTAGCCTTAAGCCTGCTGGACTACTTTTTGTTGCCAAACTGCTTAACATGTTTGTCAGGTCCTGATGTCTGTGTGCCAGCAAACAGATATCATCCGCGTAGTCGAGATCCTTAAGGCGGTCTAGCATACCCCATTGTATGCCGCCTGTTCTACTATCTAGAGTGCCAACAAGGATGTCATTTATTACTATAAGAAATAGTAAAGGCGAAAGTAGGCATCCTTGTCGTACTCCTGAACTCACCTCAAAGCTGTCGGATAATTTTCCATTATGGAGAACTCTGCATTTGGAATTGATTTATAGGGCTTTTATCAATTCTTTTATCTATCGCCGTAGTGCCTGCCATATAAAGCTCCTATTAACCGAGTCGAACGCTTTCTCATAATCTCTTTACATTCCTGATTTCTCTCGTCATAGCCTTCCTTAGCCCTTTCCCGCTCCACCAAAGCGTTTGTCATCGGTTGGTTGATGAGATTCAACTCGTTTCAGGAGGCATAACACTCCAGCGAGTTGTTTCTCGATGCCCCGATGTCAAAGTCGCGATAGTAATGGTTGGGAGTAGGCTAGGTTGTGGCAGTTGCTTCCTCCCCGACTAGAGCTGCTGTTCGACATTGCACTCGAGCCCTGGCTTCCTCTAGAGCATTTCTCCAAGCTCGATGGTCTCTTTCAGTATATCCTCATTCTTTCCATTCTTAAGCAGTTGTTCCTCTACCTTTCCTCGTTGTAGGTTTCTTCATTTCTCTTTCCTTCCATTCATTCAATGGCGCTGCTGCCCAAATTGAGCCTTGGCCTTGTCTAAAGCATGCCTTGAGGACTTGAGACAGCTTGGTGTGATGGTGGTAGGTTAGAAGACTGCCGTGCAACCCGCGATCTGGAGGACCTGTCTTTTTCTTTGGCCCTGTATATATCTCACAGGCTACTCGACCGTCGCATCTTATAAGTTCGAATAGATATAAATGTTATTTTGAGAAGGAAGTTTAGTGATCTAAAATTAAAGAAAAAAACATTTTCGATCATTTCAAGACTTCGACGATATTTACCAACCGGAATAAAGCTAGCAGGAGATCTTGTTAAAGAAGATGACATCCATTTAATACTAGAATATAAAACCGGTGAAAAGTGGGGCCCATATACAGCGCCACGTGCCAATCGCTACATTCTGCACAATGACAAAAATAACCCGAAAATCAGTTCTTTAGAATTATTTGATGAAGCATTAACTAACTATAAACCAAGACTGCTAGTTGTAAGTGGATTACAAATGATGGACAGCTATAGATTTTCTCCAGGTTTGTTTAAATGATTAAAAATAAACTATTGAAGTTAATATGTTAATATGTATGTTAAGGTATACGTGAAGCTCGACTTGAAAAGGTACAAAAGCAAATTGCATCTCAGCCAGACAAAACTTTAATACACTTCGAAATGGCCAGCTATGTTGAGATTGAGCTGATCCGTCTCCTATCGAAATACGTAATACCATACTCAGATTCGATTGGTATGAATGAGCAAGAGCTGGATAACTTACAGCAGGTGCTGGAGCATGGAAGGATTAAGTTTGCATCGGATTCAAATCCAAGAGTTGCCAATGCTTTAGATGCGATGCGGAAACTTTTTACAGATATTAATAAAAACTATTTTATAAATCGACAAATTGAGCCGAAACGGCGTATGCTGACACGTTTACATGTGCATACATTAGCCTATCAGGCAATTATGATTGTTAAGGGATCACAGTGGAAATATACTAGAAATGCTGCAGCTAAGGCAGCATTAATCGCCCATAGATATGTTTGTGCAAATGAATCTGTAAGTAGTTTTTTTTTTATTACATAACTCTTGTTAATATTTATATTTTCTTCACATATTTATTTCCAAAAGATAAATCTAGAATCGGTAACACTCGTTATGGACGAAAGCTTTGCAACATCGACAAATGGAAACTTAAAAGATTCAAATGTGCCAAAACGAATTGAAGTTAACCCCAAGGAACCAGTCTCATGTTGGGATGAGTCTCTACTAATACTAAACGAATTAGTTGAATACGAAATATGCATTGCTCCGGTTCTAGTCTGTCGTGAAGCAAAACAAACTGCTGGTGCTGGTGATAACATTTCCGCTTCAGGATTAGTTTTACAGATTTAATGTTTATGGTGCCTTGTTCCTTCTTAATTAATTTTCTTTCATTTTTTTTTTAAGAAATTTATATTATTAAAACAAATTTAAACACTGTGTAACACATTCATTCTTGAGAGATTAAAAGAAAAAGAAAAAACTAGGATTAGATAAAATTCCCTAATAACACATTCCAGAAAATACCAACAAAATAAATTTCCCCCTCTTATTCATATCTTGTGGTATATGTTGTTTAATGTTGATGCAATCATTTTTTTATATAAAATTTCGTTTGTTATATTATACTATAATGTAGTTTTGTTTATTTCTTTTTTGGATATTAATAATGACTGTAAGTTTTTATTTAAAAAAAGAAAATGTTTTTTAAAGCAAATTGTTATTAAAAAAAGAAGAAAATCTGCAATTATTCAATGTGTTCTTAATGTATAAGTAAAGTGTACTTATTTTGTATAAAAAGTTGGAGAGTGTTTTTTATTTAATTTTTGGAATTAACATACAAAATTTAATCTTCTTCTTTAACCTGGATCCGGTTCTGGTCTATCGCAACTGTTCTCTCCACCGGTCCCGATTCTTAGCCGATGTCATCCAGCTTGGCATCCCTAAGCCTCCTGGGGCCGTATTTGGTTTCTCCAGTCGACATAGTCCTCTGTCGATAAATAAAAATTGGCATTTGGCGACACGATATCGTCTCTTTACGTGTTGATAAAGACGTTTGACGATTATTAAAAAGCGCAATTTATGCATGCAATAAACTTTTAACAATTTATATTTTAATTAAATATACGTGGTTTACTGCCCTTGGAGTAATACCACAATTTGATGGTTTTCTATCTCCGCGCTTATCTGTCGATATTGTCGTGATGCCAAATATGAAACTTAGAGAAAGTCGATAAGCTTTTTTTGTCGAGTCGATCCATCGACTCGAGAAACCAAATACGACCCTGGTCTACGCCATCTTGCCAGCGAAGGTGTTGGGTTCCTGGACACAGTGGGATTAGGAAAAATTGTAGAGCAGAAGAGCTTGCTAGACAGGGAACCGATGTAGAAAGGACACCCCACTTAACCCGAATGGGAATGCCCTTAATCACCTATAAACTAGCTGTGAGAAAAATCAGCTTAGCTTGAGCTGGGCTGAGATGGACCACGGCAACGGTGTGTCGCACTCTTCATTCAATGTGGCCAACTTTGGTCGCAAAGCGTTCAAAATCTTGTTCAGTTGAACAAAAAGGAGATAAGCCATGTGGTAAAGGTGCTGACCGGTCACTGTCCCTTTGGCCCACACGCCGAAAGATTAGGGCCCCTATTGCGAGTGTCGATACCTAATCGACAAGCGACAATTATCGATTATAGACTGTCGATTATTTAGTTTGATATTGCGAATGTCGATTGTAATCGAAAATTGTCGATTTGACAGTCGACTTTTATCGATTGCTTTTTTGCTCACGACAAAATTTGCTAGGAATTTTGACAACAAAAATAATTTTTTAAATCAGAGTATAGTCCAAATATTTGTCGATTGGGTTACACAATGCCAAAAAGAAAATTAATTGAAGCAATCGACTATAGTCGAGTCCATCGTTAATCGACACTCGCAATAGCGGCCTAGGTCTTTATGCAGAAGTTGTGGTAATGAAGAAGAGGAAGAAACTGTCTCCCATCTTCTCTGTACATGTCCCGCCCTCGCAAGGAAAAGGGGGACCTTTCTTGGCTCACCCTTCCTTGATGGATTGAGCGAGCTGCAAAATATTGGTGTTCCTAACCTCTGTCGCTTTATCAAAAGCTCAAAATGGCTTGAAATGGCCTGAACTTTGTCCCAACACTAGAATGGCATCACAATGAGCCCAATGGTGTGTCTAAGTGGGCGCCCCGGTGGGGGAAGCCATTTACACTTAACCTAAGAGCCAGTGTCATTCTCGACTTAGCATAACTTCCTTATGATTCTCCATCGATCTTCCACCCTCAAGAAAATTCAAGTAGATAGTAGATCATGGGTGTTTTCGAAAACGCATGACTGCGGTATCACTGCAACATTCAGCAATTGGAAGTATGTGGCTGAATATTGCAGTGATACCGCAGTCATGCATTTTCGAAAACACCCCATTCCATTAAGGCGCAGTCTACAGATCAACATCCTGCTTGATGTAACAGCTCATCATGTTGTCTGGGGTAGCAGTCATTCAAACAAAACGGGTGAGTAGCTGTTTGATTATCTCTTAACTACTTACCCTACCTTCTACCTTGTAAGCGTCACACTGGCCACTCAATATATTACTAATAACGTGAATGACTAGCTGGTCTTAAAGTAACCGTGGTTTTCAGATCAGAGACACATCAATTTTAGAGCGGGAGAGCCGTTGGACGTCTTGAAGGCATATAAGAATCATAAATACTCGAAGTACTACGGTAGTCCAATAGTGCGATCTAACTGAAGACACAGGCCTATTAGCAGAGGCCGTAGTAACTGGGAGATCCTGGTCGGAGCTGAGAGCTGTCGCACAAAACAGAGTCCGCTGGAGGGCAACTGTTTCCCCCTATGTCCCATGAGGGATTCAAGGGGAATAAGAAGAAAATGTTTTTGGGGTACATTGACTGTGGCGCCCTCATTAATCAAACGAAAATTGACAACACGGAGTTTTAACTCCTTGTATAGGCTCCATAAGAAGGCCCAAGGCGACATATGGGGCCTTAGGATGGTGTCATCGCACCAGGCATAACTTTCTATCAAATTAATGCACCTAGAAGATGTTGACAAATGCCTGCGTTGAGAAGCGGATTTTTATATATTTGGACAGCCCATGGGCAAATAGAGCAATAAATCCACTAAGAACCAAGTCTAAATTAGCTGGCGGCTGGCCAGGCACACCTCTGGAACATTCTACCCTCGTTCATTCTCTCCAGTTCATTTTCTACCAAACTGCATCATGTTGCGAATAAAAAAACAGCAATTTGACCCTTTAATTTTCTCACAAAAAAAATCTTATAAAATGCTTAATTATATATTATATAAATGTACAAAATGTAATTTCTGACATGTAATTTACACATAAAAAAATATAAAAAAAAATTATTTTATAAAATGTATAATTTCATATCTCAAAATAAAAACAAATTTCTATAAAAAAGCAATTTTCTTATTAACAAAACTTTTGAAGCGACTTCTCATTGTAATCACTGACATATCATACAGGATCCCTGCGTTTTTCATAAAAGGTCGTTTTCGGTAGAAGTTCCCCTAAAAGTATGCAATTTTTGGGGATATCAGACGCCGATTCGGAGCTAAAATTCAAAAATTGCATACTTTTAGGGGAACTTCTACCGAAAACGACCTTTTATGAAAAACGCGGGGATCCTGTATGATATGTCAGTGATTACAATGAGAAGTCGCTTCAAAAGTTTTGTTAATAAGAAAAATGCATTTTTGTAGAAAAAATTTTTGTTTTTATTTTCAGAAATGAAATTTTACATTTTATAAAATATTTTGTTTTATTTTTTTATGTGTAAATTACATGTCAGAAATTACATTTTGTACATTTATACATATATAATTTTGCATTTTATGAGATGTTTTTTTATGAGAAAATTAAAGGGTCACGAATGCATTTTTACGACATGCTGTCATTGTTCTTTTTGTTATTCACCCCATGATGCAGTTTGTTAGAAAATGAACTGGGGGAGAAAGAAGGGGGGTAGAATGCTCCAGAGGAGCTTCAAAGGTGTGTCTGGGCAGCCGCCAGCTAATTTAGACTTGGTGCTTTGTGGATTTATTGCTCTAAATCCGCTTCTTAACACAGGCATTTGTCAATATCTTCTAGGTGCATGCAGTATGCACGCTCGGCACCTACACTTTTCAGCCTTAATTTGATAGAAAGTTATACCAGGTGCGAGACACTACCCTAAAGCCCCATATGTTGCCTTGGGCCCTGTTATGGAGCCTATACAAGGAGTCAAAACTCCGTGTTGTCAATTTTCGTTTGTTTAATGAGGGCGCCACATTCACATGTACCCACTGACATACATGTACATGATACGAGCCAAAGATCAAACTAAAAACTAGAAAATAAAAAAGTAGGTAAAACAACTTTTAAGTTAAATGGTTTTATTTGAAATCATAAGCTGCACCAAAAACTAGAAAATAATTAGAACATTCTTGAGATTCTGACGTCTGGTAAGAAATCGTGCAACAGTAGCCATGCTATTTTCTCATGTTGTAAGCCAAGGGGCACTTTGTGTCGCTGCGTCAACGGATTGAGTAATATTCTGGGACTTTTAACAGACTAAATTAAAAACATGGGGCACATAAAACCAGTATAACCACTATATAATTAAATAAGAACGACTTGCCTAAAAAATGTATTTCCAAGGCCACCAAAAATATTACCAAGTTTATAGCAGAAAAATTAAATCGTTTTAACTCAAAGTTACGTCGAAATTTCGAATTAGCGTATAAACGGGTATTTCTTACAAATCGGGTTCTTACAAATACATTCTTATAACTATGGCTTAAGCCGAAACATTTCGGTTTAAGCCATAATTCGAATTACCTCGTTTATAGGGTAAAAAATTTTGGATGATCCATAATTCGAATTATTTTGGGAGTAGCTATAAACTAGGTATGTATTTCAAATGGGTATTGTAAATGCGTAGACTATGGATTTGCATTTTGTACTGACTTTTGGCTAGATTAAGTTAAATCGGTTGGGCTGAGGGTTAGCAGCCCGCTCCCATAAAAAACACTATTGCTACGAATCGGCAAACAATGCCTCGGAACCGGATGGACAACACGACGACGACCTTTGCTTTTCGAACAAGGACACGAATCGGATCATGGAATGTGAGAACACTGCTGGCTGAGGGATGGCTGGATGAAGTCCTCAACGAGATGAATCGATATAAAATCAAGATCATGGGACTTAGCGAGACCAGATGGCCCGATGCGGGGGAACATATCTGCCCAAATGGTGAGTCCTTTTTGTATTCTGGGAGAAACGAAACTGAAAGCCGTAGGAGTGGCGTTGGTGTAATACTCACCAAAGAAGCCAGGTCCAGCCTCATTAGCTGGTCACCAGTTTCTGAGAGGATTATTACCGTGCGCCTGCGTACCAGACTAAGAAGTACTACGGTAGTCCAATGCTATGCTCCAACTGAAGACGCTGAAGATGACATCAAAGACGAGTTCTATTTGCGGCTGAATGAGGTTTTTCGCTCTATTCCAAGGGGAGACATCATTGTATTAATGGGCTAAGCCAAGTTACCAATAACAATGGTGAGCTTTTCGTTGACTTCTGTAGCTCCCACCAACTCATGGTAGGTGGAACTTACTTTTGTCACAAGAAGATACACAAAGAGACCTGGGTATCGCCCGATGGTAGAACGAGAAATCAGATAGATCATGTGGCCGTCAGCCGCAGATGGAGAACTATCCTTGAGGATGTCAGGAGTTTCAGGGGAGCAGACACTGGAAGCGACCACCATTTGGTAGTAGCAACTATTCGCCTTAAAATCGCCGCAATCAGAAACGTACAACGCGATGCTATAAACCGTAGACGGTTCAACGTCGACCTTCTGCGGGAGAGCGGTAAAAAGCGGGAATTTGCTGGAAACCTACAACAAATATTAAACCAGCACAACGTTTCTGACGACACAAATATTGAAGAGCTGTGGAGTAGGACAAAGGGCGCAATATTGACGGCTGCGGAAATGAGCATCGGTTATGTCCCAAGAAACCAGCAACACTGGATCTCGGACACAACCTGGCAAATAATAGAACGCAGGAGAGCCCTAAAAAATAACGTAAACTCTACAAGCGACCCCGAAAGACGTTACCAACTGGAACGGGAGTACTCCCAATTACACCGGGAGGTAAAGAGAAGTGTCCGGCGTGATAAAAGGCAGCAGATAAATGAGCTCGCAGAAAAAGCGGAAAACGCGGCAAACACAGGCAACAGTAAGGTGCTGTACCAAATTACTAAACAGCTCACGGGAAAGCACTCTACTAAAAAGCATGCCGTTAAGAGTGCGGATGGAAGGCTGCTGTGCAGCGACGAGGAGCAGCTCCAAAGATGGAGAGATTACTTCTTCGCCGCCCTGAATGGTTCATTTACACAGGAACCTCAGGAAACCAGCAACAATGCACAGCCTATAAGAATCACCACCCGAGCCCCATCCAAGACGGAAATAGTAACCGCAATTCATGCGATGGCCAATGGTAAAGCAGCTGGGAAAGATGGCATCCCGCCAGAATTGTTGAAAGCCGATTCAAGCCTCATAGCAGATGCGCTTCAGCCAATCCTGGAAATAGCATGGAACACCTGTACCTTTCCGGAGGATTGGACGGAAGGTATCATAGTCAAAATACCAAAAAAGGGGGACCTAACAATATGCGACAATTGGAGAGGCATCTGTTTACTATCTACAGTGGGCAAAATTTTATCCCATATATTACTATCTAGGATAAGTGAGGCAGTTGACCGAACGCTTAGGAGGCAGCAGGCCGGATTCAGGAAGGGCCGCTCCTGTATTGATCATATTAACACCTTGAGAATAATAGTGGAGCAGTCTACTGAATTCCGATCCCCCCTTTACCTTGCTTTCGTAGATTATGAGAAAGCATTCGACTCGGTCAATAGGAGCTTTATATGGCAGGCACTACGGCGACGGGGACTGCCTGATAAAATAATAGAATTGATAAAAGCCCTATATAACAATTCCAAATGCAGAGTTCTCCATAATGGAAAATTATCCGACAGCTTCGAGGTGAGCTCAGGAGTACGACAAGGATGCCTACTCTCGCCTTTACTATTTCTTATAGTAATAAATGACATCCTTGTCGGCGCTCTAGATAGTAGAACAGGCGGCATATAATGGGATTTGCTAGACCGCCTTAAGGATCTCGACTACGCCGATGATATCTGTTTGCTGGCCCACAGACACCAGGACCTCAAAAACATGTTAAACAATTTGGCAACAGAAAGTAGTCCAGCAGGCTTAAGGCTAAATCCAACTAAAACTAAAGAAATGCGGATAAATGCAAACACCATTGAACGGACTGCGCTGAATAACCGTGACGTGGAACTGGTCGATAAATTCTGCTACCTCGGTAGTATTATTACCGAAAATGGCGGTGCAGAAGAAGATGTCAGTTCCAGAATAAATAAAGCACGAGGCGCATATGCATGCCTGTTCCGCATATGGAGATCAACGGAGATCTCAACTAACACCAAATTGCGGCTGTTCAACTCCAACGTGAAGGCAGTACTTTTGTACGATTGCGAAACATGGAAAGTCACCCAACTCATCACAGGGCGCCTACAAGTCTTCGTCAACAGATGCTTGCGTCGTATCCTAAAAATCCGCTGGCAGGATAGAATTTCAAACGAAGAACTATGGCGCCCTAACAGGCCCTCGACTGGAATCCGCAAGGATCCCGTCGAGTCGGAAGACCTAGGACAACATGGAGGAGAACCCTATTAGCAGAAGCCGCAACAACTGGGAGATCCTGGTCGGAGCTGAGAGCTGTCGCGCAAAACAGAGTCCGCTGGAGGGCAACTGTTTCCGCCCTATGTCCCATGAGGGATTAAAGGAGCACAATGATGATGATGAACGAAGTTTAGACACCTCCCACCCCTTGTCACACAATGTCACACTTCGTCGACCCCCTCCCTCCCCCTTAACGTGTGACGTAATTTATGGATGGCCCCTTTGGACAAAAACATAGAAGACTAATTGGACGGAAATCAGAGGGTTGCAAAGGGGAAATTGTTTTTGGAGTAGGTACCACCAACCTTCTGCCTTCGGAGGATCAATTAATTCAACAATAGGCTGATCTAACTCTTATGTTTTATGAGTTGGAGTTGGATGAAGTAAGTTTACCATATATTATTAAGTTTAAGTGCGCATTAGAAATTAGTATTAAAATGACCAACATTTTAAATTTCTAGAAGCATCATCTTTGGAAGTGATATGCAAAGCTGAGACGAAGTTTTTTTAAGATAGAGTCATTTTGTTGTTCTAGAATCTAACTAAACCAGTATTTTTCCATAAATAAAACTATTAAGAATATTCCAGATATTATACAGCAAACCGGAAAGTACGAAACACTCATTCCGTTTACTTAACCGATTGTATCATAGCATCTCAAAAAAATGTAGTACACTTGTTTAATGTTTTTGTTTTGCTGAATCAACAGAGTCTCGATTGTATTGTACACTTTCTAAAGTCTTCGCAAATTTCTAGAAATGTTATGAGTTACCGGCTATCAATATTTGTTAAGATAGATTTTTAACCGATGAAGTACGCATGTAAAATAGATACAGCAGGTACAGCGACACAGTTATCACTAAAGAAGTAAGTAGTAAACAACAACACATTTCAACGAAAGTTTACAATTTCATCTCAACTGTTTAAACTTGAGACAAACAAATTATTTTCTTGAAATTTCCACTCTTTTTGATAAAAATGTGTTACGAGTCAGGTGTGAGAACGTTCTGAGGTGTTCGATAAACTTAGGTATATATACTCTGGATCATTTGAAGATCGAGCATCAGTTGAAAAAAGTGAGATAAATTGAAAAGTAGTACAAGCAGTACAAAAGTGATTATATAACAAACATTTTTCAAAGTGTTTTTTGTGTTTAAAGTGAAGATAAAATATTTCAAAAGTTACAATATGATTGAAAAAATTTGTTTTGTTTTCCTATCTGTAATGATTGTTGCAGTTGCTGCAAGACCTGGTGATATTGGAGGGTTTAACATAACCAGGGATAATGGTAACTGATCATAAATAATAATCCCAAGTTATTTACTAACTTTCTTCTTATGTTACCTATATATGATATTACAGAAACATTGATTTGTGACAAGTTAACCTGTCCTGAAAAAACCGAACTATGTGTTATCAAAAGTAAAACCGATGAAAAGAGGGAAAATATTACAACAGTCTGGCAATGCGTTGGTGAACATAATGAAGTTCTTCTTGAAGAAAAATCAACTGAGAAGAATCCAGACCCAGATAGGGATGTAGACATGCATTTGGAGAGTGGCAATAGAACGAGCCCTGAAATGCAGAAATATGTTGATGACATAAGCGAAAGTATTTCCAAACATTTGGAAAATATTAAGAACCAATTTAGGGATTTCTGGAATGATCCTTTTGGAAAGTTTTTCTTGTAAAATTTTGTTGTAAAATGCATTAATTTTGCTAATTGAATAAAGTCAATAATAATATTCATTATATTTATGCCTTTGTTGTAGTTTTCAGTGCCTTTAGAGAGAGTTCAGACAAGTGTCTCACCTCTGCGCCAACTCTATGCCCTTTCAAACTCTTCCAGAGTTTTCCCTGACTCCTAGAAACTGGCCCATGAGCCTATATCGAAGGAACGTGACTCTAGCTCGACCCCTCTTACTTAGCAATCAAAATCATGGAGATAATAATAAACAGGAAGGTTAAGTTAGGCGAGATATGGCTGAGCTGCTGGTGCATAGCCCAAACACTTAGGCCAAAAGGATAGGTCTACTGTGATGCCATAATGATCCCACTTTAACCCGATGTTAAAGAGTCGTTTGTTCGCTAAACCACCTCGAAGACGTAATGAATCTTCTTAGTTGCGGGATCCCAAACTTCGGGATTTCCGCAAGCGTGCTTAGGAAGGGTTCACCAAAAGTGGTAAGTCTCCTTTTGCTTAGGGCTGGACAGTGACAGAGAAGGTGTTTAACACTTTCCTCTTCGTCTATATTCTGACAGCTTCTGCAGAAATCGTAGGTTTCGAGACCTAAGCGGGCCGCATGCGTCGCTATCAGACAGTGTCCGGTCAGCACTCCCACTGTAACTGATAGGTTTCGTCTACCGAGGCTCAGCAGTGAGGTGGTCCGCCTGAGATCGTAAGAGGGCCACGTCGTTTTGGCCAAGGTGCATTTGTTAAGATCCCTCCAATACTTTTCTGCTAATTGCATTGTGTGGTGTTTGCATCGGAGTTTAAAGGTGGCCCAAAGCATACCAACCCTCTCTTTTCCAGGAAAGAGACCGCCACGTGCCTTTCCTAGCCAGTTCGTCATCTTTACAGTTTCCTGTTATATTTCGGTGACCAGGCACCCATATGAGGAGGGTCCTGAACTGCTGAGCCATCTCGTTAAGAGATCTGCGGCATTCAGAGATAGTTCAGGAGTTATTAGTGCAAGAGCGCAAGGCCTTCAGAGCCGCCTGACTATCTGAGAAGATGTAGACAGTTCGGTTCCTGTCGCCCTCCTGGTTGATTTGCAAGACAGTCTAATGTATGGCTAAAACCTCCGCTTGGTAAACACTGCAGTGATCAGGTAGTCCGAAGGAGACTTCAATCCCAAGTTCCGGCGAGAAGACTCCGCCTCCCACTCGACCCTCGAGGTTAGAGCCATCAGTGAAGAAGTTTATGGCATCTTGAATACTATGTGGTCTATTATTCCATTCACGACGGGACAGATTTCGTAGTTCTTCGTAAAGTTGACCTCGGATGTGCGTAACTCGGTTTCTGTGGGAATATTGACAGAGTCTAGCATCTTAAAGTGTCCTCCTCTAATTCCGGTCCCCTATCCAGATTCTTTTATTCTGAACGCTGCAATAGTCGCATTTGCTCTTGCCACAAGGTTCAAAGGAGGGAGGTATAACATAACGTTTAGGGCATCTGTAGGCGTGGAGCGAAGTTATGCATAACTCCGCACATCTTTGCACTTTCTGTAGTTTGTTTAGCACAGAGGACTTATTTAAGGTTGGCCACCGTACTAAGACCCCGATAGGAGTATTGGACGGACAATCACTGTATAGATCCATCGTGCTATGTTAGGGGAGAAGCCCCATGTCTTCCTTATGGATTTTGCAAGCGAAAAGCGTTCAGCAGAGTAGCTTCTTGTCTGGGGTTACTCCCAGATATTTGGCACTGTTAGTAATTTAGAGCATGACATTGTTTAGCCGGGGAGGAATTAGGGGTGGGGATTTATGCCTCCTCGTAAAGAAGACTAATTCTGTTTTTTCAGGGTTAACGCTGAGTCCACGAGTGGCAGCCCAGTTTGAAAGAGTTACGAACGCTGCCTCCATGAGATCACAGAGGACTTGTGGAAATTTTCCTTTTACGATGATAACAATGTCATCCGCGTACGCCAGTACATGGTGTCCCACTGCCTCCATGCGTCGCAGCAACTGGTTCACAGTCACGACCCATAGAAGTGGAGAAAGTAATCCTCCTTGAGGGGTACCTCTGTTGACGGCCCTTCGGACCGAGCTGTCGCCAAGGTTTGAGCTCACGATCCTGCCGGTAAGCATTTGATGTATAAGAGACACCAGCGGCGCCTCGATCGTCAGTTTCGCCAAGGCCAGGGTAATGGCGTCCGGGAGCACGTTATTAAACGCTCCCTCTATGTTAAGGAACAGGAAGTTTATGGAATATCTCGAATGCAATCAAATATTGTGGAAGACAAGCAGTACGACTTTAGAACTAAAAGATCTGCTGGCGACCTCCTTGTATGCATAACTGAGCACCTTTACCAAAGCATTCATCGTTTTGGTGAATCCAGCCTGGTAGATACCGATATCTCCAAGGCTTTTGATAGAGTATGGCACTCCGCTCTATTGACTGAACGCCAAGCTATTGGTATTGACTTTATTCTAAAGAAATGTGCGAACGTTCTGTGGAAACAGGGCATATGCTATATTCTGGAGCATCGTGGGGCAGGGGGAGAGCCCTTGATCGTTCACATGATCTGCTCCAGGGGTTCGATTCGAGAAGCGCTCATAGACCTAAACGGAGAAGCATGCCTTAGGCATTGGCTAGCAGCTATAGTTGAGCTCGAGAATAATCAAAGCGAATTTGGGAATCAAGACGGTAAAAAAAATTGACAGCTGGGCAGCAGGCTGCGGTCTGGCAATCAACCCGGGAAAAACTGAGGTGATGCTTTTTAATGGGAAAACAAAAATTCCCACCAGATTGGTGGGGCACTCTCACCTTATCTTCTAGAGTGAAACTGGGTCTAATACTAGATCCTAAACTGAACTAGAAAACAAACATCGACGAAAGGGTAAAGAAAGCTTGTATAGCCTTCTTCGTCTGTAATAAGACTTTTGGCAAAAGATGGCGTCTCAAGCCAAAGATGATCCTGTGGATGAACACATCTATTATACGCCCAATTCTCACGTATGGGTCACTAGTATGATGGGCAGCGCTAAGCAGGACCTATAACGTGATAAAGTTGGGAAAGGTCCAGAGAACGGCGGCAGTAAGCCAACAGGGTCATGATGACATGCCCCACGTAAGCTTACGACGTTCTCTTGCACCTTTTCTCCTCCGACCTTCACATTAAATAGACTCGTATAGACTGAGGGATTTCGGGGCCTGGACCTCAAAACCCGACGGACATAGTAATATTTTGAATTTGCTAGCTGAGAGTATGGTCGCTATAACTACAAACCCCTAGATTGCCCTAAATGCCGTGTTCACAATGTTAAAGTGCTAATTTTGTTATGTGCACAGTGTTGAATTGAATTTTCGGACATAATTTAAAAAATGTCAATATCAGCTGTTACATTAAAATAATATTCACTAAAGAAATTGCCAACAGAATTCTCGATCTTTACTAAAACTTGATTTGACCGGACTTTACTTAATTTTAAAATCAAATTTACTTAATTTTTAAGTAAAGTCTATAAAATTTGGCGAGATTTCTGTTAACTGAATTTATCTCTTTCGGAAAAAATATGTAAGTGCTGCCATCTAATGAACCCGAATGAGAAAAAACGGAAAATTCGATTTTTATTAATTCAATTTTCACAAATTATGCACTCGCAAAGCTCTCAAACTTTTGCCGCAATAATGTTTTTATTTTTAATATATTTTATGTTTTTCAATAGAAAATAAGTAACATAAATAACCTACTTTGGTACTATAATTCTTCTTGTTCTTTAGTGTGAGAACCAGATGTCACTTGCTTATTCCGAATTTCCGAAATTTGAGTCTTGAAGTTGAAGTAGAGCCAACTTTAACCGATGTTCTCAAATTTTGACTTGAGATGGAAATAGAGAATTAGACAGTGGAATGAGCGGGACGAAACATAAAATAAATCCACTTTCTCATTGTGCACGAGGCATAAAAGGGATCTTTCTGTCGAACTATCCTCAAAAAGAGAGTGGAAAAAAGGAGATTCCCTGCGAAAGTTCGATTTACAAATATTCAACGACAAATACACGATGTTCGAAAACGTCGGAGCATTGGTTTATCTAAGTAGCATTATTAGTTCACTGTTCTGTCATCTCCCGGTGTATGCTAATGTCTTTCAAGGTGAAGTGCTGGCGATCCTGAAGGCCTGCCAGACAATGAACTTAGAACCTACACCAGGATGTAGAGTTGGAATTTTCGTTGACAGCCAAGCATCTATAAAAGCTCTGGGTTCAGTAATGATGTGCTCGAAACTAGTGGAGCGATGGAGAGCTGATCAAGATAGGCTTGGTAGAAAGCGCAACGTGACAATCGTCTGGGTTCCCGGTCATAGGAACATAGAGGGGAATGAGAAAGCCGACTAGCCGAGCAGGGAGTCTCTCTCCGGGGCTCGAAGACACGAGATTGTTCGCACCTAGTTAGTGGAATCAAAAACGCTATTTTTGGCTACTACCTTCTGCTAGCCAGCCAAAAGTGGAGAGCACTGGAGACCTGCACTATCTCTAGGGCGACTTGGCCGACTTATAACAAAGAAAAAACAACGGGCCTCTTAGACAGACCCCGACGTGATATTACCAGAATCACGGAACATTGGGCCATATTAGACCACGCTGTCAAGTTGGGCATCCCGTTCAAAGTCTGTTCTAGCTGTGGGGTGACGAACGAGAGGGAAACACTTGTTGACTTCCTGTCTAAGTGCCCAGATTTAGTTCTAGGGAGTTACGTTTTGGAAGGCTTAAAAGAGATCTCCAGACTGGAGATCAGATCACTGTTAAGCTTGCTAAATTCCACAGGATGACTTGAAACATCCGTCACCCCTGACCAAACGACCAGTCCACAATCAAGGCAGACGAGTTGTGGCAACAAAACGGCACCGCAAGCTTTAATTAGGCCTCCGGTCGAAATAGAGTCAGCTCTTCACCTACCTAGAGCTCTCAAATGGTACATATAGACCCATGTGCTAGAAGTTTAGTCACGTGGCGTGACAAGTCGTTTGAGCTGTGAAGAAAGTGCCTTTTCAGTCCAATTTCGACCTTCTTCGGCACAACAACCTAGAGAGTGGAAGTGCTAAATTGAGTTTAGCCCCTTTACTGAAAGTCGTAATTCGACTAAAGCGTCATTTTCTTCAACTTTAACGACTTGTCACGTCACACGACTCGAATTTCAACACAGGACTTGAAAAATAATTAAAGAGTCTTTTCAAAAAATTGCAAGGATTTAATCCAAAGAATATCAAAAACAAAATTTAATCTCCAAATTTTTAACTATAGTGCCATTGCCCCCTTAAAATTCGATACAGACTGTCCTAATTGTATAATGAATATTTGGCAGAGCATCAAAGCATTACAAATGATTAAAACTAAAATGATTAATTGAGAAAAGTTAAATACAATTTGAATATTACAACGAGACCATATAATTGTATACTCTCTGAATTTTAAATAGTGAATATATATATGGCATATTTTATTATATATCGCAGATTGGTGTGCCAAATTTAACTATAATTTACAACAGAAACGAATTTAAAATAATGTGTGTGTAGAATACGACGTTTAGTTTTGTAAAGTTGATGATATTTTCGAAATAGAAATGATATTTCTAATTTTTCTACGAATTATGAGCTATTTTTAAAAAATATATATAATATGGCATATTCAAGAAAATAAATCATTTATGATTTACGATTGGTGATTTTTGTCGTTCAATGTGACGTCGTTGTAGATAGATTAAGACCGTTCCGTTCAAAACATGATTTTAACATAAGTTTTACGTCAGTTTGAGTTTTGATATTCATACTTTTTACATCATTAGTATCTTCCATGTATATTTCGTTTATATTTTTAATGTTTTTCTTGGCAAATAAAGTTAAGATTTTAATATGCCATTATTTTGTAATTATTAAGTATGGCGCCAAAATATTTTGTACGTGTTTTCAAAATAGATTTCAATACAACCGAACTTTAATAGTATAATAATAATAGAGTTTCCCTTCTTATGAAGAAGGCGCACTTCTTAGCTGGGCTGAGAAACATTTACCACTATCATGTGGGCTCGGCTGAGGCATGCAAACATAAGGAGTTGATGTGTAAGAGCGATGGTCCTCTCAAATTGTATCTGCTATCTCTCTAAACCACGCACGGCGACTTAGAAAACCTGAGTCGACACGTCCATTAAGGAGCTGATGAACGAAAACAACATCGGCCACCTCACGACGCTTGTGGAGAGTGTTTAAGTTGAGTAACTTAAGTCGGTATTCGTATGGTGGAAGAACTAAAGGATCTTCCCAAGGAAGGTGATTCAATGCGAATAGAACGAACCTACGTTGAACCGATTCAATTTTTCCAACATGCGAAGAACAGTGAGGAGACCAAACCTGGGACGTATATTCAAGTAAAGGTCTGACAAGGGAAATGTAGAAGTGTTTAGTGATCAGGGTGCTGTTAAATTCTTTGGACCACCTTTTAGAATTTCAAACGAAGAACTATGGCGCCGTGCCGGCCAAGAAAGGATAGACGACCAAATCAGGCGAAGGAAATGGAATTGGGTTGGCCACACCTTGCGACGCGAAGATGAAAATCTAGCCAAACAGACCCTTGACTGGAATCCGCAAGGATCCCGTCGAGTAGGAAGACCCAGAACAACGTGGAGGAGAACCCTACTAGCAGAAGCCGCAACAACTGGAAGATCCTGATAGGAGCTGAGAACGTGCCAAACAGAGTCCGCTGGAGGGCAACTGTTTCCGCCCTATGTCCCATGAGGGATTAAAGGAGCTTAAAGAAGAAGAAGAAGAAGCTGCTCTTGGAAGAAATATAGTTGATGAGTAACCCGAGATCTTTAACAAAATTAACACGACGGACACCCTCATTAAAAAATGAGTAGTTATAAATTATAGAATCATGTCGCCTACAAAAAGTCATGACTTCGCTTTTACTAATATTAAGAACCACGTTGTTGTTAGCACACCAAGAGTAAAAGGTGTCGAGGTCAAATTGCAAAAGTTTGCAGCCCTCCATACTATACGCACAGTCAGTGGGACCAAATCCGAAAAAGCTGGCCAAAAGTCAAAAAGTGCCTTAAATGATCTCAAATTTTACATTCGGGGTTTTAGGGGTCGCTGATCACGAATCCGGTGTCGAGATTGCGATTTTCAAAATGGCGGACTCAATATGGTTAACATAACCTCTCCAAATAGTCAAAAACTTTAGTAAATGATACCAAAACTTCTCACTTAGGGGTTTTCGGGGTCGTTGATTACGAATCCGGTGTCGAAATTGCGATTTTCAAACTAAAAGACTCAATTTTAATAACATAACCTCAATATAAGTTTGAAAAAATTCCCTCCACAACCCTCATTTTTGGATGTGCTGCACGTATGTGACCCCTTAAAACACGGAGGGGCAATTTTGGGCAACGAATTTTTTTTGGAGGTGAAGGATTACAATTTTACCAACAACGCCCAGCAAGTTTTTCAGGGGTGCAATATTACTTCTTGTCCAAAATAAATCGCACTGTTACAATCCTAATTCATAAAAATCACGTGTAGTAGATGTGTATTATATACTTGCTTAATGGGTATACTACAATTTTTTTATGCTCTACATACCTTCCAAAGAAAATTCCACTTTAAACGACCACGACTGCTAGGTTACTTAATTTTTTATAGCGTTTTGAAAACGTTACCATTTTTTCACAATATTAACGTTTAAAAATAAGCAAAAAAAGTAAGGCACTTAAAATTTATCAGTCCGTAGAATAAAATCTAACCTTCCGTGACTGATTGCTCACTATTGGAAGTGTCTTCGAACCAAACACCCCCCCCCCCCCCCAACCACTATCTAGTAACTTTTTTTTAGACTTTTGCCCAGCTTGTTTGGATTTGGTCCCACTGTGTGATGGTACAATTTGATGTCATCAGCATAAATCAGGATTCTGCAGTGTCTTAGCAAGGGAACAATATCATCAATAGAAAGAATAAATAGGATAGGGCCAAGATGACTACCTTGAGGGACACCGGACGACGCCTCAATGGTCGCGGATTTGGATCCACGGAAAAGGACTTGGTAGGTCCTGTCAGCTAAATAGAACTGGAACCATAATAGAAGGGCTTCTAACCTAACATTTTTAGTTTGAAAAGTATAATGGAGCGGGAAAGCTTGTCAAATGCCTTACTGAAATCAGAGTAAACACAATCAGTTTGGCAACCGGAAACGAAGCCTTCGACAGCATAGGAAGTGAATTCAAGGAGATTGATGGTAGTGGAACGAGCTGGAAGAAAACCATGTTGGTTCGTTGAAATAAGTTTCTTACAGATGGGCACGATTGCAGAATAAATGATTGATTCAAAAAGCTTTGGTATGACTGGTCTGTAATTGGATATTTCGTTCTTTCTACCACTTTTGTGAATAGGAATTATGAACGAATTCTTCCAAAGAGTAGGGAAGTACCCTTTAACCAAGGATTTTTGAAAAAGGATTTTCAGTGGAGTCTGGAGAACCTCCACACAGGATTTAAGGACAGCAGGAGGGATACCGTCAGGGCCGGAAGTGAAATCGTATGGGAGCTCATCAATATGTTTCACGATATCGTCACTGGAAATTGAAAGAGATAAACAAGTAGCGTCTCGGAAAGTAATTAAGTTAATTAATCTAATTTTATTTGATTACAATTAAAAAATAAATAAGCATTTTTTTCCTGTTGTTCTCTTCACTACAAAATATACATTTTTTTTTATCTACAATTTTTTTTTTGAGTCAAGAAATTCTTGTTTTGTTTTTGTTTCTTTTCTTTTTCTATAATTACACAACACACAAACACGTAAAATTAATTTTGTTTTCATTTTGTTTCTTCTTTAAAAAAAATTAAAAAATAAAAATAAAATAAAAATTTATATATAATATAATTCAAAAATCATCGAACAGCTGCAATTCACTTTGGTCTAGAGATCTGGCCGCTTTCCAATCTGTTTCTGGATATTCATCAAAATTGCTTGTGTCACCATCGAAATTCACTTCTGGCATTATAGGAGGCTGAAATAATATAATTAATGAGTAACTAAATAAATAAAATATATATAAACAAAACAATTTAAAATTAAAAGTGATTATATTTAATGAAGTATGTAATTTTTAGATTAGCAGAACAATGTAACGAACGAACGACCAAAAAATATGATCGAACAAAATTCATATTAAACAAAAATTGCTATTAAGGGATTATGTATTGCACCTGTTTTTATTTTGTTTATATTTTGTTTTTGCTGCATTTTCTAAATTAAGATGTTAAGTGAAAATAGAATATATATAAAAGATGCCAAGGTTTTAAACATTTAATGTGAGAATATTGTGTATTGATGCATAAAATAATCGCATTTTATTCTGCTAGACTAGAATACAAAAAGTTCGGCACTGGTCCAACTACAATAAATCACAGCCTTTTGTGCAGCCAAATTTATAATTTCCAAAATTGGTAATGTATTTTAATAATTTTTAAATTGTTTTGTTTTTAATATGGTTGGTATTTTTGGGTAAATTTTAATCTATTTGATTATAGTTACTTTAATCAATTTAAATAACTTACTGTTAACTTTTTATTAAAAACGTCCTCCCAGTTAAGATTTTTGAACCATCGATGCCTCTTAATGTCTTCTGATCCATTCTAAAAGTATATAAAAATAGAGAAAATAAATTAATTTTAATTGCCTTTAAATAGTTGGTATAAATTTTTAGGATAAACAAAATATATTGTGGTTCCGTCCACGATAGACGGTAGACGGCATACGTCTCATAAACAAGGCAGAGGCCCTTGCGCTTCAAGTCGGAGTCGTTTGAGTTCAAGAAAGTCATGTTTCCCTTGAATTACCACTTTCAGCATAGGTTCCTAGTTAAGTCCAGGCCTTCGCATAGAAAGTTGTGATTCGACTTGAACCTCACTTTCTTCAACTCAAACGACTTGTCGTGTCGTGACGACTCAACTTTCAGCACAGAGGAACAGGGATTGGAAGCAGTGCCGGCGGATCATGTTGGACCGGCGGATCATGGAAAATGCGGTTTCTTGCCTAGTTTCTTCGCTTTCCCGGTTCTGGTTAATTCGGCAGGTCGACCACCCTCCTCTTTTCACACACTGGGCTTGGGGTTGAAGTGTAACAGAAGAAAATGAAGGGTCGCATACAGACGAAAGTTGGAAACAGATTTGTGCGTGCGTACAGTGCCTGCGGGGTATGCAGCGAATTTTCGCTGACAGACAGTTGCGTGCTTGGGTGTGCGTGCAAATAACCAAAAAAAGCTAGAGTTAAGGCAACACGAACTTCAGGCAGTGGGATCAAGCAGCGATTAAGGAACGTTCGGTTTTAATTCAGAAATTTGCCACATACGGGTAAGTCGTTACTTGAAACTATGTTTGGACATCAACTAGGTAGGATTCTCGTTAGGATTAAACCTGATCAACAATAACAGTTGCATTTCGTATACTGAACCACAATTTTTTATGGCGAAAGGATGGCTACGGGGATGGCTTCTCCAGTCTCCTCTATTGTGATGCCTTATTGTTGATGAGATGCCAGAGTTAATCGATACCTAAAACCTTCAACACGCAAATGATGTCGTGGTTACAGGCGAAATAGGTAACCACATCAAAGGGCATGAACGTCCCTAGTCAAAGGCTACGGCTCGTGCTCTAGTCAAAGGCTACGATTACGCTGACTGACAGTTCCTGATAGCTCAGCTCAAACCCTTAGTCTCATTCCCGAAAAAATGGTTCTGATACGATTCACCAAGAAACGGAGAATGCCAAAATTGATTGATCTGGTGCCGGCGAGCAGACTTAACCTTCTTACAACAAACCCTAGGTATAAGAGGAGATATTTTATGTCAAATTTTGTTGATATCAGCAGGGTGAGCAAATCTCGCAGTTTTCAGTGGACTCCCAGCAAAGCTCTTAGATCCACAAGGGGGTCATCAATCTAAGCACGTCTTCATCTTCCATCATCCTTGGTGCTGCGAAAACTCTATAGCTCATGGAGCATTAGTGTGTAGGTACATAACCAAGCTTAATGAGTGTGTTGAGTTTTAAATCAAGATTTAAAAATAGCTTGCCTTTCCATCTCGCCACTCGCGGATGAGCCCTGGAGACTCTACGCACCTAGGTTACCTAGACGGTTGGTCTTTAGCGCGGACAGTCTACAATTGTTAGTACCTATGATGGAAAATTTCGCAAGTTGAAGGTCTATCGAATTGTATATTCGCGAATATCTTAAAGCTTAAGCCTACTTCCATGAACAAACAAGATCGACAATCCTGGATCGTTTGGTAGGCAGATGAATCCAATACATGCTCAATGTTTGACGGAATTTGGGGTTAAATCTTCAGGGTTAGCTATATTATTTCAAGCAGAAGGGCCAAGAAAGGCCTGCGCTTACAAGCAGATTTTTATCATTCCTGACAGCCAGCGGACATAAGAGCGTAGGTTTTAGTCCAAATTAGTTTGAGATTGCCAACTGCCAACGACTCCATTGATGGGCTGGGTATTCGCAATCGAGTTCCTTTTAATTGAATCGTGGGCTTCGTCATGGTCAGATAGTACTCTGTCGCTGTGTTCATCGTTACGGAACCAGCTATTGAACAGCCCACTAACTAGTTTAGTGAAAAAATGCCCTAGATGAAGGATCTCTGATGAAATACACAGAATACTGCAACTCCACACCTTGTCAGGTGCACTGTAAGGGGTTTACTCTTGGGCTGTATGAGTCGGTAGCGTCGTCCGACAGAATTCCACATGCGCCGCCTGCCGTTTGTGTTAGTACATATGGTGGTCCGTGTATTTTATACGTTTTTCGCAATCCGTTTGTGCCGAAAAGATATCTGAAGAGTCTGCCTTTTACTGTGACTGTTCCGCTATAGTGAAGTAAAGGTGCAAATTGTGTGGTATTTCCTTGCTTGGCCAATTTTTTAAGCAAACTGCGGAAACGTTCCAAGCAATCTAGCCTACAATACTAAGGTAAAGGGACTGAAAGTTGTTCAAATTTGGAGCCGCGATATTCGTGGCTTAATTCCAATACACAGCACCTACCTTCATATTTCCCATTCTTTTCGTCCTATCAAGTACAAGTAATTTCTTAATTAAATCCTTTGCTATTGGATCCATATGTCTAGGCCATTCAATTTTACCACTTAATATCTTTTCATAAATACCAAATGGATTATCATCATAAAATGGCGGATAACCAGCCAACATTTCATATATTAATACTCCTGCAAAAAAAGTAAAAAGAAAAAATAATAAAAATCATTTTCTATTCTTAAAATAATATTCATATATAAAAGAAAACATCCATGATACATCAGGCATTAACTTTTCAAGGATAACAAGATTAAGGAGCGTATTAAAATATAACAAATTTTGGATTTTTTTAAAAAATTTAAACGAAAAAAAATTTTGTTTTTTTAAAGAAAAAGTTTTTTAGAAAAAATAAATAATCAAAAAGAGTTTGTAAATAAGATTTTTTTGCAAATAAGCTTATGTGTAGCCGCGCCGCATTACGAATGATCACTTTCACATTTGCCAAAAAAATATTACTGAAAATAAAATTATTTTCTTTTAGGCAATTTTTCCCGTATTAATTCTAAAAATAATTTTGGAAACTTTAACAAAAATTTATTTTCTGATTTTACATTCCAAAAATAAATTATTATAAATCCATAAAACCAAAAGCAAGAAAAAAAAACAAACAGGAAAAATGTTACTAGACAAAATCGCGCCGATGTTTAATTATAAATTTTTTGGAATCACTAGGTGTGAGTTTTGTTATTAATATTAAGAACAAAAAACGATTTTTTTAATAAAAATTAAAATTTAATAAAAATTTTTTGACTCACCTAACGCCCACCAGTCTACGGCTCGATTGTGACCTTTTGACTGTATTATTTCTGGTGCCAAATATTCTGGTGTTCCACATAGTGTCCACGTTCTGTCCACCAGCTTTTTAGCAAAACCAAAATCAGTGATTTTTAAGTGGCCATCACGGTTTATTAACAGATTTTCAGGCTTTAAATCACGATATACAATATTGAGTGAATGTAGATATTCTAAGGCTAAAACTATTTCACAAGCAAAGAAATTTGCTGAAAAAAAATTATGAAAAAAATAAAAATTTATTAATAATCTTTGTTTAATTAAAATAGAAATATTAAAAAAATACTACAAAATATAGTGACCTTGATGTCAAGAGAGATATATTATAAAAATTTACCATCCAAAAAACAAATCTTCTTCTCACAAGATCAATGACAATTTAAAAAAAAAATGAAAGGCGAAACATATAATTCACCACTGTATAACTCTGTTTAATTTTCTTTATTTTTTCTCTCTCTAATCCCACTCAAGTCTCCATTCTTCGAAAACCCCGAAAAAATCCCCATCTACACATACTACCCTCCATCGCTTCACTTCCACCGATCATTCAAGTGAAGATCACACTGACAAATGTCGATCATTAATTAAAATCGCACCCTCAAACGATTGACTTAATGCGGAATATAGTTTCTTAACGAATAGATTAATAAAACACAACGAAAAAAATATTGTTGATATTTTTACACATGTGCCTCTCTCTAGAGCATCTCTAAATATAGGATCAACAACATCAGCGACATCTACTTAGTTGTTCTATAAATAAAGTGACACGATCAGGTAGGAGTTGTGATGTTATGGACTACTTGCTTAGTGGTATGATGGATTAGCTTTAGAGAAACTCTCATCTTATAAATAATTATTGTTGGTTTACAAATGGTTTCGCATAAGACAAGGATTTGAATTTAGTTATTTATAGAACAGAAAAGGATTAATAACAGTTGACAAACAAGCATTGGACCTAAATATAAGTATGGCGGAGTTTGTTACATATTTAAAAGTGATAATGGCTTCTTTACCTGTAAAAAGCTACTACCAAAACAGAATCCCTTTTATATTATTTATTCTAAACCTCTTTGCTACCGAAAGCTTATAGTGCTTATAGTGTTAAAGTAAGCGATTTTCAAAAGAGGTGATCAGTCATCAGTGAGATGGGAGCAACACGATCGTATAAAAAACTACGTGCCGTAACTGCTTTGACTGGTGGAAGATCATAAAACATGATGAATTTTATGTAGGGGACAGACTGATATGATCGGTGCAGGACCACGCCCTTTAAAGCCTACCAAGCCAAGATGTGAATCTCATGGTTTCAAGGGGCGTAAGGCAGTAGGCAGTAGAGTAATGCCGTTTAGAATCTCTTTTGGGCACTGTATGAAGATTCCGCCAAGATTGATTTCTGCTGCACAAACCACAACATTTCCATAGGTACCCGATGGAAATGCTAAAGCAATACTGGCCAACGTTATCTGCTTGTCTGTATAATTTATCAAGCAGATGCTACCTGCAGAGTGCCCAAGGAAAGATGGTCCGAAAGGAGTATGCCCAAGCTCGAGCTTCGCAATGTGCTCCTTACCAACAAAAGGCCGGACCGCAATGGGGAACCCGAGTAACTTCAAGCGTAGTGGGTCCGCAAGGTTTCTGGACTTACTAAGGAGATGGCAGCACTAGGAGAAACAATACTATGATGAGTACTCCTGAAGTGCCGTCTAAACCGCATTAATCAAACAGCTCTGCAGGGGAGCAAGGACCCCAAAAGAAGAAGACGGAGGAATCGTAAAGCCCATACTAACGGATCTAGCTTTTTAAGGACAAACTAACGGAGATGCAGTTCTGATTGAGATAGACAAAATCCCTAAAGGCGACTGTTCTCCTCAGTTATTTGGAGTAGATATGGGTGAGTGAGGTTAGAAAACTCACCTTTTTGCCACACAATTTACTACCCAATCTTTATTAGATACTTTCGTAAGCCCGGGTTATAGCTTATAGATCCTATGATCACTGAGTTCCAAAAGGCGCTGAGAGCTAGAAGAGATTCTCAGGAAATCGGCAGCCCAGAACCGGCCGATATGTGCAACCTCTTGCGATGGGTAGAATGGTAAAGCTTTTGTCCTAATCATAGACGAGAGATCTTGAATAAAACTGCAAGAGCATAGCATATATCTGCTATATCGTCTGGGCTAGATTAGGAAGAGTGCGACTGCATCCTGCAGTTCTACGCGAGTTACTAGCCACCCAAAACTGTTGATGTGGCTCTTGTGGAAAAACAATGCGTAAGGACTGGTAAAATACAGGGACTGCGGGTACGCGTGTAGAACATAGTTCGATACGTAGGGGACCTAGAACCTGCGTCGTTCAAAGCAGAAGTACTAACCGCTTTCTTCTTACAGGCAAAACGCGTAAGGATTCATCAGCGGTAAAGATGGAGCGACAGCGAGGAAGACCCAACCTCCTCTGGAAGTATGGCGTTGACCAGCACGATCAGAGCATAAAAATGCCAAACTGGATGATATCGGCTCAGAATCGGGTCAGATGGAGAGAACAATTACGAGGGGCCAGGACCGGATTCCGGTTGTGCAACCGTTAAAGAAGAAGAAGACGAAACATGGAGCAGGAACATGTTCATCAGACTGCCCTTATATGTAAATCCATAACCATCAAAGGAACTGATAAACCTAGTAAATCATTCCAACAAGAATGATTATAAGATGTAATGCAAACGATTATAATGACACATGGGGTAAGCATTGGAGTGAACAAGAAAGGAAAAGAACTTAAACGGTAGAACACAGGCTGTTATACTTCAAATTTTCTTATCGAAAGAAACTGAGGTTGTTTCCGGTGTAACCCAGGGTAGTCATCTGGGCCCACTTTCGTTCAATATATTTATTTCTGATCTATCCAAGGATTTTAAAGACATTTCACATTATTTATTTTACGCAGACGGCTTCAAAATTTATAACTTTATAAGGTCTACACATCGGTCATTTTTTCAATCGAAACTTAACGCATTGAAAGACTGCTGCACGACTTACCCAGGGGAAAAGAAGTGCTCCAAAACGCATGTTTTAGGATTCCTTAAAAATCTGGCAGCCTTCCTGTTTCCATATCAGTTTCATATACTTTTTAATATTGCGCGTCATTGCAGAGAAGCATACCTTTTTATGTTCCTTCAGAAGCGTTCTAGAAGCACTATAAAAGTGCTTTTTATACAAGAAGTATTCAGGGAAATGTGATCGAGTATTGATAACCTTTTATTTTGTTAACCTTTTGCAATTGCCATTTGCTTTCCAAGCGCGAGCGTAGGTCCCCCAACTAAATTCTAACCACTTCCGAAGCTGCTTGTCCTCCATATCGAACGAGAGCCGGCCCATTGAGTATGCTTATGTCACCTATTATGGTCACGGAGATAATCGCCCGTTTTCTTCGTTCTATAAAATTTATAAAAACTTTAATTATGTTCCCTCGGAAGCATACACCGCTTAAAATAAGCTTCCCAAAGCGGCGTTCCCATTTCTTTCCACTGGGAGGTTTATCAAATTATGGATCTGGATGTTATGTTGGATAAAAAGCAATTCCAACTTACACTATAATAAAATTACCGCTAGAGCCAACAATTTCCTAGGTTTAAGAAAGAGAACCCAACAGGAAAAAAAGGCTTCCTCGAATAATGTAGGATGCCTCCTAGGAGAGATCTTAATAGCTCCGAAATGTCTCGCTTTGCCATGATTTTAACATAAGCATGTGATTGGAAGAGGGGCTCCTTCTGACCTCTAAAAAAGTCTAAAGAGGGTACTCCTATAGAGTTGAGTTGGAGTATTCCTATAAAACTAGCTGTAGACTGAAATTGGAGATCTCGCCTTGAGTTCCAATACAGAATGACGCAATCCGAATAAAGTAGAAGCCTGAGAAGTCACGAGTACGAAATAATATGTATTGTAAAAAAGCAGAAAGGAACTTATCCCAGAATGAGCTCTTCAAACAATTTGGGATGGTTCTTTTATTCATCCTCTTGGGAGGTCTCCCTAATTTCATGCTGGGAAGAGCTAAGGAGTTCGACAACGCATGGCTCACAAAAGCGCTATTCTGTACACTAGTCCGCCCAATCTTCGAATATGCATGCCCAATCTGTGATCCCATATTTGATATAAACTGCAACAGGATTGAATCTGTCCAAAAGAGATTTCCCCTCTTACTTATCTCATGTCTTACCCTAGACATCTTGAATGGCGATTTCGATGTCCTAAGTAATTTCTGTTCGACTACGACGACATACTTTCTAACCAGCTGCGTATCATTTTAAAAACGAATATTAAAATAATTATTAAACACAAAATTGTATCTCAAAATTAGTACTTCCCGTAAACATTCGTATCGTATATTCATACTATGATAGATTCTACAAGTTTTAAAATTTAATATCATAAAAAGATCGCATTTAAAAAAAGAACCGAAAATCTACGATAAGATTCTGAATCAGATAAAAGTAAACACAAGAGTTTCTGTGCTATAATGTGTAGATTTTGTGCTAATGGTTCCATTTTTCTGCAATAAATAAATCACTTTTCACATATTTCACCTATTTTTACACATTTGTATATAATCAAAACATAAAGAGTTTCTCCCCCAAACTTCCGCAATAGTTTTCAAAATTATATTTAAGTGTGTTGGGCATGTTTTAAAACTTGTTCTACAAATTGAATTGGGCGTAGTAAATTGCGAATTTCATGGGAATTTAATCTTTTTGCCAAGACAAGAAATGGTTTTTTTTTGTAATACATAAAATGTAATAAAATTTAATTGTAGACACACTTATAAAAATTTGAAATATTTTTGTGATTAATTTGCGATAAATAATAATAATTTTTTTTACAGAATTACCCAAGTAATTTGTTACTCACCTGTTTGACTACTAAATCTTCCTGAATTCCTTAAATACGAGAAAAGTTCACCACCGCAAACATATTCGAAAAGCATGTAAAGGCAACAGTCATCTTTTGTCGACCATATTCTGGGGAATGCAAGAGAAATTTTCCAGTTTTATTTGTTTATTTTTTTCTGGCGAGGAGTAATTTTCGCTACTTACAAATTCACGATGAAAGGATGCTTAACTTCTGCTAAAATATTTCTCTCGTTCTTAACATGCTCCACCTGCTTAAGCCGTATAACATCGGTCATCACTAGAACTTTCATGGCACTGTAAGTATCTGTTCTCTTATTTTTACATAAACAAACCCGACCGAATGTCCCGGTACCTGAAAGTTGGAAAAATTGTTTATTAGTTTTATTTTATTTATTTTTTAGTTTTTAAATTTATTTCTACTTATTATAATTAAATTTTTTACAACAAAGACGGATTTTAGCAATATTTTTAGCAAGAGTTCAATTGTAAATGAGTAATTCTCTATATAACCGCAGTGGCGCCACAGTATTATCTGGATTAGCGCCAAAAACTTGAAACTAGAGTAACAATTGCGAATGCGTTCAGTTTCACAAATAAATCAATGATGTCGGTCTGTACAGTAGTAGCCTCCTCGTGCTTATGGTCTTGTAAGTGTTTTGTTGTGCCGTTAGCAACCTCGCGACGCTTATGGAGAGTTCTTAAGTTGATTAATTTAAGCTTGTTCTCGTAAGACGGAAGAATAACAGGGTTATCCCAAGAGAGGCGGTTGAGTGCAAATCAAGGACAAACTTCCTTTGAACCGATTCGACTCTTCCAATTTGGGATGAGTAGTGAGGAGACTCTCTGCGGTAAGAACTATGGGGTAAGCAGCAAGTTAGACCCAGGACGCTCAGAGTTTAGGAATGCCAAACTGGATGACATCGGCTCAGATTCGGGACAGGTGGAGAGAACAGTTGCGAGAGGCCAGGACCGGATCCCAGTTGTAGAGCCGTTAAAGAAGAAGAAGAAGTGAAGAGACAACATCTGGGAAGCGTACTCGAGAAAAGGCCTGACTAAATATACATGTACTATCGCGTATTTTCCTTTAATATCGTGGATTTAACGTTTATTACTTTTTCCCGGGCGGGAACCCTTCGTAGGCCATGGAAGGCGACGAAATCTGTATACGAGATTCCCTGTCATAATATTTCTTTCCTCTCTTTTTTTTTTTTAAATAAACTTGTTTGCGGAGAGCGGAATAAAAAACATATCCTTTTTCTCAAATGCCTTACACATATAGCAAATTGCAAATGCTTAGTAATTTATTATAATATTCACAACTTCTTAAAGGTATGAGCATCTTTATGCTACTTACTTGCTTCCCTACTTAATCCGGGCCCTTCTAACTAATATTATCTTTCCTAGACATGCAATTTAAATAAATAATACATTAATTAAGAGGAATAACTTAAAGACTATGTAAGCATGAATTTGACCAATATGGATAATGAATTATATAAATATAAATATGTAATAAAATAAATATAACAGAATAAACATAACTTGTAATAAGGTTCTTTTCTCTTTTCTATTATTTTATTTTATATATATATAAATTAGTATGTATCTTTCTTATCTGGAAGTCCCACGGTGGTTAGTTGTGCGGTGTCTGCATATGGCGTTGATTAATTTGCTTCCTCCAACAGGTTAAGCTTTTATTAAATTCCATATGTCTCCTTTTCCCTGGAGCATTATATAATTAGGTACATTTTTTTTTATTATGAGTGTACTACTCATATTTTTTTTTAAACTCTGACACTTTTATTTAGAGTAACTATATATATATATATTAAATGTTTTAAACTTTACTGGAATTTACTTTTCTAAATTTTACTTTTTTTTGTTCCACTATAGGTCTATCCTCTTTGCAAGCTGGCACGAGAAGAAGGATCGGTTCTCTATTTTCTCGCCACGCGGCCTTTTTCGAAGACTCGGCATTCGAACTTCCGCTCTGTTCGAATCTTACAGGTTTTTAAGTGATTGGGTATTTTAATTGTTAGGTCTAATTAAAATAAATTTTTTTTTTTTTTTTGTAATATTCATGTCTGATTTGTTATCGATAAATTTTGTAATGTTCATACTTGTTTACTTTGAAATAATTTTGTGTTTTACTAAGATTTCATTTAGGGCTTAGGGCATTTTTAATATTTTGCTTTCGTAGCAATTTTGATACGCTACAGTACAAATGTATGTACAAATGCTTAGTGGTGAGGGGGTTGTTGAATTCCTTAGACCATATTTTTATAAATCCCAGGACTAAACTGCCCTTGGAAGACATATAATTGAGGTGATAGAAAAAATCTAATCAGGTAGGTTTTCCAAAGTTTTTTCTTCTGGTTTTTGGCATGTCTCAACTCATAGTTGTACCAGGGTGGGGATGATCTGGACAACTTTAGAGACTCATAAGGTATACAAGATGCGAAGGTTTCGTATAGAGCGGAGCGGAGTAAGACCTTGTAATATCATCATCCAACTCATTTGAGGAAAGCAACCTATTGAAATCGATCGAAGTGAGCTTCGGTGACAGTTCTTCAAGATTGGCCTTTTTAAAGGTAAAGGTAAATATGGACTGTTCAGTGATAAGCTTAAAGTTCAAGCCAGAACAGTAGCTGAGTAGAAGAGGAGGGTGATAATTATCAACAGACGACAAAACTATTGAACTAGGCTCAACAATCATGCTGTCAGAGACGGAAAAGAATACAAGATCCAATCGCCTTCCTAAAATACTATTCACACCACTCATTAGGTTCAAGCCGCATGAGAATAGGGGATTCACAAATTTGGATTCTCTAAAATTAAAGCTGTTCTCATGGAGGTAGTTATCATCGTCATCACAAGATGGATATATTGGATATTGGATAAATTAAAATCACCTAAAAGTTGGATTTCGCCTTGTAAGGAGCCGCGATTCATTACTAAGAATCCCTCTCCCTACAAATCTTTAGAAAAATAAATATTCACCCAGCAGAACAGGTGATTCTCCCTTTAAAAGCTACACTTCGCAGCTTTAAAGCTTCCTACACCATTGAGCTTTCCAGGTATAAAAGAAACCACTTCACCAGGCCAAAATTCTGTCTTTCACCAGACACATTCCGCAGAGGTCATCTTTTCCGGTCCTATACCGTGTCGAGGTGTATGACCCGTCAATGTTCCTGGCAGCATTTTCTGTACCATATTGAGGTGTACGATCCGGCATGGTCAGATCACACTCGGACCATATAACAACCACATACCGATCACTACCGAAAACCTGTGGAATGAACGCCCAGGCCTTGTCGAGATGTACGATCCGACAATGCTTGACCTTTATCGTCAAGAGTGCTGAACATATCGGGTGGGATGTAACAGCAAATCAAGAGCAGTCTATTAAGAGCGAGAAATTGAACAGCAATTGAGAAGGTTACTACAAGCAAGTAGTACCCCACCTCGACATGTTTCTGAGTCAATATATGATCCCTCCGAAAACTTTGAAGTAGGAGTCTGAAGGAAGGTCCCACTCTATAACCATGTCTCCATAAAAGCGATTATATCAAAATCGCTGGCCGAAGTTGATGGAAACACCTCGTTGGTTTTGGAGCTCATTCCTCTTCCTTTAAGTAATAGAGGATAAGCATTTTAAGTTTTTTTGAAATTGTGGCAGGCTGTCAAATAGTCACTTTACAACTGCGTCTGCGTTTACGACGTTTTTGGGTGGTAAGGAGCCACTCTAGAGCCATTGCCTACCGAAGGGCTCTCTTCGGAATACCATTGAGATCTGCGCTATGCTCAACCATGAGAAAGGTTTAAAAGGCTCCAATATTAGAAGTTTTGAGAACAGTTAAGCTGCCATCAAGGCATTTTCCTCGTGGAAGTTTTCCTCTAAAATAATTGCAGGGTGCCTTGATGTATCCCTATAGGCACTAGTGATCAAAGTCTAGTAATAACAAGTCTTTCATCTTCATACAAAAATTTCCGACCGTTGATTGTGTGCGTGCATATATGAACATCACTGCTGAGCAAAACTCAACGCATACTTCGTGAATTCAGCGAGACAAAGCCAGATTCTGTCTTTACGGTAAAGTATGCAGAACAGAAAAGGAAAGATAATTGAATCAGCTGTCAAAATTGAAATCATCAAAACAAACGAGCAAATATGCACAAACACATCAACATTATCCCTATAGAAACTCATAAAATTTTCCGACTTCTGGTTGTATTCCAGCGCGTATAAAAATGTTGCATTCTCTCTCTGATAGCCTGACATCGTCATTTGAAAAACTTGTGCATGCAGCTGTTCGCCTTTCACTCATTAACCATATGAAGATGAAAGACTTGTTAATTTCTAGACTTTGTAGTGATAAGCAAGACTGGTTTTCTTGAAAATCAAGACCAAGACAATACAGGACAAGACAACACTGCAAAATCAAGCTAGCAAGACTTTTTGCTCATCACTAAGTACCAAAAGTCTTACAGTGATGAGCGAAAAGTCTTGTCTTGCACATTTAGCAAGACCAAGACAAGACTGCAAGAACTTCTGCAAGACTTTTTGCAAGACTTATAATAACGTCTTGCTATCTTGATTTTTCACTCTTCTGTAGTCCTGTCTTGTCTTGGCCTAGCTTTGGTTTTGCTAAATGTGCAAGCAAAGGCAAAACTGCAAGACTAGTCTTGCTCATCACTTATAGGCACTCTGGCGGCTCCACTGGATACTTAGGATATCGAGAGAATGAGGCTGCAGACACGCTGACGTGGAGGGGTCTGAGAAGTTGGTACAGGGCCCAGAATTCTTTTATGTTATCTCACGGCCCACCTAAGTACCTGATAAGACTGCATTATGGGAAAGAGCCTATCCTACTGGGAATTAGTCCTAGGTCTTAGACAGGCTAAAAAGGCTAAGACCCTTTGCCTTTAGGGGCGTTATCACTCAAACTGCCTTGTTTAGAGTGATCCTAGCCTGTTGGTGGGATATCTGACTAGCTATGTGGGTCTGCGGTATCATCTCCACAACCTCGAACTATCTCAGGAGACAGAATAACGACTTTGCATGAAAGGCGACGAAACTTGCGCAGATGTTCTCTGTGAATGTCATGCTATGATCTGGCTTAGAAAAAGAACGTTTATCAGATAGCTTCTGAGTCCCGCTGTGGTCTGGTCTTCACCACGCAGTCTTTAACACTTTTAACATGATTTTTTATTCTATCACGTGCAAGTGCCACTCTTATTCTCCACTTATCACGGCAAAACGAAAAGTACCTGCATCCATTGATAACATATGATAAGACGTGAAGTGAAGATCAATTGAACTAAAGTGGATATTTTTAGATAAGATTTCTCAATGAATATTCCGCTGTTGTCGTAAAGTCTAAACTTTCTTTACTATGTATATGATAGCAAGGAAATTGGTCATTGAGACTGATTGACGTCCATATTAATATTTTTTAAATAACATAGACTAAATTTTTTTCGTTTTGAAATGTTCTAAAAAAAATAATTTATTCTTGACGTATTTCTGTAAAAAAAAATTATGTAAAAATACAGCGAACTCAAGTATCACATTTCTGTAAGTGCTATTTGTAATCTATTTATTTGGTTGGTAAATATAAACTTGAGTTTAAAAGCAGCAAATATTATGTAAAAAAAATAAAACATTGGAATTCATGTGACCTAATTCGTATGTGCACAGGTGGATTCGATCAAATTCTTTAACAAGCATCCATGGTCAATGATTGTTTTTTTTTATTTTATTTTGGTTACCTATATGTTTTAAAAGTCTACCTTAAAATATTTGTTTATATTTTTATTGACGTAATTGATCAAACTCATTTTTTTTTATCTCCCGCTTAAATATTGGATAATTTCCTTTTGGATAAAAAAAAATTAATGTTATTTTCGAAAAAGGTTTTTTTTTTTTGAAATTTCACGCTCTACAGGTGGGAATCGATGTTTATTTGCTATGCCACACACAGTTTACAGTCAATAAATAGCGCTGATGTGTGGGACGAACTTAGATATTTTCATCGATATAATTAATTTTGGTAATTTCATCCAAAATATTGGTACCAAAATTAAAAATAGAAAACGTGCATTTTTTTTAGAAAATTGTTTTTTTTTGTAAGGAGGGTGTTTGCCCTCAAAACATTTCGGAATATTTTTAGTTAAGTTTAAAATTAAAACAAAAAAAAGAACGATAGATTAAATAATCGGTTTGAATCAAGGTCAAGATATCAAAATTTTGTTTGAAACGTACAAATCAAACGACAAAAAATTTTATCTTTTCATATATGAACAAAATTGTAAACATCCGGAGTATTGGTGAAATAAATTTCCCCGAAACGTATAAATTCCGATGATTATGGATTTCTTTCAATATGAAATTTTTTTTACCATTGCCTCCTAAAAATAATCTATCAATTACTAGATTTACTGCAGCTCATTATATCAAGTTAATATCAATTTGACGCAAGATCTCATATACAATTTTTTTTTAGGTCTGTAAATTTGTTAATGGATATATTTTAAAAATAGACAATTTTTTTTGTTTTTGGAAAAATCAAAAGTAGGAAGAAAGACATGAAGTTCCTGTTGTAAAAATTACCACATCGACCAAATTCGTAATTTTCAGAAAATCATAAATCGACAAAAAATATAAAATCCCCAACAAAAAAACCAAAAAAAAAACAAAAAAAGATAAATTAAAGCGTTGATTATTAGTCGTTAAAGGAAGAACACCTACACCAAAAAATATACATATACAAACACAAGAAACTGACCATGATTTTTTGGTTTTTGTGGTTTCTTGTCTAATTTTAGAATTTTTAATGAAAAACTAATAAAGCTTCAAATAAATATTTTTTTCCGGGAAATTTTCTTTCCAAAAATCATTTTACGACTATCAAAATTAATTTTGATCAGTTGTTATATCTATGATTTTGTTGCGCCTTTTTGTACATTATTTTTTTTAATAGTCCTTTCTCGTTTCTATTCTCCTCGTAAAACATTACCAGAAGAAATTTTTATAAACCTCACAAATAATTGAAGAAAATTTTCTTGGAAAATTCTGTTTGATTATTTTCATTTTGAATCATTTGTTTATAATAAAAAAATCAGTTGAGTTCGGGCATCAATGCACATGATTCAAGCTTATGATTTAATTTTTGAAAATGATTTGTCATAGCGTTAATGAATTTGTTAACCTTTTGGGCCAATACTTTTTTTTATGTGAAAGTCTAAGCTCAGGTGTCACCCTTTGTACTACCAGTCCGTCATGTCTTACACGTCAACGTCAGGTGTCTGGTAGTAAGCTTAGCTCGAAGGATAGAGAAAGAATAAAACAGATTAAAGGGAGTCTGGGGGGTACATGAGGAGATGGAGATGAACCTTGCGTTTAAACTCTTGGGTGTTATATGAGTTTGGGAAAACTGACTGTGGAAGGTTGTTCCATAGTCGAGTTGTTCTCGAAAAGAACGAATTACTAAACTGGTGTGTGCGCGAAAATAAGGGCTGTAGATAGTGGGGATGAGCCGTATGGGCAAGTCTTGTGTTGCGGGAAAAACATCGCCGTGAAGGCAGGAGATTATATATTTCGGTGGAACAGTCGTTATGGTAGATGCGGTAGAATTTTACCAGGGCTGCTACATTCCTGCGGTGACTTAGTGAGTCAATTTTGGAGCAAATGGCGTCGTCGCCAATGAGTTGGAGAGCGCGGTTCTGCACCTTGTCCAGCCACGCTAAGGTGGTACTCGGTGCCCCTGCCCAGAGGTATGAGTTGAATTCGAGGCGGGGCCGAATGTAGGATTTGTATATTATAGCCCTGGCCGACGGCGGAAGGAGGAATTTGCATCTTTTAAGGAATCCCAAGCATTGAGATGCTTGTTTAGCGATTTGGAATATGTGATTACTCCATCGCAGATCTTCAGTTAAAGTTATGCCCAGGATATTGAGGGATGGTTTAGCCATCAGATCTAGACTGTCCACTTTAATGGGAGGGATTGGGGAGCGCGTTTTCATAGAGAAGAGACAGTATTTTGTTTTCTGTGCGTTGAATTCAACTTGATTCATGAGGCCCCAATCAAGAATCAATCTTATGTCCCTGTTGATTGAAGTGGACATAAGTTCACGATCAAGCAGACAAGGTCTGGCCCGTGCTTGTCTTGCTTTATCAAAGCTATACGAGTAACGCAAAGTACTGTCATCAGCGAAGCTGTGAAGTGAGTTGGATGGAATTGAGAGCAGGTCATTTATAAAAACTAGGAAAAGAGCTGGTGATAGAATAGAGCCCTGGGGAACGCCTGCAGAGATGGAGTGGGGATTAGATTCAACGCCGTCCAATACTACCTTGATTGAGCGGTCGGAAAGGAAACTCTCAATCCAATTCTTTAGAAGAGGGTCGATGCCAATAGCATGGAGTTTACTCAATAGAGCGGGGTGCCATACTCTATCAAAGGCCTTGGAGATATCGAGAGCTACCAGGCCGGATTCACCAAAGCGATGAATGTTTTGGTAGAGGTGTTCAGTTAGGCATACAAGGAGGTCGCCAGTAGATCTTTTCGATCTAAAGCCGTACTGCTTGTCATCCAATATTTGGTTGCGTTCAAGATATTCCATAAGCCTTCTGTTTATTAATGTCTCCATGATTTTGGAGAGGATAGAAGTGATTGCTATTGGGCGGTAGTTAGAGGGGTCGCTGGAATCACCTTTTTTCGGTATAGGCTGAACATGAGCCAGTTTCCAGGAGTCAGGGAAAACTCCGGAGAAGTAAGAAAGGGCGAAGAGTTTGCGCAGAGGTTTAGCCAAAGGTGAAGCGCATTTTTTAAGAACCATAGGGGGAATTTTATCAGGGCCAGTGGATTTATTGGGATCGAGCTCCTTGAGACACTTGAACACTTCACGAGTTCTGAAGAAAACTCTGCCCATTGAGTGAGCAGAACCCTCTACAATGGGGGGTTGCACGGCTGTATCAGGCAAGGAAGAATTGGAGGCAAACAGAGATGCGAGTAAGTCAGCCTTGGATTTGCTTTCTGTTAATACCTTCCCATCGTGAATGAAGGGAGGAGACGACGATGTGTTAAAATTTTTCCTGATGGAGGTTACCAAGGACCAGAAGTTTTTACTGCCAGCAGAGGTGTTAATGAGTTTGTTTCTTAACCTGTCATCGAAGGAGGCTTTGGTTTGCTTGATGGTGGTTTTGCAGACATTTCTCAACCTGATGTACTCACGTCGGGATGATTCGCTCAGGGAATGCCTGAACTCTCTATAAGCGGTTTCTTTGGTTTTAATCGCGTTCATACATTCTTGATTAAACCATCCATGCGGCCTTGGCTTAATGGATTTGGTAGAATGGGGAATGAATAAACGCATTCCTGCCAATATGATCGAGTTAAATGATCGAGAGATAATTCAAGTTAAAATATTGAGTTTTGAGTTAAAATATAAAATAAAAATTAAAAACTTGGGACTACCTAGCAACTCCTTCAAGTGTAAGCGGAAGCACCTTGTGTATATTTTTTTACTTTTCACACCGAAATTTTCTAGTGAAGATGTTAATACTAAACGTTTCTATTTTTTTCACATAAAAACACAGGGCCGTCGTTTGGCTTTTTTGCGCCCGGTGCAGTATGCTATATTGCGCTGCCATCAGCTGTTCCTTTTTTGATCGCAGTGAAGGACAATGGTAAAAGACACAAACACCTGTGGAGTTCCTTTAACGTACATATGAAAATGAAGGCACGGGAAGACTTTCACTTTTTTTCCTGAAGATGCACTAATTGCGCATATGAAAGCGCCGCCCCTGAAACACAGGTTCGGTAAAAATTGAAGGAATACTAGTGAAAATACGTCCTCATACCCGAGTGGGTTTGTGACTATTCTTGTGACTTTCCTGACATTATCAGTGATCCAGTTGCTTTTGGAAACTCTGATTGGGGATTCGACTTGGATTTGCTTTTTTGGTTCTTTTAGTGACCTTCCAGATTGAGTATAGTTGGAATCCGCGTAGTGATCCAAGTCAGTTACGAACTCTTGGCTTTTGGTGGCTGCAGTCAGGCATTGTTTGGCTCTGGGGGTCCTTGTTTTTGCCATTCTGATCTGGCTTTCCTCTTGACGCGGAGTAGTTGCAGTATTGAGCTCTTCCTCATTTGTTGATACTGGTGGGGTTGCTAATTCTGAATATTTTGTGCTAGTTTCTGTTAATCTGTATTATTATTATTAAGTAGCGTAGGGCGTTGTCGATGTCACTATTAATTTTTAATTTGATTTGCGGGTAGAACATCCTGTCAAAGGCGATCTTTCTACTTCTTCCAATTGGTTTTTGAGTTAGTAAGTTTTATCTCTTTCGTGATGTGTAATGGATCACTTCTGATTGTTATGATTGTTGGCGCGTGGTCTGATGACAGGTCGTTGGTGGTCAGTGCACTTACAGTGAGATTGATTAATATTTTTTGTGATTCCGAAGTCAATGATGTCTGGGATTTCCCTTCGATCAGCTGGCCAGTATGTTGGTGAGCCCCCTGATATATGTACAATGCAAATTTTGATGATATATTGATTTTAGAAGGTGTTTACTACTAGGAGTCGGTAGCCAAGAGACGTGAAAAATTCGTTGAACTGTAAGGATGAGATTCTGTGCTTAGGGGGCCATAAAGTTGACGCTATGTGGAGAGTACTGGAGCACTTTTGAATATTGATAGAGATAGATTTGATGTAGGGTAGAGTTTTGCAATTTACTGGGTAGTGGTTAGTGCGATTTCCAATGAGATGGCAGTGCCTCCATGGGGTTTGTCTTTGGGGTAGTTATTGTTGTTGCAGGTGCATGCACTTATTTTTATAGCATCTGCATAAGCCAGATGCTCTGTTCTATGGCTAGTTTGTAATGGTTAACGGCTGGCTGTAGGCTGAAGCTTGGCTTATTGGTACGTTCGTGTGTGACCGTGGTGGTGGTTGTCTAGCATAAATTCTTTCCTTGTTGATAGAGATGAAAACAGGGCACCCAGTTCGCCGTGTAGTTTTCGTTGTAGTTACTGCATCTATTGAGTTCGAGGATACGTTTGTTTTTGTTGCAGTCGGCGGTTTGGTGTAGTTCTTCGCAAGCTAATCAGACGTTTGTAATAGCTTTTAATGTGCCCGATTTCTTGACCGTTTTACAATAATTGCACAACAGAAGTTCTTTTGTAGGACTCCTCAACTGTAATTTTGCGGTTGACATTTTTGATGTTGTATATGGGGTGTATGCTAGCTTCCGGTTTTGTTTCTACTTTGAACATAGGCTGTATAATTTTAGCTGTGTTCAGGATGTTGTACACTGATTTAGCCTCGAACCCGAGTGTTTTTAAGTCTTGGGAAATTGACAACACTTGAGTCAATGCCTTTGATGATCACTCTTTAGCACTTTCAGCTGGTAGGTAGGTGTAGGTAGTTGGTAGTTATTTTTGGAGTCATGCCAGTTTACTATTTGGGTGTAGTGGACCCTTTTTGGTGCTTGGACCTAGGTTTAATGTTACCTCTAAGCAGGTCTGCACTTACCTCAGGTGTTACAGTACTATAGAGCAAGTGCACAAAATTGTAAACCAAATCAATTTTGCCCTCGACCAAAAGAAATTCTGTGTAAGGCTCTTCTTGGACGTGGTGCAAGTCTGGCATTGCGGATTAAAGTACAAGATATCCATGAGCTTACTACACCAATTCCATCATATCGTCTTCAGCTCTCTTGAAAACTGCAAATTTAGGGTAAAATACAAAGAGAGCTTCAGGAACTCCTATCGTACAAGGGCTGGGGTTCCACAGGGTAGGGTTCTTGGAGCGATACTCTACCTAATCTATACAGCAGATCTACCTCTAAATGAAAAATTGATAACCACACAAGGATGTCGCAGGTGCGGTCAGATGAAGCCTGTTCGCCGAAATCGAGATATATTCGAACAAGGCGATCTGAAAAAACTCAGTAGTGTCTAGAAACGTGCTCCTAGTCGCCCCAAACAGAAGAGTTTCTGATCTGTATGAGGGGTAGGAGATGCTATATCCTTTCATTTCAAAAACTAGAAGCTCCGAGGTAAGCGCTTTTATACTGCCAACGTTCGGAAAGTTAGAACAGAGAAGATTGGAAGTAATGGCAATTCCAATACGTGATTTTATTCCACCGGCACACATAATATAGATAATAGAACGCTGACGTCGGTGATCTAGTAGCAGATGGCTTTTTCGCTCTAAGGCTTACAGGCGATACAAGGAAAAGGGTAGAGAAGATGAGAAGTTTCCCTCATTCTTTTCTTTTGGTAAAGAAGGAAGATAAGACTTACTTGACTTATTCCCCTTCAATCCTTCATGGAACATAGGGCGCAAACAGTTGCCCTCCAGCGGACTCTGTTTCGTGCGACAGCTCTAAGCTCCGTCTAGGAAGGAAGACAAGAATGAAAAAATTCTCTAGAAATTAAAACATAAAAAAGATGATGGGGAGTGAATTCGAACCACGGACCTTTGGTATGGTAGTAATCGGGAGCCTTAACCCTTACGCTACAGAGGTCGAACTGTGCATTATTCAACAAATAAAAGTAGAGAGGAATACCATCATCAGCGAAGCTGTGAATTGGGTTTTCAGGCAATTAAGAGAATGTCATTTGTAGAAATATTAGGAATAAGGTGGGCGTTACAATTTAACCCTGAAGAACATCGACCGAAATTGATTGTGATTATGATAATTTTTTTAAAACCGAGTGATAATAGCTTTGTTTGACACGCAGGATGTTTGCAAGTAGATCTTTTTTTGGGCAAAGTCACGTACTCTTTCTCGACTAATATTTAGTTTTTAGGATTGGTTCATATTGACGTGGTCAATCGGACTTCGTGACCTTGCAGTATACCAAATGGCTTTTCTCAGCTTTCGTTGTTCAGTAATTCTGTACACTATTGAAACCTAACACAAATTGTCAGAATTTTTGTCTGCTCCTCTCTAGTTTTGTATATTATGACTACAATTGTAAAAATACTGTCCTGCAAGTTCTTTTAAAGTCACTTAAAATTGTCATTTTAATCTGAATTTTAAAAGAACAGGAAACATCTGTTTTTGACTGTTGGTTTTTTATTTATAAAGAGTTTTTGAAAATATCATCTTTTCCTAAGTGATAAGCTACTTAAGATCATATTTTTTTTGCAGACTGCAATTACTTTGGTCTGATTTAATAAATACTTTTAATAGGCCAAGCCGTAATTTTTTTGTTTGTTTTAAATCTGTGGTGGTGGTTAAAAACACTTGTTAATTAAATAAAACATTAAATAAACAAGCTCCGAGCTCTCGTGTTCCATTTACGTCATCCCTTCATCGCCATCAAGTCGAATGTGAAGGCCCAGCAAGGATTTCCATCTTGAATATAATAACAGAGGAAATCCTTGACGAGATTTCATTAATTCACAAGAAACTGGAGCATTCATTTCGACTGAGAGAATTGATGCCAAGACAATGCTCATAAAATCGTGCACAAAAGTTCATCTAAAAATTTCGTTAAATTTATTATAAACTCGACCATAGAAGACGCGCATTCGTGAATATTTTTTTTGAAGAAATGGCAAACATCCAATATTTGTGCGGCTTTTACATTACAGAGAATTCGATGTGTTATTTTATTTTTTTGTATTTATTTTTTATTTTTTCGTTTTGTAGCTAATGCTAGCAACAAATCCGCACAAACACACAAAATTTCCTCTCAAATTTAGACCAACTGCAGACGCTGCAGAACTAGCTCCGAGAAGTTATTAGACAAACACTAATTGTTTTCTCGGGCATTTAAAATGATTTAAAATGGCAATTATCGAAACGAATTATAATTTGCGTCAGTCAGTAGTGCATTGGACAGTTTTAGGTCAGCAGAGTCTCGATCAGATTTATTAATAATATCTACTGTATGCAAAACGCCAGAAACAATGGGGCTGCGTGCCGCTTGATGCACGTGCCCCCGGGTACTTGGTCGAAGCTATGTAATAATATCTTAATAGGAGCTCGCTGCTGTTCAATTGAGATTGTTTCAAGACCATCCATAGACGAGCGGACGAGTGGCACAAAGTCATGAACAATTGTAGAAAATAAATTAATGAAATTACATATTTATATATGTACGTATATTTGCAGTGTGTGCTCTTGAGAAGGCACACACAAGGCATGCGGAAATTTATTTATATTCAAAATTAGCTTCAAGTTGAAGTGACTGCAATATCGCATCAAAAGGTTATTAACACAGATTTTTGATCTTTCGAGATGAAAGTGTCTAGATGCATGCACTTTAAGTAATATTAATAAATATGAAATAAAAGAACATTTTTTTGAACGAGGTTAATGAGAAATTATGAAGTGAATTTTTTTTTATCGCAGATATATTTCTAGGAGTTGACTGGCAACTACAATTACCATTTCAAACACGTGGGGATAAAAAATGCCCCACTCCTTCCTTCCATCGAATCCTCTTGGGAGCAATGCCTTATGTCCAAACCCATACCAAGCGAGCCCTGTGTTAACGGAAGTAGTATAACCCCTCTCCTTACCAGCATCGGACACATAATATAATTTTTCGACCGTTGAAAAGTTGAAAGCTTTCTGCTAACGCTAGGTTTCAAACTGGCAATAATGTGGGTCTCCAATCCTAACTAAAACCATCTCTTCTGCCTGCTCTCTATTCGCTGGACTATGCCATTATTGCCCCAGGCCCCAAGTTCAAAGGGAGCCCCGAAAATAGATTGAAATCCAAAAAGAGAGAACCCTTATTTCTAGAGATGCGCCGAATATGGGTTCGACCGAATACGAATATTCTGTCAAAAATATACCGAACCGAATATTCGGCCGAATTATTCGGTTCAGTTTCACGCAGTAAACAGGTTCATATAGGTAAAGAAACGTTCTGCAAATAGCAGCGTTCGCCGACCCTCCCTGCACTTCGCGCTAGCTCGGCTCGCTCACTCAATGCGCAGCTATTTCTTTTACTGCAATACCTTTCGTGATAGAGTAGTTATCGCCAAAAAATAAGGGACTGAAGCAAGAATGTGGGAAAATGACAATTACATAAACATTGAGGCCCTACGCACATGAGTCGACTGATTTGCAATCCCGGTTTCAAACTGGTTTCACCATTATCACGCTCACAACCAGTTTGCAACCAAAATGAAACCTTTGTCCACACACAAGCGAAACTGATTTTTGATCAATCGGTGTTCTCTGCTCACGAAGATTTTGTTGAATAAACTTTGACACGTACAAATGCAACCACGCAACTGAAACTGGTGACATTTTCAAGCGTACTTGCGTTGCATTCGGTGAGAGACAATACAGCAGTGTATGTATTCGAATGCATGCAACGCAAATGTCGTCTACTTTGCACTTTTTCGTACACACAATCATACACTCGTTACTTAGATTTTTGGGTTGTGTTTAAAAGCCCGGACGGAATGCAACTACGCAATTAGATGTTGGTGGAAGCTAGCCGCATATCATGGAGCCGTTGAATGCAACGCAGGTACGCTTGTCTGTCACCAGTTTGATATTGCTTCCGAACGGCAAGAACAGTTTCACGCAACCAGTTGCAAACTAGTTTCAAATCGATCTCGTTTCTGTCGACTCGTGTGTGGATTCTCAATTTTTTTATTTTGTGAATAAATATGGCTACACAAAGAAGTGTTTGTTTCATTTACAAATACTACCTATCTACGGTGCCAAAATAAAGCCTTTTTAACATATCTAACTCTTAAACTAATACTATTTAAATATTCGGTAATTATTAGGCAAACTAACCGAATATTCGGCCGAACACGAACATTAAAAAATACGCCGAATATACCGAATACGAATATTCGGCCGAACATTCGGCGCATCTCTACTTATTTCTAAAGATCAAGCAGGCAGTAACCTGAAATTCAAGCATGGAGCACTCTAGAGGCCCCGCTCCAATCAAGTTTTAGCCCCAAGCCCCGCAAGATTATGTGGCGGGCCTGGTCCCACTCAGTAAACATATAACTCAAAACGCTGTCATACATTATTATTTACATGAATGGACCCAGATCGGATTCCTGCGGATTCCGATTACAATCGAAACCTTGGAGCTGAATCCTACGATTCCCCTGTACCATATTGCATATTTGAGCCATCGGTAACCCAACCCAATAGAGCTTTCTTGAAGCATCAGGAAGGATGAGTTCCTTCCACCAGGAGGTCGGGATACGCGTCAAATTTAAGTGTTTGGAATGCCGTCGAGGATATCCATATGTCCCCGAGTTATAATAATTTAGTTGGTTAATTTTTTGAAAAGAATATATGCGTCCGCAACTAGCATACATTTTACCTGCCACACGCGTATGCACACTTCTGCTACGAGAAAATTTAAAAATGCTTCCGGTGCAATGTACGATTTTCGTTTTCTCAAGCGGTCCCCCAACTTAGTACTAACTACGTACGATGCTGCTTGGCCCTGACGAGAACCGACCGGTCTATCGCTTTCTTCGTCCTATACAATTATTTCTTCGTCCTAATAAAAGTGTGAGGATACCGTACTACGTTTGGACTCTCCCGTGGGTCTTTTATTGATACATGCCTGTAGCGGGCTGCATTTGGTAAATTAGAATTTGTACTTAGGCGTACCGTGTCTGCTTCAGGCTAAGAACGGGAGAGTCCTATCTTTACTCGGTCCTGTTACTGTATGGGGCCAGTTCAATAAGATCTGAAGTTTCAAGGCACTTATGGCGGCAGATTTCTATAAGGGAATGTACAATGGAGTCAATCTAATTATTGCCTTCATCGCAACTAGGTCAGGTCAGGTTATACTGAATCTGTTAGTACTCAACTATCGTATCCTAGATACTATTAGGCATAGGTCCAGCTTGTAACATTAGGAAAAAAGGACCAGGATGGCCTTATTTAGATTCATTGATACGCCCTCCGTTGTACAACACCATCATTGAACTACTCGGAGTACTGTTCTTATGGCCTTTGTAATGATCTAGTCAAAAGTTCATCGAAAACTAGTAACAGGACAGACCTCCACCTCGAGGGCCTTGATACTAATGTTGCATTTGCCCTCGGCAGAATAAAAGTCACGTCCTACAAGCATGGCATTTATGCACTCAATCATGGCGGGTCTAAGTTTCTGAAACTGGCTCTAGAAACAGAATCATAACCAGTGTTATGGAAAACACCCTCGATGCCGAGGAACGCATATAAGGCAGTTCCTTAAGGAGGAAAGATTTTTCGAGTTTACTGACGAAGCGGTATAAAAGAACCTCTGTTAATTTTCCCTTTGAGTAACCGAACTGATATCTAAGCAGAAGAAGTGAGAGTTTCATCTTGCACCTGATGTGAACGTTAAAAAAAAAGAAACTTGTAGGCCAGATGGTTGGAATTTATCGTCAATAGAAGTTGACTCTAAAGAGACAGTCGAGAATCAGATTGTGAGACTTTTGATGAGTGCCGAGAAAATACCATCTCCTAACGACGATTTGTAGAGTTGAAAAGAGGCCACTAACCATTTAACCTTATCCTGGTTGAAGATGTCCCAGAGTTCCCAGAAGAGTGGTTCTTTAAGTGTAGCCAGCATTCACCCAGGGATAAGTTGCATGGAGAATTGACTCTGGAAAGTGGTCGCTCAGCAAACAATACAGGGTTTATTCATGGTTAGTGTTGTATAATGAGCCATTCTCATAGATAATTCTCTATTCACTCTCTCAGAGAAATTCGAGTTCGAGAGGAGCTTTTGGACTCTAGTTGCCTCTGGTAGAGTCTGCAGACTCTCCTAATGATTCATCCATGCAGTCCTTTTGGAGCGGCTCAGTTCGTTGTTGTAGACTGTACAGGTGAACATTATTTACAATTGAAAGTGGCATCGACGGCCGACGTTCACAGCCGCATCGGCCAGGTAACAGCAGCATTGGCCTCGCTCAGGTGGTGCATATAGAAACGAACAAATATTGCCACCAAAACGAAAGTACGTCTTTACCGAACTTTGATCCTTCCGATTATTTATGGAAACGTGGACACTGCTCAAACCGGACGTCAACAAACTCGAGGCCTTCCAAATGCGATTCTTGAGGCAGATTTTTCATGTTTCACTCCGCGATCGCCTTCGAAACAAGGCAGTCAGACAAAGATGAGATCAACAGACACTGATCGAATAAGAAATACAAAAACGTCGACTACGGTGGTTTGGATATTTTTGCCGAATAGATGATAGCCGCTTGCCACGTAAATTTCTCTGGCGAGATCGTTCCACAGACTGGAGAACTCAGCGATCGGCACCCAAGAAAACCTGTCTAAAAATATCGAGGGCGACTTAAAGAATCAACAATTATCAGTTATCGAGGCTCGAGATGTCGCTAAAGATCATCAAGGATAGAAACGAATCGTGAATGGAGTTCGAGACCCAGCGGCACCGGCAGCAGCGTATACTTTACTGGGACGTCCCGATCGGACCGCCTGCTAATGGATCACAGAAGAAGAACATAGATCGCAACGATAAAGTAGACTTCCTACCTAAGCAGGGATCCTTTCTCTAGGGTTTGGAGATTTAGATGGGTAGCAGCCGAATCGGAAGGATCAAAAAGGCACTGGAGACTTGCAATATCTCTAGGACGAATTGATCTATTAAAATGAAGCGGGGCCTCCTAAACAAAGATTTGAGATTTGTAGAGAAAATATCTCCTTATACCAACAACAAACGCCTTGTTCAGAGTATGTCAATTGGTATTTTTTAACATACTACAAATCTACATTAATTACGAAGAACGAAGAAGCAGTTTAACAGCAATTAAAATCAAATTAATTCTCAAAACACCCCCATAAACTGTCCAATTCGACTTAGTCTTAAGTGGCTACTAAATTCAGAGCTAAATAAAAAAAAACTAAGAAAAATCATTAATAGTAATAATTTCTACTGCAAGACTCCTCGTAAAATTCAACAAATTTCTCCTTCATTTTACGCACAAGTCACAAAACTTTCCATCGAAGCCATTTTTATTTTTTTTTGTTGGGGTAAAAGTTAGGCCAAGTCACAAAAGTATGAATTGAGCAAATTTGTTTAGTCCATAAAAATGGCGGCTAAAAGACCACACGTCCATAAATTTGTTTGTTTACTGGACAAAAGTCGACGACGGAATGGACGACACCGTTCGACTACGGCAACATTTTAGTGAATGTTTGGCGGATTCATTCAGGGGCGATATTTGTTTGTCCAGTGGGTATCGAACGCAGGTTGAAGTCAATCTCATAAATGGTCACCTTTCACGGTTCCTTCATTCTTGGCTAATGCATGGAAATTTACATATACTATACGGCGCGGGTCTCCAATATACAGTGGGGCTCCATTGAACTTGAACTTACAAATATTGTTGGTCTTGGTCGGAGATTCTGTTTACTTTGGAGATCGTCGAGTGAGCGTCTTTCTGCCTAACGTAACGTAAGAAAGAGATCTTAATGGAACTAGTTTTTTTAGGATTGGTTTTTAATTAAAATGGAGTAAAATGCATAAAAACATAAACTTGATCTCAAAGCAGGTTCTGCTCGAAAGAAAGTAAAAGTTAATTTGGAGCTTTATTGATGTGAATGACCCAATGGAGTCGGCGAAAATATTTTGAGAGATTTCCATAATACGACTTCAATTTTTAGTTATATAAAAATTATTTAAAATTTCATGACAACAAAACAAATATGGAAGACCTAAGTGCATTGATTGTTAGAAATGCAAACAAGATGAAAGGTAAACAACACACACACACACTCTCTGCTGTTGCTAGTCACAGGTGTACAACGTTTTCACAATAATATTTCATTCGCTGTGGGAAATATCAATAAACAATATTTTGGAAGATGATTTATGCGCGATTTTTGATGTGCACTTGTAGGTTGGTTGCAATACTCTGGCATTCATTTGACTATTAAAAAGCTGAGCGGAGTTCCATTACGGTAGAGACGTTAAGTATTGTGGTTGAAGGTTACAACAGTGATCACATAAGAACAGTTCAAGGTTATCTTGTTGGCAGAGTTTTAATTTTCACCTGTCTTTTCTTGAAAAAGTTTCGCGCGTCTGGATGCATGCGTCTTCGTATATTTGTAGTACCTCAGCTTGAAAAATAATGGGAGTACTGCCCTACGGCCAAGGGTATTTTGCAAATTGGGTCATATACGCCCAGCTCTACCCCATTTTCGGGTTTGGAGCCGTTTGTTTACCAAAAAGCCGTGTTTTCATTAAAGTGGACCTACCTACTGTGTTGCTATTTTGATCGTCATATCATTATCTTCATACGACTTCAATGGCTTCAGATTTATAATTCCGTGAGGAACGATAGGTGATCCAAACGGTGCGGTGCGGTGCGGCTTAAGCCCGCGTAGACCTTTGGGATAGGTGCTTTTAGGTGCGGAAACACCATTTGATCTTGGATTATGCCTAGATATTTAGCCCCTTTTTAAAACACCGTTTTTCCATGCTTCCTTCCATTAGTAAATAGTGCGATGACAGTTTATTGTGGGTTATTACCCAAGTTCTTGCACTGGCACAATGCCATTACGACCATCGTTGATTGTTATGACGATGTCTATTTGCATATGCAGGTGCTTTGAAGCCTCGGTCGACTCAACTCGTCGATTACGATTTACCATAGAAGATGTAATAGGGCTCCTCCTTGAGGGTAGCCTTTTGCCGCGATTATCATAACCCAGCCCATAATTAACAGACTGAGACTAGCCGGCCACGTAATCAGGATGGAGGACAATCGTATCCCAAAACGGCTTATAGCCTCAGAAATTTCGGGACCCAGGAGGAGATGGATAGACTCTGTGACGGCTGACGCAGAGGCAATGCTCAACATCCGGAACTGGAGACATGCTGCAAGGGACCGTCAAACTTGGAGAAATGCCCTAGAGGAGGCCAAGGCTCAATTTGGGCTGTAGCGCCATTGGATGGATGGATCATAACCCAGCCAATCATCTCAGCAGCTAACAATCGTCTCCTTCTTATTTTGGTGAGGGTCCAAAAGTTTCGCTGCCACTCGCTTGCCCTGTTGTACTAGGCCCCTATACCTCATATTGGTAGGCCAGACCGCTTGAACAGGCTCAGTAATCTGCCTAGTGCCTTGTCGATAAAACTGGACTGTCGGAGCCAGCGCCGACCCTAGGGTAGAGCGAGAGGAGCGGTCGTACTAGGCGCCAGGGGTAAGAGGCGTTAAAACGAATGCGAAAAGCAAGCACAAGCAGGCAGCGCTGACTCCAAAACCGATCGTACATAGCCTTAGTAAACATCCTGCCCGAGGTGTCCATACACTGCTCCGCATCAAGCTACCCATGCCCATCTATCGAGCAGACTGAATATGGCGGATCTAGAGAAAACAAACTCGATAAAACCCGCAATCCCAAGTGCTGAAGTGATGAATGATAATGCGTGATTGGAATAGTAATGAGGAGCTGTGTCGTAAGCGATCGCACTCTCTCGCGTAACTCGTAGGATTAATAGGTATAAATACTTTCAAAAAAACTTTTGAAGATGAAGCACCTCTCAACGCTCCAAACACTTCCGGGACTTGCCTCCAAACAGGACGACCAACAGGGCCAGTTGGATATTTCTGAACCCATGCAACAAGCTGCAGGATGTAGCCTAAATGAAGGGGAATTTTCAGGATCGCTCTTCAAGGAGGGCGTTTGAGCCCGCAAACCGGATGAACTAGGTTGAGCTCCTTCATTGAAAGAAAATCTCCTTGCGAAAATGTGGGCACCATCGGTGAGGCGACCCAAAAAAACCTCCGCTTTGAGAGGGCGGGGTGGCGCAGCCCGTAAACGTTTTAGGCGATCTCTGACAGCTGGCTACTCCCGTATAGAGACTGCGCTAACTCTGCGTGATCCTCGAGGAAGAGAGGGATACCGATTTCCTAATAAAGAAGAGGGTTAGATCTTCTCCAAGCCACAATAACCCAGTGAAAAGGGTGAAGGCTTCGGCCATACGGTTCGAAAAGTAGGTTGTAAAGCTTTCAGAACAGAAGTCCGACGCTCGGGCTCAGAACAGCCCAGTTTACTAGGCCTTAAGCCCTAGAGGAAGGAAGCCTCGTCGCTGTAGATGAGGAGAAGCTGCCGCGTATCCATTTGTTGCCGGGTACTTCCCGGCAGGAACAGAAGACTTCGCTGACTGTATGTTAAAAAGATCAAAAATACGACCCAAACGGTGTAGGAGTGGAGAGTACTCCACAGACTCTAGTGTGGTCCCCAAAATCCATTTAGGCCCTCCGTGGTCGAGGTGCGCTTCAGCCTTTCCGTTTTAGCTCCAATCTGTTGGGAAGTAGTTTGCGAAAGTGAGGTTCGGGTGTGTTGCTTGGGGTTCTCCTTTCCCTACTCCGACCCCATTGCCTGGAACCAGAAAATAGTGGGTCAGGAAAATAAAGGCAAAGAGCGGCTGCCTGGGGCTGCTTGTTTTCCCGGTAGATCATTGTGGCTCCCCATTTTATTTTTCTGGGTTCCCTGCTCAACCGGAGAGTCGTCTGACTGCTGACTTTTCGTTTCGCTTTCGCTTTAAGACCCTCTTTACTACGCTGGTCTAAGACCATCTCCATCATTTTTAGGAGAAAGGAAGATGGGCTGATGGGTCCATATAAGTTTGCTTCCTTGTATGATCTTGCCCAACCTTTAGGAATAGAGTCCACCCTAGCCCTCTGTCCAGCACCTCGGAATAGGGACCAGCGCCAAGCTGCCCGAGAATAGTGGCAGTAGGATTAATAGCATCTCTTCCAAGCCCTTACTTTAATTTCCTCTATTTGTTCATATCAAAAAAAAGGAAGTCGAATTTTTCCCACATTTTTTTTACGGAATTACTCAAGTTAATTTAAAATTCAAGCCATGATGAATCGAAATTCATTCTCGTAGAAATCATCGCTCCAATGTTCTCTCAGCGAGACCATGTCTTACCCTTAACAACAAGAGAATTAATATTTAAATTAAAACCAAGAACAGAATTTCAAACTGCACTTAATTATTCATAGCGATTAGCGCGCTCCGCGGGCGACCGGTGGGGGTGGCATGTAATGAAAAGTTTAGTTTTATATTTAGCGGGCCGCCAGCGGGCAACCAGCGAATACGCAAACGGTCAAAAAGATAAATTACGAATTAGACCTTCAACTTCTTCATATTTTACATTTTGGAGAGTGTGGGCGTGCGGGCGGCCTTATGCAACAATATGTTCGGCTGCGGATTTAGATTCGCGGTTATTGTTTCATCGACAAGTCGAATTAAAACGAAAAAAAACTCACCTTTACTTTTAATAATACATCCACCTCTTTTGTGCAGTCTGCAATCAATTCTCAAGCATTTCCATATTTGATTTGATGCTTGAACTCCTCTCGCACATGACTCAGTCGCAACTCTTCTAGATAGAAATTAATACGAGTTGAGGGTTAGATCTTGGCCACTGTGAAGACGATCGTGGGCTCATCAATGATCTTGTTGCTTTTATGGAATTGGACGTTTTGTTCGTAGCCAATTTCAATTTCGTATGGTGCTATGTGGTGTGAGTGTGGAATTTTGTAATAATTTTAATTAAACAAAGTATTTCGCAAAAGTGTTGATTGCGCAAGCAGAACGTCATCGGTACTAATTTCAGGACTCTTAAGGCGGGCATTTTTGGTATGCATCAACTTATCTAAGAAATTTGCTTGTGATATTTTTATTAAATTAAATATCTTGCTGAAAATTCTCCAAATATTAATTAAAATATCCAAATGGAAAAATGTCGTAGTCGCATTTGTTGTTTTCGTTTATGCAGGAAGTGCCGAGTCAGGATCGACAAATATGTGATCGTATGAAAATTCTTGATCGTAATAAATATAACTTTCTCAAATATTTATAATAGATTGACATAGGATAAAAATATCGTCTGGCAGTTTTTTGTTAGCATTTACATTTGAACTTCAAAAGAGTTAACTGCTCTCCTTCTCGTCTGTGTTTTCTCTCCACCGGGTCTCATCTGTGAACTAGAACAGTACCAGGGCCGCACCAGGCGCGGGAGTTCTACCGAAGAGTCCGCAGTATGACACAACTCACATCACGCTGCACACACTGCAAGGACAAAGAAGGGAATCTGATCACCGATCCTAAAGGCATCTTGGAGCGATGTGAAGAGCACTTTCATGAATTGCTAAATGGCGAGCTAACTGAAGATTCGAAGGCTCCACCGATATCTGGGCTCGGGTGCAGACGGCACACAGCCGAGCTGGTTAAATATGGAGGGCCTACATTACACCAAGCGATTCATGAATTAATTGTGCAAGTATGTATGGGAGCAGTAAGTGATGCCAAAAGACTGGAATAAAGGCATCCGCTGCCCGGTACATAAAAAAGGAGATATCACAGCGTGCACTAATTATCGCGGTATAACGTTGTTGAGTACCGTGTATAAGATATTCTCCGCTATCCTACAAAGCAGGATGGCCCCATACGACAGAAACATCATAGGCCAATACTAGTGTGGCTTCAGCCCAGGCAAATCAACGACTGATCAGATTTTCACCTTGAGGCAGGCTATGGAAAAATGACTAGAGTTTCAAAATTTAATTCAACAACTCTTCATAGACTTTAAAGCCGCCTATGATAGCATAGCCAGGGTAGAACTCTACAAAGCCATGAGAGAATTCGGCATCCCCAACAAACTGACGAGACTCTGTAGGTTGACCATGATCAATGTGACAAGCCAAGTAAAGGTATCCGGAACAGTGTCCAGGCCAATCAACATCTATAATGGACTCCAACAAGGGGACGGTCTAGCCAGCGCCGGCCCTAGCCCTTGTTGAGGGTGGAGCGAGATTGTCTTTCGGCGCCCTTTGATCGACGCTTTCCCATCACATAAATTGCATTTCGGTTGTTCTAGATAAACCTTTTTTCAAGCACTGCCAAGGCGTGATGGAGGTTTACCTTGGAACACTTCTTCACTTAATTCCCCTTTTTCGAGCTGGCCCTAAGGATTTCGATGGTGGTTTTAGAGTCACTTCTTGCCAGAGTTATATCCCCGTGGTCTTTTCCAACAGCATCAACCTCTCTAAAGGCTATGTGCTTTTTTGTATTGGATGGTTGAGCATACCACCAGCCCAAAATTGCAGAGTTCACCATCCTAAGGTGGTAGCACGTAAGCTGTTTCAATCGACCTCTTCATACAAAAAGTTCGTTTGAAACAACTTACACGCTATCACCCCTAACATTTGACCAACTTACTTCTTCCATTTCCGGAGCAGACTCCTGCTTCAGTTGGTAATCTCGGGATTTTTGCTGCCTTTGTGATTGGAGTGGAGGTGGTCGCTGGCGGTCGCTGTGGGGCATTGCAAGGGGGCTTTTCAGCCGCCCTGATCTTAAGTTTTGCCCAACCAAACTTGTAGTCAAATTGACTACCAGTCCGCCTCGGTTCGTCAATAGACTTTTGGTCCACCAGAGAACGTCATCTCTATAAATGTTGTGCGGTCCACTTTGGGGAGTACTCTCCACTTCTACACCCTTAGGGTCTTGTTTTAGTCCCCTATCCTTTTTAACATAATGTCAGTGGGGTATTGTGTTGCCGTCGGGAATTACTGCGAGAGGCTTGCTTTTTCCTGGGCTTAAGGCGGTCCATCACAGGGACCTGTGTCGTTTCCTGAGTCAACTCGGCCATTGCTTCCAGAAAGCTCCCTTGCGCAGCAACTAGTTGTTTCGTGGCCAGGAGGGTCTCCGGATAGTCAGTCGCAAGCATGCCCGTTTTGGCACTATTTGCCATTTGACAGAAGGTCGGCGAAGGCGTTTCAAACCGTATGGCCGAAGCCGTCACCCTTTTCGCCGGATGTTGTGGCCTGGAGAAGATCCAGCGGATCTAGCTCTCTTTTTATTAAGCAAATCGGTATTCCTTTCTTCCTTCAGGGGCCACGCAGACCCTAGCCTCTACACGAGAGTAGCCAGCTTTCAGATATTGCGTAAGACGTTTTCGGGCTGAGTCACCCTGTCTTCTCAAAGCGATTATGTACCCGTACTTCCGCAGGTAGCTTCTAAGGAGATCTTTTTCCAATGAAAGAGTGATCTCAGCGTACTGCGGCGTGGTTTGCGGGCACAGACTGCTCCGATCCCGAACACTCTCCTTCTCTAGGGCCAGATTCAAAACCATGACGTGTGGGTTCAAAAATATCCAACTGCCTTGTAGGTCGTCCTGTTTGGGGCTATGAAAGCCCCAGAAATGTTTGGCGCGTTGAGAAGTGTTCCATCTTTACAAGTTTTTTTGAGGTATTATCTATGTTGATCCCTCGTACTGCGCGAGAAAGGAATTTCGTCCATGGCAGAGCTCTGTGTTACCATCTTTTTGTTCTCGCCTGGTATCTGGAGTCCATTGTTAGTAGTACATTCACGCTTTACCATTCATAAATTCAGCACGATTCCTAACACTTGGGTTTTTATCGAGTTTATTCTCTTTAGATTCGCCGTATTCAGTCTGCTCCTGGAATGGACCTCGAGCAAGATGTGGCCTAAGTCTTGGAGTCAGCGCTACCTGCTTGTGTCGTGTTCGAGCCATATTGATGAGTTTATAAACTTGGCTGGCTACAAACAACGCAAGTGTGCTCCGGCCTCAGAAGGCGCCATCAAAATTTGCTAGAAAAATGTTTTCCCATTTATTTTGGCGCTCCTTGCCACCTGGCGCCTAAAGCGACCGCTCTACTCGCTCTACCCTAGGGCCCGCGCTGGGTCTAGCCTGCCTCCTTTTCAACCTGACGTTGGAAAAAGTGATCCGAGATTCGGGCGTGACAATCCTCCACAAGTCCACCCAATTACTGGCTTATGCAGACGACATTGACATTATTGGAAGAACAACAACAGCTGTACAAGAAGCTTTCACTCAGATTGAGCAGGCGGCAGGAAATGTGGGACTGCATGTTAACGAAAGCAAAACAAAGTACATGGTGGCCTCGTCTACAAGAACACCTAACATTGGTCCCATAACATTGGAGCTTTGGACTCTAAGTCCCCAATCCCTCTCTTTCACAGGCTGGCTCGACAGAGGCAGGCCTCTCAACTGCACCCGTGCATATAACTAGATATAACAAAATTACTATGCCTTTATGCTCTAAAGGTGCGCCACCATCAAAAGTGAAGTACCACTCGCAACGCAGCGGCCTAAGAATTCTTGCTCGATTCGAGAGAGTAGCGAAGGGTGAGATCACCGAGAAGCAACGAGCTTCAATAAGGTGGGCGACGCAGGTTGTCAGCGAGCGTACTTCCCCAACTGGCTACCCAAACCCAAAGCGACAGAGGTCCCTTGAGGAACCGAATCTTCCTGAGGCTAAGCATAGTAGGAAAAGTAACAATCTACTTTCTTCTACTACTAAGATCTATAGCCAAGTGCTAAAAGGTCAGATCGTGATCGCCCTTATCGACGAAAACTATCAGCCTGATCAGCAGCATTTTGGCTGATAAATGGAGGAAAATTGAGGTCAGGCTCGCGATGATTTTCCTCCCAATTCGTCAGGAGCATCTTGGCACTGCTTTTTACTGTAGCGATGGGAGATGACATCAGGACTGCGTGAAGCTCAGGGCAAATGCCGATCAGAGATCTGTCGATCTCTATAAAATAGCCATATCCAGATTCGGGGAAGCTTGGCCCACTTACCTACATGACCCGTGAAGATATTTGCAAGAGTGCAAACTTATCTTTCATACAGTCTCTCCAAGCTAAGATTTATAATCTTCAAAAAGTAGCTGATGATCAAACTAAACTCTACCTTCTTTTCGTGCATTTCTGAACAATCTGAGAAATGGAAAGAAGAAGCACCATGCCGTAGAGTGGACTCGAAACACAGACCTATGGAATGGTGGTCGGGTACCTTAAACCCTAGGCTGCCGAGGCCGATTGAAAAGAATGAGAGTTCTTGAAGACGACAACAATGTCTGAAGGCTTCCGAAGCTGTCAAGCACATTGTGTGTCGTAGGGCTACTACCTGGAGACCCCATAGGTTGGAGGACACGTGGCAAGCCCATTCAATAACTAACCGCGAAACAAAGTGGTTTAATGTACGGAATGAAAATAGAGTGTGTATTTAATATTTGTATAATTATGGTGTCTTTTGTTTGTAGTAATTCTCTCCCCTGTTTCACCCTTTGTAGAACATTGCGAAAACCTCCAAACGAACCAGCGAGTGGCGTCATCAAAACCATTTCACGAAATTGAACCAATCTCGGCGCCCGAAATCTCTATTTTTAATAAATTTGCAAAACACTCGTTGTGTTCCTCTCCGTAAATGAAACAAAACGTCTACATTCATTTCCACTCAAAAGGAAAATCTGCCTTGTAGTCAAATTCAGAAGTTCGAAGGGTGATTGGTATGGGCTGCTACAAACTTCGTGGCGGGGGCGGGGGTGGATAAAATAAGGGAAAAGTAAGTTAATTATGTGGCATATCTCTTTGTTAAGGGATAAAGATAAAAGGCGAAGCCAGAATTAATTTCCGCTTCTCTAGATAAAATGATTTGGGCCAAAGTTTCACGCTCAAATGGAATTAAAGTTTCGCATTTGTTGATTTTCATCCCCGGTTTTGGGAAGGATTGCGATTTGTACACGCGGATTTATGGATTAAAATACGTGGAAAATTAATTAAATCATTTTAGTGAGTATTTCTTTTTCTTATTTCCTTATTTTTTTTTAGATTATAATAGAAATGCGTGTAATCCTGAAAGGGAATTTGTTGTTTTGTTTGTGTGAAGACTTCAAAAGAGGCGCGTTTTTAATTAACACAGCTAAGTCAATCCGGGAAGATGTGTACTTCTAGAAAGTTGTTTAAGTTGCTCAAAATATCTGATCCTGTAGATTTGTGGAAGAGATAGTTCATGGGGATGAGGTTCAAATTGTGCGTGACGCATTTATTTTACACAATTGTTGATGTATACCGTAGGCGTAGTTGTTTGAACTACATAATAGTGTTTAATAGAAACGAGTACTTATCTTTCGCTTATCTTTCAAAAAAAAAATTCGTTTAATGATAAAATTTCCATCCAAAGTTCAATTTATTTTTCATATGAAATAGAAACACGTTATCGCCCTTCACAGTCTTCAGGAGATATTAATTTATAAAAGCCTTTCTATTTAGACAACATTCCTAATTCATGACTGTACCAGCATAATGGCGCGATAAAATAGTGGGCGCCACTTATGCGAGGTGTTACCCCCTTAGCCACAAGCCCGGAAGAGCATGGCCAAGGAGCCAACACCAGACACAAGAAATAAAAAGAAAATCCGGAACTCCTATGCCGGCCACACGGAGTTGTCTAGCTCGCCGGAGGGGTCGTGGGGTGTGTGGCCGGGGCTTACCGCGGTTGGTTCACCACTTACCTGTGTCTGTGCAACTTTGACTTCCGTCCATCATTCTCCGGTCATCGCCTGTGCCTCGTCATGGCAGTTCGTTCCCCTGACAGCTATTAGTATAGAATACTATCAGCTTCAGGAGAATGCACTATTTAAGAACCCTGAAAAAGAGAATAAATCCGCCCCAACCATTCCACAAAGAAAAAATCTAATACACAGACATTTTCGTTACAATCATTTAATATGCCTGTTTATTGCAGGAAAACAGTTAACACAACCAAACAATACAATGGATAACTGACACGTCACTATTTCAAGACAACAATCGCGGCCTTGTCAGATCTCAAATTCCAACGCTCAAATTAAAAAGAATTACTATACAATTAAATTATCATGAGTATATCTGTAAGAAGAACTGAAGAAAAGGAAAAACACGTCGTATTGGCGCCAGTACTCGTCGTTTTTTTACAATCGTTATCACCAACAACAGGTTCTCTTACCTGGAGAACAGAAAACAACAAAGAATAAACTAGTTCCGACAAGGAGCAAAACAAATTCACAAATAATTATAGATAAGATTATAACGTTAATATTACTACCATTAAAATTATTATTTTAGTAATCAATTTAAATTTAATAACTGAAAAATGTGTTATTTTATTGTGTGTAGTTTTTGTATGTTTTTTTTTCTCTTGTAGCAGAACTGCGACTTAATTTTCTCGCCTTTGTATACAAATGCACAGCAGTACGTCAAAACGATTTCTTCCACAGCCCTGCTGCAGGTTTTTTGCAAAATTATATTTAGGTAACTTCAACGACCGTGACAGCTTTTGGGACAATTTCCTTCGAATAGACTGCCCTTCTTTGCCACAAAGTTAAAAAGTTAAGCAACCACCACTTCCAGAGGCCGCAATCCTCATACTCGTACACACACGCCTAGTGCCTATGTGTTGACCAGCTGTGCCACGGCACTTTGTATGCACACTTCACTGGAGATCAGTGGTTTTTCTCCACCACGAACTGCCTAAAAGGGTATGAGAATTTTGGGTTGTAAAATACCTGACCTTTCTTATCGCCGCTGAGGTTGCCGTTCGTGTTCCTGCGAATAGTGGCTCCTTCCCAACAAAAAAAGCGTTATATATGCCTGGTCTTCTTCCCTTCTTGTATTTTGCTTCTTCAAACAAAATCTGTTCCTACTTTTTTATGTAATAACAGCACCACGTATTACATCTGCATCAAATCCCCGTGGGTATTTATTAAATGGACTGCAGAAAAACTTCCGGCGATCCCCAATCTATCTCACAAAAAAACTTTTCTTTTTCTCCAGAAACAGGAACTCTTATTCAAACTGTCCTTTCACTTCCAAATTTATTTTTCGTCTCCCAGCCAGTCGTATGTTTTCAAAATGATTTTTTTATTTCTTAGTTAAATTTCAATTTTCCGAAAACTTTTTCCGGACCAAAAATTCCTACGTCAAAATTCGAACTCCCATTTTCTTTTTTTTTTCCATTCTCCCCGCCTACCAATTTGTTCCCAATCAACTTCTAGATTTTCTTCCCCACAGTAATTTTTAGTCAAGTAGATATTTAGGCAAAACTGACCGTTACATGACTATCTGGCTTAATTGAAAAGTCAGCTGGCTAAACCTTTTTAACTTCTCCTAACTTATTGACTGGGATTTGTGTTTTCGGAGTGCTAACGCCAACTTTATTGTTCTCTATGTCATAAAAAATTGTACAAACGCGATTGCTCTAGGCGCCATGTGGCAAGGAGCATTAAAATGAATGCGAAAAAACATTTTCGAGCGAGAAACAAAATTTAGATTAACCCTTTTAAAGGTCGCCTAGCTCCTCGCTGTAGCCACCCAAGTGTAAATACTCATCAATATGACTCAAACACGGCACAAGCAGGGAGCGTTGATTGCAAACCCTGTCGTACGTGGCCCTAAGCCAAATGCTGCCCGAGGTGATCTTGCACTGCTTCATGAACAGGTGAGGGAGGACATCAAGCTGCCCCTACCTGTCTATAGAGCAAACTGCATACGGTGGATCTAGAGAGAACAAACTCGATAAAACCTAAAGTGCCCTGCCCTCCTAAGTGATGAATGATACTACGTGAATGTAATAATAGCGATGGACTCCAAGGGACCTTCGGTTTAAATTAGCCTTCCCATGGTATTGCGGAGCTCTGCCATGGATGACCATTCTTCTAGCGAAACTCGTTGGATCAATATAGATGGAATATAAGGTTGCGCAGCGCGAAAACCTTTTAGGAGAATTTTGGGAGCAGTCTACTCCTTTTAGAGGCTGATAGAGTCTACGGGCCCCCGAGGAAAAGAGGGATACCAATTTTCTGAAACTGCTGGTCTGACACTTGCTGAGCACAAAACTGAAGATCAAGGCATGGACCGGAGGAAAAAATTTGTACACTTGCACGACATGTCGAATAGGGGTGCCATACCAAGGCGTCGCCTCCTGATGGCGAAGTTGATTACCTCAGTCGTGCTATACGCAGCAATGTAGGCAGCAACGTTGAAGAGGACAGTTAAAAAGCAGAAAATGGAGAACCGCATATAGTCTAAGCGATCTCCGTGGGTGCTGTACTTACAAAACCACGTCCAACGTTGCGACGTGCACAGGGATGATCTGCAGAGACATAATAACTAAAAGAGGCATGCTTCTATATGACCCAGCAGTATGTTAGTGGCGAGCCAAATACAGAGCGGTGAGCGGCAGATAACGCACTGCGAGTCCTTAACCATTTGCAAGGGCAGTGGGAAGGATCTGTCAAGGGTCGGTGGATCTGCAGACTTATTCAAAAGTGGAGAGATGGTTTACAAAGGAGTGTGAGGAAGTGAGTTACGACTAACGTGTGAGGAAGTGAGTTACGAATAACGCAGACCATGTCATCTTTAATGGTGTGAGATTCGGCCAATCTAAGGAGAAACTAGAGGCAATAGCAGAAGCGTCACTAGCACCGAAAAACTTCTTAGGGGTCGTCCTTTAATAACGTGAGGCCTTTAGGAGGAGGGGTCGAGCCGAATCTTATGTGGGGAGAGGGGAACTTGCCAAATATCACTTTATTTTTTTGTCCTCTAGAAACAGTTTAAAATAGCGAGGAAGCTGGGTTAAATTAAGTAAAACATGTTTCTCCACGAAGGACTCCCATTCACTTACAGGCCGCCGGCAGGCCTTGGCCTTTCAGGCGTGGTTGGAACGCACGGCCGGCTGAAGGCCACACACATTACTCAGTCTGACTCAGGGGACTTCAGGTATCAGAATGGACAAGCCGTGGCATGCAGGTGATGTCATGACTCCCTACAGACACACAGGCGAAGACGACAGTTTAGCATAGCAGGTTGTTAATTCAAGTGCAAAATGTTCTTGGCCTCAACGAAAACTTCAAGGCAGCTCCAGACTTACGCCGTGAGCACCCGCGAACAAGCGCGAACGCGAGGGTAGGTGGTTTTCGCGCCTAGTTGTTGCTTTTCGTTCCAGTGGATACGGCGTGAATTCTTGCTGTAAAATCTCGGCTTGAGACTGAATATAATTTCAGATCTTCAGGCACGAACTGACGATAAATAGATATAGATACATATAGATTTTTGTCAGTTTTCTTGGACTGCAGGTCCCATCCAGTTGGCGGCAGGAGAGTGTGTGGTGATTACGTGCCAAAATCGCAAAAATCGCCTCACGTAATTTATGGACGACCCCTAATGAAGAACGAGGATTGATGGAGGAAATTGGAAACGAAGCTGAAGGCTCTACACAGGAACTTGAGGTTGGAAGAAAAGAGAAAAGGCTAAGAAACATCAGAAGTATTAGTTGCTAGAAAAAGCTAATCCATCTCTGCGACGCTATGCTACAAAGCCAATCATGCGGGGAGGTAGGAATACCAGGATGTGTTTTTAGTGGCATGCAGGAGCGTGTCGGTAGCATGAGTAGCTTCTCACCTGCCAACGGACGAAATATGATCAGTGGGCGAGGAGTTTCAATGGAATAACAATGAATAAAAGCGAATGTGCGAAATCCAAAAATATAATGCAAACGATCACATTTAAAACTACTAGAAAATCATAAATTCCAGAAGCAGCATCCATGATCCGATCTTGTCATAGATCGCACCAACAACCGAAGAACTCTCAAATTACTCGCAACACATGAATAATTCATATCGTTTCCAGAAAAATTAAAATAAAATCAAAATTTCCATTGATATACTAAAAATAGTAAATTTGAAAAAAAAAAAAAAGATTATTGTTTTTTCTTTTATTTTCCTTTTTTTTTTAAATACAACTTTCACTATCTCACAACCGCGATAAAAAAAAAATATTGCCCCGAAAGTCAATGACTTTTAAAACCATCATCATCGATTGCCGCCATCACACTAAAGAAAAAGAATCCGGAAACGTGATCTCATAAATATAAACAGAAACGCCGTGTTTTTTAACTTTATTTTTGTGTTTTTATTTTTTTATTAATACACGCCATTATTGTGTGAGACGAGACAGGAAAGAAACTGGGCCAAACTCGAATCTGATCATTGATCGAAGAACTTATTTTTTTGATCTTACTCTCAAGTGTATTTTTACTTGATATAAAAATGATTGCGAACAAAATACAAAAAAAAAATAAAAATTGCGAAGAATTCTTTGATAATTTTAGATTGAAAGATTGAATGAAATTTTTTGTTTGAATTTAAAGAGTTTGGTGTAGGAGAAAAACGATATATAGGAAAGGTAGTCATTAATTTGTATTCCCTACGAGTCTGGATGTGTCATCGAAAGAAAACTGAAAAAGTATTTAAACACACAAAAAAAACCTTTCTTCAGACTACAAAATAATTACCATGTTGGGTGTATAGTGGTTTTCTCTTTATCTCTTCCCTTTTTTCTTAATCTCTTCTGTGTAATGCCCAGAAGACTGATCACCATATATACCTTGTCGCGTCAGTGGTCAATATTCCGCCCTAACTTTCATCTTCACTTATACCCGCCGGCATATGAGAGATCACCAGCAGCAGCAGAGTAACCAGCAACAACAACAACAGCTCCCAGGTCTTAGTTAATAACTGGCCGCCCATCAACTTAAGAAGTGGGTCATTTTCTTATGTACATACATACGGACAGACTTACCAGAAAGATAACTTTCTTCAGTGCAACTTGTCAAATCCCCTTGATCTCTGCAATTTACTGCCAATCATAAGACATTTCCCCTCAAACTAAACAACAAAAAAAAATTTAAAAAAAAGGAAAAGATAAAGTCCGAACTCTTGTTAAAATTCACAAGATCACTGATCAACGCAAAAAAAAACTTAAGTAAAAGTAAAAGGAAGCTTTAAAGTGTACTAAAAATAAATCCACCGATCGATTTGGATTTATTTCTCCGATGGCAAATAATTCGTTCACGTTTGTTAAAGAGATCAAAACCCGTTGTTGAATAGTAAAAAGTAGAAAAAAAATAAAAGAAAAATAAACATGAAAAAAAAAAAAAAATTTTGCCAAACTCCTTCCAAAAAAAAAATGAAAGAAGCGATCTTAACGTCTTGTCCATATGATCACAACACGATCGACGATCGACGGTTGTGTTTCTTCACTTTTTTTCTAGTAGCTCTAAAACTAGTGCTTCTTTGCCCCCCAAAAAAACGAAGCTCAAAAAAATTATCTTCTATGATCGCGCATTTTTTTTAGTACCATTTAGTACTTAAGCTTCTTAAGATCTCTTTTAAACCAGGCTAGACGAGAAGGTGTAATTGCAAGTCACGTTTTTGCCAGATGCACATTTGTTGAACGTAAATAAACCCAGAGGCAATTGTGCCCGTAGTAATTTTTTTGCGCCTATCTATTATTGGGATCATGACGTGTTTGCTGAGTGGATTTGGATGAAGATGTTCCAGAGAATACTTAAAACTTTCCTTTATTGGAGCACCTTCAAAACAATTGGGAGTCATGTGGAGTATGGTGAATCTCTTGTCTTGTTGCCCCGTGTTTTAGATAAACTCCTAGAATGTCTCGATACCCAAAATTTGTTTACCCAAGGCTTCGAAGTTGATGACATTGTAAGAAGTAGCATAGGAGTAAGGACTTCCATCCCAGAGATTCGTGGTTCGAATTTTCGAACTGCTCCGATTTTTTGTTCGTGCTCCGATATGACTGATCGCTCCCCCGAGTTCAGCGCAGTTGATTTTGCCAAAAAATACCAAGGGGTTCGGGAGTTATGCCCTCTTTTGTGAATTCCCAAAGGAGGGCTGCGAAATGGCCATTATCTCGGAAAATACTGGTCAGCCCGGGGTGGGATTGAATTCACAGACTCCCTGGGAGGTCCGGAAATTATGCAAAGGGGTACCCCTTGGGATAATTTTGGTCGATTTCACGAAAGTGCTACGATTTCAATGAATGGGGCATCGTTGGAAAAGGCTCGCTCCCCCGAATTCAGACCAGTTGAATTTGCCAAAAAATACGGGTTTCGGCCTAGGTGAATTCAATTTGAAGAAGTGTCGTTAGACGAGGCGATACGTGAAATTGCCTTTCTCTCGCGACTCATGTAGGTAGGAGCGATAGTCGCGTCCAGGCTGGGATTGTAGTTGGCGCTAAGGTGAGTCGTTTCGTAGCTTTACCCACTGTAGAGTGACCCTGTTCCTCCAGGCCAGGGAATCAAGCTCCTTCTGGCAGTTGTCGACCAGCTTAGAAGTTATACGGGTCGAACCTATGCCTTGATGGCCGCCTGACCATATTATAACAGGATTACCCTGGTTCCCGCTTTTAGATTTGACTGCATTGCCAGGCAGGCATGAAACATTGCCAGAAGTTCTGCCTGACTTGTTTGCAAGTTAAATGATGAAAATACTCCAGCTCCTACACCCGGCCGCCCGCTGCCATGTATATACTACATTATCAACCGCTGCATCTGAGTTTGTAAATGCTTACTCCCTCTCAACCTCGATGACTGTTAGTTCGTCCAAGCGCTTACTGAGCTCTCGTCGGAATCAGCCTCTTCCTTAAATGAAGCCGTTTTGAAAAAAATTTTCCATGCCTGCCTTAGTCCAAAATGGAGTTTATAGTTTACGCTTTGGAACCTCTCTAGGCACTCGTGGTTGATTAGCAGTACCATTGGGGTTGCTTGTCCTTTTCCGTGGCGCAGGAGATATTTGAGCAATTTGTCCCGTGACGAATTCCATTACCATCTCTGATATTTTGGCCTTGAAGTCGGCCCAGAGAAAGTCCGGAAGTATGCCGGTGACATCGGTAAGTGCCACTAGAAGGTAGTCCTTAACTACTGCGCTCATTGGCCTGTTACCCATTAAGGTTGATTGTTGGGCTCCTGAAATAGAAGACTCCCTTCCTATCTCCTGCACCTGACTCTGATTTGGATCCGTCTGATTACACAACAACGTCATGGTCTTCATCGGGTTAGAAACCATCATGTATTCGGTAGATCCTTCTAGCATTTCCTATGGTAGAGAACACAGTATTTTGCTGTGCGCCCATTGGCCTTCTCGACCCAGCAACGTACAAGTCGAGAATTATTACGTTTGTTAAGATATTCCCTACAGGTTGTACACATGGCGCCCGATTTACCGAGGCAAGCCGTTCTTTGGACTAGATTCAGTCTGCATTTGTTATACTAAAAGCCGCCATATTGAGCCATATGTCGACGCTGGTCTAATCTCTGCCGTGTATAGCTAGTGCACCATAGTGCGGGTTCAAACTTCATTTCTGGCTGCCGACTTACCAGCATAGACAGCTTATATTGGCCTTACTTCTCATTTCTTCTATATTGAGCCTCCAGGTTAGCTTGGTACGGGTTTAATGTCTGGAAGTTTCCAAACGTCTGAGTATAGCTATGCCTGGCGCAATCGGCTGTGTACTCAAGTGTGGGCTTTATCTGGGACCTCAACCGTGAGCTTTTTAGTAGTGAGCTTTGGATGCGAGTTCCACCTGAGTGAAACTATTTGAACTGCTCTGGGGCGGGTTAATGAATCTTGGACGGGCTTTCATGATGCTGGGAGTCTTAGGTTGAATCTTTTCGCAGCTTGAGGTTAGCGTGTCTTTGGTAGGCTCTCATTGATCTATCTAGACTGGCTGGTCTATTTGGTCTGTTCTGCCTGGTCTATATAACTGCTCATCTGTTTAGTTTCATCAATTTGCTTACGAAACACTATAAGCTAAATTAAAGCCCTCAGTGTTGATCTGCCTGGTTTGTCTGGTCTGTCTGGCCTATCTAGTCTGTCTGGTTTATCTAGTCTAATAATGTGGATTCCGCACAAGATCCTATCCAATACCCCCCACCACTGCAAAGTTGAACTACCCCACTCAGCGAGAAAGGCACATTTAAGAAACAACGAAGTTCATCCAAACTTCCAGCGCGTAAACTTAGCCAAGACACAGCGAAGTTCAACTAATTTCATACATGTGGCGCTTACTCAAACCCAAGTATAGAACCGATGACGTCACTGCGCCAGTAGTGGCATAGCTATACTACTAGTTGGGATAAACATGGGATAAGTAGGGAAGAGAAAAGAGATTGCGCGAGAACTTTAGCGAAAAGTGAGATCAGACCGTGGGGGGAATACTGTAAGGGGCAATGGATTTAATTGTATCAAACACTTTGAGGCACATATATAGTTTGGCGGTTCTGATGATGAGATTTGATTTTGCTGATGCTGGATTTACCGGGTTGCTGCTCGTTGGCGAACCAAGAATTCGGTTGGGCATACTCCTACCATTTTTGGTGATGCCACCACCTTTAGATTGATTGCATTGCAGATTTTTTTTGCTATTAAAGTTATAGGAGATTACTTAGGGGTTATTTAATATAAAAATGTAATAAGTAAACCACTCCAAATACTGATAGCAAAAAACTGGCCTGGAACTGGAACTAAGGCACTGAACACACTATCCCCAACAACATTGATACAACTTCATCGTTTACCAGCTCAAAACAAAACAAAAAACACTTTTTAGATAATTACAAAACTCAGTTTCATTCCCGATTTTATCTTAAACGTGACGCTATTATACATTACAGCACACAAAACTTTTTTCTTTTACCTGGACCTATCATAATCACCTAACAGGTAGCTATTAGTATCAAAGTAACAATTTTGTACCGATGATAATCACCCATATTTAGAGTACTTTAATGTTATGAAATTGAGGTCTACCATAACGCAACTGAGTACTCTGAACCGAGCCTAAATAGTGTTTTATTGAAACTAGAAGAACTACGAGAGAAAAAAAGTATATATGAAAAACACCTGTTGGACGGTGTTGCAATCAGAAAATTTTCGGTGGACAAACTCGTTTCAAATCAGTTTAAATAGAAGAAATCAGAGTGAGAAAATTAATAACGAGTGCATATAGTATGCAGGTGCACAGCACGCTATCAACAAATAAATTCTGAGATAAAATAAGCAGAAACACAAGAATGACCGCGCGCCGATATTCACCTGGAAATCTGCATTGAGAATGCAGGTAAATTTAAATGTGCCTAAAAGTGGATGGCCTTGCTTTATGGTTGATTTGATGGTGGTGATCGAATAGAGTATTGGTGTGGCGCCTCTTGCACCTTTTTGAAAGTGAAAATCAAATTTTATTGAACTCTCAGAAACACACACACAAATACACATTTCACACGCGGGATATTAAGAAAAACACAGAGAAAATTGAATCCAGGTGATAATTGTTTTTATAACACACATTTTCAGGTGGGTTTATTTAGAAATTGAATGATGTTCATGGGGATGATTGCTTAATCGATGCTATAAAACAGGTGAAAACATTTCTTTACTTTTTTTTCCATAAACAAACAGAATGTGATGTGCCGAGGTTATGATTTTAATTTACCAAATAAATTCTCAACATCTTAAGGTTATGGCCGGGAATTTCTTTTTTTGTGTTGATTACTCTAAAAATATCATCAGTCCGTAGAGGTAGAGATAATCAGCGGCGCTGTTGTGTACCCATTTTAAGTAGAATACCAGTTAGCATACATACATAGAAAGGTATGTGATAAATTATTTTAAGTACTCGTACCGGGAATTTTATGGCCGGAATCATTATTTTTCATGGCATATAATCACTTCTGTGACGGTAGGAAATTAGCTGAAAATTCATAAGTTCAGCTAGAGATATCTACCTGGACGCTTCTTTGTATATATGTTCGTCTGGATACTTTCACGTTTCTTAATGACAATTTAAGCAATTAAAGTCGGTAATTTGTTATGAGAAATATTAAGAAGAAACAAGAAAAAACGAAGTGGCTCAGGAAATTATGATGATTGATGGCAGTTGGAAGTGTTTATTGTTGGGATATAGAAATTTTTTTTTATTAAAAAATTAACTAATAAAAAGTCGCTTTTTATTATTATTTGTATCATCTTGTGAATTATGACAGCTTAGAACATGACAAATACAAGGACTGTAGCACCATTTAAGAAGAATGACTTTTGTTTTAAAATATGGCACAAAACATTTTTCCTGGAAGCTAATGGATGGTAAACAAAGCTATAAGTAGTCCTGTCCAGTAATTAGTACAATGACTTTGGACAAGTAAAACTGTAGACATTATGTCTCTGTGTACTTCAATTAAAAAGAAATTTATTTTTGGGAATTTATTTTATCAGAGAAAGTGATTGATTACTATCCGAAATGATTTGCCACTTTTTAACCCAGATTAAAAGTTGATTTGTTTTTGTTAGGAATAACACAAATGTGAATTAAAATGTTGTCATTATCGTTAACATATGCTTAGCCCAATTTATAGCGATATGGAATTAATTTTGCAAATATCAGTTTCTCTAAAAAACCGAAATGTTTATCTCTACGAAAAACAGCACCTTCTTCCTTTCTTTAAACAGGTTGAGTTCGTCTCCCTTAAAACATATATCACTCCGACTGATTTTTGCTGAAGCAGGATTGTTTTCGTCGCTATTGTGGAACAGTGACAAGAAATATGAAGAGCAGACTGGTCCTCCTCGAGTCAGAACCTGCAGATTGGGTCTCTTGCTTACCGGATCTTCCATAGGTGATTTGGGAAATTACGACGAACCCAACTAGTCTCCTTACATCCTTTCTGCTCCGAGCTACTATTTCTCTAGCACCTTTTCGAGATCGTCCAAAAATAAACCACCTTGGTATTTATCAGACTAGCTGTGGGCATCCTGGGCTCTAAGTTTCATACATTTGTATTGGACCCTTTTCGAAAAACTAGTCTGTTTATCAAATGGGGAGCCCATAGCCATGAAAACAGTGCGAAGCTAGTGTTTGGGTCTTGAAAACCTGATGTGTTAACAAAAAATGATAAAACCATATGGAACAGGGCATGTAACGTCTTCCCTCATTCAAGCATCGTCATAAAGAATGCCCCATTTGGCCCCCTTGTGGAAAAATCATTGCTACCCGATCCCGAGTGGAGAAAATGAGTCCGAAAATTTTCAGAATTTCAGCGAGGATGTGTGAGTAATGATGGCGACAGTATCGAAAACTAATATTTTTAAACGCGAGTGTCGTTTTACCCATATGGTCCCCCAACTAAGTATTAATCACATCCAATGCTGCTTGACATCTCAAATGAAACCAGAACCAATCTACTGAGTATACGCAAATATACAAATCAACAACAAAAACTAAAGCTTTTTGTGAGTAAAACTATAGCTTATAGGGTATTACCTAATATTGGGTAGGACACGATTATAAAATGAGTTTGTAAGAGTCACTTCTTTTTTTTTCATTTGAGCCAGTACAATGCCATTACTTCAAATGAGGCGAGGTACTATTGTAATGCTAAAATGACAAAAACAAGCAAATTAAAGAAAGAAAGAAAATAAATACCAATGAAGAACTTGTTTAAGGATTTGATTTTAAAATGCATTAAACTGGCTCAGAGTAAGTAAGAAAGATATGCCTCCACAATGTATATTAACATTATAAAATCTTACCTCGTTGGAAATTTTTCTCACTCAAAAGAAATAACAAATATCTCTGCGTATACGTATTTCCAATCTCGCCTCGCCTCATTTCAAGTTGGAAATAGGTGTCTCGCCAGTCCATATTTACAATCACACCTCGCCTCATTTATTTGGATACACGCTCATATACCAGTAGGACATGATTTTTAAATCGCGATATTTAAAAAAATTGAGGCCTCACTACAATTTACCATCGTGTAGCGGACAAATGTATTGCCTCGTCGTGTAAGGCTGGCTCAACTCTAGTATAACCATAAAGCTTGTTAAGCAGATTTCGAATACGGAAGGCAGATGGGACAATCCCATTTCATTTGTAATGCTGTTTGCCTCATAGAGCCATTACGAGAAATTGATAAGGCATCCTCGTTTAGTATCAGTTCAGTATCGTTGATTTGTTTTTTGTATGGTATTCATAAGGAAAGTAAGGGGAAAGCTCTCTTTCGTCACATGGGGTCCTCATGAGGAACCTACGGGGGAAGCCCTCTTTCGGCATGATAATGAAGTAATATCGGTAAAACTTGCTGAGGACTTTTTTTTTATATGAGAAAACCAAGCTTAGGAGTAACCCTTTATACTACCAGTCCGTCATGTCGTTCAGTTCATGGTGCAATGTCTAGTAGTAAGCTTGGTTTGAAGAATAGAGGAGAATAGGAAAGGTTAGAGGGAGTCTGGAGGGTGTAGAATAAAGTGACGATGAACCTCACGTTTGCACTCTAAGGTGTTGTACGAGTTCGGAAATACTGACTGCGGGAGATTATTCCACAGTCGAGTTGTTCTATTCATAAACGAACTTCTAGACCGTATTGTGCCTGAACGGGGGGCTGTAGGGAATGGGGGTTTGCCGAGCGGGATTGTCTTGTGTTGCGGGAAAAGTATTGCCGTGCAGGCAGGAGGTCCTTAATTTCAGAGGACTGCTATATTTCTACAGTGGCTTAAAAGGTCGATGGTGGAGAACGGTGCTATCGCCAAGAAGTTTGATGGCGAGTTTTGCCCTTTGTCCAGCCTAGCTAAGGTGGGTTCTGGGGCGCCCGCCTACATACGAGTTGTATTCAATGCGGGGACGAATATAGGACTTGTATATTGCAGTTTTCAGTTGACTGAAGGAGGAACTTGCAGCTCTTGAGGAATCACAGGCATTAGTAAGCTTGTTTGACGATTTGGAATATGTGATTACTCCATTGCAGATCTGAAGGTAAGGTTACGCCTAGGATATTAACAGATGGGTCAACCATTACATTCCTATTGCCCACTGAGATAGAGGGACGGAGGGTTCAGGTTTTTGTAGAGATTGTGTTGAATTCGACACGATTCTTGAGGCCCCAAGCAAGAATGAGTTCAATGTCCCTGTAATAGTAGAGAGTTCACGGTTTAGGCCAGATCGATATGGTTTTCCAGTTCAAAAGAAGTCTGAAGTTAAAAGATGTGTTGAAACAGGTAATGTCGCAAGCCAAAACCCTTGTTCATCTAATAAAGTGGTTAAATGATAATTCTGAGAGATGGTGGCACTACGTAGAGGTTGACAGCGCCATACACGCCTGAGCAAAATGAAGTACTTGAATCTAGACCTTCAATTTCCAAAGCAATTTGGGTGGAGTTGGTATGCACTGAAGGCCTGATATCACTATTAGCTCCCGATATGAAACAGATTCCCTCTCTTCGAAGTAAGGGAGCTGCGGGACAATCCACTGCGTACCAAGTGATCGGATTCGACTACCCTCGATCAATCTAAGCATATCCCTAATATATTGATATCTTGTTCTACACCATCCCGCCAGTGTAATTTTGGACGATTGAGGCCAATTTTCCTTCGATGTTCTGGAGCATATTTGGGTCAGCAGGGCATTTTTTTGTTATAACAGGAGCACCGCCCTAGGGCGAGTATAGTAGTTCCCCAGCGAAGCTGTTTATCACGATGATCTATGCACCCGTGTGGTAACCAAACAAAGAAAATCCCGGGGATTAACATAAGGGTTAAATAAAAACCGTGCCCCATTGGACGCATACCAACCTAAAAATAGGTATCCACTTTAAAAGCAATAAAACAATCCTCCCCAAAGTGATCTTGAGTGATTTATGTAACAATTTCTTCTTTTGTTAAATGTTATAGCATAAAAAATAAAATTAATTGTATTTTGACAAAAGAAATACTACTTTCTACTTTTATTCTTATGTCCTGTCATCACAGATTGGACATTTTTTATATTCTATACATTCCACATATGCCACACGCACGAAGTCAGGCTTCTTCCAATAAAAATGCTTCTAAATTGGTTCCTTATTTTGTTGGGGATGTCTTCAAAAACACGAGGAGGACAATGTGTAGTGCAAAAAAAAATTTAAGAGAAATATTAAAAAATATTGCTAATTTTATAAAACAGCATTCTTTTAGTGACAATTGACGTCAGTCCTCCTCTCAGCGTAAATGTCTCGCTTAAAATGAAATATGTCTTGTTTTTTTTTCTATATTATTTTTTGATAAATTGTTTTGTTTAAATTTTTTTTTTCACGGAAATTTTCTATTTTGAAAACTTTGTTTTACGTGGACACACTTTTTTTTATATTATATAGACAATATTAAAAATTGTTATTTATGGATTTTAAACAAATGAAGTCATAAAGAGAAAGTTTTTGTGGTCATTTAAGTTGATGGTGGTGCTGAAAGATATTTCTGTACAAGTAAGAAATTATTTTTACTTAATGCTAAAAGTAATTTTAAGTTGACAGAATTCCCACGTGAAAAGCGTTTAACCGACTTTCTACTTGGCATACACGATGCCATAAATGGATTCTCTTTTTTTGTTTAAAAATAAGTGCTGGTACAAGTAGAGGCATCTGCAAATATTATTAGACGAAAGCATGAGACGACAACTAAGAAAACTATTGCAACAAAGTTTATAATTAAAAAAACACAGGTGCGGTTATGGGACCCCCCAACGATTTTTCTACAACTGCGAATATAACTCCAAATAAAATCAAAAGGGTTGTGAAGAAACGGGAATTCGCCCCCCTGGGATGGCCGCCATGAATCTAACGATATAGCCTATTGAGAGAGAGGAGTTGAGAGGATTGTGAAGAAAACGGAATCCAAGCTCTTGAGATGGCCGCCATGGACCTAACGATATATTGAGTATACTATATTGCTTATGGTGTTCTACTTATCATACCCTTTCATTTGAAACCCATGTCGACGGGGTTGTGAAGAAAATGGTAATCCGTCCTCTTGAGATGGACGCCATGGTTCTAACGATATATTGAGGATACTACTATATTGCTCACTACATTCTATTTATCATACTCTTTTATTTGATACCCATGTCGAAGGGGTTCTGAATAAAATGGTAATCCGTCCTCTTGAGATGGACACCATGGTTCTAACGATATATTGAGGATACTATATTGCTCACTACATTCTATTTATCATGCCCTTTCATTTGAAACCCGGTTGTGAAGAAAATGGTAATCCGTCCTCTTGAGATGGACTCCATGGTTCTAACGATATATTGAGGATACTACTATATTGCTCACTACATTCTATTTATCATACTCTTTCATTTGATACCCATGTCGAAGGGGTTCTGAAGAAAATGGTAATCCGTCCTCTTGAGGTGGCCGCTATGGATCTAACGACATAGACTGCTGTATTCTACTTAAGATGCCTTTTCATGTGACACCCGTGTCAAGTTGCTAGATTTGTTTACACACAAGATACAAGATACAGGAGAAGCTAATATAAAGCTCTTAAAAACAGACAGAGAGGAAGATTATATTCATTTCAATAAGAAAGCATAAGCATCTATCCTTGATAATCACCATTTCTTCCTATAGCTATCGGTGCAAATTGATTCCAAATTCTACAGAAAAACACTGCATTCTGATTTCGTAAATTCGTAAATTGCCTTCTGGGATTGATACTCGCACGCATATGTACACAGAATACCGCATTTTCTTACGCGACGATTTCTCCCAACTCACTCTACCAGCAAGCCGCGTTAAGGAACTTCGTTCCAAAAATTCGATGAAATCTAGTTTTAAAAAGGAAATTTCAAATTGGATCACTTTGTACGGTATATCACATTTTATCTTTCTCAACAGGTATGCCAATAGCACACGACGGTTCTCCCAAGCGATTTCTCTGTAGATCCACACATATCCGTGACAAGACGGCGACGTCAGTGCAGTACTAGGAGCATCAGTGAAAAAAAAATATCGGTGCGATTAGTTCCATGAAAATAAATTAACAAAGCATGCAATCCGATACAGGGGGCACCGACGCTCTCGGTACCCTTCAGGCGTCCGTGAAAGATACAAAAAATGCGTTGCCACCGATATTTTTTATTTTATCCCGGACGTGAAACAATAATTTTTTAAATTCAACTGAAAATTTTATAAGAATTCAACAGAAATTTAGGTAAAGTTTATTTGAAATACACTCAAAGTTGTTTTTGCGCGACCACATCTAGAAGAGTCCACCCGGGACGAAGCCACTCTCTCCACGTTAAATCCCATGATGCACTCGAGATCACTGTCCAAATTTCAAAACTAAAATGTCAGATGCCATTGAACGAATGGACTACAAGGACTACATCTACCCGGGAATCGAACCCTCAATTTCTGTAGCGGCAGCCCAACATTCTGCCCATGAACTTCTGAGACCAAAAGAAAGCTTATCCGAGTAAAAGTAATTTAGTTGGTTAATTTTTTTAAAAGCATTCACGCACCCGCAACAAGCATGCATAGCGAGCAAATGCGCATGCCACACGGTTAGTGCACGCTCCCGCTACAGGCATGAACATTTATAAATACACTTACATCGGTACATACCAAACGCGAGTGTTGTTTTACCAAGCAGTCCCCCAACTAAGCACTAACGACGTCCAATGCTGCTTGACTTACGAAAAACCAACGAGAACTGGTCTATTGAGTATGCTAATGGCCACCACGATAATTGCCCGTTTTCTTCCTCCTATCCAGTTTTTTAAAGCCCCAATTTTGCTCACTTTAGTTTAGAAAAGTGTGAGTGTACCGTGCCTCGTTTTGGTTTTTTTCTAGACATGCATACTGTGGCTTTTTCCTGCTAGATGCGGGCGAGTCTTATTTTTACTCAGGCGGACCGTGCCAGTTTCGAGTGCCGTACAGGCGTTTTGAAGCCATGAGCAAACATTGCAGGCTAGGAACGGGCGAGTATTATTTTTACTCGGGTTGGTTGTTGATGCAACTGCTACCAAGTCAGCCGCGTCCGCTAATATTAATAGAACAGTGCTGAAGTTGCGAATTCCAATTAATTCAGTTGCCGTAGACGTTCACTTTTATGACTGTGAATTTATTCGTTCTATTCATTTGTTGCCGATCTGAATACCTTTATCTTTGCCGGTCGATGTCAAGGTCGTGATCAAGTACTTTCAGCGCCTCGACGTTGATTAACAATAATAATGTAGTCTTGTTTCGTCGGGGTTTCTCAGAATTTAGTATATTCTAGTCGCTTATAGAGATATCCCTAGTATGTCGCCGTCGCTTCGGCTTGCCCTTTCATATTCATCTGCGACTTTTATAGAGGCATGCGCAGTTGTTACTCTGATACATATATATCAGAGTTCACAGTCGTACATACTACGTAAGGAATATACGTTACGGCAGCCGTCCGGGGCACAGTTCACTCGAAAGTTGATAAAAATTCCCGCATTCAATTATATACATACAGGCCGCCGGCAGGCCGTGGCTTGAAGGTTTACCGCCTTGAGGCCAAGTATCAACATTCACCGGCCGCTAGATGTATGGCGCCTGCAGTCCAGGCAAGCTGACAAACTCTATATGTCTGTAGGTTTTTATCGTCAGTCCGGGCCTGAAGATCGCAGCTTCTATTCAGTCTGAAATTTTCGTTGAGACGATGAAGGATTTTTCACTTGAATTTACAACCTACTACGCTAAACCGTCGTCTTCGCCTGTATGTATGGAATCATGAGGCCTATCAGGCGGATGCCTCAATTCCTCACCCCTCAGTCAGACTGAGTGGCCTTGATCGGGCCGTACCTACCAACCTCGTCTGAAAGGCCACGGCCTGTAAGTGAAAGGTGGCACGCTTAATGTGCAGAAGTGTTATTATGTATTTGTTTTGTGGCACGCCAATGTAATTGGGTTGCCGATCGCTGCACCGATGCTACCATCGAGTGAACATCGAAGGCGGTCCCTCAACCTCAACTCATCGTCCTTCTTGTCGTCCCCGCCAGGCTATTTGGCATGGTTGCGATCAGCCCTTTTGACCACTAGCTGGCTAGTCAGATCTTATCTCGATAGAGGGGATGTCACGTTATCTTCAATTGATCAATGAAACATTCAGGAAAAGTGGTGGATTTTGATTGGAATAGGTTGGAAGGTCAGACCTCATGGGGGTTGTACATAGTATATCTACCTGAGTTAGGCCTCTCCACAGTGGTTCGGTAAAAAGCAACACCGATTCACAGAGTCAAGTAAGAGTTAACACGGAAGTTGTAGGTGTGTTGAAGAGGATGAAGGGGATGGAGAATTAAGACCTTGGAACTTCACCAAATTAAATACATATTAAAATATTTATCTTCCTGCCTTAAAGCCGTCTCTGAAGGAATCACGAAAAACACTAATAATTGAAGATACTTAAAATTCCAAATAATTTGTTTCATCTCCTTCTAATAGAATTATTTTCTAAGAAATCTCACAAAATCCCTACCTTCAGCTATCAACAGAACGTTCTACACTGAACCCGAATCAAATAACACACCCGACAATTCCAGGACAAAACATCTAAAAATATCCTTTTTCATCCTTTCTCCAGCTCATATTACGACGATTGATTAATCCAACCAGGGGAATGAAGTGACGCTACACAAAGAAGACCCGGGGAGCAACAGAAAAACATGTTTTGTGATATTTCCTCTTTTCTGATTGTTGTTGGCGCCCACGATAATTCCCTGCCGATTAGTTTCGATCAATGATTTACTACAAAAATATTGCTTTTAATTATGTCGCACAGCGCTATTGAGAATGGTCTATGGGGCCCAAATCAAAATATATTGTGTGCGTGTCGTTATTATTTAAGAGCGGAAAATGTCCTCGTCTATTCGTGCATGCGAGTGATTATGAGGGAAAAGTTCGAAAACTATGTGTGTGTGTCAATCGTTATCGGTTAGTGATTCGATTCGATGCAAAAATAATATTATTGATTTCTATTCCGGTAACGAAATACTAAAACTGAAGTAGCGGAAAGCGTTTCGATGACTCCCCGGCTACAGGAAATGAGATATTTTCCATGGGATAAGAGGATCCGGATTTTTATTATTTTATCCCAAGCCAAATCCTGCTGCGGGGGTGAATTGAAATAAAATATATTTTGCACTGTTTTTTTTTATTTTTGTTATTCCTATTTAGCAGGATATTTGATATTGCGAAGGTGATTTGGTTTTATTATCACCAAGGAAAATTGTGGAAATTGTAATAAAATCGAAAGGTGTGTGTGGGTAGCTCTATTAATATTTCGTCCTAGTTCTCGACCACTTTTATTATAATAAAGGACAAATTAATATTGATCAAACAGTTCAGGAAATGACACATTCTTCAATAAACACAAATTGAATCCTTGAGCTTAAAACACTTGAGAGCTAATAATATTGATGGACCAATTTTGAACGAAAATTGAACGAAACAAAACAAAAAATGTTTTTTACTAAATATATTGTTTTT